>CM077667.1:37165896-38373924 GCA_039707655.1 Elymus sibiricus | reverse complement strand
CACGGCCACGATGCTCCCTGCACACATGCACGTACGTGGAAGAAGTGAGCAGAAATTCGTGAACATGCATGCCTGAATTGAAGGAGCAATAATTAATTACTTAATCACTAAGGTTCGTGCACACTAGTCACTAACCTTGCGCGGTGCAGGCGAGCGAAGAGCTTGGCGAGGAGGAAGAGCGAGAGGAAGGCGAGGAGGAGGAGAAAGCTGAGGGAGGCCAAGGCGTGGAGGAGACCGCCGCCGTCGCCACCGCCGGCCGCGGGCAACCACGTCACCTGCAGCAGCTCCGCCATGGGACGAGGGCAGAAGGAGGAGGAGCTGACAAGCTGCTGGCCATGAGCAGCAGCCTGCGAGCCAAACACTTGCTGCAACCCCACCGGAGAAGAAGAAGAAGAAGAGCAACCCGAGCTGCTGCTCCCATTACGCATCTATCTGCGCCGACGACGAACCTGTGACGACGATGTGTATGGTTGCTTGTTCTAGAGGCGTGCGTTTGTGTACGCGCGGTGGAGAAGCCTTTTCTGCTTTGGGCCGGCCTGGCTTTGGCTAAGGAAGCCAACCAACCGCAATGGTGGCAGACACACACTGGCTTGCTGCTTGGAGCGCTTTGCTCCAGGGAGAGGAAAGTGGTGCCGGAGATAGCTAAGCTAGCTGGAGAGATCAAAGCGAAGATGGTTTGGGAAAGCCCGAAGTTTATAGCCCGGCTCACGTCCATAAAGCAAGGTGGTGTAGAGAGATTATTATGATATCATGGCCATGGGGGCATACGTGCATGGGGCCCGACGTGATCTAGAAAAGAGAAGATGGGATGGACGCGATGGGCAGGGTTAGCAAGCAAGTAATCTCGGAGTAATTATCACGAGAGCTGAGCGGTAAACAAACAATTTGGGGGACGTCGGGGGCAGGCAGGCAGGCAGGCAGGCAGGCAGGCAGGGCCCTGCGTCAAGTGACTTGCATTAGGAGCTAAGCCTAGATGCGAGATGCGATGTGCGTTTCATCGCCCGCCACCGCGGGTTTGGTATAACGCGCTCGCTATAGCTAGCTAGCAGCTCCACATCCATCAAATCGTCGGTTTAGGGCTCTCCCCTCGCGGGCTCGCTTTGTTGTGGTACTTGTAGCACTAGTTTTTAGTACTTGTGATGAGTTGTGAACTGCACTTGTTGCTCAAATTAAGTAAGATGTTAATCACGCGTGCCAAGGGAAAAGTTCAATACTAGGAGATACAACATTCACGTTTGTGACCAAGGATTAAGCAACTCATATGTTGGAACCCTTTCTTTTCTTCCTTGAAGCCACCTTCCAGCCAACGACCGTGAAACCCCTACCTTGTCCCTCCGTCCTCGTCGCCGCCTCTTCTTTAGAGGCATGGTGTGTGGGGGCGACTAATTCAAGACCATGCGGGATGACCGCTCGTGCGACTCTCGCTTTCCACCCACCGCCCCCGCCGCCACCACCACCGCCGCTGCCGTCACCACTAGCCGTCGTCGTCGATCGTTGCGCAGCATCTAGACGCGTCCGGGATGTCGAGCCACCCTGCTACCACCGGTGTGAGGGAGCGGGAGGGCTTCTGGATGCCGCTCCCACACATCTACCAGGCCTTCCCGGAGATGCTGCAACCGATCCATTCGATCCCGGCGGCGACCTTGAGGGAGACGAGGGAAAAACGCTGGTGGGAGCGTGCGGTGCGGATCCGCGACGACGCCCTCTCATGGTCGCTCTGTGTGCGCGAATGCAGGGAGGCGGATTCGCGGGTGGAGGCGGGATCAGATCCATCCTCCCACGTGCGGAGATTTGCTCAGGTATGCCGGGATCAAGCCAACAGAGAGCTGTTGAACCTGACATGGCGGATTTACTTCGAAGGAACAGACGAGGAGAAGCGCAGGATGCCTCACCCAGCCGAGCCGTCGAAGGCGTTCGTCAACTGGGCACTCCGGGAAGGGAAAGCAGAGGACCCAGGCCGTGCGGAGAGGTGGAGCTGCATAGTGGGTTTGATGCCCACAACGGTTTCATCGGAGCCGCTGTCGGTGGATCCGCTGCCGTTCCTGTCTCAAACACCGGCCTCGGATTGACCGGCGGCCACCTACACCCGAATTTGGAACCACCATGGTCAGGCGATCGGGGTGAAGTCCCCCTCTCTTTCCAATCCAAATCGAGAGCTAAAACCATAACGCAGTTGGTGCGTGGTGAATTTGGGCTATCCCATGGACAATCTCATGCATCAGAAAAAAAAATCCCTCAAATTCGAGTTCGAGCTTGTGCTCTGGGTCGCCGGATTGCCCGCCGCCGACAAGCAACCCCCCCCCCCCCCCCCAATTTCGTCAGATCCCGCTACGGCTAATGCTTTGGGCCAGTCTGGTGAGCCCATTAGGAAATCGCTCTCAGCAGGCCTGGGCCCTGTGGCCAGGCCGCTACCTTTCATTAAATGTACTGTGTCGGGCCGATATCGGCCCAAAGCTCTCACCCCACACCGCGAGGATAAGGAGGCGGTTTCTAGGGTTTTTGGACAGTTTTGGTCTAGCCCCTCCCCCCGCCGTCGCTCTAATCCCAGCAAATCCCCATCCTCCACCATAGCCTGGATCCGGAAAGATTTAGTCCGCTCCGGTGCCTTCTCTCCATCAGATTTGTTTCATGTTGCCTGACTTCGTCCTTTTGATCTTGTCCCTGTGAATCTGAAAATCATTCGGGAAGGAATTGGTCCCAGATCGAAATCCTTTGCGGAAGTCTTATCCATGGCCGACAAGCCTCTGCAACAGGGCGCTGGTAGACAGCGAGCGCTGGCCCGCGCAAGGCTGCTGGTGCTTGTCAGCAATCTGGCTACGGTGGGAGACCTCCTACATCCAGCGAAGCTGGGGTGACTGCTGGCCCCAAACCGGCTCCTCCACGACAACAACCTCCGCTGGCGGCTGCTCCCCCTCCACCAGTCCCTCCTGTCCAGATCCTTGACGAGAGTTACAAAGATATGGTATGTTTCACTTGCGGAGGTCCTGGTCACTATGTTGGTAATTGCATTGAAAACAAGAACTGGTTCATCTGTGGGTTGGAAGGGCATAATGTTAACAATTGTGTTGCTTGGGCCCAACCACATCCAGTTGCCACATTCTTTGGGAACTCTGCCTTAGGCCTGGGTTTCTATCACATAGATGCTCCTGTAGGAAGAGAAGTGAACTGGCTCAATTTCAGAAACTATGGAGAAGTACAGATTGCCAAAGGAAAAATCAATCAAGAGGAACTTCGGAAAAATCTGTCTGGAATCTTTTGTAAGAGTAAACAATGGCCTTGGCAGATTAGGCCTCTCTCTCAGAAATCCTTTCTAGTCAGGTTTCCTCCTTGGAAAAATGTGGATGAACTTATTGAATTCCCTGATTTTGACCTTCCAATCAGTGGTGTACATGTCTCTGTTGAGCAATGGACAGGGGCTATAGACCCTTTCAGTGAACTGGCTGAAGCATGGGTGGGAATTGTGGGGCTGTCCCCAAAATGGTGTACTTGGAAGGTCTTCTCACAAATTGCATCATGTTTTAGTATCTTGGTGGATGTTGATTGGAATGGTATGATGAAGAGTTTCTATGAGAAGGTCAGGATAAAGATTGCCTGCAGAAATCCAGCCAAAATACCTTTTGAGAGGTTGATGGAAATGAGGAAGAAGCTGTATATTTTGGAGTTTACTGTGGAAGGTTTTGGACAAATTGGTACTGATGATCCAAATGAGGACGAGGGGCCTACTAATATAAATGTAGATGAGGATGGAAAGGAGATGGATGATGCTGATAGAGACTGTTCGCACACGAACACGTCAACGTGTACCCGCAGAGCCGGGGGTGATGCACCGCAACTCGCCCCGCTGGAGGCCGGCTCACAGCGCGATACGCAAGACAGTAAGCCGGCGCTTTTGAGACCAGACGCCCCAGTTCCTCGGGAGGGACCCCGTCGGAGGAAGCCGGCGACGATTGGTTGAACCGGGTTGATTCGCTCGCCCCCAGCTCGGTTGTCGATATCAGATGAACTTACGCGAAGTCGCCGAATAACGGAAGCATGAACAAGGGTTAAGGGGTAAAAAGTAGATTGTATTGATATGTCGATTGTGTGCTTGATTCAATCGGCCATCACCTCTCACATATATATGAGGCGGCTGGACTTCCCGTGCAAGTAAGAGACTCCTACACGGATTACAAGTTACAATCAGAGTCGGTTTCTAGCCTTAACTAGGTAAGTCACCCGCCAGGGCCGTCTTGGGCTCGGACTCTCTGTTGGGCCGGCTTACAGTGTGAGTCGCCGAAAGCCTGGGCCGGCCTTGTTCTTCTGAGTCCATCCTTAGCTTCTCGCAGTCAGCTTTCCTTCTCCTGAGCCATAGAGCCGGCTTATAGACCCGGCTTTCTGAGCCGCCCTTTGCTTTTGGCTTCCTGAGTCGCCCGTTGCTCCTGGCTCCCTGAGTCGCCCGTTGCTCTTCTGTGTTGACGTCAGTTCACTTTGCTTCGTAATCTGCCGCTTTGCTGATTAGCCGCCTTGCCGGGTCTCGATCTTGCCAGCCTTTGACAACCCTGTGAACTGGGACATAACATGATCAACAGCCCTCGAACGATGCCGGCTCAATATGCTAGTGGCGGCTCATCGTCTTTGTCAGAGTCGCCGGTACTGTGGAGCCGAATCCATGATGAGCCGGCTCTGACCTTGAGCTAATTGCTGTCACCGGGTTACTGAGCTGTTGAGCCGATAACCGACCTCTCTGGGCGGCTGTATCTCTTCCACATTGGCGCCTCTCCAGCAGTGATCTTTGAGCCGTCGCTAGCCGAGTCATCACCACACCGGGTCACCTCCTAAGGCAGGTCATCAGCCTTGAATCCTGCCAAAAATGAGTGCTAACATATGCCCCCCTGTTTTCTAGTAGAGCTTGCGTGCTAGAAAATATTCTATGTAGGATTTTTGACTAAGGGCGATGCTTACGTTCATCGGCCATATGGTCTAAAGGCGATGTTTGTACTCATCGGCCATAACCACGATCTCAGGCGGATTGCCACACACTTGGGTGGAACTTCTTTAAATATTTTCCATTGATAGCTCGAGGTAGTAAGTCGCCCTCCAAAGTTTCCACCAAATAAGAGTTGCCGGGTGTTATTCTGGCGACTCGCAGCGGTCCTTCCCAACTTGGTGACCACTTGCCAAATTTCCGGCTTTTGGAGCCGACTGGTAGTATAACCTTCCATACTAAGTCGCCAACCTGAAAATCTTTGAGCCGGACTCTCTTATTGTAAGTCCTTGCCACCCGCAACTTTTCCTTCTCAATGTCCCTCAGAGCCTTTAATCGTTTTTCGGCCACACTGTCTAGGTTATCCATCATCAAGCCGTAGTAGTCATCAGCCGACAAATCGTTCTGCTTAGCAAACCTTAAGGCGGCCAGATTCACCTCAACTGGTAAGACGGCCTCTTGCCCATATACTAACTCAAAAGGAGTAACCTTGGTAGCCCCATGCCTTGAGACCCGGTGAGCCCATAATGCTTCGGACAGTACCTCATGCCACCGCCTTGGGTGATCCTTGACCTTTTTCTTAATCAACTTGATCAAGATCTTATTGCTAGACTCGGCCTGCCCATTGGCTTGAGCATAGTATGGAGATGAACTGAGCATCTTGATCCCCAGTGATTCGGCAAATTGTCTAACCTCCTTTGCCACGAAGGAAGTTCCTTGATCCGTGGTGAGAGTCTGTGGAATACCGAATCTGTGAACAATATGCTCAGTAATGAATTGAATTACCTCCTTGTGAGTCATGTTCCGGAGAGGTACTGCTTCAGACCACTTGGTGAAATAGTCTGTGGCAACCAACACGAACCGATGCCCCTTTGATGAAGCCGGGTGAATCATGCCGATAAAGTCAAGCGCTCAACCCCGGAAAGGCCACGGTTTTATGATAGGATTGAGTTTGGAAGCCGGAACTAGCTGGATATCCCCAAACTTCTGGCAAGCCTCACACCCCTTGTAGTACTTGAAGCAGTCATTAATCATCATCGGCCAATAAAATCCGGCTCGCCGGAGCATCCACTTCATCTTGTGAGCCGACTGATGTGTTCCACATAAGCCGTCATGTACCTCTGCCATGGCGACTCTAGCTTGATCCCCGTCTATGCATTTAAGCAGAAGACCATCAGCCGTTCGGCGGCATAAGTCGCCATTATCCAGTGTATACTTGAGAGCAAGTCGCCGAACGGCTCTGTCTGTTCTCTGACTCGGATCCTTCAGATAACTCACGATAGGTGCTCTCCAGTCAGAAATCCGGGTTGCCCCTTCCTCAGCAACCGATTCATCTGAGCTGGCTTCTTCTCCATCAGCCGGCTTATCTAAGCCGGCGTCTCCCTTGTCAGCCGGCTCGCCTGAAACAACTTTTCCTTCACCAGCCGACTTACCTGAGCCGGCCTTCTCTGAGTTAGCAGCAATCAACATCGGCTTTTCTGCTATGAAGAACATGCCTCTGTGGACATGATAGCCTGATGCCTGTTGTGCTAACTCATTGGCAAGCCAATTATCCTGCCTAGACACGTGAGAGATAGAAAAGTAATCCAGGCCTGCTATGATGTCTAAGCATTTGTCAAGGTACATGTTGAGAGATTCGTCGTTGCACTGAAATACTTCTGCCACTTGTTGAACAATTAACAACGAATCACCATATGCCTCGATATGAGAAACCCCTGCATTGACTAGAAGCTCGAGCCCGAATAGAAGTGCTTCATATTCGGCTTGATTGTTAGTACAAAAGTAGTTAAGCCGGCAGGAGGCTTCAAATATAGTACCGTGGGGTGAGATGTATGCAACGCCGGCTCCTTGCCCATTCTTGCAAACTGAGCCGTCAAAATAGAGCCACCACGGCTTAGCCGACACAACATGTAAGCCGGCTTCTTGCTCCGGGTCAATCCGATGCTCAACAATGAAATCAGCTACAACCTGGCCTTTCACAGATTTGAGAGGTTCATAAGCCAGGTCATACTCAATTAACCCATACGCCCACTTGCCGATTCGTCCGCTGAGAATCGGCCTTTGAATCATGTGTCTGAGAACATCGGTCTGACCCACCACCTTACACTCTCTAGATAAGAGGTAGTGGCGTAGCTTAGTGCAGGCATAATAAAGGGATAAGCACAATTTTTCCACAAAGCTGTATCTTGACTCGGCGTCTATCAAACGGCGGCTTATGTATGTGATGACATACTCTTTCCCTTCGGCTTCTTGGGTTAAGGCGGCTCCTATCACTCTCTCTTCAGCAGCAATGTAGAGCCGGCATGGCCGACCGTGAGCCGGCGCTCTTAGAACCGGAGGGGTTGATAAGCACGTCTTTATCCTTTCAAATGCCTCTTGCTGTTCTGTCCCCCAAGTGAATTCATCATCGTTCTTAAGCCGAAGAATCTGAGTAAATGCATCGACTTTCCCGGACAGGTTAGCAATAAACCGCCTCAAATAATTGACCTTACCGAGGAACTTCTGCATGTCTCTTTTGCAAGCCGGCGCCTGTACCTTTTGAATAGCTTTAACCTTTTCCGGGTCAACCTCTATGCCATGCTCATGTATGATGAAACCCAGAAACTTCCCAGCTGATACGCCAAAGGCACACTTCAACGGATTCATCTTGAGCCCATACTTTCTCATCCTCTCAAACGTCAGTCGTAAGTCGGCCAAATGATTTAACCCGCCGTCCGACTTAACCACCACGTCATCAATGTAGACTTCTAGTATGACTCCAAGAAGGTCATGAAATATTAAGTTCATCACTCTTTGATAAGTAGCACCAGTGTTCTTTAATCCAAAGGTCATCACTACCCACTCAAATAGACCAACAAAGCCGGGGCAGCGAAATGCCGTCTTAGCCGAGTCCTCTTCGGCCATGAATATCTGGTTATACCCTGCGTTACCGTCCAAGAAGCTGATAATCTTGTGTCCTGAGGCTTCGTTGATAAGCATATCGGCTATTGGCATAGGATACTCATCTTTGGGTGTAGCTCGATTTAAATCTCCGAAATCTATGCATACCCTTATCTTTCCTGACCCCTTTTTCTCAACTGGGACAATGTTTGAAACCCACTCAGCATATTTACAGGGCCGGATGAATTTTGCTTGGATAAGCCGGCCGATCTCTTCCTTGACCCGGCCATATATCTGTGGATTGAACTTTTGAGCCGGCTGTTTGTAAGGTCTAAAGCCGGCTTTGATGGGCAAACGATGCTCAACGAGCTGGCGGCTTAACCCAGGCATCTCATGATACTCCCACGCGAAGCAGTCTGCATACTCTCTGATCAGGGCGACTAACTCCTGCTTATAACCGGCTTCCAGATTCCGGCTTATAAACGTCGGCTTTGGCACTGTGCTGTCTCCAAGGTCCACCTCTTCAAGCGGGTCAGCCGACGTAAAGCCTTGCCCCAATTTGTCCAAGTCGCCAGGCTCTTCAATAGTTTCAAACATATCGTTCCTGTTGGCCCGATACTTGTCAAGCCGGCTTTGGAGCCACTCATCGTTGTTATCCATTCACTTGAGTCTAAGCCGGTTTTCACCAACCGGATTTAAAGATACTGGCACAAACCCGTCTCTGGTAGCGCTTAGGAAATCAAACCCGGACAAGTCACGCCCCGAAAGACATGTAGCAGTGGAGTGTTGCCAGTCAACTAATGACTCGGCCAATGCAATGCAGGCCGAGTTATCTGCAGGGACGATTTCCACTTCATCGTCAACCCATTGAACCAGCTGTTGATGCAGAGTAGATGGAACGCACTGGTTTGCATGTAACCAGTCTCGTCCTAGTAGCACATTGTAATTCCCTTGCACCTCAGCAACAAAGAAGGCAGTGGCCAAGGTCTTGTTTCCAACGGTGAGCTCTAAACTGATAACCCCTTTAGCTTCCACTCCTTCTCCGCCTTCGAACCCGTTGAGTACCATGTTCGTCTTCATCAAATCATTATCATCAAGTTGTAACCTTTTGAAGACTGAATAAGGCATCAAATTGACCACAGCACCGCCATCAACCATCATCCTGGTAACCGGCTTCCCATCGATGTGCCCTTTGATATACAAAGGCTTGAGATGCTTAACCGGTTCCTCCGGCTTCTCGAAGATGACGTTCTTGGGTCCGAAGTTAATTTGAGCTACTGAACCGGTTTCGTCAACGGCACGAAACTCATCAGACAGATAGTATACCATGTTAATGTCCATGCTCATGTGAGTCGGCGTTCCTTCATAGTTCAGAAGCTCTTCATCATCTGCTGACTCGCCTGGCGGGTCATCAATGGCCGACTCTCCAGGGACTGGCGGCTCGTCTGTCACGAGGTTTGGAAGCTCCTCGTCAGCCGCTGACTCGCCAGACAGGTCATCCATGGCTGAGTCTATGGTTACCGGCTCTCTCAGCATTGGTTCTGTCATTGCTGACTCATTCACCGCTGAATCCTCTGAGGTGAGTTGTGACATTACCGACTCGTCAGCGGCTGGCTTATCTCTTGCTAGGTCTGCAGCTTCAACCTCATCAGCCCACGATGAATAAGTAACAGCCGGTATTTCAACCGGCTTTTTGCCCTTCTCCAGCGCAGAGTCCAGTACGCCGGGTGTTTGGGTTATGAACTCTGCTGGCTTAGGCACCCAGACTTGAGAACGTATCATTGGGCGATCCTTGTTAAAACCTGCATCCCTGAGCCGCTCAGCTTCTTCTGCAGCCTTCTCTTGATTCCTCAACCTTTGCAGTTTTCTCTTCTGCGTCTTGGTTAACCCGGCAGGGCACCATCTTGGTTGAGTGTATTTTGGGTCACGCGGCTCAGTCTGACTGGAGCTAGCTTCATGGTCATTCGCCGCGCCGTTAGGCCCGATAACGAGTATCGGTCTGCCTCTTGCCGGCTCTATAACCGGTTCTTTTATCTTCAGTATCTGGCTGCCGATGGTAAGTGAGCCGCCATACATGTTTTCCGGCCCACCAGCCCTAACAGCTCACGGCTTGACACGCCACACCTTTCCTCTCTCTGGACTTGGCATATGCTCCTTGAGTCGGCTTACTGGCCCTAGCCGGCTTTTGTCAAAAGTGCTTTTCAGAGGTGGCGTCTTTGCTACAGCTGGCTTAACGTACCGACTGAACTCTGCCGGCGACCTTGAACGCTTTCCATAGGGCCGGCTTGTGCTTGAGCCGGCTTGTCTGACATACTTGCTGATCAACATGTCGAAAGTCGGCTTAATGCGTTTGTACCTAGCATTAGCTGTGTTAACCCGCCACTGGCCGACTTCCGGGCTCTTCGGCTTAATAAACCTTTGCGGTGATCTGGGCGGCTCTTCCTGTTGCCCCCCGAGCGTAGGATTGCTGATGGTAATCTTGATAACCTCCTTGCCGCCGAGTTCTCGACTTATAGTCGCCTTCCTCCCAGTCACCATGTTGCCGGCTTGCGTGTCCCTGGGCTCACCAACAACAACGTTAGCTTTGTTAGATGATCCGGCCGTCTCTGGCCGAATGAGTACCCTTTTTCCCTCCAGGTCTAGCGCGTTCATTGGGAACGGCTGTTGATCAATTGCCATGCTAGCAAAGCACAATCGTCCGTCATTAAGGGCCGATTGGACCTGTCGACGAAAAACATTACAATCGTTAGTGGCATGAGAGAAAGAATGATGATATTTGCAATAAGCCCGCCGCCTTGTCTCTTCAAGCGGTGGTATGACATGATTGATCTTTATAATTTTGTATTTCAACAAGGCATCAAATATTCTATCACACTTGCCTACGTTGAAAGTACATTTAAACTCATCTTCCCGATTCTTACGAACCGGCTTAAGATCATCACACACATAAGGTTTGGCTTTACCCGGCCAAACAAACTCAGTAGTATAAATATCGGTTTCCTCGTCTGAGCCGGCACTCCCCTCGATGGTGTTAAGCCGGCTCCGGCTCACCCGATGTGATTCTTTCATCTCATTGGCCCGGCTCTCCTGAACCAGAGCCTTTTCTTGCACTTGGCCGACACTTAGGAACTCATACCCCTCTAATTTTTCTTTTAAATGGGATCGTAAACCATTAAGTACTAAGTCAGCCATATCCCTCTCAGTTATAGCTAAGCTATAACATCGGTTTCTTGTGTTCCTAAACCTTTTGACATAGTCGGATACCGACTCGTCATGCTTTTGCTTAACAGATGTAAGGTGAGATAATTTTAACTCAATTTCTCCGGCAAAAAAGTGTTCATGAAACTTCCGCTCTAAATGAAACCAAGTATGTATGGAATTAGGAGCTAAAGCAGAAAACCATGAAAAAGCAGTGCCGGTTAAAGATAATGAGAACAAGCGAACTTTATGATGCTCATGATTGGCTTCACCTAGTTGAGCCAAATACTGACTAATGTGTTCCCATGTTGATTTATTATCCACCCCATTGAACTTAGAAAATTCTGGAACTCGGTAACCAGGGGGATAAGGTTGTAAATCAAAATATTCGGGATAGGGCTTAGTATAATTTCTAGGCTTTAGTGTTATCCCGAATTTATCGTAAGCCATCTGATCCAACTCACTCCTCAGCTTGGCCACCATATCGTCCATGTTGTACGATTGAGCCGGCACAGTGGATGAGTTGGTCAAAGGGGCGGCTTGTGCCCAGAGAGCCGAATTCTGAGTCGGTGCCGGCTCATCTCCAAAACGTACTGCTTGATCCGGCTGTCTAGCCGAATAAGGTATGCTTTGGATGGGAGTCGGACTTGACAGCATAGGCATAAGCCGGTTATCTTTATTCTGGCTCATCGGCTGTAACTCTGATGGCTGGCTTAGCAGCGTGTTTTCTTTAGCCTTATCACGTTCCAGCATCACATCATAAATATTATTTGTACTTTGTCCAATATGATAATGGATTTCGGCTAATTGCTCAGGAGTAAAGGGGCTATTGCTTACGGCGGGTTGGCTGATCTTGATGCTCAGAGGTACGTATTCCGGCTCTTTGATCGGTGAGATGACTCCTTGCCGATCCTTCTTGAGACTCGCCAGATATAGCTCCCGATCTGCTTCAGCCTGCTTCTGCCGCAGCACCTAGAACTCCTCGTCACGTTTCTTTTCCCAAGCTGCCAAGCCTTGGCGTTGTGCTTCTGACAGCTCCTCAAGAGCCGGTTTGATGATGTTGTCAGAGCTGATGCCAGCGGAGTCGGTCTTAGAATTGGTCATTGCTGTCCAATTTTTTGATCGAATCGTTCCCCAGCGGAGTCGCCAAAAAGTGTGTTCGCACACGAACACGTCAACGTGTACCCGCAGAGCCGGGGGTGATGCACCGCAACTCGCCCCGCGGGAGGCCGGCTCACAGCGCGATACGCAAGACAGTAAGCCGGTGCTTTTGAGACCAGACGCCCCAGTTCCTTGGGAGGGACCCCGTCGGAGGAAGCCGGCGACGATTGGCTGAACAGGGTCGATTCGCTCGCCCCCAGCTCGGTTGTCGATATCCGATGAACTTACGCGAAGTCGCCGAATAACGGAAGCATGAACAAGGGTTAAGGGGTAAAAAGTAGATTGTATTGATATGTCGATTGTGTGCTTGATTCAATCGGCCATCACCTCTCACATATATATGAGGCGGCTGGACTTCCCGTGCAAGTAAGAGACTCCTACACGGATTACAAGTTACAATCAGAGTCGGTTTCTAGCCATAACTAGGTAAGTCACCCGCCAGGGCCGTCTTGGGCTCGGACTCTCTGTTGGGCCGGCTTACAGTGTGAGTCGCCGAAATCATGGGCCGGCCTAGTTCTTCTGAGTCCATCCTTAGCTTCTCGCAGTGAGCTTTCCTTCTCCTGAGCCATAGAGCCGGCTTATAGACCCGGCTTTCTGAGCCGCCCTTTGCTTTTGGCTTCCTGAGTCGCCCGTTGCTCCTGGCTCCCTGAGTCGCCCGTTGCTCTTCTGTGTTGACGTCAGTTCACTTTGCTTCGTAATCTGCCGCTTTGCTGATTAGCCGCCTTGCCGGGTCTCGATCTTGCCAGCCTTTGACAACCCTGTGAACTGGGACATAACATGATCAACAGCCCTCGAATGACGCCGGCTCAATATGCTAGTGGCGGCTCATCGTCTTTGTCAGAGTCGCCGGTACTGTGGAGCCGAATCCATGATGAGCCGACTCTGACCTTGAGCTAATTGCTGTCACCGGGTTACTAAGCTGTTGAGCCGATAACCGACCTCTCTGGGCGGCTGTATCTCTTCCACATTGGCACCTCTCCAGCAGTGATCTTTGAGCCGTCGCTAGCCGAGTCATCACCACACCGGGTCACCTCCTAAGGCGGGTCATCAGCCTTGAATCCTGCCAAAAATGAGTGCTAACAGAGACTTACTGAAAGAAGGAGAGGAAGAGTTTGATGAGTTAGACCTTGCCAACAAGGCTACTACATCTAATTCTGCAAGCTCCTCCAGGTTGATAGATGCCATTTCTTCACATCCCGCTCCTTTGCTGGCTGCCTGCTCCCTTCTTGAGTTTGGGTCTATGGAAGAACAGCTGGAAATGGATCATGTGAATGAAGAGATTGAGATTGTCTCATATAACTTCGCTATGGAAAAATTAGCTGAAGATAAAACTGACATTGAGATGGAATCTGGGACTAAAGCATCCAAAGACCAAACAGTCAATGATAAGACATTCCCCATCTCTGTTCAAAAGGCCTACTGCTCTGATCTGCTGAGAGACTTTGATAACTCAGATTCTGATACTGATGATGAAGATGGAAATGAAACTGATGATATGGAAATGTCTACAGTTGCGGAACTTGTTGCTTAAGGACTGAAGATGTTAGCTCTTAACAGGTGCAACACTACTCTACCTCAAACTACTGAAGTGTCTGATATTAACAAAAAGAAGAACACCAATAATCAGTGGGGTCCTGTGATCTCCCAAAGGCCTAGCACCAGAATGCAAAAAAGACAGAATATCATAGAGAAGGCTGCAGCTTATAGGATGAAGAAAAATCTGGAAATTCCCCCTACTTTTAAAAGTAAGTCTTTCACCTCTGACTCATGTTCTACTTTGGAAAAGTATGCTTCTACTGTGAATTTGAAAATTGGCTCTAATAAGGAAGAGAAATATGATATTATTAATAATATTGTTAGATGTGAAGCTGAAAAATACTTAGCTTTTGCTACTCAAAACCCTGAAATATCTTTACCTAATGATATAAATGAAGTCTTCTCTGATCTGGATGGAGTTTGTACTCTAGAAAAGATCAACACACTAGTAGAAAACAAGGCTTTGTATCTAGGCCGAACGGAGAAATAGTCCCGGTCGAGTTACGAACCGGGACTAATGTAATCATCAGTCCCGGTTCGGGTGGCTAGGACGACGGCCTGGGCTCGGCAGGCACCAGTCCCGGTTCGAACGGGACCTTTAGTCCCGGTTGGTGACACCAACCGGGACCAAAGGGGTTGCGCCAGGAGCGAGGCCCTTTCGTCCCGGTTGATGTCTCAAACCGGGACTAAAGGTTTGTTTTCAGTCCCAGTTTTAGTTACCAACTGGGACTACAAGTTTGCCTATATATACCCTCGCCCCTGCCCGCCCCTCTCCTCTGTTTTTTCCTCATATGAGGTGGGAGGTGTGTGCTAGTTTGTTTTCCCTTGCTATGCACAAGAGGTGTTCGATGAAATGCCTGCGAGGATGATTCCAGTTGAGTTCACAAAAGGTGCAAATTTTTCGGTTATCTTGTATATGTCGATCCAAGTCTTGATTTTTCTGGTTGCTTTCTGGTACCAGGATTGTTGAAGTAACTGTTCATCATATATAAGATAACCGAATAATTTGCACCTTTGATTCTGGGTTGAAAGCCATAGTTATGCTCCATAAGCATTCTGATGGTCACTGCAGTTACATGAAGGCGACGTATTAACTGGCAAGGTTGGCATCTGTTTTAATTTTTGGTAAATTTATGTTTCTTTCCTTGTACAAATATGCATAATAGACAGATATGTGGATCCATGAAAGGGTCAAAAGGGGAAGTTGATGATATGTTGAGGGCTGGGAAATCAGAGAATCCTATGAGAAGAGTCTATTGTTTTGGCATATCTCATGAACATCCAGGCACCTTTATATTATCTTACATCAGGAGTAAAAATAAACCCACATCATGAGTATGGTACCTATGAAAAATAATATTAACTTAAAATTATACAAACCGGGACTAAAGCTTTTGCCTATATATATCCACGCCCCCCCCCCCCCCATTTCCTCTGTGTTTTGGCCATGGAAGGGTGGAGGTGTGGGCTACTCTGTTTTTTTCCTATATATGCACATGAGGTGTTCAATGAAATACCCGAGCCACACTTAAGTTATCTTCTCTGTTCTTCCTCCAAACTCGACCTCTAAGCTCCATTTTTCCCAAGATTTCTCTAGGTTTGACGGTGCATCAACTATCCAAGTGTTCTAAAAAGGTTAGCAACTTCATTATTTCATCACTCACTACTATAGTTTAGCTCATTTCAAATGGTCTAGAAGTAGTGTTGTTTGTGGGTTTTAGTGGAGGAGTGTATGTGTGAGTTTATTTGATTTAGATGCACAATTTGAGCTCAAATTAACTTCTTACTTGTATTATTGTTTGTTATTATATAGTGCCATGGTTTTGGTAGACGCCCCTGTCGGCTCTCGTTTAATGCAGATGAACCGACAATGGAGGATGTACTGTGACCGACGCACTTCTGACGCACTTCGTTTTGGTCTATTTGGTTTGTGCAAATAATAATGCATATAGCTTCGCATGCAAGCAAGGGTGTTAAAATATTAGGGCTGGTTTGTGCATCCAGCCATGTCATAAGAATATTTTACCACGCAAATAAAGCCGAAAACTTGAGTCTGGACAAAATCCTCAGTCTGGACAAAGTTCTCAGTCTAGACAAAATTCTCAGTCTGGACGAAATCCTTAGTCTGGACAAAATCTTGAGTCTGGACAAAATCCTCAATCTCGACAAAATCCTCAGTCTGGACAAAATCATCAGTCTTGACAAAGTTCTCAGTCTAAACAAAGTTCTCCGTCTAGAAAAAAATATTAGTCTAACTGTTCGGCATATATAAGATAACCGAATAATTTGCACATTTGATTCTGGGTTGAAAGCCATAGTTTTCCTCCACAAGTATTCTGATGGTCACTGCAGTTTGTGGCTCAAACCGGGACAAAAGAGATTGTCCAGTTTGTACACGAAGTGCATCCAATTTTTCCCGTAACCCTCTCAACTTTTTAGCACATGCTATGTGGGTGAAATTATGATACCATGCCAAGTTTCAACCTTTTCAGACTTCATTTGCAGTGCTTGTCAATTTCAGGGTCATTTAGCTCAAAATAAATCATGAAATGCATGAAAAATAGCAAATGAAGTCAGAAAAGGGTTGAAAATTGATGATGTAGCTTTCAATGGTGCATATTGAATGCAGAAAAAGTCTGGAGTTAAAATATGTTAAAAAAATGAAATCCCTTTTGTAATAGACGAGTTTTCGTCCGAAACCCTGTTACTTCGAAAGAGATTGTCCAGTTTGTACACGAAGTGCATCCAAATTTTCCCGTAACCCTCTCAACTTTTTAGCACATGATATGTGGGTGAAATTATGATACCATGCCAAGTTTCAACATTTTCAGAGTTCATTTGCAGTGCTTGTCAATTTCAGGGTCATTTAGCTCAAAATAAATCATGAAATGCATGAAAAATAGCAAATGAAGTTAGAAAAGGCTTGAAAATTTATGATGTGGCTTTGAATGGTGCATATTGAATGCAGAAAAAGTTTGGAGTTAAAATATGTTAAAAAAGTGAAATCCCTTTTGTAATAGATGAGTTTTCGTCCAAAACCATGTTACTTCGAAAGAGATTGTCCAGTTTGTACACGAAGTGCATCCAGTTTTTACCGTAACCCACTCAACTTTTTAGCAAATAATATTAAATAAAATTATCAAAGTATTTATTTGTTAAAAAATTTAATAGTAAAAAGAATTTTCATGAAATATATTTTGTTACAAGCTTTAATAGAAAACTAAAAAGCTTTTATAAAACTCTAATAGCAAAAAGAATCAACTAAAAAGAATCAAAATAATATTAACTAAAATTATCAAAGTATTTATTTGTTAAAAACTTTAATAGTAAAAAGCTTTTATAAAACTCTAATAGCAAAAGGAATCAACTAAAAGATATGCAAAAAATAACGTTAAAAATTTAAAAATATAATATATGCAAAAAATAAAAATAAAAAGGCCCGCCTACTAGCCACAACGGCCTGCATTTGACTAGAAACCCTAGAAATGGGCTAGGATGCAGGCCCGCAGTGCTAGCAGGCCCAACAGGGCGTGAGATAGGCATGTACTGCCTGCAATAGAGAGGAGCTCGAGAGGGCAGCGGCAGCAGCGCTTATAAACCACTCCGAGCCCCTCTCGACTAGCGAGGTGGGAGTAAATATTTGGCTGCGGGAAGCAGAGCCCTTTAGTCCCAGTTGGTGGCTCCAACCGGGACTAAAAGGGGGCCTTTAGTCCCGGTTGGTGATACCAACCGGGACTAAAGGGCTCTGCTTCCCACCCTTTGGGCTGCTGAAATTTACCTTTAGTCCTGGTTGGTGGATCCAACCGGGACTAAAGGGGATCCTTTAGTTCCGGTTGGAGCCACCAACCGGGACTACAGGGGGGGGGGGCTATATAAGCGGGACTTGGAAAAATTTCCAAATCCACCTGCAGTTTCTTCTCCTCCTCTCCCCCGATGGCGCCGACGACCACCTCGACGCCGCCAGGCTGCCGGATTTTGCCGTCCCCCGCTCCCCTGCCCCGACGTCGCCGTCGCCGTCGTCGTCGCCGCGCCACTGCCCTACGTCGCCGTCGCCGCGCCCTGCCCCGCCGTCGCCGTCGCCTCGCCCTGCTGACGGTGTCCTGGACTAGGGGGTACTCACCACGTCGTCTCCCGACCAGTGGGTCGGGCCGAGAACCCCCAGGGTGATTCACTAATGGGCCACTTCAGGCAGCCCATGATGCATACAAGGGAGATTCCACAAGACTTGGCGCACAAGACAAGGACTCCTCTAAGCCCTAGGCCTACGGTGCATTATATAAACCGAGGCCAGGCTAGTCAATAGACAACCTCAATCTCATATTCATTACAACAATCTCGTGGTAGATACCTGTACTATGTACTATCCCCATAACAATACAATCAAAAGAAGGACGTAGGGTATTATCTCCTTGAGAGAGCCCGAACCTGGGTAAAATCCTGTGTCCATGTTACCATCGCTCCAAGACACCTAGCTTAGGACCCCTACCACGAGATATGTCAGATTTGACACCGACATTGGTCCTTTCATTGAGAGCCTGCTGGCAATCACCGCGGTGCGATAGGAATTCAGATCGTCTCCGGCGTGATCTACGCATTGGAACCGAGCTTTATTGTCGATGTTGGCATCTTCTTCGCCGGCTCGACTGGCCACCTCGGCTGGATGGAGGACTGTGCTCCGCATCAGATCATCAAGATCAGACGGATACTTTCATCATCATCAACTCCGATCTCTACCAAAATCATGGGGGAATCATCCTTGGAGCTCGGGGGCTCGATGTTAACATCGTCCTTAGGCGACGGTGCAGTTTTTCTGGACAGCGGATTCATGTTCGTCGTCCCCGCCTCCTCGAGCGTCGCTTTGACGATTGTTTCAGTGCAATTGTGTGGAATGGAGCCTACAATAACCCTGTAAAATCTCGTCGTATTCTGATGGAGAAATCTCCGGCGATCTCTAATCTAGCGGAGCCCTGTCGAATTTGGACGGGAATCTGGATGAGTTTAGGGCGAGGTATCCAGCTTCCAGCTCGGACATCGTTTGGAAGATCCCACCGTTTATCGGCTGCGGAATTCCCATATGGATCACTCAAAATTTCATCTCGATCCGACCGTTCAAACTTCGGGAAACGTCCGATGAGTGCAACACTTTTCGGATCTGTTTTCTGCCCGAAAACGAATCCGACCCGAATTCATCTTTCTTCATGAACGGGATATCGGACATCCTTTTTGAAGGAATGTTTTTAGGGTATTATGTGTTGTTTTCAAACACATGTCCACAAATTTTAAGTCTTTTCTGAGGCGATCTTCACCGTCGCGCCGATGTCAAACCGGCCTGACCACGTTGCTCCATGGCTACCGAGCTGCGCCAACATCGACTACGCCATCGGTCCATCGAGCCGACGACAACCACCTCGGATCATCACCTCGGCGAGCCGACTATGAGTTCGACATCGTGAGGGACAAATAATCATCAAGACAAGATTGTCGCCCCACAGATTGCATGGGTCGGGCGCGCCAGCATCGTCGCACGGTCTCTTCTCAAGCCAGCATTGACCGCGTCACAAATTCCGACCTGCGTCGGCATCACCGCGCCGTCGCTTCTTCAAGCCGACATCCACCATGCCGACCTGCTTCGACACCTCGGCTGGCATGGGACTTCGGCGTCACCAACCGACCTGCTCCATCACCTCGGCTAGACCGGGGGCTTCGCCATCTCTACATCAACCTACTGTTGGGATTTCGGCGTCACCGGCCGACCAGCTTCATCACCTCTGCTGGACCGGGGGCTTCGCCTTGCCACATCGGCCATAATGCATCGCCACTTCATCAAGCCGAGCTCTTTGCACGGGCACCTCTGGACCAGCTTCGGGGCTAGGACCTCGATCCGCCTCAAGCTCTGCCCACGTTATCAACGCCGAGCACATTAACCAGCTAAGTCGCTTTCATGCTCAACTTTTTTTAATTTTAATTTTTGTTCGGTTTGACTAAGCATTATATTTGTGTTAAATAAAAAAGTTTGTTTGATAAAAACACTTCATTTTCCCATGATAACTGGGGGTTTCGCCGTCATGCTGCCGAACTACTATGTCTCTTCGGCTGGATCGGGGGCTCCGCCTCGCCGCAACAATCGTGTTGCGTTGCCACTTCTCGACCCGAGCTCTCCGCTCGATTACGTCGGGCTTGGGGGCTGGGACCTCGGCTAGGCCGAGGACTACGTCTCCGTCCTGCCACAACCCCGGACCGCACCGAGCACATTAACCAACTAAGTCGTTTTCATGCTCAGCTCTCTTTGAAAATTTACTTTTTGTTCGGGGTCAACCAAACATTATATTTTTTGTTAAACAATTTTTTTTTAAAAAAAACTTTGTTTGTTAAAAATTCTTTACCCGATTTAATCGGGGGCTCTTAAATTTGCATGAGCCGTTTTATAATAAATGTGTTTTCTTCTTGGTCATTGCAAAGTCTTTTTCTACTACTCCTTTTTTCCGACACTAGTGTGTGGTCAATAGCCGGATAGCATGGTTTCTTTCTAAAGCTGCTCGAATTTAGATCGCTAATCAGGCCTCGGAGAAACACTCCGCCTTTGGGATATGGAGGTTGAAGCCAAAGGATGACCCGCTTGGAGTCCGGAGATCAGATGTATCATGTTAAAGCACGACCGGAGCACATATTAATTTTAAGACCAATTTTGGATTGGCACCAAAAAACTTGATTTAGTTCGGACGTCAAAGTTTTTACATAAGTTTTTTCGCTTTTCGAGCTTATGGCACTTTTAAGCTATTTGTATGTTCTTGTTTTAGGAGGTGGGACATCCTCATGACCGAGGTGCCCTACGTAATAATTCAGCTCGGGAGATCTTTTCCGACCAACAGCTCGATGTCTTTCCTGCCGACTTACACCTTGGCGTTGGCAAAACGCACATGACATCTGGACTAGTTCCCGAGAAGATTTGATCCTCAGGTTGGTCGGCCGCACCCAACCTGAGTCTCGGGGGATACTGTGTGTCTCCAGCATAGCTCTCGTCATACAACGTCGGATTCCTTTAAAGCATCGGCAATATCAACGGGGGACTCCGATTAGAGCCAAACCCACCAAAAGCCAAGGTACCCCGAGCAGTCCTCGGCAAAACGTTCTCGGATATGGCTTTATATGCATCAGTTTTGAATTGTGTCTTCGGTCAATAGTTGGGTTGCCCTGCTCCTGTGATTGCCTCCTACATTTCTCTTTGTTCGGCTAGGTGTGCAAAGGGAGAACCACTGCGATTGTACTTACGATTTAACTGGTCAAGTACCTCAGTGGAGAAAGCCGAAAACTGACTGTCACAATGAGCGCAAACTGGTCAGCGATCCGATGACTCTATCAAACTATAGACCGATAGAGGTTACCCCGTGGGCCTTTCATAAAATTGGCCGAAGTGTTAACGGCTTGACCTCGGCTGACGCCGAACACTAACCGGGGGCTAGTAACTGGCCTCCCAAACTTTAAGCTCCTATGACTAAGTGAAAGTTATAAAGCCTAGATGTCTGATTGCCTCGTTTTCGCTAACACAACCGCCTCCGGGCACCGAGACGTTGGCTAAGGGTTGTCTTGTTACTGCAGAAACACCCCACGTAGCATCTACAAAGGGGTAGAAGCCGATGATGGGCCATTCTCAAATGATAAACGGTCACAAAGGAGTCAAAATAGCATATACCATAACAAGCATTTGTATTCAATATGCGAGTGCTGCCTTCCGTAGTCATCGTTATAAAGCCATAAATATGCATCGATTTGTCTTAAGATTTTGACCAAGCTGGGTTGCCTGGCTCCTGTGCTTACCCCCTACGTTCCCGATTGTTCGGCTAGGAGGTAAAGGGAGCACCTCTGTGATTGTTACTTCTGGGTCATCCGGGTTAGTACCTCAGACTGGGTGAAGCCGAAAGCTAGTCATCTTAAGAATATAATTGGTCGGCAACGACGGAAGTGAAAATTTCGGTTCATTAAAGACCACTGATTTCGAGAACATTTCCCAAACTAAATCCTCGCTATTTTCCTCCCACATTGATCGGAGGTGAGGTTTCTCATGATCATGGTCAACATGATAGCCTGAGAAAAGGAACTTATAAAAGAACTATTTTTCCCAGAAGATGTTTCTTATGTTAAATAGTAATATAACATATCTCTCCACGTACCTTTGTTTATAAAACCGTACGACTGGATTGCCTTGTTTGCCGTAAATCTTTACCCTTATAAAGGCTTTATAAAGTAGGACAAACACTCCTCGGCTACTGGCCAAGGAGGTTGAAGCCAATGGTCGGTCAACAAAGTCTTGTACAATGTGGATCTGAGCATTAATGATGTAATGTACTTGGATACATAGAATCATTATATATAAATTGTGTCGAACGTAACAAAGTTTGTGTCAAACAAATATCGATCCTTAATTCGACCACCCGTGCCCAAATTAAGGTTCGGGGGCTACTGCATTGCCTATTCAATGCAGCAAATCCAAAATGCAATATGATTTCCGAGGAGATTCGATCCTCAGGTTGGTCGGCCACACCAAACCCGAGTCTCGGAAACTACTGCGTACCGCGTTTCCATCCCTAACGTATGCTGCCGAGCAGGGACTTGATCCTCAGGCCGATTTCACAAATCGACCTAAGTCTCAGGGGCTACTGGGATCTGTGGTTTTATTATTTCCTTCGGGTGCATCTCGGGTTTTAGACCGACACACACCTTGAGGGCTACTGGCTATACATCTCCGTAGTAAATAAATTGCGGCGATCGGAAATAAATCCCGCAAAAAACAGCCCGAGACCAAGGTGGTGCACCACCTTTGAAGCAGTTCGGCATAAATCTTGGATGCAAGTGGCTGGCTCCATAAAGGGCATTTCCGGTATTAAGCTCGGTTGAACTCCTTCAACTTTTTCAATACCGAGGTAATCTATGACACCTCGGATGCATACCGACATTGGAGCTCGGCTGCAAAAAGATACCTCGGATACAGTCCGGCGTTGGAGCTCGGACACAGTCCAGCATTGGAGCTCGGATGCAAAAAAGACACCTCGGATGCAGTCCGGCGTTGGAGCTTGGACGCAAGAGGCCGCCGCCGCACGGGAGACACTTCAGACCCAAAGTGTGGCGTAAAACATAACAAGGCATCGATAAAGGCCAGAAACTTAAAGGGCTCCTCGGATGCCCGACGTGTGAACTCTTCGGATTCAGCTCGGCTATCCTCAAGATCGGACATGTGAAGATTTGTTGAACCAGTTTTCAAGACCGCGACCGAAGACAAATAACTGTTTTGAAGAACCGAGGAGCGTCCCCAACTTGAAGACCGGTTCAGGGGGCTACTGACGGTATCCTGGACTAGGGGGTACTCACCACGTCGTCTCCCGACCAGTGGGTCGGGCCGAGGACCCCCAGGGTGATTCACTAATGGGCCACTTCGGGCAGCCCATGATGCATACAAGGGAGATTCCACAAGACTTGGCGCACAAGACAAGGACTCCTCTAAGCCCTAGGCCTACGGTGCATTATATAAACCGAGGCCAGGCTAGTCAATAGACAACGTCAATCTCATATTCATTACAACAGTCTCGTGGTAGATACCTGTACTATGTACTATCCCCATATCAATACAATCAAAAGCATTACGTAGGGTATTATCTCCTTGAGAGAGCCCGAACCTGGGTAAAATCCTGTGTCCATGTTACCATCGCTCCAAGACGCCTAGCTTAGGACCCCTACCACGAGATATGTCGGATTTGACACCGACACCTGCCCCGTCGCCGTCCCCTGCCGGCCCCGACGTCGCCGCGCCGGCCCCTGCCCCCACAGTGAGCCCCTTCTGCCAGTGGTTGCCAGTCCCACCATATGAACATAATGCACTTGAGAATTTTTATGTTCATATTTGACTATGTTCATATTTGACTATGTTCATATTTGTATATAGATTATGTATATAGATTATGTTCATATTTGACTATGTTCATATTTGTAAATTATAATGGGGCCATTTGACTATGTATATAGATTATGTATATAGAAAATGTTCATATGTAAAGTTTGTAAATTATAATGGGGCCATTTGACTATGTTAGATAGATATTTTTAGATGGATGCCATGCTATGTTTCTGCCATGCCATTTAGTAAAAGGGGGGGTCATTAGTTAGATATGTTTAGATGGATGGATGATCATTTTGTATTTAGAGTTTATTTAGAGTTCATTTTGATGTTCATTGAAGAATTTTTTGTTGTGGCAAAGTGTTGGGAAACGTTGCATGGGAAACTAAAATTTTCCTACGCACACACAAGATCTATCCATGGTGATGAGCATCTACGAGAGGGAGAGTGGATCTACATACCCTTGTAGATCGCTAAGTGGAAGCGTTAAGAAACGCGGTTGATGTAGTCGAACGTCTTCGCGATCCAAATCGCAAGCCTTCCCGCGATCCCATCACGATCCGTCTCGCGATCCAATCACGATCCGTACCGCAATCCAATCATGGTCCTTCCAATCTAGTGCTGAACGGACGACACCTCCGAGTTCAGCACACGTACAGCTCGATGACGATCTCCACCTTCTTGATCCAGCAAGAGGGAGCGGAGAGGTAGATGAGTTCTCCGGCAGCGCGACGGCGCGGCGGCGGTGGTGGTGGAACGATTCCGGTAGGGCTTCTCCTAAGCATCGTCGGAATCTATTTGGTGGAGAAACTAGGGAATAGAGAACTAGCACGTGGACTTGTGTCTTTGGGGGCTCTATTCCTCTAGTATATATAGGAGGGAGGGGGAGGAGGCAGCCGGCCTAGGGCGCTCCCTAGGGGTCGTCCGAACCAAGGTGGAGGTGGAGGAGTCCACCTCCAACCCTACTCCAAGTAGGATTCCAATCCTACTTGGAAAGCCTTCCTCCCTCTTGGGCTTTTGCCTTTTCCCACCTCCTAGCCGCATGGGCCTTGTGGGGCTGGTTTGCCCAGCCCACTAAGGGCTGGTGCACCCCCCTCAGGCCCATGTGGCCTCCCGGCGTGGGTGGCCCCTCCCGATGGCCCTCCGGCACTCCCGGTACACTACCGGAAATACCCGAAACTTTTTCGGTGACCAAAACGGGACTTCATATATATCAATCTTTACCTCCGGACCATTCCGGAGCTCCTCGTGACTTCCGGGATCTCATCCGGGACTCCAAAAAACCTTCGGTCACCACCATACATAACTCAATACTACCGAAATGTCACCGAACGTTAAGTGTGCAGACCCTGCGGGTTCGAGAACTATGTAGACATGATCGAGACACCTCTTCGGTCAATAACCAATAGCGGGACCTGGATGCCCATATTGGTTCCTACATATTCTACGAAGATCTTTATCGGTTGAACCTCTATGTCAAGGATTCAGTTAATCCTGTACGCTGTTCTCTTTGTTCTTCGCTATGTTACTTGCCCGAGATTCGATCGTCGGTATCTCTATACCTAGTTCAATCTCATTACCGGCAATTCTCTTTACTCGTTCCGTAATACAAGATCCTGTGGCTAACACCTTAGTCACATTGCTTGCAAGGCTTATTGTGATGTTGTATTACCGAGTGGGCCCTGAGATACCTCTCCGTCATATGGAGTAACAAATCCTAGTCTTGATCCATGCCAACTCAACAGACACCCTCGGAGATACCTGTAGAGCATCTTTATAGTCACCCAGTTATGTTGCGACGTTTGATACACACAAGGTATTCCTCCGGTGTCAGTGAGTTGCATGATCTCATGGTCATAGGAACAGATACTAGACATGCAGAAAACAATAGCAATAAACTGACACGATTATATGCTATGTTCATAGTTTGGGTCTTGTCCATCACATCATTCTCCTAATGATGTGATCCCGTTATCAAATGACATCTCATGTCTATGGCTAGGAAACCTTGACCATCTTTGATCAACAGGCTAGTCTATTAGAGGCATACTAGGGACACAATGTTGTCTATGTACCCACACATGTATTTAAGTTTCCAATCAATACAATTATAGCATGGATAATAAACGATTATCATGAACAAGGAAATATGATAATAACTAAATTATTATTGCCTCTAGGGCATATTTCCAACAGTCTCCCACTTGCACTATAGTCAATAATCTATCTCACATCACCATGTGATTAACATTGTAATGAATCTAACACCCAATGAGTTCTGGGGTTCGATCATGCTTTGCATGTGAGAGAGGTCTTTAGTCAACGGTCTGCAACATTCATATCCGTGTGTTCTTTGCAAATCTATATGTCATACTGCAGATGCTACGTACCACGCTCCACTTGGAGCTATTCCAAATGGCTGCTCCACTATACGTATCCGGATTGCTACTTAGTGTCATCCGAATTGGTGTCAAAGCTTGCATCGACGTAACCCTTTACGACGAACTCTTTGTCACCTCCATAACCGAGAATCATTTCCTTAGTCCTCTAGTTACTAAGGATAATTTTGACCGCTTTTTAGTGATCCACTCCTGGACCACTCTTGTACCCCTTGACAGACTCATGGCAAGGCACACACCAGGTGTGGTAGACAGCATGGCATACTATACAGAGCCTATGGATAAGGCATAGGGGATGACCTTCGTCCTTTCTCTTTCTTCTGCCGTGGTCGAGCTTTGAGTCTCACTCAACTCCACACCTTACAAATCAGGCAAGAACTCTTTCTTTGACTGATCCATTTTGAACTCTTTCAAAATCTTGTCAAGGTATGTACTCATTGAAAGTTTTATCAGACGTCTTGATCTATCTCTATAGATCCTGATGCCCAATATTTAAGTAGCTTCATTCCAGGTTTTCCTTTGAAAAACTCCTTTTCAAACAACCCTTTATGCTTTCCAGAAATTCTACATCATTTCTGATCAACAATATGTCATCCACATATACTTATCAAAAATTCTATAGTGCTCCCACTCACTTTATTGTAAAGTTTCTCATAAACTTTGTATAGACCCAAAAACTTTGATCACCTCATCAAAGCGTATATTCCAACTCTGAGATGCTTGCTCTAGTCCATAGAAGGATCGCTGGAGCTTGCATACATTTTAGCATCCTTAGGACTGACAAAACCTTCTGGTTGTATCACATACAACCTTTCCTCACAGAAACCGTTAAGGAAACTCTGTTTTGTCATCCATCTACCAGATTTCATAATCGAAAAATGCAGCAACTGCTAACATAATTCCAACAGACTTTAGCATCGCTACGGGTGAGAAAGTCTCATCATAGTCAACTCCTTGAACTTGTCGGAAACCCTTTTGCGACAAGTCGAGCTTTATAAATGGTGACAAGTCGAGCGTCTGTCTTCTTCTTAAATGTCCATTTGTACTCAACGGCCTGCCGTTTAACGGGCAAGTCTACCAAAGTCCATACTTGGTTTTCATACATGGATCCTTTCTCGGATTTCATGGCTCCTAGCCATTTGTTGGAATCCGGGCCCACCATCGCTTCTTCATAGCTCGTAGGTTCACTGTTGTCTAACAACATGACCTCCAAGACAGGATGGACGTACCACTCAGGGGCGGTACGAGTCCTTGTCGACCTACAAGGTTCAGTAGTAACTTGATAGGAAGCTTCATGATCATCATCATTTGCTTCCTCTTCACTTGGTGTAGGCGTTGCAGAAACATCTTTCTGCGTTGTGCTACTATCCAACTGAAGTGACGGTTTAACAACCGCATCAAGTTCTACTTTCCTCCCACTCAATTCTTTCGAGAGAAACTCTTTCTCGAGAAAGGACCCATTTTTAGCAACAAACACTTTGCGCTTGGATCTGAGATAGAAGGTATACCCAACTGTTACGTTAGGGTATTCTATGAAGATGCATTTGTCCGCTTTGGGTTCGAGCTCATCAGGTTGAAACATAAGCTTCGCAACCCCAAACATTAAGAAATGACAGCTTAGGTTTCTGCCAAACCAAAATTCATACGGTGTCATCTCAACGGACTTAGATGGTGCCCTATTTAAAGTGAATGTAGTTGTCTCTAATGCATAACCCCAAAACGATAGTGGCAAATCGATAAGAGACATCATAGTATGCACCATATCTAATAGAGCACGACTACGACATTCGGACACACCATCACACTATGGTGTTCCAGGTGGCGTGAGTTGTGAAACAACTTCCACATTGTCTTAAGTTGTATACCAAACTCGTAACTCAGATATTTACCTCCACGATCATATCGTAGATATTTTATCTTCTTGTCACGATGATATCAAACTTCACTCTGAATTTGTTTGAACTTTTCAAACATTATAGATTTGTGTTTCATTAAGTAAATATACCCATATCTACTCAAATAATCACTGAAGTTAGGAAAATAACGATATCCACCGCACGCTACAACACTCATTGGACCGAATACATCAACATGTATCATTTCCAATAAGTCACTTGCCCGCTCCATCATACCGGAAAACGGGGTCTTAGTCATCTTGCCAATGAGGCATGGTCCGCATGTCTCAACCGATTCGAAATTGAATGAGTCCAAAAGAGCCATCAGCATGGAGTTTCTTCATGCGCTTTACACCAATATGCCATTTAGCGGCAGTGCCACAAGTATGTGGTATTATCATTATTAACTTTGTATCTTTTGGCATCAATATTATGAACATGTGTATCACTATGATCCAGATTCAATAAACCATTCTCATTGGGTGCATGACCATTGAAGGTATTATTCATGTAAACAGAATAACCATTATTCTCTGATTTAAATGAAAAACCGTATTGCAATAAACATGATCTAATCACGTTGATGTTCAACGCAAACACCAAATAACATTTATTTAGGTTCATCACTAATCCCGAAGGTAGAGAGAGCGTGCGATGGTGATCACATCAACCTTGGAAACACTTCCAACACAGATCGTCACCTCACCCTTAGCTAGTCTCTATTTATTCCGTAGCTTTTATTTCGAGTTACCAACATTTAGCAACTGAACCGGTATCTAATACCCAGGTGCTACTAGGAGTACTAGTAAGGTACACATGAACAAAACGTATATCAAATATACTTCCGTTGACGTTGCCAGCCTTCTTATCTACCAAGTATCTAGGGTTGTTCCGCTTCAGCGACCGCTCTCCTCATAATAGAAGCACTTAGTCTCGGGTTTGGGTTCAACCTTGGGTTTCTTTACTGGAGCAGCAACTGGCTTGCCATCAATGAAGTTTCCCTCCTTGCCCTTGCCCTTGTCGAAACTAGTGGTTTTACTAACCATCAACACTTGATGCTCCTTCTTGATTTCTACCTTCGCGGTGTCAAACATCGCGAATAGCTCAGGGATCATTATTTCCATCCCTGGCGTTTTATAGTTCATCACGAAGCTCTAGTGGCTTAGTCGCAGTGACTCGGAGAACTATATCAATCACTATATTATCTGGAAGATCAACTCCCACTCGATTCAAGCGATTGTAGCACCCAGACAATCTGAGCATATGCTCACCGATTGAACTATTCTCCTTCATCTTGCAGGCAAAGAATCTTGTTGGAGGTCTCATACCTCTCAACACGGGCACGAGCCTGAGATCCCAATTTCAGCTCTTAGAACATCTCATATGTTCCGTGACGTTCAAAACGTTTTGGAGCCTCAATTCTAAGCCGTAATGCATGACGCACTGAACTATCAAGTAGTCATCAGAACGTGCCTGTCAGATGTTCACAACATCTACAGACGACGCTTGAGGGGGTGGCGCACCGAGCGGTGCATTAAGGACATAAGCCTTCTGTGCAGCAATGAGGACAATCCTCAGATCACGGACCCACTCCGCATTATTGCTACCATCATCTTTCAACTCTATTTCTCTAGGAACATATAAAAATTCAAGGGAGCTACAACGCGAGCTAATAATCTACAACATAATTTGCCAAGACATTTTGACTATGTTCATGATAATGAGTTTAGTTAATCATATTTCTTAAAAACTCCCACTCAAATTGACATCCCTCTGGTCATTCGAGTGTCACATGATCCAAATTCACCAACCCAAGTCTGATCATCACGTGAGATGAGGTGGTTTCAATGGTGAACATCTTCATGTTGATCATATCTACTATATGACTCATGTTCGACCTTTCAGTCTCTTGTGTTCCGAGGCCATGTCTGTACATTCTAGGCTCGTCAAGTTTAACCCGGGTGTTCCGCACGTGCAACACTGGCTTGCACCCGTTGTATGTGAACGTAGAGTCTATCACACCCGATCATCACGTGGTGTCTCGAAACGACGAACTTTCGCAACGGTGCACACTCGGGGAGAACACAATTTTATCTTGAAATTTTAGTGAGGGATCACCTTATAATGCTACCGTCGTATTAAGCAAAATAAGATGCATAAAAGGATTAACATCACATGCAAATCATAAGTGACATAATATGGCCATGAACTTGTGCTTTTGATCTCCTTCTCCAAAGCACCGGCATGATCTCCATCATCACCGGCATGACACCATGATCTCCATCATCTTGATCTCCATCAACGTGTCGCCATGAGGTTGTCGCGCCAACTATTACTTCTACGACTATTGCTAACTCATAGCGATAAAGTAAAGCAAAAACGGCGAAAATAAATTAAAGACAACCCTATGGCTCCTGCCGGTTGCCGTACTCATCGACATGCAAGTCGTGATATTCTATACAATACATGATCATCTCATACATCACATATATCTCATCATGTAATTGGCCATATCACATCACAACATACCCTACAAAAACAAGTTAGACGTCCTCTAATTGTTGTTGCATGTTTTACGTGGCTGCTACGGGTATCTAGCAAGAACGATTCTTACCTACGCAAAAACCACAACGGTGATACACAAACTGCTATTCAACCTTCTCAAGGACCGCCTTTGTCGAATCTGATCCAACTAAAGTGGGAGAGACAGACACCCGCCAGCCATCTTTATGCAACAAAGTCACATGTCAGTTGATGGAACCGGTCTCTCGTAAGCGTACGAGTAAGGTTGGTCCGGGCCGCTTCATCCCACAATACCGCTGAATCAAGAAAAGACCAAGGGAGGAAGGAATCTGAGCATCAACGCCCACAAACTCCTTTGTGTTCTACTCGTGATCTCATCTACACATAGACCTAGCTCATGATGCCATTGTTGGGAAACGTTGCATGGGAAACAAAAAATTTCCTACGCACACGCAAGATCTATCCATGGTGATGAGCATCTACGAGAGGGAGAGTGGACCGACATACCCTTGTAGATCGCTAAGCGAAAGCGTTAAGAAACGTGGTTGATGTAGTAGAACGTCTTCGCGATCCAAATCGCAAGCCATCCCGCGATCCCATCACGATCCGTCTCACGATCCAATCACGATCCGTCCCGCGATCCAATCACGGTCCTTCCAATATAGTGCTGAACGGACGGTACCTCTGCGTTCAGCACACGTACAGCTCGATGACGATCTCCGCCTTCTTGATCCAACAAGAGGGAGCGGAGAGGTAGATGAGTTCTCCGGCAGCGCGACGGTGCGGCGGCGGTGGTGGTGGAACTATTCCGGCAGGGCTTCGCCTAAGCACCGTCGGAATCTATTTGGTGGAGAAACTAGGGAATAGAGAACTAGCACGTGGACTTGTGTCTTTGGGGGCTCTATTCGTCTAGTATATATAGGAGGGAGGGGGAGGAGGCAACCGGCCTAGGGCTCCCCCTAGGGGTCGGCCGAACCAAGGTGGAGGTGGAGGAGTCCACCTCCAATCCTACTCCAAGTAGGATTCCAATCCTACTTGGAAAGCCTTCCTCCCTCTTGGGCTTTTGCCTTTTCCCACCTCCTAGCCGCATGGGCCTTGTGGGGCTGGTTTGCATGCGGAGGATGACTTGATTCCGGTGCTACCTCCAGGTGCGTTTGTCAACAGATTTGTTAGGTAATTTATATTGATTATTGAAAAGTATTTGGTACTCATCCCGACTAAATTTCTTTATTTTTAATTATTAGCTTATTTCCGTGCTACAAGAGGTACCCGCCAGATAATAGATCGCACCTACTATAGTTATGACTCCGAGCTTACTTGGTTGGAGAAAAATCATCTGATATCATTTCTTGATGATGTTGAGTATCATGCTAAACATTACATGGCTGGGAACATTTATCATGGATATGTGCCACTAGTGCACAAGTTGAACCGTTATAACATCACTTCAGACAACTTTGTAAGACTTTTTTACCATTGCGTCACTAGTCCATCTTTTTCATACATTCTTCTTAAGCAAAACTAGTTTAGCTAACTATGTTATTATTACTTATGTTCTTTAACAGGTACTCCCGCCAGAGACCGTGCCTAAATGGATGGTTACCACCGGTGATTTGCATATGGTTAGCTTACGCCCAATGTGGATGAGTTACCCTGGTAAATACAGAATATCTTGAAGTGAAGAAAGCCTGAAAATCAAAGGATGGAGCCAGGCAATAAAAGCATCCACGCAACCACTTGGACACGATGTCTTGATTGATGGATATAGGTTGATCACGCCACAAGTTGGAGATAGGTTGATCTGTATTCTTCAATGGGGAGATGCGGGAGTTCACCTTTTTATGCTATTTTACCTAGGAGAGAGCAGTAGTTAGTGTTTCTAACTTGTGATTACTTGATCACTTGCTAGTATGATAACAACCAGAATGATGAGGAGTTCACCTTTTTATGCTATTTTACCTAGAATGATGAAGAGTTGATTAAGATGATGATGAGTTGTTATATGACATATACCAGTACAAATTATAGACGAAGTTGAATTAAATAAAAATGAAACCCTAAATGTAAAAGAATTGAAGGGTAAACACAAAAATAAAAGGGGGAAACACAATATGAAAACCCCTAAACCCCTCCTTTCAAAAAAACAAAACCCCCAGCCTCTGGCAGCTGCTGACGCGTGGCTGCCTTTTAGTCCCGGTCGGTGTTACCAACCGGGACTAAAGGTCCTCCTACCTGGGTGCCCCACAGCGCCACATGGAGCTCCTTTAGTCCCGGTTCGTAAGCCAACCGGGACTAAAAGTTGTGGGCACTAGTCCCGATCGTTTTGTCCCGGTTGCAGAACCGGGACTAAAGGCCCTCTAGAACTGGGACTGATGCCTTGTTTTCTACTAGTGACAGCCCTGTTACCCACATGCCAGGGGGCACTGCTGGTTCATGTGGGGTGCTATTCAAAAAGCTGGGCTATGCAGCCTGTCACACCCATTTAAGATTTCATGATAGGTCTCCTCTGGAACATTAGAGGTGTGAGCCAAAAAGGGAAATTATAGTGCGTGTCTGACATTATTAACAAAAACAAAAAAAGAAAAGTTTGAGGATTTTTTCCTCAGTACTATTGTTGGATCTATTCCATATGTTTGGCATTGCCTACCTGGTATAGGAACTGCAGGTGGTATTCTAGTTGGTATTAATAGTAATATAATGGAACTCTTGGTGTCATGTGTAAGAAATATTGCCTGACTATCACCCTCAAAAATAAAATTTCACCAGCTGTGCTGGCACCTTGTAGTGGTATATGGGACAGCTTATGCTGTAGATAATATTGACTTTATAGCTGAACTTCATGAGGTTATGGAGGGACTTTCATACCTAGTCCTTTTAGGGGGTGATTTTAACTTCATCAGGGAGGCCAGAGATAAATCTTCTGGTATTATCAATAATTCTTGGGCTTTCCTTTTTAAGGATTGGATCAATAAATGGGGTCTTATGGAAACCAAGCTTGCCAACAGGGTTTTTACTTGGGGCAATAACCAAAACAACCCTATTTTTGCTGTGATAGATAGAGTTTTCTCTTCTATTGATTGGGATAGTCACTTTCCACTTACTACACTCTGTGCCCTACCTAGGGTAGGGTGTGATCATGCCCCCCTCCTTTTGGATACTGGTAATAGACGTAATATTGTGGACAGACCTTTTAGGTTTGAAAAATGGTGGCTAGATCAACCAGATTTCTCCCCCTTAGTGGAAAATTTTTGCTCTACCCCTTCCCCTTGTACATCAGCCATTGATACTTGGCAGTTCAAAACTAAACTGCTAAGGAAAAAAATTAAAGGATGGAGTATCAACTTAGAAGCTGCTGTGAAGAAGAAGAAAAAAGAGTTACTACAAGAATTTGATATCTTGGATGTTTTCTCTGAACAAAATAGACTCTTAGATGAGGATATCCTTAGAATGAAAGAGATTAGAACAGAACTAGATGATATCTGGAGAAAAGAGGAAACTGTCATGTGGCAAAGATCTAGAGACAGGAAAATATTAGAAGGAGACACAAATACTGCATATTTTCATTCAATGGCTAACCAACGCAGAAGAAAGAATTATCTTTCTGTGCTGGAAGGCCCGAATGGTCCTGTTCATTCTACGGATGAGATGTTGGGAGTGGCGATTTTTTTTAATAAAAAATTGTTTGGCCATGAAGATAAACCAAACATACACCTAGATGGCCACTTTTGGTCAGAGGAAGAAAAAGTCACGGGTGAGGAAAATGAAAATCTGGAGAAACCTTTTCGGCTGAGGAAATTAAGGAAGCTATTATGGGTTCATACGCTTGTGGTGCCCCTGGCCCTAATGGCCTCTCCTTTCTATTTTACCAAAAGTTCTGGGACTTGATTAAGAAGGACTTTATGGCTCTGGTTAAAGATTTTGAAAATGGGTCTTTAGACATATAACGCCTTAACTACTCCATTGTTACTCTAATTCTAAAAGAAGTAGACGCTAAACATATGAAGAAGTTTAGGCCGATCTATTTAAGTAATGTTTTATTGAAAATACTCAGCAAGGCCATGACCAACAAAGTTTTTCCGCTTGGCCATCGCCTGTTGCCGCCATGCCAAACTGCATTTGTCCTTGGACGATTCATCCTAGAAAGTGTTGTTACAACACATGAAGCGATCCACGAGGTACATAGATCCAGGAAACCAGGTGTTGTCCTAAAATTGGATTATGAAAAAGCATGTGATAGGGTGAATTGGGAGTTCCTATTAGAAATGTTGACATCTAGAGGTTTTCGGAGTAAGTGGATTTGCTGGATTTTTTCCTTGCTCAAACAAAGTTCTTTTGCTGTCAAAATTAATGATACCGTGGGCCCATATTTTGTGGGTGGAAAAGGTCTGAAGCAGGGGGATCCATCCTCTCCCATGCTGTTTAATTTGGTGGTAGACGTGTTCTCACACATGCTAGCCAAAGCGACTAAGGAAAAGATCATTGCAGGGATTCTCCGGATGTAATTCCTAATAGTCTAATTAGCTTACAGTATGCAGATGACACTATACTGTTTTTAGACCCAAATCCGGAGTATGCTAAAAACCTTAAGTGGTTATTAGCCTGTTTTGAAAACCTTTCTGGTATGAGAATTAACTATGATGAATGTGAATTGGCTGCAATAAATTTGGGTGAAGAAGAGATTAAGACACTCTCTCAAATTTTCTGCTGTAAGATTGGGGGTTTCCCATTAAAATGTATGGGAGTGCCGCTCCATTACCTGAAATTGAGAAGGGAGGATATACAACCTATCATTGACAAAATTATCAGAAGAATATGTGGATGGAGGGGACGCTTGCTTAGTTATGAGGCCAAACTAATTCTGCTCCAAACTTGCATTGCAAGTATTCCTATATATTTGATGTCTGTGATTAAATTTCCAAAACGAGCAATTAAGGCCATTACATCACAGATGTATGATTTCTTCTAGGGCAACATGGGAGAAGTTCACAAATACCATCTTGCCAATTGGGGCTTAGTTTCCCAGAAAAAAGATTCCGGACGATTGGGGGTCATAAACCTTAGAGAATTTAATATGTCCTTACTCGCTTCCTGGTCTAAAAGGTACTTGCAGGAACCAGAGAAACCCTGGATGACCCTGATTAACTATAAATATAACAGCACATGACCTAATATCCTATGGTCTAGAGAAGGAGTGGGTTCACCTTTTTGGAAGGGGGTCACCTATTCCTTTGTTGGGGCTCGACCCTTCTATAGATGGAACTTGGGCAATGGGGTCCACATCAGTTTTTGGAATGATATCTGGGCAGGGGAAACTACTTTAAAAACATAGTTTTGGGAGGTTTTTGAAATCTACCAACAAAAAACAGTATTGTTGCTCAGGTCTGGGATGGTGTGGAATTGAGATTGAGTTTCAACAGATGTGTAGATGAAAAATTTATGGAAACTTGGCAAGAGCTTTTGATGGTAATTGCCAACTTTATTCCAAATGATGGGAATGATAAACCTATCTGGATGCTGGAACATAATGCTGTGTACTCTGTTAAATCCTTCTATAACAGCATCAAATGGGGAGGGGTTTCTACCCCTATTTGGAAAAAAATCTGGAAAATCAATGTCCCTAACAGATATTTAGTGTTTATTTGGCTGGCTTACCACAATAAGATTCTGACTAGAGATAATTTAGGTAAGAGACCACATGTAGATGATGAAACATGTCTATATTGCGATGAAAAAGAAACTGTGCATCACCTTGTATTTGATTGCATTGTTGCTAAAAACAGCTGGCATATTATTGCTGATGTTTTTGAATTTAGACAACCAGACAGTATGAAGGAATATTCTGCTCTTTGGAATATCAACAACAAGAAAAATGTGGTGAATTTTGCTTGCATTGCTACCATATGGAGCATTTGGTCTATGCGTAACAAAATGTGTTTTCAGGGCGTTCCATGGACAAGTATTCAGGTTATCCTGGGGATGATTAGTTCATTTATTCATCAATGGAAGATTCTATGCAAAGGAGACCAGTCTGTCCTTTTGCGACGCTATCTCCGGCTCTTGGACCATCAAAGAGGAGAGCTGCTACGCATCGCCTGGAGATGAAAAGCCGAGCTGGAGTTTCAACTGGATCTGGAGGCTGCTTCCTGAGGGCGCATTCTGGTTGATTCGTCGTGATGTCCAAGTCTATGACCAAGGCCTCACACCAGCTGCTGGAGGAAAAAAGGAAAAACTCTGCTATCGTTTACATGGCTGCCAGGGTGTTGGCTTTGATAAAAAATGGTAATAAAGTAATTATACCCCTGGCTGGATTTTTAGTTTTAGATGATGTCGTGGGAATGATCCTGACAATAGTACTAGGGGGTACGAATGAAGGGGCGAAGTCTAGCTACGGCTCAAGTGTGCACTCGGTTTGTACGAGTTCAGCCCTCACTCTGGAGTGATAACAGCCCTACATCTCGGTGCCGGAGGCTGTTATGTTTGCTTATGGTGGTAGAGGATTACAGGGGGTCGGAACACTTGCCATGGCACCCGGGCCGGGGTGGCTTATATAGAGTGCGCCACCACCGGCCGAGCGCCATGATTAGGCAATAAATGTCAAAGAATTCTACGTTACAGGAACGGCTGATTAATCCATCGTTATTGGTAACGACGAATTAACCCATAATGTGTGACTACTCGAATTCCACTGACGCTATGTCTTCCTGGTCGCCTGAGCTTCCGTCTGTCCGAATGATGCCGTGTAGTCCGAGTGAAATTAGTCATCCGAGTGAACGACTATATTCATCCGAATGAGTCTCTGCCCAGGGGCTTTAAAGACATTGAAAGGCCATTGGCGGGCCCCAGATGTCAGGTCTATGACCCTACCCAGGGTAGGCATCCTCATCAGTAGCCCCCGAATCCATGAGGTTTTATTAGTCGAGTGACTGACACTCGGAAGCGTCGGTGATCCCTCAGAAGAGTTTGAGAAATGATCCTGTCATTCCTCACTCGGCTTCAAACCAAGATGGATTCAGGATTGACGTCTTTGATCAAACTATTTTGCCGCTTAATCCGAGTGTTCAGCTGGCGTGAGCCATTCACTCGGTTCGCAGGAGGGAGTCGCGAAAGCCTTCGCAGGTCGGAGCTCAACCCATTCAAACACGAAGAAGTTTCCGCGCGTCCGAAATCGTCAAAATTGTGCGTGGGAGCGCGGTGGAACGGTCACGCCCCGATAATTTGGGGTAGTGGACATGACGTCTCGATAACCGCGCCGGGAATTTCGCCATGTGTCCACGAGATCCTGAACAGTAGATCCGCGGATCTCGCTCCGTTTGCGGATTGACGGCCAGAGATCGCGCCGGATTCTCGATATATAAGCTGGGAGTACTGTTGGGGGCGAGAACAAATCTCACTTTCCCCCTTCTCCCTCGTCTTCTCCGATGCCCACCCGCACCTCTTCCACCTCTCCATAGCCAAAGGCTGTTCCGAGCTCGCCGGCAACGATGCGCATAGCGTCTGCGACCGCGAAGGCCGAGCGGGTGAAGAGGAGCTCACGTGCCTCCTCCTCCAGCGCCGGAGCGCCGGCTGGATGGACGCAGGGCGAGTGGCTGCCGTCGCGGGTGACCAAGGCCCAGATGCTCAAGTTGGAGGGCCAAGGGTTCGTACCCGAGGGGAGCTGGCGGTTGCCGGGAGCGGGCGAGGAGGAGCCTTTGCCAAAGGGGGACGAGCGCGTGCTCTTGGTGACTCACCTCGAGTGAGGTTTCTCTTTGCCGCCCCATCCCTTCTTCCAAAGATTCCTGAGTTTCTTTGGTGCTCAACTCCATCATCTTCCCCCAATGCTGTAGTTTACTTATCCGCTTTCATCTCTCTTTGCGAAAACTTCCTGGGTTGCCATCCCCACTGGGGTCTGTTTAAACATCTCTTCACTTGCCGAGTGATGACCGTAAAAAAGCCCACTCGGTCGAAAGACAAGACGAACGTAGCTCAACTGTGTGGGGGTCCAGGAATCCAACTGCGGGGTAAAGTCTGTTTCCCGCAGATGACGTTTCCTGATTCGATAAAGGGGTGGTAGGAGAACTGGTTCTACTGCCACGATATTCCAGTCGGCGATGGTCAATCGGGTCTCCCTCAGTATACCTCCGAGTGCTTTCGGCCAGTCCCCAGGTTGACTGTGACCAAAGAGGAGAAGACCGAGGTGGGCATCTTGGTGATAGCGCTGGTCGCTCTGGTGCAAAAAGGCGTCAACGGTCTCGACTTGCTGGAGGTCTTCCTCCAGAGGAGGATCCAACCACTGCAAGCCAGGGCTCACCCCATGTGGGAGTACGCCGGACCGAGTGACACCACTCGAACTCACCCGGAGGAGCTCAAGGAAGATGAGGTGGAGGCCAAGATCAAGGCAATCACCCCAGCACGCGATAACCCCAGGGGGAGCAGGCAGGTGGCTCCACTCTCATTAGAGAATCCGCCGAATGAGGTAAATTCTGAATACCTATCATCCGGGTGATACTTGTACGTCTGTAATAATTGATCCGACTGATTTTGCTCCTCATTCGACAGGCCTTCACACAAATGAGCAGCCAGGTGCCAATCATGGATAGGGGCCCGGTTGATGTTGCCAGCGACACCGATCATCCAGAGGATTCGGCGGAAGCTGGGGAGTATGAAGAGGCCAATGACGATGACGATGATGAAGACGAGGAAGAGGAAGGGTCGGAGGGCGGCGACGAGGTGGAGTCGTCATGCTCGGATGACCGAGTGCCCAAGGTCCGTTCCAAGGCACGCCATGACTCGGGAGTCCGCGGTGGGGGTCCGAACGAGCCGAAGGCGGCCAAACCGACCAGGTCTGCCCTTCCGACCCGCAGCTCGAAGCGCGGGCGTGGAGAGCTTGCCTCTTCACCGGAGAAGACGGCGAAGTAGCCCAAATTTACTACGGCCAAGCCTCGGAAGGCGGTCTTCATCCCGAAAATCAAGATGGCTATTCCTGTGGCCTCAGCGTAAGTATTTCCATTCTGTCAATTGTTGTCTGCACTTGTCCGAATGATGAAATGATCCGAGTGTTTGCTTTGTAGTGCTGATACTTCGACTGCATCACCCGATCATCAAACTCTGGAGAAAGAGCGGGCTGACGCTGATGTTGCGTCTTCAAAAGGTAAGTTCCGGCCTCACTCGGTAACTATGGACATTTCCGAGTGTTTTCTCTTTACTCATCTTCGAGTGCCTTGAACGCTTGCAGCTCCACGTGAAGTGATCGACATTGATGCAGATGACAAGGTTGATCTGCCGAACCCTTCAGCCAATGCGGACGTTGTGATGCAGGAGTCATCGCTTGCCGAAACCTTGGTGCCAACGCGAGAGGCCAGCTCGGGAGCCGGGGCGGCACTCGGAACTGGCACATCATCTCTTTTGCAGACTCCTCCTGCGACTAACATCTTTGCTCTACATTATGTCCCAGAGGACCAAGTGGGAGCGAGCAAAGAGGCGTTAATCCAGCTGGAGGTAATGAGCGTGCGACTGAAGACGGCGTACGACGCAAGCGAGGCGTTAAAGAAGAATGTCCGAGTAAGTACTCTTGTAAGTGCCTTTCTCAGTCGGAACTTTTATTTCTGTCTTGTGAGGATTTGAATCCGAGTACACCGGCTAGGTGTGTTTGAGTTCCAGTGGGGGCGCGTTCAGCGCACCCACTGGGTGTAGTCCCCGAGACTGCCGTCGACTGGAGCAGTCGGCAGGAGTCTTAGAGTCCGAATGAATATAATATTCAATCCATCTGTTAAGTCTGGACCAAAAAACTTTGTTTTTGATTTTCCAGTGGGGGCACGCTGAGCGCACCCACTGGGTGTAGTCCCCGAGGCTACCGTCGACTGAAGCAGTCGGCGGGAGTCTTAGAGTCCGAGTCAAAAATTTGACCAATATCTTTTGCTTTAAATCTTGTTTGCGGTCTGTTCGTGAGCTCGGAAGCCACTACAAAACTCTGGAGAAGGAGGTGCAGGACATGCGCATTGGCCTTGAGGCCGAGAAGGCCAAGAACGTCCGACTGGAAGAGGAGAAGAAGGCAATTGAAGGTATGCTCATCTTGTCCGACTGTTGTGATAACTGCCATTCCTCCCTGTCCGACTGAATATATTTCATCAGATCTTTGTGGCAAAAATCGTAAACTTGTCGAGAGGCTGAAGAATTCTATTTCTTTAGAAACCGTGAAGACGGCCCTCGAGAAGAAGGAAACGGAATTGGCGGCTGCTCAGAAGGAGGCCAGCCGAAAGGCCAAGGAGGCCGAAGCGAAGCTGAAGACAGTCGGGAAGCTGGAGGAGGAGAAGAAGGCTCTGGAAGCTGCCGCGACGAAGTCCAAGGAGGAACTCGCTGATCTGAAGAAGACATACTCCGAGTGGGAGAACAAACTCAAGCATATCGCCGCGAAGAAGGATGAACTGGAGCAGTTTGTCGAGTAGTATGGCGACTCCGTGAGCGAAAAGCTCAAAGGTAAAGTTCCCGAGTGATCGTAATCTGGCCGAATGTATTCTGATCAATTCTAACTCTTTTCTTCATCTGTCGTAAACCCAGATTTCTGTGACGACGTCGCTGAGGAGACTGACAAGATCGAGTAGGAGCTGGACCCGTCCCGGGAGCTGTTCAAGGATACTGCCGCTCTGGCCATTCTTCGCTTGGAGGAACGTGTCGATCAAGTGACCTCGTACATGAAGAGGCTCAGCACTGCCGTCTCGGAAATTGATCATGACGTCTTCCCTGAAGAAGAGCCCTCGAAGGACCCGGAATCAGCTCTGACCCAAGTGAGGGATGTGCCAAGCCGAGTGAAAGCTTGGAAAAAATCTGCAGCCCGGGCCGGAGCCGACATTGCCCTCTCACTCGTCCGCGTCCACTGTAAGGGAGTGGATGAGAACAAACTAAAGTCCTTGGAGGCCGCCAATAGGAAGCATGCTAAGGTTGAAGACTTCATGGAGATGTTCATGGAAGCTGCCACTCGGATCGCAGACAGCATCGACCTGGACACCTTTGTTGAAGCAGTACCTCAGCCCGAGTGAGTGTCGGGTCTAAAACTCTTTAAACTTTTGCCTCGGAATGCCGAGTGGTTGCTGTAACCGTTAAACTTTAAATGAGCATGAGGCTCCCGCCGTCTGAACCTTTATCTGTATTTTCGTTTCAAATGATGCAGTACTTATTTGTCTTGGTTTTATTCGATCTTTGATTTCTGGATGTTTTAAACTTAGGCAACGAGGTGTCGCAGCTACGCCCCCGAGTATGGGCGTGGCCCACACTCGGAATTGTTCGAGAGAACAATGATCGTCCTGTCCATCTTAGTAATGATGGTCCTGTCCATCTTAGAGTCTGAGTGGGGAAGTTATCCCACTCGAGACAGTTTGTGACTTAGGTGACACGGGGTCGCAGCTAAGCCCCCGAGTGTGGGCGTTGCCCACACTTGGAATTGTTCGAGAGAACGATGATGGTCCTGTCCATCTTAGTAATGATGGTCTTGTCCATCTTAGAGTCCGAGTGGGGAAGGTATCCCACTCGAGACAGTTTGCGACTTAGGTGACACGGGGTCGTAGCTAAGCCCCCGAGTGTGGGCATGGTCCGCACTCGGAATTGTTCGTGAGAACAATGATGGTCCTGTCCATCTTAGTAATGATGGTCCTGTCCATCTTAAAGTCCGAGTGTGGAGGATGTCCCACTCGAAATAGTTTTTAACTTAGGCGGCACAGGGCCACAGCTAAGCCCCCGAGTGTGGGCGTGGCCCGCACTCGGAATTGTTCGAGAGAACAATGATGGTCATGTCCATCTTAGTAATGATGGTCCTGTCCATCCTAAAGTCCGAGTGTGGAGGATGTCCCACTTGAAATAGTTTTTAACTTAGGCGGCGTAGGGCCGTAGCTAAGCCCCCGAGTGTGGGCGTGGCCTGCACTCGGAATTGTTCGAGAGAACAATGATGGTCCTGTCCATCTTAGTAATGATGGTCCAGTCCATCTTAAAGTCCGAGTGTGGAGGATGTCCCACTTGAAATAGTTTTTAACTTGGGCGATGCGGAATCGCGGCTAAGTGTTTTACACCCACTTGGGGTGACACGGGACATTGATTCCCGTAGTGACAAGAGTTGAATTTCGACAAAATATAAACGAACTAAACTTTATTCATCGAGATCACTCGGATTCATTACTGGAATGAAAAACTAAAGTAGTTATGTTCTAGGTGTAGAACTTGCGAAGCAGGTCCGTGTTCCAAGTCTGGGGCTCTTCTACCCCATCTTCGATATTGTAGAGCCGGTAGGCTCCATTGTGCAAGACTTTGGAGATTGCATACGGCCCCTGCCATGGAGGCGCTAGCCTGTGGGGTTTTTGCTGATCCAGTCGGAGGACAAGGTCTCCTTCCTGAAAAGCTCGGCCCTGGACGTGTCTGTCATGGTAACGCCTCAGATCTTGCTGGTAGAGCGTCGATCTGATGAGGGCCAGCTCTCTCTCTTCCTCTAAAAGGTCAAGGCCATCTTGCCGTGCGGCTTCAGCTTCAGCTTCATCATAGAGTTCCACTCGGGTGGAATTGTGCTGAAGATCATTCGGCAACACAGCCTCTAATCCGTACACCATGAAGAAAGGTGTGCGCGTCGTAGAGCGGTTTGGGGTTGTCCGAATGCCCCATAAGACAGATGGCAATTCTTCAACCCAGGCTCCAGCAGCATACTTCAAGTCTCTCATCAATCGGGGTTTCAGACCTTGCAAAATCATTCCGTTTGCGCGCTCTGCCTGTCCATTCGACTGCGGGTGAGCCACTGAGGCATAATTAACCCGAGTGCCTTGAGAGAAACAGAATTCACAGAACTCGTCTGAGTCGAAGTTCTTCCCATTATCCGTGATGATATCATGCGGCACGCCGAATCTGAAAATGATCTGCCGAATGAAACTGACGACCATGCCTGCATCCAAACTCTTGATGGGCTTCGCTTCGACCCATTTGGTGAACTTGTCAACCGCCACAAGCAGGTGTGTGAATCCACTCGACCCAGTCAGCAGGGGACCGACCATATCGAGGCCCCATACCGCGAACGGCCAGGTGATCGGGATCGTCTTGAGCGCGGACGCAGGCTTGTGGGACTTGTTCTTGTAGAATTGACACCCGACGCATAGGTCCACCAGGTCCCTTGCTGCTTCGTTGGCTCGGGGCCAATAAAAACCCGCTCGGAAAGCCATAGCGACCAAAGTCCGTGAGGACGCATGGTGGCCGCAAGTTCCCGAGTGGATTTCATGTAAGATTTGCAGCCCTTCCTTTGGGGAGATGCATTTTTGGGTGACTCCTGTGGTGCTTTTCTTATATAATTGGTCTCCCAGGACTTCAAATGATTTAGATCGACGGACAATCCGACGAGCTTCTTCTTCTTCTTCGGGGAGTTCTTGCCTGAGCAAGTATGCCAAATAGGGTTGAGTCCACTCGGGAGTGATTACCAGCATCTCGTGGACCAGATCCACTATAGCTGGAACTTCAACTTCAGTCGGATCGGATGGACCGACTGCTTGCGTGGGCTCCTCTATGAAAGGATCTTCTGCAATTGTTGGGGCGCGCAGATGTTCAAGGAATATGTCTTTCGGTACCACTCGCCGAGTGGACCCAATCTTCACTAGGTCGTCTGCTGCCTGATTCTTTGCACGAGGAATGTGATGCAGCTCTAAACCTTCAAAATTCTTCTCCAGCTTTCTGACCGCGTTGCAGTAACCAGTCATTGCTGGACTCTGAATATCCCATTCTTTCGTCACTTGGTTGACAACGAGGTCTGAATCGCTGTAGACCATAAGGCGACGAATACCGAGTGAAATGGCCATGCGGAGCCCGTACAGGAGGGCTTCGTACTCGGCCTCGTTGTTTGACAAATCGAAATGGATTTGGAGGACATAGTTCAGCTGGTCTCCTTTAGGAGAGACAAGAACCATACCAGCTCCCGAGCCATTGAGCATCTTGGATCCGTCGAAGAACATGGTCCAGTGCTCGGAAACACTCGGAATTGGCTGCTCTTGCTCGATCCATTCGGCCATAAAATCGACGAGTGCCTGGGACTTGATTGCTTTCTTGGCTTCGAACTTGATCTCCAGCGGAAGAAGTTCAATTGTACACTTTCCCACTCGGCCAGCAGCGTCCTTGTTGTGCAGGATCTCCAACAGGGGAGCGTTGCTGACGACCGTGACCGAGTGATCTTGGAAGTAATGAACCACCTTTTTAGCAGTCATGTAAATACCATAGACCAGCTTTTGGTAGTGCGGGTACCTTTGCTTGGAAGGGGTTAACACTTCTGAGATGTAGTATATGGGTCTTTGAACTTTGAATGCTTTTCCTGGCTCTTCGCGCTCTACTGCAAGGACTGTGCTCACCACCTGGCTGGTCGCCGCAATGTACATGAGTAAAGGTTCCTGGCTGCCCGGAGCAGCTAACACCGGCTGGGTGGAAAGCAATGCCTTGAGTTCTTTGAACGTGGCTTGCGCTTCATTGCTCCACTCGAACTTGTCGGACTTCTTCGTCAATCGGTAGAGAGGGAGTGCCTTCTCTCCGAGTCTGGAAATGAATCGGCTCAGGGCCGCAAGGCATCCTGTCAGCCTTTGCACGTCGTGTAAGCACTCTGGTTTCTTCATTCGGACTATAGCGCCAATTTTGTCTGGGTTAGCGTCAATCCCTCGTTCAGAAACAAGAAAACCGAGTAACTTTCCTGCAGGCACTCCGAATGTGCACTTGGCTGGATTCAGCTTTATCCCTAAGCGCCGCAGGTTCGCGAAGGTCTCGGCGAAGTCAGTCAGGAGGTCGGAACCTTTCCTAGACTTGACTACAATATCATCCATATAGGCCTCCACGTTCCGACTGATTTGCTCTTGCAAGCACTTCTGGATCATGCGTTGGAAAGTGGCTCTAGCATTCTTCAAGCCGAATGGCATCATGACGTAGCAAACGCACCCGAATGGGGTGATGAAGGCTGTTTTTATTTTATCAGGACTGTACATTCGGATCTGGTGGTACCCGGAGTACTCATCCAGGAACGATAGATGTTCGCATCCGGCAGTAGAGTCTACTATCTGATCTATCCGAGGTAAAGGGAAATGATCCTTCGGGCAGGCCCGATTGAGATGTTTAAAATCTATACACATACGGGGTGACTTGTCCTTCTTCGGTACCAAGACGACATTCGTGAGCCACTCGGAGTGGTAAATCTGGCGAATGAACTCGGCGGCGAGGAGCCGAGCTATCTCTTGACCAATCTCCTTGCACTTCTCGACGGAGGATCGTCGCAAGTACTCTTTGACTGGCTTGGCCTTAGGATTGGTTCGGAGTCGGTGCTCAGCCAATTCCCTGGGAACACCAGGCATGTCAGACGGCTTCCATGCGAAGATGTCCTAGTTCTCATGGAGGAACTGGATGAGCTCGGCTTCCTATTTCTCTCCGAGTGAAGTGGAGATGTTCGTCGGAGGAGCACTTGGGTCACTCGGATGAACATGGACTTGCTTAGTCTCGCCAGCTGATTGGAAGGCTTATTCTGATGCTGGCCGCTTTGATCTGAGAAGATCAGCCGTATCTACTTCCTTCTTGTACCCTTCTAACTTGACTGCAAGCACTTGTTCGTTGGCGATCTTTGTGCCCTACTGGAGGCATTCTTCGGCGATCTTCTGGTCGCCAGTCAATGTAATCATGCCCTTAGGCCCTGGCATCTTGAGCTTGAGATATACGTAACATGGCCTGGACATGAAACGCGCGTAGGCGGGCCTACCCAGGATGGCGTGATAAGCACTGCGGAAGTCAACCACCTCAAAGGTTAGCCTTTCCTTTCGGAAATTCTTCTCTCCTCCGAATACTACTTCCAGCGCGATATGGCCAAGTGACTCCGCTTTCTTCCCGGGGACGATCCCGTGGAAATGCATGTTGCTCTTGCTCAATTGAGACATCGGGATGCCCATGGCCTTGAGCATGTCACCATATTTGATATTAAGCCCGCTGCCTCCGTTCATTAGGACCTTGCGCAGTCGGACGCCACCTACTGCCGGGTCAACGACCAGCGCCTGCCTCCCAGGGGTGGCAATGTGCGGTGGATGGTCGGACTGGTCGAAGGTGATAGGCGTCTTTGTCCAATTGAGGTACTTGGGAGCAGTCGGAACCGCCTGATGACCCGCAAGTATAGGGGATCTATCATAGTCCTTTCAATAAGTAAGAGTGTCGAACCCAACGAGGAGCAGAAGGAAATGACAAGCGGTTTTCAGTAAGGTATTCTCTGCAAGCACTGAAATTATCGGTAACAGATAGTTTTGTGATAAGATAATTCGTAACGGATAGCAAGTAACAAATGTAGCAAAGGTGCAACAAGGTGGCCCAATCCTTTTTGTAGCAAAGGACAAGCCTGGACAAACTCTTATATAAAGCAAAGCGCTCCCGAGGACAGATGGGAATTTCTGTCAAGCTAGTTTTCATCATGCTCATATGATTCGCGTTCGTTACTTTGATAATTTGATATGTGGGTGGACCGGTTCTTGGTTGCTTTCCTTACTTTGACAAGCCTCCCACTTATGATTAACCTCTCTCGCAAGCATCCGCAACTACGAAAGAAGAATTAAGATAAATCTAACCATAGCATGAAACATATGGATCCAAATCAGCCCCTTACGAAGCAACGCATAAACTAGGGTTTAAGCTTCTGTCACTCTAGCAACCCATCATCTACTTATTACTTCCCAATGCCTTCCCCTAGGCCCAAATAATGGTGAAGTGTCATGTAGTCGACGTTCACATAACACCACTAGAGGAGAGACAACATACATCTCATCAAAATATCGAACGAATACCAAATTCACATGATTACTTATAACAAGACTTATTCCATGTCCTCAGGAACAAACGTAACTACTCACAAAGCATATTCATGTTCATAATCAGAGGAGTATTAATTATCATTAAGGATCTGAACATATGATCTTCCACCAAGTAAACCAACTAGCATCAACTACAAGGAGTAATCAACACTACTAGCAACCCACAGGTACCAATCTGAGGTTTTGAGACAAAGATCGGATACAAGAGATGAACTAGGGTTTGGAGAGGAGATGGTGCTGGTGAAGATGTTGATGGAGATTGACCCCCTCTCGATGAGAGGATCGTTGGTGATGACGATGGCTTCGATTTCCCCCTCCGGGAGGCAAGTTTCCCTGACAGAACAGCTCCGCCGGAGCCCTAGATTGGTTCTGCCCAAGTTCCGTCTCGAGACGGCGGCGCTTCATCCCGAAAGCTCTCTTCTGATTTTTTCCAGGTCAAAATGCTTCATATAGCAGAAGAGGGGCACCGGAGGCCAGCCAGGGGGCCCACAAGCCACTAGGGCGCGCCCTGGGGGGTAGGGCGCGCCCTCCAGGCTTGTGGCTGCCTGGTGGGTCCCCTCTGGTATTTTCTTCGCCCAGTATTTTTTATATATTCCAAAATAATTCTCCGTAGATTTTCAGGACTTTTGGAGTTGTGCAGAATAGGTATCTCAGATTTGCTCCTTTTCCAGTCCAGAATTCCAGCTGCCGGCATTCTCCCTCTTCATGTAAACCTTGTAAAATAAGAGAGAAAAGGCATAAGTATTGTACCAAAATGTGTAATAACAGCCCCTAATGCAATAAATATCAATATCAAAGCATGATGCAAAATGGACGTGTCAACTCCCCCAAGCTTAGACCTCGGTTGTCCTCAAGCGAAAGCCGAGATCGATAAATATGTCCACATGTTTAGAGATAGAGGTGTCGATAAAATAGAATACGGACATGAGGGCATCATGATCATCTTTAGAACAGCAATACTTATTGATATATAATTTCTTATACTAGAGTAACAATTCATTCACAAGGCAAAGTATGAATCAAGAACTCTATTGAGAACCAACAAACTATGATTTTAGTCATTGAAGCAATTGCAATTTATCATAACTTCGGAAAGAGTCAATATAAGAGCTTATAAAGCAAATCCACATACTCAATCATCTTTTAGTCTTTCATACTTGCTAACACTCACGCGGTACTTATGAGGTCAAAGCTTTAATTGGACACAGAGAAAGATAGGGGCTTATAGTTTTGCCTCCCAACTATTTACCTCAAGGGTAATGTCAACAGAAATAACTCATGATCACCCACATCCGAGTGGATATATGTGTCTAGATCATTCCCCAACACATGACGCTTGCCAAGAAAGAAAGGCGAAATATAAGAAGTGGTGAAGCTCACCATGACTCTTGCATAAAGGTAAGTACTAGAAAGTAAAAGTAACAGATAGGCCCTTCGCAGAGGGAAGCAGAGGTTGTCATGCGCTTTTATAGTTGGATGCGCAATCTCTTAATGCAAAAGAACGTCACTTTATATTGCCGCTTGTGATAAAGAAATTTATTATGCAGTCTGTCGCTTTTATTTCTTCCATATCACTAGTTCGTATAAAGTTTATTTTCCTCACACTAATAGATCATACACATTTAGAGAGCAATTTTTATCGCTTCCACCGATGACAACTTAGTTGAAGGATCTTACTCAATCCATAGGTAGGTATGGTGGACTCTCATGGCAAAACTGGGTTAAGGGTGTTTGGATGCACAAGTAGTATCTCTACTTGGTGTGGAAGTTTTGGCTGATATGGGGTGGAAGCAAGCGTCACATGTTAAAGGATCTATAACCATATAACTTCTATTTGGAAATAAGCAAACATAACCCATTATGTTGTCTTCCTTGTCCAACATCAACTTCTTAGCATATAATATTTTAATGAGTGCTCACAATCATAAAAGATGTCCAAGATAATATATTTATATGTGAACCTCTCTTTCTTTATTACTTCCTTTTTATTGCCGCAATGACCAATCGCTATGTTTGTCAACTCACAACAAATTTCAATCGACATACTTCTTATATGTGAAGTCATCACTCCCCATAAGCTCATCATATATACTCTTTGCTTTTATTCTATACTTCTGTCTATTTCTTTTTCTCAAGATCATAGCAAGCAAGCAAAGCCCTCAACTCAAAACTACTTTTTATTATATAACTCTCGGACTCGCTTACAGGGGGAACATAAAGCAAAACTCAAAACTAGATCACACTAAAAACTTTATTCTATTAGATCAAGATATAACCAAAAGGATCGAACTAAGAAAAACAATAACAGTAAAAGATGTGATGGTGATACGATACCGGGGCACCTCCCCCAAGCTTGGCACAAGCCAAGGGGAGTGCCCATACCCATGTGTTTAGTTGTCTTTCTTCGGAGGTGGTGATGTTGGAGTTGTTGATGAGGTTGGAAGCTTGTCCTCCGTCTTCCAAGGCATAGGCTCACCATCGTAAAAAGATGAACGAGTCTCTGGGATCCTCAAATCTGCAGCCAAACTCATTCTCTTAAATCTGTATTCATACTCACAGTTTTGGTTTTGCAGGTCATAGATCTGGGCTTGGAGATGCTCGATTTTCTCGTAAAGCTTGAAGATGTGCTCCCCGATGTCCTTGGCATCCAGCTTGTGCTTATGGGTAAACTCCGCGATCATCATGTGATTGGCATTGAGTCCACGTTCCACCATCCCTTGGCACTTGAAGACTTGCTGCTCCATTGCTTCGAGCCTTGTCTCCATGGTTCCGGTCTTCTTTGGCCCCTCAACATCACGGATGTGCAGCACCCCCTCACGCATCTCAATGGTTTGAGGGTGTCGCACCACCTCCGCAAGATGGGGGTTGATGACCTTCTCGAAGAACTTGTCCCTCAAAGCACTTGGGGACGTCATGGCGATCTAAATCTGTGTGGAAAGACAACAACAAACAAGAACAGAGGATTTTTCCGTGGTACGGTGGTCAAAACCTTCGGGAGATTATATAATGAATTTTTACCGACCTAAAGGAGTATACCACAAGAAAACGGAGTCCGGAGGGTGCACGGGGTGGCCACAAGCCACAGGGGCGTGCCCAGGGGGGTAGGGCGCGCCCTCCTGGCTTGTCGCCTCCTCGTGCACTCTTCGGGCTACTTTTAATTTTCCTAATTTTTTAAATATTCCAAAACGGAGAAAAATTGCTATTGGAAAAGTTTTGGAGTCGGTTTGCTTACCGTACCACATACCTATTCCTTTTCGGAGTCTCAAACGTTCTGGTAGGTCTCCCTAATGTACTCCTCCAGAGTTATGGTATTGCTAATATTGGTTTCAACATTTATGGGAGTACCTGAGATATAATGTTTGATTCTTTGCCCGTTTACCACCTTCGGATTTGTGCCTTCGGCGTTGTTGATCTTGATGGCACCGGAACGATATACTTCCTCGATAATGTAAGGCCCTTCCCATTTAGAGAGAAGTTTTCCTGCAAAAAATCTTAAACGAGAATTGTATAGCAAGACATGGTCACCTACATTGAATTCACGCTTTTGTATCCTTTTATCATGCCATCTCTTGACTTTTTCTTTAAACAACTTGGCATTCTCATAGGCCTGGGTTCTCCATTCATCAAGTGAGCTAATATCAAATAGCCTCTTTTCACCGGCAAGTTTGAAATCATAGTTGAGCTCTTTAATTGCCCAATAAGCTTTATGTTCTAGTTCAAGAGGTAAGTGACATGCTTTTCCATAAACCATTTTATATGGAGACATACCCATAGGGTTCTTGTATGCAGTTCTATAAGCCCATAATGCATCATCAAGTTTCTTAGACCAATTCTTTCTAGATCTATCAACAGTCTTTTGCAAGATCAATTTAATTTCTCTATTGCTTAACTCTACTTGACCACTAGACTGAGGATGATATGGAGATGCAATTCTATGATTAACGTCATACTTAGCAAGCAATTTACGGAAAGCACCATGAATAAAGTGTGAACCACCATCAGTCATTAAATATCTAGGGACTCCAAATCTAGGGAAAATAACTTCTTTAAGCATTTTAATAGAAGTGTTATGATCAGCACTACTAGTTGGAATAGCTTCCACCCACTTAGTAACATAATCAACATCAACTAGAATATGAGTATACTCGTTGGACTTTGGAAAAGGTCCCATATAATCAAAACCCCAAACATCAAATGGTTCAATAACAAGTGAGTAATTCATAGGCATTTCCCAACGTCTACTAATATTACCAATTCTTTGACATTCATCACAAGACAAGACAAACTCACGAGCATCCTTGAAGAGAGTAGGCCAATAAAAACCAGATTGTAATACCTTATGTGCAGTTCTATCTCCAGCGTGGTGTCCTCCGTAGGCCTCGGAGTGACACTTGTGTAGGATCTGTTCCTGTTCATGCTCAGGTACACAACGTCTAATAACACCATCTACTCCTTCTTTATAAAGGTGTGGATCATCCCAAAAGTAATGTCTTAAATCATAGAAGAACTTTTTCTTTTGTTGGTATGTGAAACTAGGTGGTATAAATTTAGCAACAATGTAATTAGCATAATCAGCATACCAAGGAGCATTACGTGAGGCATTTATGACAGCTAATTGTTCATCAGGAAAGCTATCATCAATAGGTAGTGGGTCATCAAGAACATTTTCTAACCTAGACAAGTTGTCTGCTACGGGATTCTCAACTCCCTTTCTATCAATAATATGCAAATCAAATTCTTGTAGCAGAAGAACCCACCTAATAAGTCTAGGTTTAGCATCTTTCTTTTCCATAAGATATTTAATGGCGGCATGATCAGTGTGAACAGTTACTTTGGAATCAACAATATAAGGTCTGAACTTATCACAAGCAAACACAACTGCTAAAAATTCCTTTTCAGTGGTAGCGTAGTTTCTTTGAGCACTGTCTAGAGTTTTACTAGCATAATGGATAACGTTTAATTTCTTATCAACTCTTTGTCCTAGAACAGCACCAACGGCATAATCACCAGCATCACACATAATTTCAAAGGGTAGGTTCCAATCAGGTGGTTGAACAACAGGTGCAGAAATCAAGGCTTTCTTAAGAATTTCAAATGCTTCTACACAATCATCATCAAAAACGAATGGAACATCTTTTTGCAAGAGATTAGTGAGAGGCCTAGAAATTTTAGAGAAGTCTTTAATAAATCTCCTATAGAAACCAGCATGACCAAGGAAACTTCTTATACCTCTGATATCCGTGGGACACGGCATTTTTTCAATAGCATCAAGTTTAGCTTTATCCACCTCAATACCTCTTTCGGAGAATTTGTGTCCCAAGACAATGCCCTCATTAACCATAAAGTGGCACTTCTCCCAAGTCAAGACAAGATTAGTTTCTTCACATCTCTCCAAAACTCGATCAAGGTTGCTCAAGCAAAATCATCAAAAGAAGTTCCGTAAACGGAGAAATCATCCATGAAAATCTCAACAATCTTTTCACAAAAGTCAGAGAATATAGCAGTCATACATCTTTGAAAGGTAGCAGGTGCATTGCATAAACCAAAAGGCATACGTCTATAAGCAAAGGTACCGAAAGGACAAGTAAAAGTGGTCTTCTCTTGGTCCTCTTTTGACACAGGTATTTGAGAAAAACCAGAATAACCATCTAGAAAGCAAAAGTGTGTGTGTTTGGATAGTCTTTCTAGCATTTGATCAATAAAAGTTAGAGGGTAATGATCTTTCCTAGTAGCTTTATTTAATTTCCTAAAATCAATTACCATTCTATATCCTGTAACAATTCTTTGCGGGATCAATTCATTTTTATCATTAGGAACAACGGTAATACCTCCCTTCATAGGGACACAATGAACGGGACTAACCCATCTACTATCAGCAATAGGATAAATTATACCTGCCTCCAGAAGCTTCCTCAGAGTTTTCAATAATCACCTTTCTTCATGCTCTGAAAGGTTAGCACTGATAATAACAGGATATATCTTCTTTTCATCAAGATAAGCGTATTTCAGAGTATCCGGTAATTGTTTAAGCTCAAACACGGGATCACCCTTGGGTGGAGGTGGATCCCCAAGTATTTCAACAGGCAGGTTGTGTTTCAAAATAGGATGCTGATCAAAGAAAATCTTATCTATTTCATTCCTTTCATTCATATGCATATCGTTTTCATGGTCTAGCAAATATTGTTCTAAGGGATCAGTAGGTGGCACGGCAATAGAAGCAAGACCAACAATTTCATCTTTACTAGGCAATTCTTTGTCATGAGGTTGTCTACGAAATTTAGAGAAATTGAACTCATGAGACACATCCCCAAAACTTACAGTAACAGTTTCTTTCTCACAATCTATCTTAGCATTAACAGTATTCAAGAAAGGTCTGCCAAATATAATGGGACAAAAATTATCTTGTGGGGAACCAAGAACAAGAAAATTAGTAGGATATTTTATTTTCCCACACAAGACTTCAACATCTCTAACAATCCCAACTGGTGCTATAGTATCTCTATTAGCAAGCTTAATGGTAACATCAATTTCTTCTTACTCGGCTGGTGCAATATCATTCATAATTTCTTGGTATAAGGTAAAGGGAATTGCACTCACACTAGCACCCACATGACATAAGCCATGATAACAATGATCTCCTATTTTAACAGAAACAACAGGCATGCCAACAATAGGTCTATGTTTATCTTTAGTACCAGGTCTAGCAATTCTAGCAGCTTCATCACAGAAATGAATAACATGCCCATCAATATTATCAACCAAGAGATCTTTAACCATAGCAATACTAGGTTCAACTTTGATTTGCTCAGGGGGTGTAGGTGTTCTAACATAGCTCTTACGAACCACAGTTGAAGCTTTAGCATGTTCCTTTATTCTAACAGGGAAAGGTGGTTTCTCAATATAAGCAGCAGGAATAACAGGATCAACGTTATAAGTAATGGTTTCTTCTTCAACTTTAATAGGTTCAACTACTTTCACTTCAATGGGAGGATGATATTTAAATCACTTCTCCTTAGGGAGATCAACATGAGTAGCAAACGATTCACAGAAAGAAGCTACTATCTCAGAGTCAAGTCCATATTTAGTGCTAAATTCACGAAAAGCGTCGGTGTCAATAAAGGATTTGACACAATCAAACTTAAGGTTTATACCTGACTCCTTACCTTCGTCGAGTTCCCAATCTTCAGAGTTGCGTTTAATTCTTTCCAATAAATCCCATTTGAATTCAATATCTTTCTTCATAAAGGAACCAGTACAAGAAGTATCGAGCATGGATCGATCATTACGAGAAAGCCGAGCATAAAAATTCTGAATAATAATTTCTCTTGAGAGCTCATGATTGGGGCATGAGTATAACATTGACTTAAGCCTCCCCCAAGCTTGAGCGATACTTTCTCCTTCACGAGGCCAAAAATTATAAATATAATTCCGATCACGATGAACCAGATGCATAGGATAAAACTTCTGATGAAATTCCAATTTCAATCGGTTGTAGTTCCATGATCCAATATCATCACATAGCCTATACCATGTCAATGCCTTCTCCTTCAAAGATAAAGGAAAGACCTTCTTCTTGACATCATCCTCGGGAAAACCTGCAAGCTTAAATAATCCACAAACTTCATCCACATAGATTGTATGCAAATCAGGATGTAGTGTTCCATCTCCTGCATAAGGATTAGCTAGCAATTTCTCTATCAATCCCGAAGGAATTTCATAATAAATATTTTCAGTAGGTTCAGTAGGTTGAGGGGCAACTCTTTGTGCTTCCGGTTGAGGTGAAGATACCCCGAACAAGCCCCTCAAAGGATTATTTTCCATAGTAACAAGTGACAGTAAATTTCAGCACACTATATAAAATTTTCCTTACCAAATTCCACTCACCAAAGGCGCTTGACTCCCCTGCAACGGCGCCAGAAAATAGTCTTGATGACCCACAAGTATAGGGGATCTATCGTAGTCCTTTCGATAAGTAAGAGTGTCGAACCCAACGAGAAGCAGAAGGAAATGAGAAGCGGTTTTCAGTAAGGTATTCTCTGCAAGCACTGAAATTATCGGTAACAGATAGTTTTGTGATAAGATAATTCGTAACAGATAGCAAGTAACAAATGTAGCAAAGGTGCAGCAAGGTGGCCCAATCCTTTTTGTAGCAAAGGACAAGCCTGGACAAACTCTTATATAATGCAAAGCGCTCCCGAGGACACATGGGAATTTCTGTCAAGCTAGTTTCCATCATGCTCATATGATTCGCGTTCGTTACTTTGATAATTTGATATGTGGGTGGACCGGTTCTTGGGTGCTGTACTTACTTGGACAAGCCTCCCACTTATGATTAACCTCTCTCACAAGCATCCGCAACTACGAAAGAAGAATTAAGATAAATCTAACCATAGCATGAAACATATGGATCCAAATCAGCCCCTTACGAAGCAACGCATAAACTAGGGTTTAAGCTTCTGTCACTCTAGCAACCCATCATCTACTTATTACTTCCCAATGCCTTCCCCTAGGCCCAAATAATGGTGAAGTGTCATGTAGTCGACGTTCACATAACACCACTAGAGGAGAGACAACATACATCTCATCAAAATATAGAACGAATACCAAATTCACATGATTACTTATAACAAGACTTATCCCATGTCCTCAGGAACAAACGTAACTACTCACAAAGCATATTCATGTTCATAATCAGAGGAGTATTAATTATCATTAAGGATCTGAACATATGATCTTCCACCAAGTAAACCAACTAGCATCAACTACAAGTAGTAATCAACACTACTAGCAACCCACAGGTACCAATATGAGGTTTTGAGACAAAGATCGGATACAAGAGATGAACTAGGGTTTGGAGAGGAGATGGTGCTGGTGAAGATGTTGATGGAGATTGACCCCCTCTCGATGAGAGGATCGTTGGTGATGACGATGGCTTCGATTTCCCCCTCCGGGAGGGAAGTTTCCCTGACAGAACAGCTCCGCTGGAGCCCTAGATTGGTTCTGCCCAAGTTCCGCCTCGAGACGGTGGCGCTTCGTCCCGAAAGCTCTCTTCTGATTTTTTCCAGGTCAAAACGCTTCATATAGGAGAAGAGGGGCACCGGAGGCAAGCCAGGGGGCCCACAAGCCACGAGGGCGCGCCCTGGGGGGTAGGGCGTGCCCTCCAGGCTTGTGGCTGCCTGGTGGGTCCCCTCTGGTATTTTCTTCGCCCAGTATTTTTTATATATTCCAAAATAATTCTCCGTAGATTTTCAGGACTTTTGGAGTTGTGCAGAATAGGTATCTCAGATTTGCTCCTTTTCCAGTCCAGAATTCCAGCTGCCGGCATTCTCCCTCTTCATGTAAACCTTGTAAAATAAGAGAGAAAAGGCATAAGTATTGTACCAAAATGTGTAATAACAGCCCATAATGCAATAAATATCAATATCAAAGCATGATGCAAAATGGACGTATCACCACCATATTAACTTCCCGATTGATAACTTTCAGCTGCCTCTTGCTCTCAACATCGGCGAAGATCACATTGAGGACTTTATCGACTTTCGGATACTCGGAAGTATCTTCGACATCGACCTTTTCACTCGAGGGCTTAGCACCCATCTCCTGCTTGACCAGGCGACATTCCCGAGTGGTGTGCTTCGGGAGCACAACGTTGCCTTCTTCATCTGTCTTGGTATGAATTTGGCACGGTTGGTCGAGAATGTCGGATTTCTACTCGGACTTCTTCATGGCAATCCATTCTTTCTTCTTTTTCTTGGGCTTCGGCTTGCCTTGTCCTTGCCCTTGGACGGCTGTGACCTCTGCCTTGCCAGAGGCGTCAACCTTCCGCTTATGATTTTCCCGGCGTTGCCTCCCGATTGTGGGGCGTTGCCAGCTCTCGTTTTGCCGCTACGGAGGCGGTCTTCTTCCTCGCCATTGGCCTACTTGTTCGCAATCTCCATGGCCCGACTGAGGGACAGATACCCAGACCGACCGAACTTCAAGACCAACTCCTGATACCGAGTGCCTGCCTTGAAGGCGCACACGGCCTGGTGTTCTGTGACATTTTCCACGGTGTTGTGCAACGTGGTCCAGCGCTGAATGTACTCTTGGAGAGTTTCATTGTTCTTCTGAACGCAGTGTTGTAGCTCTGTCAATCCACCCGGGCGCTTGTAGGTGCCTTCGAATATTTTGACGAATACTCGGGCCAAGTCTTCCCAACAGTAAATGCAGTTGGCGGGCAACTGATTTAGCCACGCCTGTCGGTGTCAAAACCGGCGGATCTCGGGTAGGGGGTCCCGAGCTGTGAGTCTTGGATCGATGGTAACAAGGGGATGAAGGAGACGATGTTTACCCAGGTTCGGGCCCTCCTATGGAGGTAAAACCCTACGTCCTGCTCGATTATATTGATGGTATGAAGGTTACAGAGTTGATCTACCTCGAGATCGACTAGGTAAAACCCTAGATGAGTTTCTCTGCCCTACAATCTAAAACCCTTCTGGTTTATATAGACACCGGGGGGTACCTAGGGTTTACACATGACAAGACTCCTGCCGTGAATGGAGAGGTCGATTCCCTCATCTTGACTTGGAGTGCACGATGCGCCTTCGGGACTTCCTTCTAGAACACAGGGTCTCGATGTATCCGGCCCTTCCCGCGACAGTCAGAGTGCGGCCCACCAAGCCGGCCTATTGAGAGACAGGCCAGCAACCCGAGGACCCCTTAGTCCAGGACTCCCTCAGTAGCCCCCGAACTAGCCCCCAACGCCAAGGGTCTCAGCTTTGGCATCTTCGCTTGATCAGAGTCTTCGGCTTGCGGGGTGAGTTCTTCTTCCCATTAAAGATCGGCTGATACTTGTCCGGTTTCCGATCACTCGATAGCCCGAACACAATGAGTTGTTCAGTCCCGAAGGCCAAACGTCAAAGTGTAAACAGTGTTTTTTCTGACAACCTTTCTGATGAAGGGTCGTGGCCTATCACGACCGCTGAACCAGTTATGAAAACTCGATTCGCGGTTCGAGGACGTTTTTACATTAGCACGACCCATCAATGTATAGATCGTGCTCCGTTTCACACGGGATATGATTAGCATCCCAAGTTCCTTTTGCGCGTGCATAACGGTACACACGTCTTGGGAAGCGGAGAGATTTGCGGCGCAGTAAAGGGAGGTTAATCAGTGTTACGCCCCATAAAAAGGGTAAAACCCCAAGGCTTATTCACGCTTCTCATTCGCATCCTCTGCTTTCCCAATTTTCCCAAGCTCCGAGAGCCTAGATCGACTTCTTCCTCAACTTCCCCTCTAAAGCCTAGCCATGGCGGGTTCGGGCTCTATGGGCAAGTGGGAGGCCTCCACGGTCACCGACAAGGATATCCGGGAGCTTGAGCTCGCCGGCTACCTCCCCGCCTACGTCTTCCACCGCGCTCTAGAAGCGAACCAAGTCGTCCCCACCCCTAAGCCAGGTGAAAGGGTGGTATTTGTCCCCCATTTCATCCGGGGACTGAGCTTCCCGCTCAACCCCTTCGTCAGGGGCCTCATGTTCTTCTACAGGTTGGACTTCCATGATCTTCCCTCGAACTCCTTTATGCATATTTAGGCTTTCATCATTCTTTGCGAAGCCTTCCTGCGGGTCGAGCCGCATTTCGGCCTATGGCTCAAGGTTTTCAACGTCAAGCCAAAGAGTGTCGCGGGCAAGCACACAGACTGCGGAGGGGCGATAATCATCAAGCTCCCCCGCGTTGAGTGGCCAATAGGCACCTTTATCGATACAATCCAGATCTGGTAGAAAAAGTGGTTATACATCACCAAACCAAGAGATGAGAGCTGGGCGGTGCCTGCCGAGTTCAAATCCAGACCCCCTACGAGATTGACCTCGTGGCTCAGGAAGGGCCTTGACTGGGGGTCGGATGCAGAGGTGAAATTGCTGCAGAAGCGCATTACCTCGGTGATCAAGGCCAAGGTTGAACTGGTCAATTTGGTCCAGTTCATGCTCCACCGCCGTATTCTCCCCTGTCAGCGCCGGGCCTCCCCAATGTGGGCTTACCGGCTTGAGGACGAGCCTACCGTGTGCCAGCTCTTCCGCACTACCTCTGAGAAGTTGTGGAAGGCATTATTCAAGCCTCGGAAAAGCTGGCCGGCCAAGGAAGAGGATTCGGGCCTAAGCATCGATAACCCACCTACCCAGGTACGGTATAATTTTAACCCATGGACTCTGTTTCTTTGACAAAAAGACTGAACGCCTTCCCCCTCATTTTCGCAGAAATGGTTGAGTAAAACCGCGAGAGTTAACTGTCCCGCACCACAACCCGAAGACCCCAGGTCGGAGTTGTTGACGGCGATGCTCGTCGTGGCGCCGTACTCGGCACCCGAGAAGAAGGTGAAGAAGAAGAACGCCAGAGAAGGTCTCCGCATAAAGGACTAGCCGGACGCCATGTCCGAGGAAACCCATGCCTCCTCTAGCCATGAGGAAGAGCATGAAGACGGGGGGGAAGGCGTTTCCCCCCTCACAAGAAAGAGGGCGGCGTCGCCGGACGCCGCGGAGGATGTACCTCCTCCTGCCCTGAAGAGGGCGTGTCGGCCGAGGTTGATCCTGGCCGACGACAGCTCGGACTCCGATGCAGAGTCCGAGGACTTTGAGAAGGTTCCCCGAAGGAACCTAAGGGTCAAGCCCCCAGCTCAAAGGTATGAATCCGAAGACTCCCTGGGTCATTTATGCAAAGTTTTCAATGTTTTAAATGCAAGAACGTCTTTTAATTTGCAGCCCACCGCGTGTTCTCCCTACTGACCAAATATCGGATGGGGAGTCTCCGCCCGCCGAGCTGGCGGAGAGTGGGACTGCGTCACACCCCACACCTCCCGGGGCCGCGGAGGTGTCATCCCGCCAGGCTCCTTTGGAGTCGAACACAGGCGGTGGGGGTGACCACGCCATGGCTATGGTCGATGCCTCGGCCGCTGAAGACCAGGGGGAGAAAACTCCCCTGGCCACTGAGGACGAAGGGCGGAGGGATGTCCAGTCCCCTCGGAGGACATTTCCAGAGCATGCTTTGCCTCCGGAGCTACCGACTCAGTCCCCGATCAGAGATCGGGCTGGCCGGTCACCACCAGTGCCACCGACGACTGGGTGGCCGGTCATGGAGGAGGCTCTATCAAGCGCGCCCATCTCCGAGGATCACCGCACTCTTATGGGTGCGGTTTTGCAAGGCATTCAGTCCGTCGATAGCGGACTGAAAGAGGCCTTCAATGGTCTCTTGACGGGCTTCAAGGTGAGTCACGTAATACCCTTTTCCCGAAAAATCTTAATTTTATTAAGTTTATGCTATCTTTATATATGTAGTAGCCCCCGAGCCCCGGGTGGTTTTGCAAAAACGCACCCGGGGGTCAAATACTCAGGAGTGACCAGTGATGCGCAAGGCACCATTAGTCCCACAATGTTCTAAAAAGCCCTTAAGAGGACCGAGCATAGGGTCATATCCTTGACGGTTCGGGGGTTGGAACGCACATAATCAGATGTATGTTTTTTTTATTTTTTGTAGACCTCGTCCTCGGCGGCGGCCGTTAATGTCTCTGAGCTTACCGAGCTAAATCGGAAGCTCAAGATCTCCGAAGAGGAGCTTGATAGCCTGAACAAGAGGTTCGACGAGGCACAAGGTAAGCCGAATTGTAACATCCGGGCTGTATATTGTTAGTGAACCGCACTGGTAACCCAGTGTAATTATTTATTTATTGCTTCCACAGCTTCAGCTGCGGAGGTTGAAAAACTCAAGACCGAGCTCAAAAAGATGAAGCAAGAGGCCGCGGATGAGAAGGCGGCCGCCGAACAGGTAGCAGCCGCACTCTCCAGTTTGAAAGCTGCGAGTGCTAAGCAGGAGGCCCGGGTGGAGGAGGTGCAGCAGGAGCTCAAGGATGCCAGCACAAAGTGCGAGGCCCTTAAGCAGAAAGGCAAAGAGCAAGCCACCGAGCTATCCGCGCTGAAATCCGAGCTTCAAAAGGAGCAGGTGAACAGGCGGTCCTTTGAAGAGGAGGTTCGCCAAGTCAGGGCTGTCACAGATGGTAAGCCGTATTCACTACAATGTGCCTTTGGTGCTAGCAGGTTTGCTTTGCTCACCCAGGTGTGGCATTCCTCAGGCATCTGTGCGGATCTCCAGAAGAGTGCAGCGGACGCGAACAAGTTCTATGCTTGGCGGGAGGAGGATGATGAGGCTCGGCTATTCTGGGCACAGTTTGAGTCCCCCGAGCGCTCTCCTCTTCTGATCGAGCAGATGAAGCAACTGATGGAGATGCACAGGATGGCGGAGCCGGCCATGAAGGTCCTCTGCATCTGGCTGTGGCCTGAAGAGCCATTGCTGAGCAGCTACTTCGGCTTGGTGCAGAAACTGTGCGATGCTGCGCCTCGGATTTACGCGCTAAAGCGTTCTACATGCATCGAGGGAGCTCGGATGGCCTTTGCAAAGACCATGGTGCACTGGCCGAAGCTCAAGCCGACCGTGATGGCCACCGCACCTCCGCGCGGACCCTTCCAACATGAGCGGGAGGTGTTTCATGGCAATGAAATCATCGCCGCCGCCGATCTGGACAGCGACTCGATAATCTTCGAGCCAAGTTTCTGGCTTGGATTCTCCGTTGAACTTTCCGATCCCGGTTGCCAGTCGGTAATTGGGGGGTATTTCCACCTCTCGGATGTATCTTCTGAAACACCCGAGGCCGGTGACTCCCCAGCCGCTCGCTCGGTCTCTGTCATATCTGTTCCGATAGACCACTCGCTGAGTGATGTCTGATCGGGCATCGTAGCCTCTGCGCCGAACAGGGCTCCGCTCGCGGTTTCGCCCGAGTGGGTAGCCTCCGTCATATGGACGTTGGCCACGAAGACCGCCCCTCTGAGGGGGGGTCCGACTGAAATCACGGTCTTCGCGTCCGCGTCCTCCGTACGGGCCTCTCGCATGAGGAGGAGTTCGCGGGTCTTTCCTCGGCGCGAGCGGACTATGAGCTGACTGCACAGTATCTGCCCGAGTAGATTCATTGTGAATGTGCTGATGAGATTGTGATACCTCTGAATTTTGTTGTAGGGCAGTTTTCAGCAAAGCCTGGATTTGCCGACTGCCCTCGCCTGCCGCCAAGTTGGACGGTTGGATCGAATCTGCAATCCGAGTGGCTGCGGCCAGATTCAGCAATGGCGTGCGATAACCGGGATGGTGTACGGAGGATCCTTCGTGAACATCAACTGGCGGCGGCTACGGTTGGAACTGGGAAGCTCTCTTGCCGTGCGCTTGTCGAGTGAATGTTGTAGCCGCTCAAGACGCTCACGTTCAGCCAGGGTGGCTTGGCGAGCAGCCTCCAGGGCTATCTCTTCAGGGGTGTTCCCCGCTATGGGCGTCTAAAGGACCTGGTCGTTCCTACGCCTGATTTTCTCCCGTTGCTCCCGGGTGAGAGGCCGGGGAACGTAGCCGTCGCTGCTGGCGTTGCGGCGGTCGCCGTCCTGGTCGCGGGTGTCTCCTGCCGAGTGCCCCGGAGGAGCAGTGTCTCGGACTGGGCCGGCCATCAAGACCTCCGCCATGTCGCCGCTGCTCTCGAGCCCGGTAGCATCGGAGGAATCATCATTCGAAGACAGGAAGAGGCAATGGACTGATTCGTCGGCTTCGAGCGCAGCCACTTGCTGTCCTGCGGCCTGGGCCGCCACAACGTGCTTGATCCAACGCTGCAGCCGTGAGCGCCCGGAGCGCCGGCGACAAGCCGCAAGGCGAGTCGGAGAAGTCGGTCGATAGGGTGTAGACGGTTGCCGGAGGAGAACTCCGAACGTCGTCGCGCTGAAGTGCACCGCACCCCGGGCGGGCAGTGCCTCAGCGTCCAGAGGTGCCTCCTGCAGCCACGCCGAATCGTTGACGGCGAAGCTGAGGGACCCGAAGAGGATCTCGACGCCGAAGGCGTTCATGATGAAAGAGAAAATGGAAATTCCACCTGCGCTGGAATTCGCTAGACGCGCAGCCCCACGGTGGGCGCCAACTGTCATGGGAATGATCCTGACAATAGTACTAGGGGGTACAAATGAAGGGGCGAAGTCTAGCTACGAATCAAGTGTGCACTCGGTTTGTACGAGTTCAGGCCTCACTCGGGAGTGATAACAGCACTACGTCTCGGTGCCCGGAGGCTGTTGTGTTTGCTTATGGTGGTAGAGGATTACAGGGGGTCGGAACCCTTGCCACGGCGCCCGGGGGTGGCTTATATAGAGTGCGCCACCACCGGCCGAGCGCCATGATTAGGCAATAAATGTCAATGAATTCTACATTACAGGAACGGCTTATTAATCCACCGTTATTGGTAACGGCGAATTAACCCATAATGTGTGACTACTCGAATTCCACTGACGCTATGTCTTCCTGGTCGCCTGAGCTTCCGTCTGTCCGAATGACGCCGTGTAGTCCGAGTGAAATTAGTCATCCGAGTGAACGACCATATTCATCCGAATGAGTCTCTGCCCAGGGGCTTTAAAGACATTGAAAGGCCATTGGTGGGCCCCAGATGTCAGGTCTATGACCCTACCCTGGGTAGGCATCCTCATCAGATGCTATGTAGCTTTAGATACTGATGATAACTCTGTGCTCCGTTTTATGCAATAAAATGGAGTGGGGGGGGGGGGTAACCCCTTTTGATAAAAAAATCCAAGACCATGCGGTGTTCGGCCCGATTGTAAGGACCCAATGGTGGCCTCCCAAGACCCTTCGGGACGCCATTTTGGCAGTTGCTTAGGTGTCTACTTCCGCCATCATCCACCGCCCTGGCTCTACCAAGGGCGAAGGCAGAGGGACTGGCTGGAGCTGTAGATCCTCCATTCTCTCACAAATTCATGTATATCTTCTTGCTAATCCAGGCAGTTTGGCCCATGCTAACATTACATGACACCTTTGGCACTCTCAATCTTAATTTTTCGTCTACAACACTAACGGACGGCATTGATCCACTGGGCATATCTTAGGGGTGGTGGTGATGAGGATCAGTTGCAATGGTGGCGGAACATGGCTTGGTGGTATAGTCATTGACTAGATCCAGCAATGGTAGCGTCTTGAGGGCCCACTAGGTAGCTTATGTATTGATTATCTAGGGTGAAAAATCTAGGCATGGCTATCTAGATCCGATGACAAACGGCGTCTTGAGTGCTCATTCAACAGCTTGTCTGTCAATTATCCAAGGCAAAAACCTTGGCCTAGTAGTTTGGACCCGACGACAATGATGTTATGTGGTGGTCCCTGCCTAATTGTATTGTTGTGGTGCACCATTACATACTGTTTGTATGAAAATCCAACACTCTGCCTTACTGGATCTGCTGTTGGTGATGCAACATGATAGGATGCATATTCCTTGTTGGAGGTGTCACATCGAATACTAGGATACACTCCACCTCGTCATTGGATAGTTGTTGTTAGGATGTGGGTACTTTCCTAGTCTCCGATGTAGGGGTTGACGTGGCTTGAAACTGCGTCAGTATTTCCCCAAAGAGGAAGGGATGATGCAGCATAGCGACGGTAAGTATTTCCCTCAGTTAAGAAACCAAGGTTATCGAACCAGTAGGAGGATCACCACCATCCAATAAGCAACACCTGCACACAAACAACAAATACTTGCAACCCGACGCGAAAGAGAGGTTGTCAATCTCTCTACGGTAAAAAGATAGATTAGGTAGTGATAGATAGGAGAGATAGATCTCTCAAGATCACAAAATAAAAAGAGCAAATAAAATATGCAGCAATATGTTTTTTGGTTTTTGGTTTTGTAGATCTGAAAACAAAGATGCAACAAAGATAGATCTGAAAGCAATATGTTGGAAAAGTAGACCCGGGGGCCGTAGGGTCACTAGTGGCTTCTCTCATGAGTATAGTGATGTCTACTACGCAACTTTATTCTTGTAGACTTTGTTGGGCCTCCAAGCGCAGAGTTTTGTAGGACAGTAGCAATTTTCCCTCAAGTGGATGACCTAAGGTTTATCAATCCGTGGGAGGTGTAGGATGAAGATGGTCTCTCTCAGACAACCATGTAAGCAAATACATGAAATCTCTTGTGTCCCCAACACACCCAATACAATGGCAAATAGTATAGGTGCACTAGTTCGGCGAAGAGATAGTGATACAAGTGCAATATGGATGGTAGATATAGGTTTTTGTAATCTGAAAATATAAAAACAGCAAGGTAGCAAGTAACAAAAGTGAGCACAAACGGTATTGCAATGCTTGAAAACAAGGCCTAGGGTCCGTACTTTCGCTATTGCAATCTCTCAACAATGCTAATATAATTGGATCACATAACCATCCCTCAACGTGCAACGAAGAATCACTCCAAAGTTCTTATCTAGCGGAGAACATAAGAAGAAATTGTTTGTAGGGTACGAAACCACCTTAAAGTTATTCTTTCCGATCGATCTATTGAAGAGTTCGTACTAAGATAACATCAAGTTATCCTTTCCGTTCGATCTATCTAAGAGTTCATACTAGAACAACACCATATGATACGCATCAACCAACTCTAATGTCACCTAGATACTCCAATGTCACCACAAGTATCCATGAGTTAATTGTACGATACGCATCAAACAATTTCAGATTCATAATACTCAATCCACACAAAGAACCTCAAAGAGTGCCCAAAGATTTCTATCGGAGAAAGTGGGACAAGAACGTGTATCAACCCCTATGCATAGATTACCCCAATGTCACCGCGGGAATCCGCAAGTTGAGTACCAAAACATATATCAAGTGAATCAATAGAACACCTCCATTGTCACCACGGGTATCCGCATGCAAGACATATATCAAGTGTTCTCGAATCCATAAAAGTATTCAATCCGGTAATGAGATCTTAAAGGGAAAACTCAATTCATCACAACTAGATAGAGAGGGAAACACATCATAGGATCCGACTATATTAACAAAGCCCGTGATACATCAAGATCGTGACATCTCAAGAACACGAGAGAGAGAGAGATTGAACACATAGCTACTGGTACATACCCTCAGCCCCGAGGGTGGACTACTCCCTCCTCATCATGGCCTCCGCCGGGATGATGAAGATGGCCACCGGAGATGGATTCCCCTCTCCGGCAGGGTACTGGAATGTCTCCAGATTGGTTTTTCGTCGATACAGAGTGTTGCGGCGGCAGAGCGGAGAGTCTAGGGTTATTTTTGGGGGTTTCCGAATATTTGGGAATTTATAGGCATCGGAGGTGGTGGAGAGGGGCCCCGTGGAGGGCACAACCCATCAGGGCGTGCCGGGGGCCCCCTAGCGCGCCCTGGTGGGTTGTGCTCTCCACAGCCCACCTCTCTGGCACTTCTTTGGCCCACTGGGTGTCTTCTGGTCCAAAAACAATCTCCAAAAGGTTTCGTCCCGATTGGAGATAGTGGACATGAGAGGCATATTCATCTCACATTATGCAAGTTTCTTTAGAACAAAGATTCGGAGGAGATGGGCGGCGACGCATATTCATCTCACATTATACACATCTTTATTTTATTTTATTTAGGTACAAAAATCCATCAAACATACATCAAATAGATCTCCAAGAGACCATTGTATTGAGAATCATAAGAGAGAGAGAGGATGCCATCTAGCTACTGCCTAAGGACCCGTAGGTCTATGGTGGACTACTCACGCATCATCGGAGAGGCACCTATGAAAAAGATGAACCCCTCCGTGATGGTGTTTAGATTGGATCTCGAGGTTCTGGAACTTGCAGCGGCTGGAATTGTGTTTCGTCGACTCCCCTAGGGTTTTTGGAATATATTTGGGAATTTATAGGCATCAGAGGCGGTGGAGAGGGGCCCCGTGGAGGGCACAACCCATCAGGGCGCGCCGGGGGCCCCCAGGCGCGCCCTGGCGGGTTGTGCTCTCCACAGCCCACCTTCCTGGCTCTTCTTTGACCCACTGGGTGTCTTTTGGTCCAGAAAAAATCTCCAAAAAGTTTCGTCGCGATTGGACTCCATTTGGTACTGATATTCTGCGAAGTAAAAAACAAGCAAAAACAGCAACTGGCACTTTGGCACTATGTCAATAGGTTAGTCCCAAAAAATGATATAAAATTGCTATAAAGTGATTGTAAAACATCCAAGAATGATAATATAATAGCATGAAACAAGCGAAAATTATAGATACGTTGGAGACGTATCAGCATCCCCAAGCTTAATTCCTACTCGTCCTCAAGTAGGTAAATGATAAAAACAGAATTTTTGATGTGGAATGTTGCCTAACATGTTCATCTCATATTCTTCTTTTTTGTATAGCATGGACATTTGGACTCGTAGATGATTCAAAGCAATAGTCTAGTTTTAACATAATGACTTCAATACTCAAGCATGTCAACAAGCAACCATGTCTTTCAAAATATCAACACTAAAGAAAGTTATCCCTAGCCCATCATGCTCAATCATTGATCCATTCATGAAACACACTCAAATATTAGCTATACCCAATGCTCAAGTACGATCATAGTGCCCCCTAGTTGGTGCTTTATAGAAGAAGATGGAGACTCAAAGTAAAAATAAAAAATGCATAAAGTAAATAGATAGGCCCTTCGCAGAGGGAAATAGGGATTTGTAGAGGTGCCAGAGCTCAAGGTTTTAAATTGAGAGAGGAAATTTTTTGGGTGGCATGCTTTTCCTGTCAACGAAAACGACAAAGTAGTTCACAATACTTTCCATGCTAGATATATCATAGGCGGTTCCCAAACAGAAAATAAAGTTTATTCCTTTTTCCACCAAATTTTCACATTCCATGGCGGGCCGTATCCACGGTTGCCTTCTATACCAACAATTTCCAAGGAATTTATTATTTGACATCATAAAGTAAATATTTTTTTTCTTTTTCATTTCGGGAATGGGCATCCCTATTACCGCCGCACTCTCGTGCAATGACAAGTGAATAAACACTCATCTTGAGAATAACACATCTAGCATAGAAAAATATTGGACACTCCCCACCGTTTCATGAGCGGTACCGGCACACCAAAGAGAAAAATTATTTTGAAAATTTAGAGATGGCACATACAAATTTGCTTGGAACGGCATGGAAATACCGCATATAGGTAGGTATAGTGGACTCATAAGGCAAAACTTGGTTTAAGGATTTTGGATGCACAAGTAGTATTTCTACTTAGTACAAATGGAGGGTAGCAAAAGATTGAGAAGCAACCAAACCAAGAAACGAAAATTCACATAAGCGAGCATTGAGCATAACTAACACCGAATAATGCACCATAAGTAGGATGTAATTTCATTGCATAACTATTGACTTTCGTACTTGCATAGGGAATCATAAACCTTAACACCAATATTCCTACTAAAGCATAATTACTCACTAACATGACTCAAATATTACTATCATCATGTTTCAAAACTATTACAAGGAATCAAATTTAATTTGTCCAATGATCTTCATGAAAGTTTTTATTATATCCTCCTTGGATATCTATCACTTTGGGACTAGTTTCATATATTGCCATTGCCCCCCTTTTTTTTGACAAGATCAAACAAATCTAAGTGAAGCAGAGGAGCATAAAGATTTCATCTCTCAAAAAGGTATAAGTGAAGCACTAGAGCAAATGACAAGCTACTCTCAAAAGATATAAGTGAAGATCAGTGAGTAGTCAAACAATTAAGTAGCTATGTGAGGACTCTCTCTCTCAATAAATATTTTCAGATCTGAGTATTTTATTCAAACAGCAAACTAAACAAAAATAGAACTCCAAGAATAGCACGCATCATGCGAACGAATAAAAATGTAGGCTCAACATAGGCTAACCGATAGTTGACGAAGAGAGGTGGGATGCGTAGCATCCCCAAGCTTAGATGCTTGAGACTTCTTGAAATATTTACTTGTGGTGCCTTGCACATCCCCAAGCTTGAGCTTTTGTATCTCATTCAATCCTCTCATATCATGGTTTCACCTATTCTCAAAAACTTCATCCACACAAAACTCGAAAAGAACTCGTGAGATAGGTTAGTACACATAAGAACAAATCAACACTTCATGTACTGCCAAGACAAGTTACACAATAATTTTCAAACATCATCTACTGTTTAATATTGTTTCCACAATTTATATCTACTAATATAGGCTATGGAAACTATAGGATAAGTAGATAACAAAACTATGACAGCAATCTGTCCAAACAGAACAGTCTGTAATAATCTATTAAACTAGTGTACTTCTGTAACTAAAAAAATTATGAAAATTTAGGACAAGCTAAAGAATTTATATGACAACACTGTGTAAATATTTCAGAAACTTTACACGTTCCAGTAAAATATGAAAATTCAAACACTACAGAGAAAGTTTCTGTTTTTACACATCACACATCAAACATGAAATGCAAGCATCCTAAAGGCAATTCTTGGAACTTTTTATTGAAAAACAAGATTATAAATAACACCTAACAGAGAAAAATAAAATAAAATTATGCTCCAAGCAAAAATCATAATATATGACGAATAAAAATATAGCTCTAAGTAAGATATACCGATAATGTTGAAGACGAAAGAGGGTATGCCTTCCGGGGCATCCCCAAGCTTAGGCGCTTGAGTCTTCCTTGGATATTACCTTGGGGGTGCCTTGTATATCCCCAAGATTAGGTTATTCTCACTCCTTATTCTCCTCATATCGGTGTCTCACCCAAAACATGAAAACTTCAATCACACAAAACTTAACGGAACTTCGTGAGAAGGGTTAGTGTAATAAAGATAAATCATTCACCTAGGTACTGTCAAGACAAGATTCATAATTGTTACCACATGATACCTACTGCATTCTATCATTCCCATAATTTATACCACTAAATATAATCTATGGAAACACTAAAATAAGCAAACTATGCATGCAAAACAGAATCTGTCAGAAACAGAACAGTCTGTGAAGATCTGTAGTATAGCCATACTTCCCTGTCTCACAAAATTCTGACATATTAGGAAAACCTGAATAATTTGTATATAAACACTGTGTAAAAATTTCAGATCATTATCACTCTCCAGTAAAAAATGAAAATTCATGTACTGGAGTCAAAAGTTTCTGTTTTGGTTCAGCATCAATTCTACTCATCTTGTGAGTCATCCAAAGGCTTTACTTGGCACTTTATTGAAATAAAAGACAAAAAAACATGATTAATACAGTAGCTTAATCATGTGAATACACAAAAACAGAAAGGAAAAGTGTTGGGTTGGCTCCCAACAAGCGCTTTTCTTTAAAGCCTTTTAGCTAGGCATGATGATTTCAATGATGCTCACATAAAAAGTAGTAATTGGAACATGCAAGAGAGCATCATGAATCACATGGCAAGAACATTTAAGTCTAACCCACTTCCTATGCATAGGTATTTTGTGAGCAAACAATTTATGGGAGCAAGGATCAACTAGCCTAGGAAGGCAAAATAAGCATAACTTTGAAACTTTGAACACATAGAGAGGAAACTTGATATTATTGTAATTCCTACAAGCATATGTTCCTCTCTCATAAAAAATTTCAGTAGGATCATGAAGGAATTTAACAATATAACTATCACATAAAGCATTCTCTTCATGACCTACAAGCATAGAAAATTTATCACTCTCCACACAAGCAAACTGATCATACATAATAGTGGGAGCAAACTCAACAAAATAACCATCATGAGACACTTGATTGACATAACCTCTTTGAAAATCATGATGACAAGTTTCATGGTTACTAGCACTCTTTATAACATACATGTCATCACAATAATCATCATATATAGGAGTCATGCCATCATCATAATAAATTTGCTCATCAAAACTTGGGGGACTAAAAATATCATATTCATCAAACATAGCATCCCCAAGCTTGTGGCTTTGCATATCATTAGCATCATGAATATTCAGAGAACTCATACTAACAATATTTCTATCATGCTCATCATTCAAGGAATTCTCATCAAGTATTTCCATAATTTCTTCCTCTACCAATTGAGCACAATTTTCTGAATCCTTGTTTTCACGAAAGATATTATGAAGACGAAACAAATGATGCAACACAAACTCCATTTTTTTGTAGTTTCCTTTTATAAAACCAAACTAGTGAAAAACAAGAAACTAAAAGATTTAATTGCAAGATCTAAAGATATACCTTCAAGCACTCACCTCCCCGGCAACGGCGCCAGAAAAGAGCTTGATGTCTACTACGCAACTTTATTCTTGTAGACTTTGTTGGGCCTCCAAGCGCAGAGTTTTGTAGGACAGTAGCAATTTTCCCTCAAGTGGATGACCCAAGGTTTATCAATCCGTGGGAGGTGTAGGATGAAGATGGTCTCTCTCAAACAACCCTGCAATCAAATATAAGAAATCCCTTGTGTCCCCAACACACCCAATACAATGGCAAATTGTATAGGTGCACTAGTTCGGCGAAGAGATAGTGATACAAGTGCAATATGGATGGTAGATATAGGTTTCTGTAATCTGAAAATATAAAAACAACAAGGTAGCAAGTAACAAAAGTGAGCACAAAAGGTATTGCAATGCTTGAAAACAAGGCCTAGGGTCCGTACTTTCCCTAGTGCAATATCTCAACATTGCTAATCTAATTGGATCACATAACCACCCCTCAACGTGCAACGAAGAATCACTCCAAAGTTCTTATCTAGCGGAGAACATAAGAAGAAATTGTTTGTAGGGTACGAAACCACCTTAAAGTTATTCTTTCTGATCGATCAATTGAAGAGTTCGTACTAAGATAACATCAAGTTATCCTTTCCGTTCGATCTATCTAAGAGTTCGTACTAGAATAACACCATATGCTATGCATCAACCAACTCTAATGTCACCTAGATACTCCAATGTCACCACAAGTATCCATGAGTTAATTATACGATACGCATCAAAAAAATTCAAATTCATAATACTCATTCCACACAAAGAACCTCAAAGAGTTCCCCAAGATTTCTATCGGAGAAAGTAGGACAAGAACGGGTATCAACCCCTATGCATAGATTACCCCAATGTCACCGTGGGAATCCGCAAGTTGAGTACCAAAACATATATCAAGTGAATCAATAGAACACCCCATTGTCACCACGGGTATTTGCATGCAAGACATATATCAAGTGTTCTCGAATCCATAAAAGTATTCAATCCGGTAACGAGATCTCAAAGGGAAAACTCAATTCATCACAACTAGATAGAGAGGGAAACACATCATATGATCCGACTATATTAACAAAGCCCGTGATACATCAAGATTGTGGCATCTTAAGAACACGAGAGAGAGAGATTGAACACATAGCTACTGGTACATACCCTCAGCCCCGAGGGTGGACTACTCCCTCCTCATCATGGCCTCCGCCGGGATGATGAAGATGGCCACCGGAGATGGATTCCCCTCTCCGGCACGGTACTGGAACGTCTCCAGATTGTTTTTTCGTCGATACAGAGAGTTGCAGCGGCGGAGCGGAGAGTCTAGGGTTATTTTTGGGGGTTTCCGAATATTTGGGAATTTATAGGCATCGGAGGCGGTGGAGAGGGGCCCCGTGGAGGGCACAACCCATCAGGGCGCGCCGGGGGCCCCCTGGCGGGCCCTGGTGGGTTGTGCTCTCCACAGCCCACCTCTCTCGCACTTCTTTGGCCCACTGGCTGTCTTCTGGTCCCAAAAAATCTCCAAAAAGTTTCGTCGCGATTGGACTCCGTTTGGTACTGATATTCTACGAAGTAAAAAACAAGCAAAAACAGCAACTAGCACTTTGGCACTATGTCAATAGGTTAGTCCCAAAAAATGATAAAAAGTTGCTATAAAGTGATTGTAAAACATCCAACAATGATAATATAACAGCATGGAACAAGCAAAAATTATAGATACGATGGAGACGTTACATATAGCGCACGGTGGGTGACCAAATGTAACACCCCAAAATTTTAATTTGGATTTTTCCAGCAAATTCTTTATTTGATCTTTTTGAGGAGGTTATTTGAATTTTTCATTTTCTCAAAAGAAGATTCTTCTGAAAACTGTTGTTGAAAATTATTTTGAGATCTTCCTCAGATAAGGTTCTGGTCTTAAGGATATTCTATTTCTTGGGATTTTTGTCATCAACATTTCTCTGGAGTATTTTTAATATTTTTAAAGAATTCTTTTATTGGTATTATTCTTTTCCCTTCTAAAAAGAGGATTCTTATCTCTCTTATTATAAACCATTTAAAAAAAATTCTTCCCAAAAACCCCTCTCCTACTTTGGATCTAGTCAATAATCAAATTCCAGTAGGTTTCAACCTCTTATATATTTTCTTTCTATTTATTTCTCCCAAAAATCTTTTTCTGTCATTTTCTGGCACTCCTTTGGTTTACAAAGGAAGTACCAGTTTTATTTAAGATCTGACCCCAAGAAAATTATCCTAGCTTGTCTTTAGTACCCTCAACCAAGATCTCCAAAAACATCCAGATCCATAGTTCAAAATTTTCAAAATTTGGCCACTGCAAGTTTGGACCAAATTTACTGTTTTGAGTGAAATTCATGTTTATTCTTCTCCAAAAATTCTGAGATAATTCAGGTAGCCTCTAGATGCATCAAGACTTCACCCCTACAATTTTCAGCCCAAGAAAACTTTCCTACAATCGTGCAGCATTTCATCGAGCACGTGGTGAACACTCTGGTTCAGACAAATTCAGAGAACTGAAACTGTCAGTGTCGTTTTCTTCAGTCGATCATCGTCAATCTCGCCAGTTCCTCGCTTGGCCTCTTGCTCACTGCTCCTCCTCCTTATCCACGCGTCGCACGGTCGGTTGGCTGGACGTGGGCGTCGGTGCTGAGCCGTCCCATCGTCTCCGGCGAGTGCAGCAACGACAGAGCCTCCCGCCTCGGCCGTCAGACGAGCTCAGCGAAGATCACCGAAATCCAGCACCGCCCAAGCCTCCTCAAGCTTCCGCGTGGCCATCTTATCCTCAGAGCGCGCTAAGGGACACTCGCCGTGGCCTGAGACGCGCAGAGCACGCTCCCTGCCGCCGACGAGCCCGTGAGGCCATTCCGTCGCGTTTCCGAGCTCCCGGCCAAATTAGACCAAGTTTATGCTTTGAATGGAACCTGGGGTCGAATCCGAAGCTGCCTACATCTGCTAATCGCCTGCTAAGCCACTGCCTCGCCGTAATTGCTCACCGGACTTATCCCGTTCTTGGGTACCTCTTCGATTCCGGCTATAAATAGAGCCCCAGCCCCTCCTCTCACTCCAGCACATCTCCTCCCACTCCCATAGCTCCGCCAAGCACACCAGAGGGACGCGGGGAAGCCTTCTTCTCCAACTCCGGCCGCCCCGATCCGCCTCGGGCTTCTGATCAATTCACTCTGGTCCGAGCCTCCCCACCTCCCAAATCTTGTCAGTACCCCACTTCTCCACCACCCGTTCTGACCCCCACTTCAATTCTGTGTTAGGTGAGCTCCTCGGGGAGATCCATCCTCACCCGACGCCGCCGTCCGCCGGTGAGGAGCTGGTCGTCGCCGTGAAGCTCTCCGTCGACTGCTACCTCCACTCATCGACGCGGCCCACTCTCCTGAACACGTCGGTACTCTCCTTTTCCCCTATCTCGCCGTGGTTCGTCGCCGGCGATCACCGAAAGCTCTCTGGCGCCGGCGACCTGTTTTCAAACCTGACAAGGGGCCCCGCCTGTCAGCCTCTCTGTTATTATTTCGAATCGTTTTCTGTTGGCGTATTCGGGCCGAATGCGTCTTCCCTTCGGGCTGGCGTAAAGCGCCCGAAACGTTTTCTGTTTTCTCAGTCTAGCCCCTGGAAAGATTCCTGTTCATTACAGATGGGTCCCTGGACTCATTTTCTTTATAACTTTTAAACTAGAAATGATTTTTAGTTGATTCATTTTCTGTCACCTTTATTTTTCTGTCTAGTTTTTTATAGTATTTATTTGAAAAATATTTGGGACAACTTTCTGTCACGCGCGGTATTTACGTTAGAATTCGTTCTTGTGAATTTCGTAGATACCGAGGAGGGAGCCGGTGCCGTCAACTTCACCGAGTTAGACTCCGACTATTCCGAACCAGGCAAGCATGTTTGAACCTTTGATATGACGAGTGTTTTGCATGTTTGCTTGCATGATGTTTTGCATTGCATGTTTATGGAAGCATATGAAGTATGTTATATTTCATGCATGATGGGTTGCAAGTGAGCCACAAAAACATGATGAGATTGAGACAACCTAGTCATGTTGTGGCATGATAGGTTGCACTCCGGTATTGTTGGAGCATGCCGGTATTAACAAGAAATTGTTTTAACTCCAGTATTGACCTAGATCGAGTCTTGTCCCCGTTCACCTTCTTTTCGTGCTGCCACATGTTTTCTGCAAAGAATACGGTTTAGTAGGTTGCAAACCTCTTTCCATGTACACACCAAGTAGAGGGGCCGTGATGAAGGTACCATGGCCCTGGATAAAGCCAGTCATCCGGTCAGGGGGCATGGGTGTTTCCGGTCCGGGACCGAGAGGGGGGCACCCCTTAGAGCGCGCGAATATAAATTTGATCCCATGCTAATCGAGGTTGGAGCCTCCCCGTCTTAAGGTTTTTCCTGAACGTTGCCTAGGGTGATTCCTGGCAACAGGAGGTTAAAATGGGTGTGTACTGGTCAGATGTGTTTTCTTCTAAAATACCGTAGACGGAACTAGTCCTTTGTGACTACTGAAATCCGTCGGCTGTGGGTAAAGAGTACAACCTCTGCAGAGTCAAAACTATTCGAGTAGCCGTGTCCACGGTCAAGGACGTTGGTTGACAGGTCAAGTGTCGGTCTCAGTGTCAGTCTCTGGAGTACTAATATGTTAAACAACAAAAGTAAATCTTTGCTGAATATTATTCTTGTGGATGGACTAACCCTGTTTATGATTGTGATGTGCCGAGTATTCCTTGGGATGGTGTTACCTCCTGGATTACTCGTATTTTTTTTATGTTACTGATATAAGCCCTCGCTGTGATGTCGCGCAGACGTCCGCCTGTGGCATTGCTGTTATTTACTTTTCATATAAGCCCTCGCTGTGATGTCGCGCAGACGTCCGCCTGTGGCATTGCTGTTATTTACTTTTCATATAAGCCCTCGCTGTGATGTCGCGCAGACGTCCGCCTGTGGCATTGTTGTTATTTACTTTTCATATAAGCCCTTTATGTGATGTCGCTCAGACGTCCGACTGTGGCATTCTTGTTACTTTAAATTTTGGCATAAGCCCTTTATGAGGTGTCGGCCAGACGCCCGACTGAGGCATGTCTTTTATTTCTTACCTTTCGAGGCGTCGCTTCAGACACCCGATCGGTCTTCTTCTTATTTTATTGGGACTTCGGGAGGACTACCGCCCGACTTCCTTTTTATTTTCCTGCAGTGCATATTTAATGTTTGTGTGTGCTTTACTAACCTGCTCATGTGCATCATGTTTACATTTGTTATATCTTATGTCCAAACTGTTTGCGAGTACATTCAAAGTACTCACTGGCTTGTCCCTGGCTATTGTCTTGGCCAGATTTGGACGAAGGCGATCTCATGGATGAAGAGTACGATAGCGAGTCCGACGCCTAGAGGAGTTCCAGTCAGTCTCTTGTGATCCTGGAGTTTTGTCATGCGCTTTATATACGCTTCCGCTACCCCAAATAAATCATTGAGCCTCACTCTGACGCTTGATGAGCTGTAGGATATTCAGAGCTATGTCACTACTCCACTGTGACATATCCACCACTCTTTTATTTCGCGAGTCAGTAGTATGCCACCACCCCCTTTATGTCATATCCGCCCTTATGTGTAATAGGGGCGCGCTTGTAATATATTGTTGAGCAACCTCAGCTCAACCTTGTAATATATTCAGTACTACTGGACTGTTGTATCAAGGAATTGTCTACCAGTAAGAAGGATTTTCTGTACTGGCCGGACTTTCAGGACGGTTTCTCAATAAATGTTTTTGTTGGAAAACCGGCCCTGACAACCTTGGTACCAGAGCCAGGCTGACTGTAGAAAGCCACTAGGTGCGATCGCTAATCGGTTATTAGCGTAGTTTAATTTAGCATTGTGCACCTGCCATCCTAGCCACCGCACGCCGTCTGCCTACCACTGAGGAGTTTGACCAAGTCATTGCTCCTACCCCGGTTAGTGCTGCACCACCTGCTACGCCCGCACCAACTCCGCAGCCCAGCACTCCGCGCCTAGAGCCTATTCTTGAGGAGGAGGTTGAGTCTCCAGCACCTCTGGGACTTTCTCTCGGCCTGCCGAGGGAAGTTCTTACCATCTCCGACTAAGTACGCCGAGCAGTGATGTTTGTATGATATGTTTATATGTACATAGGCTTGGAGAGAAGTAGTTTGTTTGCGCATCATGTAGGATGTGGAGAAGTGCACTAGCCTAAATAACATGTCAGGATTGTGTACGCGCATCCTGAGTGATATGATGTATAATTATGCTTGCTTGTAAGATATGTACTGAGCGGTCCTTCTCCGTGCGCAATCGACTATTTTCTTGAAAAATCTTGAGTATTTGAATTTCTGCCTCTGCAAAATTATTTATTTTGCCATTCGGATTTTTCTCATGGGTTTTGCAAAATAATACCCCAGAGTGGAAATGCCTCGTCCCTGGACTCGTTCTATGCCAAGTCCGCCAGAAGAAAATTATGGTACCCAGTCAGGCAACAATTTTGCACAGGGTCAGTCTAGTCAGCAAAACAGTGAAGCAGCATTTTCTCAAGTCTGTCGTCTGTATGAGCAAAGCCAGCAGCAGCATCAGGAAATGATGAATCATATTATCAATATGGGAAATCACCGTGAACCTTACCAGCAGCATTCCAAATTATCTGAGTTACAAAAGACACGTCCTCCGACTTTCTCGCACACAGACAAGCCTCTTGAGGCCGATGATTGGCTTCGAGACATGGAGAGGAAATTAATTATTGCTCAATGTTCACACCGTGAAAAGGTACTTTATGCACCTCATTACCTTACTGGAGCAGCTGCATCATGGTGGGAAAATTTCCTGCACATGCACCCCAATGAAAACAACATCACCTGGGAGGAATTTAAGGAAAATTTTCGTGGGGCGCACATTCCCAAAAGTGTTATGAAAATTAAGAAAAGGGAGTTTGATGACCTCAGACAGAGAACCATGACAGTGACTGAGTACAACAGCCAGTTTACACAATTATCTCGCTATGCCAATGAAGAACATATGACTGAGGATAAAAAGATGGAAAAATTTCTGGACGGTCTGACACCGGCACTAAAATGCCAACTGGTCGTTCACACCTTCCCAGATTTCAAGACACTTGTGGACAAGGCCATTACACTGGAAAATGAGCGTCGCAGCTTGGATGATTTTCGCAAGCGCAAAAGGGACAAGACTGCTCATTCTCGCAACATCAAGAACAAGAATGATCTCCAGAAAAATGGGGCAAACAAATCTTCAACCAATGTTCCTCGCCCAAATAAAAATTTCCATGCAAGGGACAAGGAATTTACGTATCGCCCAGGCGTTACCTGTTTCGCCTGTGGAGAAGAAGGACATTATGCCAGGCAGTGTCCAAAGCCAAGAAACTCAGCTCTCAAGCCAAACAACAATGGAAATAATTCAGCTCCCAAGCGCAACAATTTCAACCCCAACAACAACCACAGGAAGGGTCACGTGAACCATGTGACCAAGGAAGGAGCACAGAATGCCCCAGATATCGTACTCGGTACGTTTCCTGTCAACACAATACCTGCCACGGTTTTGTTTGATTCTGGAGCTTCTCATTCGTTCATTTCCAAGGAATTTGCCTTGCAACATGGTTTTCCGATTCTTCCTTTGAAAAATTCTATGACTATCAAGTCCCCCGGGATTAAGCAAATCACTCAAAGTTACTGCCAAGGTGTGGTTATTGAAATCGAAGGATTGAAATTTTGGGCAAATCTCATTGTATTGGAAAATAAAGGATTGGATGTTATTCTTGGAATGGATTGGTTAGCAACAAATAAAGGTTTTATTGACTGCTTCAATCGGACAGTGACTCTCACTCATCATCACGGGAAGACCATAAGAATTGCAGCTCAAGAAAGACAAATATCACTTCAACCAAGATTGAACAAGATAGATATTTCTGAACTAAGTAAAGTTCCGGTGGTTTGTGAATTTCCAGATGTATTTCCAGGAGAGCTACCAGGTATGCCACCAGACCGTGAAATAGAGTTCATCATTGAACTAGCACCTGGCACCGAACCTATCTACAAGAAACCATACAGAATGGCACCATCTGAGTTGGTAGAATTAAAGAAGCAAATAAAAGAATTACTGGACAAAGGTTATATCAGGCCCAGCTCCTCACCTTGGGGATCACCAGTATTATTTGCCAAGAAAAGAGATGGAACTCTGAGACTATGTGTGGACTATCGAGCCCTGAACATGGTCACCATCAAAAATAAATATCCACTGCCGCGAATAAATGATTTATTTGACCAGCTCGCACAAGCCAAGGTTTTCTCAAAAATTGATTTGAGGTCAGGATATCATCAATTAAAAATACGGACAGAAGATATTCCAAAGACAGCATTCACTTCCCGATACGGTTTATATGAATTTACAGTGATGCCGTTCGGACTGACAAATGCTCCTGCATATTTTGTGCATCTCATGAACAAGGTATTTATGAGATATATGGACAAATTTGTTGTGGTGTTCATTGATGATATTTTGGTATATTCCAAGACACCGGAAGAACATGCTGAACATCTCAGAATTGTACTGGAAGAACTAAGGAAACATCAATTGTACGCCAAATTCAGCAAATGTGAATTTTGGTTAAAACAAGTTGGTTTTCTAGGCCACATACTAAACCAAGAAGGTGTTGCCGTGGACCCAGAAAAGGTCAAGGCCGTACTTGAGTGGAAACAACCAGCCAACGTAACAGACGTTCGAAGTTTTCTGGGAATGGCTGGATATTACAGAAGATTTATTGAGGGATTTTCCACTATAGCAAAACCTATGACCCAACTACTCAAGAAGGATAAGAAATTTGAATGGACTGAAGCCTGCGAGAAAAGTTTTCAAGAGTTGAAGAAGAAATTAACAACAGCACCAGTATTGGTCATTCCAGACATACACAAATTTTTTGAAGTATATTGCGATGCGTCCAGGAAAGGTCTTGGATGTGTACTGATGCAAGATGGTAAAGTGGTCGCTTATGCTTCAAGACAACTCCGACGACATGAAGAAAATTATCCTACCCATGACTTGGAGTTAGCAGCAGTAATACACGCACTCAAGGAGTGGCGACATTTTTTGCTTGGAAACCGTTGTGAAATATATACGGACCATAAAAGTCTCAAATATATCTTCACACAGCCAGAACTAAATTTACGACAACGACGCTGGTTGGAATTAGTGAAAGATTATGATGTTGGGATTCACTACCATCCAGGCAAGGCCAACGTCGTAGCAGATGCTCTCAGTAGGAACCCAAGCTCAAGCACCGGCAGTATACAGAATTTGAGGCCTGAATTTCAGCAGGAATTTGCAAGACTCAACATGGTTTTGGTCACCGAAGGCACTGTGGCAAATTTGGAAATTCAGCCCATCCTGATGGAACAGATTAAAGAAGCTCAACACGGACACCCCAGCATTGAAGGCATAAAAAGAAAAGTGAATGTGGGCAAGGCCTCAGAATTTGTCATAGACGACAAGGGAATATTACGATACGGAAACAGACTATGCGTACCAGATATAAAGGACCTCAAACAACAAATTTTAGCTGAAGCCCACACCGCTCCATATTCAATCCACCCAGGAGGAACCAAAATGTACAAGGACATACAGGAAAAAATTTGGTGGCACGGTATGAAAAGGGATATAGCCACGTTCATTGCATGTTGTGATTCATGCCAACGCATTAAAGCCGAGCACCAAAAACCAGCAGGTTTATTACAGCCAAATAAAATACCCGAATGGAAGTGGGATGATATTGGAATGGATTTTATTGTCGGGCTACCCCGGTCACGACGCGGAAACGATGCCATATGGGTCATCACCGACAGGTTAACCAAAGTGGCACATTTTATTCCAGTAAAGACAACCCACACCACACAGAAGCTTGCCAGACTTTATCTAAACCGTATTGTCTGTTTACATGGTGTTCCAAAGACTATAATATCCGACAGAGGAACACAATTCGTCTCCAGATTTTGGGATCATTTACAACAAGCTCTGGGAACTCAACTATTATTCAGTACCGCATATCACCCCCAGACTGGAGGACAGACTGAACGTGTGAACCAAATTCTAGAGGACATGCTAAGGGCATGTGTTCTCACTTATGGAACCAGTTGGGAAGAAAGCTTGCCATACGCTGAGTTCGCGTATAATAACAGTTACCAAGCCAGTCTACAGATGGCACCTTTTGAAGCCTTATATGGGCGAAGATGCCGTACACCATTAAATTGGTCAGAGACAGGAGACAACCGTATCTTCGGTCCAGATATGCTCAAGGAGGCCGAGGAAAAAGTTAAACAAATCAGGGATCGACTCAAGACAGCACAGAGCCGACAGAAGAGTTATTACGATCCGAAGCATCGAGAAATCAGTTTTGAACCCGGTGATTACGTATACCTACGAGTATCCCCAATGAGGGGCCTGCAAAGATTCAAAGTCAAAGGAAAACTGGCACCGCGGTTTATTGGACCTTTCCGTATACTCGCACGAAGAGGCACAGTGGCCTACCAGCTAGACCTACCCGAAGAACTGTCCGACGTCCATGACGTATTTCACATCTCACAATTAAGGAAGTGTGTGAGCAACCCAGAGAAGCGCGTGTCTCACGAGAGTATTGATGTTCAACCAGACCTCACATACCGGGAACGTCCAATAAAAATATTGGGAGAGTCTGAAAGAGGAACCCGTCAGAATACAATCAAATTTTTCAAGGTTCAATGGAGCAATCACACTGAGGAAGAAGCAACGTGGGAAAGAGAGGATTTTCTTCGGGCAGGGCACCCACACCTCTTTGAGGATCAGCTGAAATCTCGGGGACGAGATTTTTCCTAAGGGGGTAGGTGTTGTAACACCCCAAAATTTTAATTTGGATTTTTCCAGCAAATTCTTTATTTGATCTTTTTGAGGAGGTTATTTGAATTTTTCATTTTCTCAAAAGAAGATTCTTCTGAAAACTGTTGTTGAAAATTATTTTGAGATCTTCCTCAGATAAGGTTCTGGTCTTAAGGATATTCTATTTCTTGGGATTTTTGTCATCAACATTTCTCTGGAGTATTTTTAATATTTTTAAAGAATTCTTTTATTGGTATTATTCTTTTCCCTTCTAAAAAGAGGATTCTTATCTCTCTTATTATAAACCATTTAAAAAAAAATTCTTCCCAAAAACCCCTCTCCTACTTTGGATCTAGTCAATAATAAAATTCCAGTAGGTTTCAACCTCTTATATATTTTCTTTCTATTTATTTCTCCCAAAAATCTTTTTCTGCCATTTTCTGGCACTCCTTTGGTTTACAAAGGAAGTACCAGTTTTATTTAAGATCTGACCCCAAGAAAATTAACCTAGTTGTCTTTAGTACCCTCAACCAAGATCTCCAAAAACATCCAGATCCATAGTTCAAAATTTTCAAAATTTGGCCACTGCAAGTTTGGACCAAATTTACTATTTTGAGTGAAATTCATGTTTATTCTTCTGCAAAAATTCTGAGATAATTCAGGTAGCCTCTAGATGCATCAAGACTTCACCCCTACAATTTTCAGCCCAAGAAAACTTTCCTGCAATCGTGCAGCATTTCATCGAGCACGTGGTGAACACTCTGGTTCAGACAAATTCAGAGAACTGAAACTGTCAGTGTCGTTTTCTTCAGTCGATCGTCGTCAATCTCGCCAGTTCCTCGCTTGGCCTCTTGCTCACTGCTCCTCCTCCTTATCCACGCGCCGCACGGTCGGTTGGCTGGACGTGGGCATCGGTGCTGAGCCGTCCCATCGTCTCCGGCGAGTGCAGCAACGACAGAGCCTCCCGCCTCGGCCGTCAGACGAGCTCAGCGAAGATCACCGAAATCCAGCACCGCCCAAGCCTCCTCAAGCTTCCGCGTGGCCATCTTATCCTCAGAGCGCGCTAAGGGACACTCGCCGTGGCCTGAGACGCGCAGAGCACGCTCTCTGCCGCCGACGAGCCCGTGAGGCCATTCCGTCGCGTTTCCGAGCTCCCGGCCAAATTAGACCAAGTTTATGCTTTGAATGGAACCTGGGGTCGAATCCGAAGCTGCCTACATCTGCTAATCGCCTGCTAAGCCACTGCCTCGCCGTAATTGCTCGCCGGACTTATCCCGTTTTGGGGTACCTCTTCGATTCCGGCTATAAATAGAGCCCCAGCCCCTCCTCTCACTCCAGCACATCTCCTCCCACTCCCATAGCTCCGCCAAGCACACCAGAGGGACGCGGGGAAGCCTTCTTCTCCAACTCCGGCCGCCCCGATCCGCCTCGGGCTTCTGGTCGATTCACTCTGGTCCGAGCCTCCCCACCTCCCAAATCTTGTCAGTACCCCACTTCTCCACCACCCGTTCTGACCCCCACTTCAATTCTGTGTTAGGTGAGCTCCTCGGGGAGATCCATCCTCACCCGACGCCGCCGTCCGCCGGAGAGGAGCTGGTCATCGCCGTGAAGCTCTCCGTCGACTGCTTCCTCCACTCAATGACGCGGCCCACTCTCCTGAACACGTCGGTACTCTCCTTTTCCCCTATCTCGCCGTGGTTCGTCGCCGGCGATCACCGGAAGCTCTCTGGCGCCGGCGACCTGTTTTCAAACCTGACAAGGGGCCCCGCCTGTCAGCCTCTCTGTTATTATTTCGAATCGTTTTCTGTTGGCGTATTCGGGCCGAATGCGTCTTCCCTTCGGGCTGGCGTAAAGCGCCCGAAACGTTTTCTGTTTTCTCAGTCTAGCCCCTGGAAAGATTCCTGTTCATTACAGATGGGTCCCTGGACTCATTTTCTTTATAACTTTTAAACTAGAAATGATTTTTAGTTGATTCCTTTTCTGTCACCTTTATTTTTCTGTCTAGTTTTTTATAGTATTTATTTGAAAAATATTTGGGACAACTTTCTGTCACGCGCGGTATTTACGTTAGAATTCGTACTTGTGAATTTCGTAGATACCGAGGAGGGAGCCGGTGCCGTCAACTTCACCGAGTTAGACTCCGACTATTCCGAACCAGGCAAGCATGTTTGAACCTTTGATATGATGAGTGTTTTGCATGTTTGCTTGCATGATGTTTTGCATTGCATGTTTATGGAAGCATATGAAGTATGTTATATTTCATGCATGATGGGTTGCAAGTGAGCCACAAAAACTTGATGAGATTGAGACAACCTAGTCATGTTGTGGCATGACAGGTTGCACTCCGGTATTGTTGGAGCATGCCGGTATTAACAAGAAATTGTTTTAACTCCAGTATTGACCTAGATCGAGTCTTGTCCCCGTTCACCTTCTTTTCATGCTGCCACATGTTTTTTGCAAAGAATACGGTTTAGTAGGTTGCAAACCTCTTTCCATGTACACACCAAGTAGAGGGGCCGTGATGAAGGTATCATGGCCCTGGATAAAGCCAGTCATCCGGTCAGGGGGCATGGGTGTTTCCGGTCCAGGACCGAGAGGGGGGCACCCCTTAGAGCGCGCGAATATAAATTTGATCCCATGCTAATCGAGGTTGGAGCCTCCCCGTCTTAAGGTTTTTCCTGAACGTTGCCTAGGGTGATTCCTGGCAATAGGAGGTTAAAATGGGTGTGTACTGGTCAGATGTGTTTTCTTCTAAAATACCGTAGACGGAACTAGTCCTTTGTGACTACTGAAATCCGTCGGCTGTGGGTAAAGAGTACAACCTCTGCAGAGTCAAAACTATTCGAGTAGCCGTGTCCACGGTCAAGGACGTTGGTTGACAGGTCAAGTGTCGGTCTCAGTGTCAGTCTCTGGAGTACTAATATGTTAAACAACAAAAGTAAATCTTTGCTGAATATTATTCTTGTGGATGGACTAACCTTGTTTATGATTGTGATGTGCCGAGTATTCCTTGGGATGGTGTTACCTCCTGGATTACTCGTATCTTTTTTATGTTACTGATATAATCCCTCGCTGTGATGTCGCGTAGACGTCCGCCTGTGGCATTGCTGTTATTTACTTTTCATATAAGCCCTCGCTGTGATGTCACGCAGACGTCCGCCTGTGGCATTGCTGTTATTTACTTTTCATATAAGCCCTCGCTGTGATTTCACGCAGACGTCCGCCTGTGGCATTGTTGTTATTTACTTTTCATATAAGCCCTTTATGTGATGTCGCTCAGACGTCCGACTGTGGCATTCTTGTTACTTTAAATTTTGGCATAAGCCCTTTATGAGGTGTCGCCCAGACGCCCGACTGAGGCATGTCTTTTATTTCTTACCTTTCGAGGCGTCGCTTCAGACACCCGATCGGTCTTCTTCTTATTTTATTGGGACTTCGGGAGGACTACCGCCCGACTTCCTTTTTATTTTCCTGCAGTGCATATTTAATGTTTGTGTGTGCTTTACTAACCTGCTCATGTGCATCATGTTTACATTTGTTATATCTTATGTCCAAACTGTTTGCGAGTACATTCAAAGTACTCACTGGCTTGTCCCTGGCTATTGTCTTGGCCAGATGTGGACGAAGGCGATCTCATGGATGAAGAGTACGATAGCGAGTCCGACGCCTAGAGGAGTTCCAGTCAGTCTCTTGTGATCCTGGAGTTTTGTCATGCGCTTTATATACGCTTCCGCTACCCCAAATAAATCATCGAGCCTCACTCTGACGCTTGATGAGCTGTAGGATATTCAGAGCTATGTCACTACTCCACTGTGACATATCCACCACTCTTTTATTTCGCGAGTCAGTAGTATGCCACCACCCCCTTTATGTCATATCCGCCCTTATGTGTAATAGGGGCGCGCTTGTAATATATTGTTGAGCAACCTCAGCTCAACCTTGTAATATATTCAGTACTACTGGACTGTTGTATCAAGGAATTGTCTACCAGTAAGAAGGATTTTCTGTACTGGCCGGACTTTCAGGACGGTTTCTCAATAAATGTTTTTGTTGGAAAACCGGCCCTGACACCAAATTACTGTTGGGCAATTGATAGAAAATCGAATAGTCATGACGATATCCAAGGCGATGATCATTATATAGGCATCACGTCCAAGATAGGTAGACCGACTCCTGCCTGCATCTACCTCTATTACTCCACACATCGACCGCTATCCAGCATGCATCTAGTGTATTAAGTTCATGGAAAAACGGAGTAATGCAATAAGAACGATGACATGAGGTAGACAAGATCTATTCATGTAGGAATAGACCCCATCTTGTTATCCTTAATAGCAATGATACATGCGTGTCTTGCTGCCCCTTCTGTCACTGGGAAAGAACACCGCAAGATCGAACCCATCACAAAGCACCTCTTCCCATGGCAAGAAAATCGATCTAGTTGGCCTAACTAAACCAAAGATTCAAAGAAGAAATATGAGGCTATAAGTAATCATGCATATAAGAGATCAAAGAAGACTCAAATTAATATTCATGGATAAAAACTGATCATGAACTCAAAATTCATCGGATCCCAACAAACACACCGCAAAACTATAGATTGTTTCGCCAAAAAGAAACGAGCCACTCCCTTTTTGAAAGGAGGGTATTTCCTAATGTGTATCAGTAATAAAATCGCGGGCGTGCCACTTTTTTTATGAAAACAAGAAATAAATAGACAGAAAAAATAATGGACAAATAGATATACGGAACACTGCACTTTATTGATCATTGTATTGAATACAAATACATCGTACAAGTTCCATGGGAATTTATCCTTTTGTCTTCTGCCTCGCTGATACGTCTCCAACGTATCCATAATTTATGAAGTATTCATGCCATGTTTACAATAATTTTATATGATTTTGGTATGATTTTATTAGGTCTAACCCGGACTGACGCTGTTTTCAGCAGAACTACCATGGTGTCGTTTTTTGTGCAGAAATAAAATTCTCGGAATGGGCTGAAAATTTATGGAGAATATTTTTGGAAAATATAAAAAATACTGGAGCAAAAATATACCGGAGAGGAGTCCCGAGGCAGCCACAAGCCTAGGGGGCACCCCCCCCTAGGGCGCGCCCCCCTGGCTTGTGGTTCCCTCGGGAACCCCCTTCACGTGAGACCGACGACAAAAATTCCTATCAATACCAAAACCCCCAGAAAGAAACCTAGATCGGGAGTTCCTCCGCCGCAAGACTCTGTAGCCACGAAAAACCAATCGGGAGCCCGTTTCGGCACCCTGCCGGAGGGGGAAACCATCACCGGAGGCCATCTTCATCATCCCGGCGGTCTCCATGACGAGGAGGGAGTAGATCACCCTCGGGGCTGAGGGTATGTACCAGTAGCTATGTGTTTGATCTCTCTCTCTCGTGTTCTTGAGATGGCACGATCTTCATGTATTGCGAGCTTTATTAATATAGATGAATCATATGGAGTTTTCCCCTCTCTATCTTCTTGTGATGAATTGAGTTTTCCCTTTGAAATTTTCTTATCGGATTGAGTCTTTAAGGATTTGAGAACACTTGATGTATGTCTTGCGATGGGATATCCGTGGTGACAATGGGATGTTCTATTGATCCACTTGATGTATGTTTCGGTGATCAACTTGCGGGTTCCGTGACCTTGGGAATCTATGCATAGGGGTTGGCACATGTTTTTGTCTTGACTCTCCGGTAGAAACTTTGGGGCACTCTTTGAAGTTCTTTGTGTTGGATTGAACATGATGAATCTGAAATTGTGTGATGCATATCGAATAATCAAGCCCATGGGTACTCGTGGTGACATTGGAGTATCTAGGTGACATTAGGGTTTTGGTTGATGTGTATCTTAAGGTGTTATTTTAGTACAAACTCTAGGGCTGTTCGTGACACTTATAGGGATAGCTCATACGATTGATCGGAAAAGATAACTTTGAGGTGGTTTCGTACCCTAAAATAATTTCTTCGCTTGTTCTCCGCTATTTGTGACTTTGGAGTGAACTCTTTGTCGCACGTGAGGGATTTACATATGATTCAACTATGTCAGTATTATTGAGAGAACTTGCACTAGTGAAAGTATGAACCCTAGGCCTTGTTTTCAAGCATTGCAATACCGTTTTTGCTCACTTTTGTTACTTGCTACCTTGCTGTTTTTATATTTTCAGATTACAAAAACCAATATCTACCATCCATATTACACTTGTATGACCATCTCTTCGCCGAACTAGTGCACCTATACAATTTACCATTGTATTGGGTGTGTTGGGGACACAAGAGACTCTTTGTTATTTGGTTGCAGGGTTATTTGAGAGAGACCGTATTCATCCTACGCCTCCCACAGATTGATAAACCTTAGGTCATCCACTTGAGGGAAATTTGCTGCTGTCCTACAAAACTCTGTGCTTGGACGCCCAACACGAGTCTACAAGAAGAAGGTTGCGTAGTAGACATCAAGATCTTTTGTGGCGCCGTTGCCGGGGAGGTGAGTGCTGGAAGGTATATCTTTAGATCTTGCAATTGAATCTTTTAGTTTCTTGTTTTATCACTAGTTTGGTTTTATAAAAGAAAACTACAATAAAATGGAGTTTAGGTTGCATCAACTGGTTCGTCTTTTTAATGTCTTTCGTGAAAATGATGGTTTGGAAAATTGTGCTCAATTCGTAGAGGAAGAATTTATGAAAATACTTGATGAGAATTCCTTGAATGATGAGCATGATAGAAATATTGTTAGTATGAATTCCTTGAATATTCATGATGCTAATGATATGCAAAGCTACAAGCTTGGGGATGCTATGTTTGATGAAGATGATATGTTTAGTCCCCCAAGTTTTGATGAGCAAATTTATTATGATGAAAGCATGCCTCCTATTTATGATGATTATTGTGATGACATGTATGCTATAAAGAATAATGATAGCCATGAAACTTGTCATCATGATTTTAATATTCAAAGTGGTTATGTCAATCAAGTATCTCATGATAGTTATTTTGTTGAGTTTGCTCCCACTATTATGAATGAGAAGAAAATTGCTTATGTGGAGAGTGACAAATTTTCTATGCTTGTGGATCATGAAGATAATGCTTTATGTGATAGTTATATTTTTGAATTCATTCATGATGCTACTGAAAATTACTATGAGGGAGGAGTATATGCTTGTAGGAATTGCAATAATATCAAGTTTCCTCTCTATGTGCTGAAAATCTTGAAGTTTTGCTTGTTTTACCTTCCTATGCTAGTTTATTCTTGTTCCCATAAGTTGTTTGTTCACAAAATCCCTATGCATAGGAAGTGGGTTAGGCTTAAATAAGCTACTCATATGCTTCATGATGCTCTCTTTGTGTTTCAATTCTTATTCCTATCTGAGCATCATTGAAATCATCATGCCTAGCTAAAAGGCATTAAAGAAAAGCGCTTGTTGGGAGGCAACCCAACACTTTTACTTTCTGTTTTTGTGTGTTCACATGATTAATCTACTGTATTAATCATGTTTTATGCCTTTTATTTCAATAAAGTGCCAAGTAAAACCTTTGGGATGACTCACAAGATGAGTAGAATTGATGCTGAACCGAAACAGAAACTTTTGACTCCAGTACAGGATTTTTCATTTTTTACTGGGTGTGGTAATGATCTGAAATTTTTACACAGTTTTCATATACAAATTATTCAGGTTGTCCTAATTTTTCAGAATTTTTAGAGACAGGAAAGTATGGTTACAGTACAGATCTTCACAGACTGTTCTGTTTTTGACAGATTCTGTTTTGCATGCATAGTTTGCTTGTTTTAGTGTTTCCGTAGCTTATATTTAGTGGTATAAATTATGGTAATGGTAGAATACATTAGGTATCATGTGGGAACAATTCTGAATCTTGTCTTGACAGTACCAAAGTGAATGATCTTTGTTTATTATACTAACCCATCTCACGAAGTTCCGTTAAGTTTTGTGTGATTGAAGTTTTCAAGTTTTGGGTGAGACACCGATATGAGGAGAATAAGGAGTGACAAGAACCTAAGCTTGGGGATGCCCAAGGCACCCCAAGGCAATATCCAAAGAAGACTCAAGTGCCTAAGCTTGTGGATGCCCCGGAAGGCATCCCCTCTTTCGTCTTCAACACTATCGGTATATCTTACTTGGAGCTATATTTTTATTCGTCACATAATATGAGTTTTGCTTGGAGCGTCATTTTATTTTCTTGTTCTCTGTTAGGCGTCATTTATAATCTTGTTTTTCAAGAAAAAGTTCCAAGAATTGCCTTAGGATGCTTGCATTGTATGTTTGATGTGTGCTGTGTAAAAACAGAAACTTTCTCTGTAATGTTTGAATTTTCATATTTTACTGGAACGTGGAAGTTTCTGAAATTTTTACATAGTGTTGTCATATAAATTAGTTAGCTTGTCCTAAATTTTCATAATTTTTTGAGTTACAGAAGTACACTGTTTTCATAAAGTGCTACAGACTGTTCTGTTTGGACAGATTGCTGTCATAGTTTTGTTAACTACTTATCCTATGGTGTTCATAGCCTATATTGGTAGATATAAATTGTGAAAACCATAGTAAACAGTAAATGATGTTTGAAAATTATTGTGCAACTTATCTGTGCAGTACATAAAGAGTTGATTTATTATTATGTGTACTAACCTATCTCACGAGTTCTTTTCGAGTTTTGTGTGGATGAAGTTTTTGAGAATAGGTGAAACCATGATATGAGAGGATTGAACGAGATACAAAAGCTCAAGCTTGGGGATGCCCAAGGCACCCCAAGTAAATATTTCAAGAAGTCTCAAGCATCTAAGCTTGGGGATGCTACGCATCCCACCTCTCTTCATCAACAATTATCGGTTAGCCTATGTTGAGCCTAAATTTTTATTCGTTCACATGATGCGTGCTATTCTTGGAGTGCTATTTTTCTTTTGCTTGCTGTTTAATAAAGTACTTAAGATCTGAAATTCTTATATGAGAGATTCTTCACATAGTTATTTAAATTTTTGACTACTCATTGATCTTCACTTATATCTTTTTGGAGTAGTTTGTCATTCACTCTCGTGCTTCACTTATATCCTATGAGTAAATGGTTGAATGAATTGAATATCATAAATCTGAAATTAAATATTCTTCATATACTTATCCCATGGGGAGTAATGACTTCACACATAATAAGTATAGGTGGTAAAATTTATTGAAAGTTAGCAAACACCGCATTGGTCACTTGAACAATTCATGAAAGAATATTGAAGGAGGAGAGATTCCACATATTCTATGATTGTGATATCATTAATTATTTTCAAACTCGAGAAAATTAGTTAAAATTGGACAAGGAAGATATCTTAATGAGTTATGTTTGGGTATATTTGTATAGAAGTTATATTGTTATGGATCCTCCAACATGTGGTGCTTGCTTCCACCTCATACTAGCCAAAACTTCCGCACCAAGTAGAAATACTACTTGTGCATCCAAACACCCTTAAACCCAAAGTTGTTCCATATGAGTCCACCATACCTACCTAGATGCGGTATTTACCTGCCGTTCCAAGTAAATTTGCATGTGCCAAACTCTAAACCTTCAAATAATATTTTGTTTGTATGCCCGAATCGCTCATATAGTGACTAGGGGCTGTCAGTATCTTCCATGCTAGGTGGGTTATTCTCACGATATGTGTTGATTCACTATCATTCACGAGAAAGTGGCTGGTATTCGGGATGCCCAGTTCCATGCTCAAAAATCAAATCAAAATATAATGAAACAAAACTCCCCCAGGATTGTTGTTTGTATGGACGGTACCCGTGGATTCGGCTCACCGTGGAGTGTGATTGATTGGTGGAGGGGGAGTAAAAACTTTACCATTCTGTTTGGGAACCGCCTATAATGTATCTAGCATGGAAGATACTAAGATCTCTCGGCTGTTATGTTGACAGTGAAAGCATACCGCTCAAAATTATTAGTCATCTCTGTTTTAAAAGCTCGAGCTCTGGCACCTTTGCAAATCAATGCTTCCCTCTGCGAAGGGCCTATCTTTTACTTTCTAGTACTTACCTTTATGCAAGAGTCATGGTGATCTTCACCACTTCCTATATTTCGCCTTTTTCTCTTGGCAAGCTTCATGTGTTGGGGAATGATCTAGACATATATATCCACACAAATATATTTGATCATGAATTATTATTCTTGAAAATTATCTATATGATAAATAAGTTGGGAGGCGAAACCTTAAGCCCCTAACTTTCTCTGTGTTCGATGGACGCTATTTGTTCTAAAAATATGCTTTGAGTGTCAATAATCATGGAAGACTATATGATAGTTGAGTATGTGGAATTTGCTAAATCAAAGCTCTAACATAGACCCTTCCTGAAAATAAGATGAATTGCAATTGTTCGATGACTAGGAATTTGGTTTGTTAGTTTTCAAGAAACTTTCTGGTCTATACTTTAACATGTGAATAGCTTGTCACTTGATCATGAGAAGTTTTATGACATGAGCTACTGTTTATGGTTTATATTGATGCCGGAAAAAGTGATTGGAATTATCATTGATCAAACTTGTGCACTTGCTAGCATTCACACTTCATAAATTATTTCTTTTATCATTTAGCTACTCGAGGACGAGCAGGAATTAAGCTTGGGGATGCTGATACGTCTCCAACGTATCCATAATTTATGAAGTATTCATGCCATGCTTACAATAATTTTATATGATTTTGGTATGATTTTAGTAGGGCTAACCCGGACTGACGCTGTTTTCAGCAGAACTACCATGGTTTCGTTTTTTGTGCAGAAATAAAAGTTCTCGGAATGGGCTGAAAATTTACGGAGAATATTTTTGGAAATATAAAAAATACTGGAGCAAAAAGATACCGGAGAGGAGTCCCGAGGCAGCCACAAGCCTAGGGGGCGCCCCCCCCCTAGGGCGCGCCCCCTGGCTTGTGGGTCCCTCGGGAACCCCCTTGACGTGAGACCGACGCCAAAAATTCCTATAAATAACAAAACCTCCAGAAAGAAACCTAGATCGGGAGTTCCGCCGCCGCAAGCCTCTGTAGCCACGAAAAACCAATCGGGAGCCCGTTCCGGCACCTTGCCGGAGGGGGAAACCATCACCGGAGGCCATCTTCATCATCCCGGCGGTCTCCATGATGAGGAGGGAGTAGTTCACCCTCGGGGCTGAGGGTATGTACCAGTAGCTCTGTGTTTGATCTCTCTCTCTCGTGTTCTTGAGATGGCACGATCTTGATGTATCGCGAGCTTTATTAATATAGATGAATCATATGGAGTTTTCCCCTCTCTATCTTCTTGTGATGAATTGAGTTTTCCCTTTGAAGTTTTCTTATCGGTTGAGTCTTTAAGTATTTGAGAACACTTTATGTATGTCTTGCGATGGGATATCCGTGGTGACAATGGGATGTTCTATTAATCCACTTGATGTATGTTTTGGTGATCAACTTGCGGGTTCCGTGACCTTGGGAATCTATGCATAGGGGTTGGCACATGTTTTCGTCTTGACTCTCCGGTAGAAACTTTGGGGCACTCTTTGAAGTTCTTTGTGTTGGATTGAACATGATGAATCTGAAATTGTGTGATGCATATCGAATAATCAAGCCCATGGGTACTCGTGGTGACATTGGAGTATCTAGGTGACATTAGGGCTTTGGTTGATGTGTATCTTAAGGTGTTATTTTAGTACGAACTCTAGGGCTGTTCGTGACACTTATAGGGATAGCTCATACGATTGATCGGAAGAGATAACTTTGAGGTGGTTTCGTACCCTACAATAATTTTTTCGTTTGTTCTCCGCTATTTGTGACTTTGGAGTGAACTCTTTGTCACACGTGAGGGATTTACATATGATTCAACTATGTCAGTATTGTTGAGAGAACTTGCACTAGTGAAAGTATGAACCCTAGGCCTTGTTTTCAAGCATTGCAACACCGTTTTTGCTCACTTTTGTTACTTGCTACCTTGCTATTTTTATATTTTCAGATTACAAAAACCTATATCTACCATCCATATTACACTTGTATCACCATCTCTTCGCCGAACTAGTGCACCAATACAATTTACCATTGTATTGGGTGTGTTGGGGACACAAGAGACTCTTTGTTATTTGGTTGCAGGGTTGTTTGAGAGAGACCATCTTCATCCTACGCCTCCCACGAATCACTAGTGCAGAATCGGCCTATAGTGCCGGTTCGTAACGGCCTTTAGTGCCGGTTCTCCAACCGGCACTAAAGGGTGGGGACTAAAGGCCCCCCCCTTTAGTCCCGGTTCAACACGGCCCGGCACTAAAGGCCCACCACGTGGCACCTGCCGGCGCCGTATGCTGGGGGACCTTTAGTCCCGGTTGGTAACACCAACCGGGACTAAAAGTATTTAATTCTTTTAATTTTGGTTTATTTTTCCTTTTAATCCTTTAGGGGTTTATGAATTAATTATGGTTTATTTTTCCTTTTAATTTTGTGTTTTCCATTTAATTATTTTTCATTTCAAACATATATTACGCTACTACATACTGTACACGTTGTGCATATATATATATAAATAGAATTTCTCATAGAACCGACCATATATATATATATCATCGAATTTCTTGTACGACGACCATTCACATACATATATATATATATATATATATATAATTTGGTATATACAATTTCTCCTACAATTTGCGGATCATTACATATGCAGGCATTACTGCTTGATCTTGTAATGGTATTCTCCTTTGGGATCTATGACCTGGTCGACCAGAAATCCAGCTATTTCCTCTTGAATTGCTCGTACGCGAGCCGTTGGTAGGAGCTGGCCCCGCATCTCCGTCAGCTATAATCAGGAGATCAAGATGAATATATTAGTTGTGTGTATATATATATTAGCTAGATCATGATAAAAAAATATGGATAGTGTTCTGGCAAACGTACCCAAAGATTTCTTTCGTTTCTGCTCCTTTCAGACATGATCATGCGAATGTTCTCGCAAACGTAGTATGCGCATAAACTATTCCCCTGCTCCTGCTTCATGCACTTTAGGAGAATAAAATTCAATCAGGTAATAATTAATCAAGCATGATAATGGTATTGAAACTAGAATTAAAGAGATGCACGGACGTAGCTAGCTAGTACTACTTAATTACCTTGGGTCGCACTCATGTCAGCTTTTGTTCCCAGTCGCCTGGGACCTGTTTGACGAACTTGGCCCAAGTCCTGCCCACCGGCAAAGAAAATGAATAAAGGAGTTATTAGCTAGTTGATATTAGGAAATGAAGTAAAGAGGCCGACATAATGCGATAATGATTGAAATTACCTGTCGACCATCCCCCTCACGGTTGCGTATTCGGATGGATTCTTATATAGTGAGTCCAGTACTTCAACTTTTCCCTTGTCAACTTCAATGATTAACAAGATCTAGTGGTAACTGCATGCGCACACGTTTTGTATAAATAAGCGGGCACGTGCATAACTCATCAACTACACTTATTAACATCTAGTAATTAAGCAAAAAATAGAATTTGTAGTACAAGATATAGTAACACTCACCCGAAGTTGTAAGGAAGTAGTATTTCTGGTTGGGTGTTTAGTTGCTTCAAAAACTCTAGCAGGAATCTCTCTGTGTCTTTTCTCGAATATTGATCTTCCCATATCGCCTGATTAACCGTATTTGGGTCAATGAACCCAATGCCATAGCGTCCAGCTTTTTTCATTTCATACATCTTCATTCTGCATAATACCACAGAAAAGAATATAGTGAGGATAATTACAGGTAATGAACGAGAGCACAGCTAGCTAGCTAGAGACTTAAATTACAGAAAGAAATCACTTACAGACAATTGCAACTGACGATAGATTTGTCGAGTGCGTCTTGATTGAATAACTGAAACAACTCTGAATAATGAATCCACACATCTTTTTTATGGAAGTAATGCTTTCTCTTGACTTTCACCATGAGGGACTCTTGATTGGTATTTGCTGTTTCTTGCATGTACCACGTATGCAAATCGTACATTCTCGTTGGTAGAAGCTTGACATCGTCAGGCTTCACCAGAGGTTTGCCGCGGACATATTGGTATTTTACTTCCTCCTTTGTAATCCCGGGGATTTCCTCAAGGCCTAGGAGTTGTTCAACAGTGACACCGGCCTCTTTAGCCTGTCTTTTATGATCTTCGGTTATTACCATCCGATCGGCGGTACTCACAGGTGTTTGTACAATGAGCGGGGGGATCGATTGCACTGCCTGTTCTCCCAGCTGGGGAACAGTTTTCCCGCTTTTTTTGCCAACTGCTTGGCTCGAGCTCGAGCTCGACTCCTTTAGTCCTGCCAAATATGACTTCTTGATAGACCGCACATAGTCGGAGTCCTTCTGATTGTCAGTCGGTCGAGCCATATCAATAAAGTGTTGTGAGACATGCTCAGGTACTTTCTCCTTTGGCGGCGGGGGCGGTTTCGGTCCAAAATGGGCCTTCACTTTCGCATCCACTGCGATGTCGAGTTCCTCAGGAGTCAGGTGGTAAGGCAACTTCGGAAGAGGCTTGAGGTTTGGACCATATTTGAATTTCTTGCCTGTTGTACCGCTATCCGTCGTAGCTGCGGCCTCTCTCTTCCGCTGTTGCTTAGGCTGACGCGGTGCCGGACTTGGAGGAGGAGGAGTCGGCTAACGCCATGCCGGACTTGGAGGAGGAGTCGGCTGACGCGGTGCCGGCGGACTTGGAGGAGGAGGAGTTGGCTGACGTCGTCCCGGATTTGGAGGAGGAGTCGGCTGACGCGGTGCCGGACTTGGAGGAGGAGGAGTCGACTGGCGCGGCGGCGGACTTGGAGGAGGAGGAGTCGGTGGCCTTGGAAAGACGATGCAATCCTTTTTCCATAGAATGATACGATGTATGGCCTCTCCTAGTGTTCTCTCCTCGTCACCTCCAAGAATGTCAAGTTGTAGCTCGTGATATCCTGACATCACTTCATCAACCCCGACACGAGCATAGCCAGCTGGAATGGGATTGCAATGGAAGGTTGCTTCACGGGGATTTGCTAAAGTATAGCCGTCCGCCACCTTCATGGATAAGTTCTTCACTTTCATGTGTAGCTCACGGTTAGTCCTGTCTTTGATATCATCCACAGGGTAGCTAGCTAGCAATGCATTATCGATATCGGCCGGGGTGGAACCCACGCTGCTTCTCGGCATAGATGGGACGGTCCTATCCAATGCTGGATCGATCTGCTCATGCTGCCGCTGAGACGCCCTTTCCTGGCTGAGTGAGTCGATCTGCTCCTGCTGCCGCCTGACAAATCGTTCCAACTCCAGGTGCTTTGATTCTAGGCCTTCAAGGCGGAGTGCTTCCTCCTTGTTCTTCTTCTCCTCCTGCATCTTCTTTCTCGCACGTCTTCTATAGTCGTCGTTCCAATCCGCAAACCCCTCAAACCACGGAACAACGCCTTTGCCTCGTGTTCTTCCCGGGTGTTCACGATTCTTCAGGGCATGCGTAAGCTCGTCGTTCTCTCTGTTAGGCGTGAACAACCCCATTCGAGCTTCTTCTATTGCAATAAGTATTTCGTCTGTCGCTTCTTTAAGACTTGCCTTCACCATAACCAGCCCTGTCTCTGGGTCCAACTTCCCCCCATGCGCATAAAACCATGTCCTGCACCTGGGGGGCCATGTCAATGTAACTGGATTGACCCCTGCACTAATCATCTTTTGCTCAGATTGATCCCACTTCGGCAGGGCCACCTGGTAGCCACCTGGCCCCAGAGTATGGTGCCACTTCTTTTTCGCAGCATTAATCTTGTTTTTTCTCGACCGTTCCTTAGCTTCTTCCGATTCCTTGAACTTCACGAAAGCGTCCCAGTGATCTTTTGCCTTCACCAGTGCTCCCGTGAATTCTGGAGTATTCTTTTTTGATTTGACGTACTTAGTCCATGCATTTTTCTTGAAGGTGTTGAATGCGATCGCCATCTTTTTAAGAGCATAGTTTCTGACTTTCTTCAGATCTGCATCTGTCAAATTATCTGGTAGGGTGAAATGTTCCATGAGCGATGTCCAAAGCACATCTTTTGCTCTTGCGTCGAAAAAAGTTACTCCTGCTAGATCTCCCTGTGCTGGCTTTTTCCATTCTTGAACGGAGATCGGGATTTGGTCCCTGACAATAACTCCGCATTGATTCTTGAACTTCGTCGCATTTTTCCTAGGTTCAAGCGGTTCGCTAGTTGATGTTTTGATGGAGTCGATGTTGAACTTTACGCCAGGATCCAACTTTTTGGCCAGGCCTCGAACTACCCTGTCGCTTGTAGAAGATTTGCTCGATCCGGAGGCCTAAAAGAAGAAAGATCCATTCGTTAATACATACAAATCAATTAAGACATGTAATGATCACCGGATGGCTTATATAATAAATATACCTCGCCGGTCTTTGTTATTTGAAGAACATTTTCTTCGTCAACATCGTTGTCATCGCCTTCATCTATTCGTTCGTCTTCATCAAATATCATACAACCCTCACCGAAATTGTTCAGATATTGCGAGCCGTTATCATCTTCAGGTTCATGCTCTGGGCTCGGGGAGCGTATGATGTCGAACAGAGCCTCTTCTCCTTCTCTGCCGGTATTGTCCATAGCTTTTATTTAACTAATCCAGAAGAAAGATAAAACAATTTAGTATTCAAATTAGAATGCATGCAATCAATAAGGAAAAAATGAATCATAGTACATAATATGCATCTCGAATAATTCATATAATATGCATCATCGAATATAATCTCGAATATTATCGAATATAATCTCGAGTATTATAACTAATACATCTCGAATATTATCATATATATAACATCACTAGCTAATACAGATCGAATATTATCGAAGAATCTAGTTCACTCGCGGTTCCTGACGCGCGGGCGGTGGACACCCAAAGAGAAGGAACCATCACAGGATCATAGCACGGGTGAGATCCCTGAAGAACCTGCCAGGTATTGTAGAACCTGACGTCCAACGCATCCATGTAGCGACGGAGGTGCTCGTCCTCCTCCCTGACACGACGACGTACCACCTCCGGCGCGGCCGGCTGCATCCGCACCGAAAGTGGCCCATGCGAACGCCACCAAAGAAGCTCCGGGACGACGACGGGACCCGGGGCCGGGTTCCTCACCAAGCTGCGCGCTCCTGAAGGTAGCACCTCCCAGTGCCAGCCCGGCGGAGCCCAGTCCCGAACGTTGCCCCTCTGAAGCAGGACGTCGTCGCGAACGAGTCGACGACGAGGATGCGGGCCGGGCATCGTTGACTCCGAGAAGAAATTCTATGCAAATTTAACATTTTTTAAATGCTTGATTGTGATTTCTTATATTTATATATCTAACATTCATCTAACATTTCTATAACTAAAAGTATAAAAAACTAAAAAACATTCATCTAACATTTATATATCTAACATTCATCTAACATTTCTATAACTAAAAGTATAAAAAACTAAAAAACATTTTTATAACTTTTTTATATCTAACATTTATCTAGCTGTAACTAAAAGTATAAAAAACTAAAAAACAATCATCTAACATTTATATATCTAACATTTCATCTAACATTTATATATCTAACATTTCATCTAACATTTCTATAACTAAAAGTATAAAAAAAACTAGAAAACAGAAAAACAGAAAATAAGAATGTGTGTGTGTGTGTGTGTGTGTGTGTGTGTGTGTTCATGCATGTGTGTGTGTGTGTGTGTGTTCATGCATGTGTGTGTGTGCGGGCTCGATGGGAGGGGTGGCCATGGCGGCAGGGGCTCACAGCGGGGCGACGGCCGGCGAGGCGAGGTGAGTCGTCGGCGACGACGACTGCGATGGCGACGGCGACGGCGCATGAGGTCGAGGATCGGGCGGCGCGACGGCGGCAGGCGGGGATCGGCGAGGAGGCGCGGGCGGCGTCGGGGAGGAGGCGCGGCCGGCGTCGGGGGCGGCGGCGACGATCTCCGGCGTCGGGGGAGGCGACGGCGTTGCGCAGTAGCCTGGCGGCGTCCTCGTTCGGCGTCGACGAGAGAATGGAGATGAATCGATCTGAAATTTTGAAAACTGCCGCTTATATACAACGACCTTTAGTCGTGGTTGGTGGCTCCAACCGCGACTAAAGGCCACCTTTAGTCGCGGTTGGAGCCACCAACCGCGACTAAAGGTATTTTTCGCCAGGCGAAGCGGCGGGAAGCGCAGACCTTTAGTCGCGGTTGGTGGCACGAACCGCGACTAAAGGTTACCTTTAGTCGCGGTTGCAGCCACCAACCGCGACTAAAGGTCTCGTGCTGCCACAGCCGCGGTGCAGAAAGTTTAGTCCCACCTCGCCCAGCGAAGGGCAGCCGCACTGGTTTATAAGCCCCGTTGCGGCTGCTCCCTCGAGCTCCTCTCCAAGCAGGCCTGAGTGGGCCTATCGAACATGTGCTGCCCTGTTGGGCCTACTGGGCCTTGTGAGCCTGCGGTTGGGGCCCAGTAGGCGGGCTTTTTTTTTTACTTTTCAATTTTTTTAATTTCTGTTTTATTTATTTTCTTTTGTTTCTCAGTTTTTTTTTTTGCTTTATTTAGAGTTAATGAGTGAATCTTTTTGCGTTAGGTCAAAAAAATTGTAAACTTTCTGTTAGTGGCAGTAGTTTTCAAATTTAATTAGTTTAAATTCGAATTATTGGAAATTTGTGTACATCACTTATTTGTGAATAACTTTACTTTAAAAATAGATTTTGCAGTGATTCTTTTTTCTGCTGTTTAATATTAGCGTGTTTTATCATTATATTCAATTTGGTAATTCTTAGGTTATTTAAAAAATGAAATTCCTTAGTAACAGACGAGTTTTCGTCTGAAACCCTCATACTTCGAAAGAGATTGTCCATTTTGTACACGAAGTGGATCCAGTTTTTGCCGTAACCCTCTCATATTTTTAGCACATGCTATGTGGGTGAAATGATGATACCATGCCAACTTTCAACCTTTTCAGAGTTCATTTGTAGTGCTTTTCAATTTCAGGGTCATTTTGCTCAAAAAAAATCAGTAAATGCATGAAAAATAGCAAATGAAGTCAGAAAGGGTTGAAAATTGATGACGTGGCTTCGAATGGTGCATACTGAACACACAAAAAGTCTGGAGTTGAAATAAGTTTAAAAAAATGAAATGCCTTAGTAACAGACGAGTTTTCGTCTGAAACCCTAATACTTCGAAAGAGATTGTCCACTTTGTACATGAAGTGGATCCAGTTTTTTCCATAACACTCTCAACTTTTTAGCACATGCTATGTGGGTGAAATGATGATACCATGCCAACTTTCAACCTTTTCAGAGTTCATTTGTAGTGCTTTTGAATTTCAGGGTCATTTAGCTCAAAAAAATCAGTAAATGCATGAAAAATTGCAAATGAAGTCAGAAAGGGTTGAAAATTGATGACGTGGCTTTGAATGGTGCATACTGAACACACAAAAAGTCTGGAGTTGAAATAAGTTTAAAAAAATGAAATGCCTATGTAACAGACGAGTTTTCGTCTGAAACCCTGATACTTCGAAAGAGATTGTCCATTTTGTACACGAAGTTCATCCAGTTTTTGCCGTAACCCTCTCAACTTTTTAGCACATGCTATGTGGGTGAAATGATGATACCATGCCAACTTTCAACCTTTTCAGAGTTCATTTGTAGTGCTTTTCAATTTCAGGGTCATTTTGCTCAAAAAAATCAGTAAATGCATGAAAAATAGCAAATGAAGTCAGAAAGGGTTGAAAATTGATGGCGTCGCTTCGAATGGTGCATACTGAACGCACAAAAAGTCTGGAGTTGAAATAAGTTTAAAAAAATGAAATGCCTTAGTGACAGACGAGTTTTCGTCTGATACCCTCATACTTCGAAAGAGATTGTCTATTTTGTACACGAAGTGGATCCAGTTTTTGCCATAACCCTCTCAACTTTTTAGCACATGCTATGTGGGTGAAATGATGATACCATGCCAACTTTCAACCATTTCAGAGTTCATTTGTAGTGCTTTTCAATTTCAGGGTCATTTAGCTCATAAAAATCAGTAAATGCATGAAAAATAGCAAATGAAGTCAGAAAGGGTTGAAAATTGATGACGTGGCTTCGAATGGTGCATACTGAACACACAAAAAGTCTGAAGTTGAAATAAGTTTAAAAAAATGAAATGCCTACACACAAAAAGTCTGAAGTTGAAATAAGTTTAAAAAAATGAAATGCCTTTGTAACAAACGAGTTTTCGTCTGAAACCCTGATACTTCGAAAGAGATTGTCCATTTTGCACACGAAGTGCATCCAGTTTTTGCCGTAACCCTCTGAACTTTTTAGCACATGCTATGTGGATGAAATGATGATACCATGCCAACTTTCAACATTTTCAGAGTTCAGTTGTAGTGCTTTTCAATTTTAGGGCCATTTAGCTCAAAAAATCAGTAAATGCATGAAAAATAGCAATTGAAGTCAGAAAGGGTTGAAAATTGATGACGTGGCTTTGAATGGTGTATACTGAACACACAAAAAGTCTGGAGTTGAAATAAGTTTACAAAAATGAAATGCCTATGAAACAGACGAGTTTTTGTCTGAAACCCTGATACTTCGAAAGAGATTGTCCTTTTTGTACACGAAGTGCATCCAGTTTTTGCCGGAACCCTCTCAACTTTTTAGCACATGCTATGTGGGTGAAATGATGATACCATGCCAACTTTCAACCTTTTCAGAGTTCATTTGTAGTGCTTTTCAATTTCAGGGTCATTTTGCTCAAAAAAATCAGTAAATGCATGAAAAATAGCAAATGAAGTCAGAAAGGGTTGAAAATTGATGACGTGGCTTCGAATGGTGCATACTGAACACACAAAAAGTCTGGAGTTGAAATAAGTTTAAAAAAATGAAATGCCTTAGTAACAGACGAGTTTTCGTCTGAAACCCTGATACTTCGAAAGAGATTGTCCATTTTGTACACGAAGTGCATCCAGTTTTTGCCGTAACCCTCTCAAATGCCAAAACACATAAGTACACTACTATTACAAAGATTCCCTCCGGTTTGTCCGAAGTGGGACTTTCCAGATATATAAGTCTGGAAACTAACTAGAGAAGCCGGTCACATCCCAGAGTGGGATCTTTGGGTATAAAACTTTTTCTTCGCGTGTGTCCCTTTGCGTCGTAACCATGGACAATCTTCATCGTTTAACTTGATGCTCGGGTCAACATTCACCCTGAAGGGAGCAATTTCATGAAACTTTTCATAATCTTCTGACATGTCTGTCTTGTCCTCCACTCCCACAATGTTTCTTTTCCCTGAAAGAACTATGTGGCGCTTTGGTTCATCGTATGATGTATTCGCTTCCTTATCTTTTCTTTTTCTCGTCTTGGTAGACATGTCCTTCACATAGAAAACCTGCGCCACATTATTGGCTAGGACGAATGGTTCGTCTGCGTACCTGTCGGGGATATTACCCCGCGGTATAACCCGGCCGGAAGTATGACCCGGCCAGGACTTGGCGACTCATTGGTGACCTGGTCGAGACTTGGCGGTTCATTGGTGACCCGGTAGGCGGGTCAGACGAGTGACAAGGCCTAGGGCCCAGCGAGCAAGCCGGCGCAAGGCGGCTCATGGACGGGCCTGGATGGGCGGCTCACAAGAGAAGGCCCAAAGGAGAGAAAGGATTCCCTCACAAAGGAAACAAGACCCGGATTAGGATCCAAGAGAGACTAGTCCTAATCCTACTCCTAGTAGGACTCTACATGTAAACCTACCCTTTCCACTTATATAAGGAGGGGTAAGGCACCCTAAGAGGCACAAGCGAAGACAGACACATGTCATTAGAGATAGACAGATTAGAGGCTCTAGAGATTAGAGGTAGCAAGATAGCACCCTTGTAACCGAGAGATCTTCCTCATCATCAATACACACAAAGCAGGACGTATACATCATGCATGCATTTTGAGAACTCGGGCTGGCTGAGTTTAGTAAGACACACCACTGATGCATGGAGGAGTGGAAGAAGCAAGAACCATCTTAGGCTTGACACGTAACAAGACAAGGCACTGTATCAACAAACTGAGCAAACTTTAGGAGTCAAAGTAAAGAAGTCCTATTTTTTAGCTATCCTATTTGACCATTACTAATCACTTGCTGGGTGCTAGATATCTGTAGGCCTCCTGTCGCATTTCGGGCTCCGCAAAACCCTCAAGGTTCGAACACAGGGGCGTGTGCGAAGATCCCCTGCAGCCTCGCCCTACTTAGCTCACTGCACGATGGTTAGGATGATGAACTCGCACGATGACGAGGAAGAAGATGCACATGGTGATTTACCCAGGTTCGGGTCGCTGCGAAGCGTAATACCCTACTCCTGCTTTGGTGGATTGCCTCACGGGGAGGTGTGGTGCATGAACTAATACAGTGGTGAGGAGCCTCGTGAGGGCGCTCGAGTGGTGTTCTTGGCTCTCTGCCTTCTCTGTTGTCCTCCCCCTCTCTACGGTGCAGCCTATCCTCTACTTATAGCAGCGGCCCGGGTCCTCTTCCCTTATCGCAAAGGCGGGAAGGGATCCCACAATGGCCAAATTCGAAGGGGGACAGGAGTACATCCCCGCCCTGTCCAAAGGTGGTCTTCGCCTGCAAAGTAGATGTCGATGATGCAGAGGTGGGCTCGGCGATGACATCCGTCCTGCTGGGCTCGTGGTCATGGTCTTGTTGCACCGGAATGGAAACCTTTGGGGGCGCTTTGGGAACCCGCGTACGTCCTTGCCCACTTTGCACCAAAGGGGAAACTGCACCGCCTGGCACGCTGGCGCCCGCCTGTCCCTCCTTGCATCATCCTTGACTCCCAAGGCCGGGTTCTGCATAGAGATCTCCGCCGCTCCGGAGGGGGCCTGAGGAGGCCCACTCATTGCTGGTGTTGGTGCCGCCTCCCTCACGAGCTCGGGTCCTCGCGAGGGCCTTGTCTGAAGTGGGGCTGCATTGGGCCATGCTTGGCTCGTGAGGTGGGCCATGCCCTAGGCCGCAGGCAGGCAGGTCTGGGTACCCCCGTTCCCAGAACACCGACAGTAGCCCCCGAGCCCAAGGCGCGCTCGAGATGGCTTCCGGGCAAAGCCCTTGAGGATGGCCCGAAGCGCCGCGGGCCCCAAACGCCTACGGGCCAGGCTTCACACGCGTCGAGCGCCTGGGCGGCGACGCCCCCGCTCCCCGAGGGTGTCAGGAACCGCCCCAAGTCAAACTAATGTGACACCCGTGTGCAGCGCCGGCCATCATTACCTTTTCTTGAATGCGGCTGCTCCCTCGGCCTTCCCCCTTTGGGCCACGCGGATGTGACCCTTCGGGAGCTGATGAATTGACGCGGGGGAGAGCCGCACGCCACCTGGGCCTGCCCCGCGCCGCCCGAGGGGCGTCCGACGCCTGTACTCCCCACGACTCCCCGGCTGACAAGGGCCAGGGCACGTAGCGGCGCCTTCATTGCCCGGGATGCGAGGGGGTACCGGTTGGTCCTCAGTCGTATATAAGTGGGTGAGGGCAAGAAGAAACCCTCAGCTCATCTTCATCTCCTTCGCCTCTTAATCTCCAAGCCGCCGATCTCCCGGCCATGGCTTCAGTGAGGAAGTTTTCCGCCGACGAAAAGGGGAAGGCCTCCGTGGAGAGCCCTGCCTCACCGCCGCCTAGGAGGGGTCGCGGTCGTCCCCGGAAGCAGGCCACGACGCCGGTGGGGGTTCCCCGGGGGCGCGGGCGTGCTCCAACGCGGCCCGGGGTTACCATCGGCAGCCGCAGGGGGGGGCTCCATCCAACGCGGGCGGCTCGCAGTAGTCGTGGTGGTGGCGCCCGCGGTGGGAGGCTGGCGGTGGCCACCCGGCCACCGCGCCTGCGGCTCCATTCAGCCGACACGGCCCTGGAGTTTGTGGTGTGGGCGGAGAGGCCAGAGGCCGCTTGGTTTCAACTCCCGCGCTTCTTCGCGGAGGCGCTACCGGCCGGGGGGGCTGCTGGCCTATGGCTGCAGGTCGACGGCTGTTGCCGCGCGGCTTCATGGGTGGAGGTCGAGGTCACCCCCGGGGGTTACGTGTACCTGAACCGCGGGTGGCAGATGTTTGCCCGCGCTCGTGGTTTTGAGGGGAGGCGCACCCTTCACTTCAAGTACGACGGGGTGGCGATGCTCTTCGTCAAGATCTTCGGGGGAGAGGGCGAGCGCCTGGGGTGCTGCCCGGAAGACGACGGCCGCGGCGATCTTGGAGATGAGCTTGCCCTTCATGATGGGTGCGGCGTCTCCAACGGCAGCGACACCCCCTTCGAGGAGAGCCCGAGCGACAGCAGCTATGGCGCGCCGCCGTGCCGGCGTGCCCAGACCTCGGCGGGTAGCCAGCCGCCGCGGCGTTGCTCCTCTACTCCAGAAGTGGCCACGTCGGCGCACCTCTACGGGCCCGTCAAGGAAGAGGAGGACTCCGACTGAGTGCTCGTGCGCCGACGCCAGGGCTCCCAGAGCGGGAGCCCCCGAGGGGGTTTCCTTACTTTCTTTCTCCTCCTCTCCTTCCTTTCCTGTAATCAAAGAACCAAGGGGGCCCTGTGGGCATGTAATGAGCTTCGGCACTTGCGCCCTTGTTAGTACCCTTATCGTGCGTCCTGATTCTTGTGTCATTGTTAATTGAAACATTCTGCTGATTGCGGTTAGGGTACTTAGCTTGACATGCTCGCGGTAGGCTTTTCATCGGGGAGGTTTGGCTATGGTGCTTGGGGAGTCCGGACGTCCTGGGGACTTCTTCTTCTTACGAGTGAGGCAGGTTGGGAGCCCTTTCGGCACTCTATGTCTGCAGGCCCCAGTCCCGCACATTCCTCGACCACCATAATGTACGTCCGGATCACCAGGACGCAACTACGAGTTGAGGCCTCGACACCCTTGATGCCAACCGGATCGCCAGGACGACATCAAGGGGCGAGTGGCTATATGACCGGTAAGGTTCCTGAGGCGCGTTGGTCAGGACCCCCCCTTGACGCTCAAGCGGCAATACGTCGGCAGGTCCCAGTCCCACACATTCCTCGACCACCGTAATGTACGTCCGGATCACCAGGACGCAAGTACGAGGTGAGGCCTCGACACCCTTGATGCCGACCGGATCACGAGGACGACATCAAGGGGCGAGTGGCTATATGACCGTTAAGGCTCCTGAGGCGCGTTGCTCAGGAGCCCCCCTTGACGCTCAAGCGGCTCCCCAAAAAAATTTGTTTCCTCCCCCGGGAGGCGCGGGACTCCCGAGGCTCCGAGACGGCGCGTCGGGCCATGGGTGGAGCCCCCGAGCGAGTATGAAGCGACGTGCGCCTGCTGACTCACCCGAGAGTGCCACGCGAGGGTCCGGGCACCAAGGCCTTGGAGAAGTGTGAGCACCATGCCCCCCAGCCCCCGCTCGCGGGGTGCGAGGGGGAGGGAAGCAGGCGAGTGCTCGACTCAAAGATAGAGAACCCAAGATAGGAAATGGCGATGAAAATAAATCCCTGACCCCTTTTTCGAAAACATGGTTGAAGAAAACCCCGAGCTTGGTTCCAGAAAAGTTGGCAAATTCAAACATCCGAAGAACAAATAACAGCCGCGTCCGGCGCCTAGACTAGTCTTCATCTTCGTCTTCCCCCAGCGCGGAGCGTAGGGCATCCACGTGGCATGGGCATAGCCATTGGAGGGCAGTGTTGTCCGCCAGCGCGGAGCATGGGGATTCCACTTGGGCATGGGTGGGAACCCCTCCGCGTCCTCGGGGGGCTCCGGGCGTATACATCCCACTCATTATTACGTGAGAGTGTCACGGGTAGAACTTCTAGAGGTGCTGGATGTTCCAGGCACTTTGGATGGGGACCCCGTCGGTGTGAGCGACCTTGAACGGGCCCTCCCACATGGGCGAGAGCTTGTGCAAGCCCTCCTTGGAGAGGACCCGCCTCAGGACGAGGTCTCCGACTTCGAGGGTCCTGGAGCGGATGTTACGGCAGTGGTAGCGCCGCAGTGCCTGCTGGTACCTCGCAGCTCTGAGCAAGGCTCGGCGGCGTGCCTCCTCCCCGAGCACGAGGTCTGTTCCTCGAGCGGCATCCTGACGCTCCTCGTCGAATGCCAAGACTCGTGGGGACCGGTGCTTGACCTCGTGTGGAAGGACGGCTTCGGCTCCGTAGATGAGGAAGAACGGGTTCTCGCCGGTGGGCATAGTCACGGTGGTGCGGATGGAACACAGCACGGACTGAAGCTCATCGACCCAACCCCTGCCGCAAGCTTCGAGCTTCTTCTTGAAGCTCCTTGCCTTGAGGCCCCGCAGGACCTCCACGTTGGCGCGCTCCGCCTGGCCATTGCTCCATGGGTGGGCTACCGAGGCTTAGCATATCTGCGTTCCAAGGTTAGCTTAATAGGTCTTGAAGAGGTTACTTGTGAACTGCGAACCGTTGTCGGTGATGATGTGGCTGGGGACGCCGAATCGGCTTACGAGGCCCTTGATGAACTTGACGGCTGATCCGGCTGGGATGGTGCGCACGGGCTCCACCTCCGCCCACTTGGTGAACTTGTCGATGGCGACGTAGAGGTAGCGGTACCCGCCTGCTGCCCACGGGAAGGGGCCCAGTATGAACAGCCCCCAGACCGCAAAGGGCCAGGAGAGCGGGATGGTCTGGAGGCCCTGCGCGGGCTGGTGAATCTACTTGGCGTTGAACTGGCAGGCTTCGCAAGACCGGACCAACTCGATGGCGTCGTTAAGCGCCGAGGGCCAGTAGAAGCCTGATCGGAACGCCTTTCCTGCAAGGGTGCGCGACGAGGAGTGGTGCCCGCAGTCTCCCCCGTGAATGTCGGCCAGGAGCTCGCACCCCTGTTCCTTGGAAACGCATTGCAGCGCGACGTCATTCGGGCGCCTGCGGTATAGGTCGCCGTCCTGCAGGCAGTAAGCCGTGGCCTGCCGCGCTACGCGCTCCGCGTCTTCCTCCTTTTCCGGCAACGTGCCGTGAAGTAGGCACGCCCTGAACTCCTGCATCCAGTCATCAACCTGAGGCTCCAGTGCCAGGAGCAGTCGGCCTCCTAAGGCCGGGCCACAGTCCGGAGCCCCCAAGGGCGGTGCTGGGGGGAGCTCCTCACTCCGTGGCGCCAGGGGGAGCTCCTCACTCCGTGGCACCAGACCTTCGGTTGAGGGCGCTGCGGAAGGCTTGAAGAGTCGCTCCTCGAAGACGCCCGGCTCTTGGGGCTCGCGGCGCGACGCCCGCTTGTCTATGTCATCAGCCTCCTTGTTCGCGCCGCGCGGGATGTGCTGCAATTCCAAGCCCTGAAAATGTTTTTCAATCTTGCGTACCTCTTCCAAGTACGCCCCCATGTGCTCGTCCTTGGGTGTATACTCTTTGTTGGAAAAGTTGACGAGGAGTTGGGAGTCGCCCTTGATAGTGAGGCGCTGAATCCCCAAGGCTGCCGCGGCCTTGAGGCCGGCGATGAGGCCCTCATGCTCCGCGATGTTGTTGGAGACCTTTTCCCTACGCTAGAAACAGAGTTGCACAGCGTAGTGGAGCTTGTCCCCCGTCGAGGAGGTGAGCACGACTCCGGCCCCTACTCCCTTGCGTGCAAAAGCTCCGTCAAAATGCATGGTCCAACCCTCGGGTGCCTCATCGCCAGGGATGAGGGACTGGCTCCCGTCCAACCCCCGGTCAGGAGCGTCTGTCCACTCCGCCATGAAGTCCGCCAGGGCTGCCCCCTTGATGACCCTGGTCATGCTAAACTCAATATTGAAGGCCTGTAGCTCGATGTTCCACTCAGCGACTCTCCCTGCCGCGTTGGGGTTGCGCAGCACCTTCTCCAAGGGGTACGCGGAGACGACCTTGATGGGATGTCCCTGAAAGTAGTGGCGCAGTTTCCTCGAAGCGACGAGAAGTGCTAGCAGGAGGTTCTGTTGCATGGGGTAGCGTGAGCACGCGTCCCGCAGCAATGTACTGACGTAGTACACTGGGTGTTCGACGAGGGTGAAGCCCCCTGCGGTGCCCTGCTCCGTGATGGTCCCAAGAGGCTCGAGTGCCTCGGGGGCCGCCGGAGCAGCCGGGGCCTCATGAGGGTTGAGCGCCTCTGGGGCCGTTGGAGCGGCTGGGGCCTCATGAGGATTGAGCGCCTCGGGGGCCGTTGGAGCGGCTGGGGCCTCAGGAGCACCGCCTTGGGGGGGGGGGCTCCTTGGCATCCTACGAGCCCCCTTGCTCCATGTTGGGGGGCCCGCCGGCGCCCGTCGGCGTGGCGCGCGTCTCGGCACGCTCTTCCCTGACCGCCACCAACGCAGCGCTGTCGGAGTGAGGGGTAGCAGCCAGGTATAGCAGCAGGGGCTCCCGAGGACGAGGTGCCACCATCTCCAACGTATCTATAATTTATGAAGTATTCGTGCCATGTTTACAATAATTCTATATGATTTTGGTATGATTTTATTAGAACTAACCCGGACTGACGCTGTTTTCAGCAGAACTACCATGGTGTCGTTTTTTGTGCAGAAATAAAAGTTCTCAGAATGGGCTGAAAATTTACGGAGAATATTTTTGGAAAATATAAAAAATACTGGAGCAAAAAGATACCGGAGAGGAGTCCCGAGGCAGCCACAAGCCTAGGGGCGCCCCCCCCTAGGGCGCGCCCCCTGGCTTGTGGGCCCCTCGGGAACCCCCTTGACGTGAGACCGACGCCAAAAATTCCTATAAATACCAAAACCCCCAGAAAGAAACCTAGATCGGGAGTTCCGCCGCCGCAAGCCTCTGTAGCCACGAAAAACCAATCGGGAGCCCGTTCCGGCACCCTGTCGGAGGGGAAAACCATCACCGGAGGCCATCTTCATCATCCCGGCGGTCTCCATGACGAGGAGGGAGTAGTTCACCCTCAGGGCTGAGGGTATGTACCACTAGCTATGTGTTTGATCTCTCTCTCTCTCGTGTTCTTGAGATGACACGATCTTGATGTACCGCGAGCTTTATTAATATAGATGAATCATATGGAGTTTTCCCCTCTCTATCTTCTTGTGATGAATTGAGTTTTCCCTTTGAAGTTTTCTTATCGGATTGAGTCTTTAAGGATTTGAGAACACTTGATGTATGTCTTGCGATGGGATATCCGTGGTGACAATGGGATGTTCTATTGATCTTCTTGATGTATGTTTTGGTGATCAACTTGCGGGTTCCATGACCTTGGGAATCTATGCATAGGGGTTGGCACACGTTTTCGTCTTGACTCTCCGGTAGAAACTTTGGGGCACTCTTTGAAGTTCTTTGTGTTGGATTGAACATGATGAATCTGAAATTGTGTGATGCATATCGTATAATCAAGCTCATGGGTACTCGTGGTGACATTGGAGTATCTAGGTGACATTAGGGTTTTGGTTGATGTGTATCTTAAGGTGTTATTTTAGTACGAACTCTAGGGCTGTTCGTGACACTTATAGGGATAGCTCATAAGATTGATCAGAAAAGATAACTTTGAGGTGGTTTCGTACCCTACAATAATTTCTTCGTTTGTTCTCCGCTATTTGTGACTTTGGAGTGAACTCTTTGTCGCACGTGAGGGATTTACATATGATTCAACTATGTCAGTATTGTTGAGAGAACTTGCACTAGTGAAAGTATGAACCCTAGGCCTTGTTTCCAAGCATTGCAATACCGTTTGTGCTCACTTTTATCATTAGTTACCTTGCTGTTTTTATATTTTCAGATTATAAAAACCTATATCTACCATGCATATTACACTTGTATCACCATCTCTTCGCCGAACTAGTGCACCTATACAATTTACCATTGTATTGGGTGTGTTGGGGACACAAGAGACTCTTTGTTATTTGGTTGCAGGGTTGTTTGAGAGAGACCATCTTCATCCTACGCCTCACACGGATCGATAAACCTTAGGTCATCCACTTGAGGAAAATTTGCTACTGTCCTACAAAACTCTGCGCTTGGAGGCCCAACACGAGTCTACAAGAAGAAGGTTGCGTAGTAGACATCAACACTAGTGCAGAATCGGCCTATAGTGCCGGTTCGTAAGGGCCTTTAGTGCCGGTTCTCCAACCGGCACTAAAGGATGGGGACTAAAGCCCCCCCCCCCCCTTTAGTCCCGGTTCAACACGGCCCGGCACTAAAGGCCCACCACGTGGCCCCTGCCGGCGCCGTGGGCTCGGGGACCTTTAGTCCCGGTTAGTAACACCAACCGGGACTAAAAGTATTTAATTCTTTTAATTTTGGTTTATTTTTCCTTTTAATCCTTTAGGGGTTTATGAATTAATTATGGTTTATTTTTCCTTTTAATTTTGTGTTTTCAATTTAATTATTTTTCATTTCAAACATATATTACGCTACTACATAATGTACATGTTGTGCATATATATAAAAATAGAATTTCTCGTAGAACCGATCATATATATATATATATATATATATATATATATATATATATATATATATATATATATATATCATCGAATTTTCGTACGACGACCATTCACATACATATATATATACAATTTGGTATATACAATTTCTCCTACAATTTGCGGATCATTACATATGCAGGCATTACTGCTTGATCTTGTAATGGTATTCTCCTTTGGGATCTATGACCTGGTCGACCAGAAATCCAGCTATTTCCTCTTGAATTGCTCGTACGCGAGCCGTTGGTAGGAGCTGGCCCCGCATCTCCATCAGCTATATTCAGGAGATCAAGATGAATATATTAGTTGTGTGTATATATATATTAGCTAGATCATGATAAAAAAATTATGGGTAGTGTTCTGGCAAACGTACCCAAAGATTTCTTTCGTTTCTGCTCCTTTCAGACGTGATCATGCGAATGTTCTCGCAAACGTAGTATGCGCATAAACTATTCCCCTGCTCCTGCTTCATGCACTTTACGAGAATAAAATTCAATCAGGTAATAATTAATCAAGCATGATAATGGTATTGAAACTAGAATTAAAGAGATGCACGGACGTAGCTAGCTAGTACTACTTAATTACCTTGGGTCGCACCCATGTCAGCTTTTGTTCCCAGTCGCCTAGGACCTGTTTGACGAACTTGGCCCAAGCCCTGCCCGCCGGCAAAGAAAATGAATAAAGGAGTTATTAACTAGTTGATATTAGGAAATGAAGTAAAGAGGCCGACATAGTGCGATAATGATTGAAATTACCTGTCGACCATCCCCCTCACGGTTGCGTATTCGGATGGATTCTTATATAGTGAGTCCAGTACTTCAACTTTTCCCTTGTCAACTTCAATGATTAACAAGATCTAGTGGTAACTGCATGCGCACACGTTTTGTATAAATAAGCGGGCACGTGCATAACTCATCAACTACACTTATTAACATCTAGTAATTAAGCAAAAAATAGAATTTGTAGTACAAGATATAGTAACACTCACCCGAAGTTGTAAGGAAGTAGTATTTCTGGTTGGGTGTTTAGTTGCTTCAAAAACTCTAGCAGGAATCTCTCTGTGTCTTTTCTCGAATATTGATCTTCCCATATCGCCTGATTAACCGTATTTGGGTCAATGAACCCAATGCCATAACGTCCAGCTTTTTTCATTTCATACATCTTCATTCTGCATAATACCACAGAAAAGAATATAGTGAGGATAATTACAGGTAATGAACGAGAGCACAGCTAGCTAGCTAGAGACTTAAATTATAGAAAGAAATCACTTACAGACAATAGCAACTGACGATAGGTTTGTCGAGTGCGTCTTGATTGAATAACTGAAACAACTCTGAATAATGAATCCACACATCTTTTTTATGGAAGTAATGCTTTCTCTTGACTTTCACCATGAGGGACTCTTGATTGGTATTTGCTGTTTCTTCCATGTACCACATATGCAAATCGTACATTCTCGTTGGTAGAAGCTTGACATCGTCAGGCTTGACCAGAGGTTTGCCGCGGACATATTGGTATTTTACTTCCTCCTCTGTAATCCCGGGGATTTCCTCAAGGCCTAGGAGTTGTTCACAATGACACCGGCCTCTTTAGCCTGCCTTTTATGATCTTCGGTTATTACCAGCCGATCGGCGGTACTCACAGGTGTTTATACAATGAGCGGGGGGATCGATTGCACTGCCTGTTCTCCTAGCTGGGGAACAGTTTTCCCGCTTTTTTTGCCAACTGCTTGGCTCGAGCTCGAGCTCGACTCCTTTAGTCCTGCCAAATATGTCTTCTTGATAGACCGCACATAGTCGGAGTCCTTCTAATTGTCAGTCGGTCGAGCCATATCAATAAAGTGTTGTCAGACATGCTCAGGTACTTTCTCCTTTGACGGCGGGGGCGGTTTCGGTCCAAAATGGGCCTTCACTTTGGCATCCACTGCGATGTCGAGTTCCTCAGGAGTCAGGTGGTAAGGCAACTTCGGAAGAGGCTTGAGGTTTGGACCATATTTGAATTTCTTGCCTGTTGTACCGCTAGCCGTCGTAGCTGCGGCATCGCTCTTCCGCTGTTGCTTAGGCTGACGCGGTGCCGGACTTTGTGGAGGAGGAGTCGGCTGACGCCGTGCCGGACTTGGAGGAGGAGTCGGCTGACGCGGTGCCGGCGGACTTGGAGGAGGAGGAGTTGGCTGACGTCGTGCTGGACTTGGAGGAGGAGTCGGCTGACGCGGTGCCGGACTTGGAGGAGGAGGAGTTAACTGACGCGGCGGCGGACTTGGAGGAGGAGGAGTCGGTGGCCTTGGAAAGACGATGCAATCCTTTTTCCATAGAATGATACGATGTATGGCCTCTCCTAGTGTTCTCTCCTCGTCACCTCCAAGAATGTCAAGTTGTAGCTCGTGATATCCTGACATCACTTCATCAACCCCGACACGATCATAGCTAGCTGGAATGGGATTGCAATGGAAGGTTGCTTCACGGGGATTTGCTAAAGCATAGCCGTCCGCCACCTTCATGGATAAGTTCTTCACTTTCATGTGTAGCTCACAGTTAGTCATGTCTTTGATATCATCCACAGGGTAGCTAGCTAGCAATGCATTATCGATATCGGCCGGGGTGGAACCCACGCTGCTTCTCGGCATAGATGGGATAGTGCTATCCAATGCTGGATCGATCTGCTCATGCTGCCGCTGAGACGCCCTTTCCTGGCTGAGTGAGTCGATCTGCTCCTGGTGCCGCCTGACAAATCGTTCCAACTCCAGGTGCTTTGATTCTAGGCCTTCAAGGCGGAGTGCTTCCTCCTTCTTCTTCTTCTCCTCCTACATCTTCTTTCTCGCACGGCTTCTATAGTCGTCGTTCCAATCCGCAAACCCCTCAAACCACAGAACAACGCCTTTGCCTCGTGTTCTTCCTGGGTGTTCACGATTCTTCAGGGCGCGCGTAAGCTCGTCGTTCTCTCTGTTGGGCGTGAACACCCCCGTTCGAGCTTCTTCTATTGCAATAAGTATTTCGTCTGTCGCTTCTTTAAGACTTGCCTTCACCATAACCAGCCCTGTCTCTGGGTCCAACTTCCCCCCATGCGCATAAAACCATGTCCTGCACCTGGGGGGCCATGTCAATGTAACTGGATTGACCCCTGCACTAATCATCTTTTGCTCAGATTGATCCCACTTAGGCAGGGCCACCTGGAAGCCACCTGGCCCCAGAGTACGGTGCCACTTCTTTTTCGCAGCATTAATCTTGTTTTTTCTCGACCGTTCCTTAGCTTCTTCCGATTCCTTGAACTTCACGAAAGCGTCCCAGTGATCTTTTGCCTTCACCAGTGCTCCCGTGAATTCTGGAGTCTTCTTTTTTGATTTGACGTACTTAGTCCATGCATTTTTCTTGAAGGTGTTGAATGCGATCGCCATCTTTTTAAGAGCATAGTTTCTGACTTTCTTCAGATCTGCATCTGTCAAATTATCTGGTAGGGTGAAATGTTCCATGAGCGATGTCCAAAGCACATCTTTTGCTCTTTCGTCGACAAAAGTAACTCCTGCTAGATATCCCTTTGCTGGCTTTTTCCATTCTTGAACGGAGATCGGGATTTGGTCCCTGACAATAACTCCGCATTGATTCTTGAACTTGGTCGCATTTTTCCTAGGTTCAAGCGGTTCGCCAGTTGATGTTTTGATGGAATCGATGTTGAACTTTACGCCAGGATCCAACTTTTTGGCCGGGCCTCGAACTACCCTGTCGCTTGTAGAAGATTTGCTCGATCCGGAGGCCTAAAAGAAGAAAGATCGATTCGTTAATACATACAAATCAATTAAGACATGTAATGATCACCGGATGGCTTATATAATAAATATACCTCGCCGGTCTTTGTTATTTGAAGAACATTTTCTTCGTCAACATCGTTGTCGTCGCCTTCATCTATTCGTTCGTCTTCATCAAATATCATACAACCCTCACCGGCATTGTTCAGATATTGCGAGCTGTCATCATCTTCAGGTTCATGCTCTGGGCTCGGGGAGCGTATGATGTCGAACAGAGCCTCTTCTCCTTCTCTGCCGGTATTGTCCATAGCTTTTCTTTAACTAATCCAGAAGAAAGATAAAACAATTTAGTATTCAAATTAAAATGCATGCAATCAATAAGGAAAAACTGAATCATAGTACATAATATGCATCTCGAATAATTCATATAATATGCATCATCGAATATAATCTCGAATAAATCGTCTCGAATATTATCGAATATAATCTCGAGTATTATCACTAATACATCTCGAATATTATCATATATATAACATAACTAGCTAATACAGATCGAATATTATCGAAGAATTTAGTTCACTCGCGGTTCCTGAGGCGCGGGCGGTGGACACCCAAAGAGAAGGAACCATCACAGGATCATAGCTCGAGTGAGATCCCTGAAGAACCTGCCAGGTATTGGAGAACCTGACGTCCAACGCATCCATGTAGCGACGGACGTGCTCGTCCTCCTCTCTGACACGGCGACGTACCACCTCCGGCGGGGCCGGCTGCATCCGCACCAAAACTGGCCCACGCGAACGCCACCAAAGAAGCTCCGGGTCGACGACGGGACCCGGGGCCGGGTTCCTCACCAAGCTGCGTGCCCCTGAAGGTAGCACCTCCCAGTGCCAGCCCGGTGGAGCCCAGTCCCGAACGTTGCCCCTCTGAAGCAGGACGTCGTCGCGAACGAGTCGACGACGAGGATGCGGGCCGGGCATTGTTGACTCCGAGAAGAAATTCTATGCAAATTTAACATTTTTTAAATGCTTGATTGTGATTTCTTATATTTATATATCTAACATTTCTATAACTAAAAGTATAAAAAACTAAAAAACATTCATCTAACATTTATATATCTAACATTTCTATAACTAAAAGTATAAAAAACAAAAAAACATTTTTATAACTTTTTTATATCTAACATTTATCTAGCTCTAACTAAAAGTATAAAAAACTAAAAAACATTCATCTAACATTTATATATCTAACATTTATATATCTAACATTTCATCTAACATTTCTATAACTAAAAGTATAAAAAAAACTAGAAAACAGAAAAACAGAAAATAAGAATGTGTGTGTGTGTGTGTGTGTGTTCATGCATGTGTGTGTGTGTGTGTGTGTGTTCATGCATGTGTGTGTGTGTGTGTGCGGGCTCGATGGGAGGGGCGGCCATGGCGGCAGGGGCTCACAGCGGGGTGACGGCCGGCGAGGCGAGGCGAGTCGTCGGCGACGGCGACGGCGCACGAGGTCGAGGATCAGGCGGCGCGACGGCGGCGGGCGGGGATCGGCGAGGAGGCGCGGGCGGCGTCGGGGAGGAGGCGCGGGCGGCCGGCGTCGGGGGCGGCGGCGATGATCTCCGGCGTCGGGGGAGGCGACGGCGTTGCGCAGCAGCCTGGCGGCGTCCTCGTTCGGCGTCGTCGAGAGAATGGAGATGAATCGATCTGAAATTTTGCAAACTGCCGCTTATATACAACGACCTTTAGTCGCGGTTGGTGGCTCCAACCGCGACTAAAGGCCACCTTTAGTCGCGGTTGGAGCCACCAACCGCGACTCAAGGTATTTTTCGCCAGGCGAAGCGGCGGGAAGCGCAGACCTTTAGTCGCGGTTGGTGGCACCAACCACGACTAAAGGTTACCTTTAGTCACGGTTGCAGCCACCAACCGCGACTAAAGGTCTCGTGCTGCCACAGCCGCGGTGCAGAAAGTTTAGTCCCACCTCGCCCAGCGAAGGGCAGCCGCACTGGTTTATAAGCCCTGCTGCGGCTGCTCCCTCGAGCTCCTCTCTAAGCAGGCCTGTGTGGGCCTATCGAACATGTCCTGCCCTGTTGGGCCTTGTGAGCCTGCGGTTGGGGCCCAGTAGGCGGGCTTTTTTTTACTTTTCAGTTTTTTTAATTTATGTTTTATTTATTTTCTTTTGTTTCTTTTTTTTTTTTTGCTTTATTTAGAGTTAATGAGTGAATCTTTTTGAGTTAGGTCAAAAAAATTATAAACTTTCTGTTAGTGGCAGTAGTTTTCAAATTTGAATAGTTTAAATTCGAATTATTGGAAATTTGTGTACATCACTAATTTGTGAATAACTTTACTTTAAAAATAGATTTTGCAGTGATTCTTTTTTCTGCTGTTTAATATTAGCGTGTTTTATCATTATATTCAATTTGGTAATTCTTAGGTTATTTAAAAAATGAAATGCCTTAGTAACAGACGAGTTTTCGTCAGAAACCCTGATACTTCAAAAGAGATTGTCCATTTTGTAAACGAAGTGGATCCAGTTTTTGCCGTAACCCTCTCATCTTTTTAGCACATGCTATGTGGGTGAAATGATGATACCATGCCAACTTTCAACCTTTTCAGAGTTCATTTGTAGTGCTTTTCAATTTCAGGGTCATTTTGCTCAAAAAAATCAGTAAATGCATGAAAAATAGCAAATGGAGTCAGAAAAGGTTGAAAATTGATGACGTGGCTTCGAATGGTGCACACTGAACACACAAAAAGTCTGGAGTAGAAATAAGTTTAAAAAAATGAAATGCCTTTGTAACAAACGAGTTTTCGTCTGAAACCCTGATACTTCGAAAGAGATTGTCCATTTTGTACACGAAGTGCATCCAGTTTTTGCCGTAACCCTCTCAACATTTTAGCACATGCTATGTGGGTGAAATGATGATACCATGCCAACTTTCAACCTTTTCAGAGTTCATTTGTAGTGCTTTTCAATTTTAGGGTCATTTTGCTCAAAAAAATCAGTAAATGCATGAAAAATAGCAAATGAAGTCAGAAAGGGTTGAAAATTGATGACGTGGCTTCGAATGGTGCATACTGAACACACAAAAAGTCTGGAGTTGAAATAAGTTTAAAAAAATGAAATGCCTTAGTAACAGACGAGTTTTCGTCTGAAACCCAAATACTTCGAAAGAGAATGTCCATTTTGTACACGAAGTGGATCCAGTTTTTGCCGTAACCCTCTCAACTTTTTCGCACATGCTATGTGGGTGAAATGATGATACCATGCCAACTTTCAACCTTTTCAGAGTTCATTTGTAGTGCTTTTCAATTTCAGGGTCATTTAGCTCAAAAAAAATCAGTAAATGCATGAAAAATAGCAAATGAAGTCAGAAAGGGTTGAAAATTGATGACGTGGCTTCGAATGGTGCATACTGAACACACAAAAAGTCTGGAGTTGAAATAAGTTTAAAAAAATGAAATGCCTTTGTAACAGACGAGTTTCCGTCTGAAACCCTGATACTTCGAAAGAGATTGTCCATTTTGTACACGAAGTGGATCCAGTTTTTGCCGTAACCCTCTCAACTTTTTAGCACATGCTATGTGGGTGAAATGATGATACCATGCCAACTTTCAACCTTTTCAGAGTTCATTTGTAGTGCTTTTCAATTTTAGGGCCATTTAGCTCAAAAAAAATCAGTAAATGCATGAAAAATAGCAAATGAAGTCTGAAAGGGTTGAAAATTGATGACGTGGCTTTGGACATAATATTTCTTCGCGTTTAAAATGCCAAAACACATAAGTACACTACTATTACAAAAATTCCCTCCGGTTTGTCCGAAGTGGGACTTTCCAGATATATAAGTCCGGAAACTAACTAGAGAAGCCGGTCACATCCTAGAGTGGGATCGGGTATAAAACTTTTTCTTCGCGTGTGTCCCTTTGCGCCGTAACCATGGACAATCTTCATCGTTTAACTTGATGCTCAGGTCAACATTCACTGTGAAGGGAGCAATTTCATGAAACTTTTCATAATCTTCTGACATGTCTGTCTTGTCCTCCACTCCCACGATGTTTCTTTTCCCTGAAAGAACTATGTGTCGCTTTGGCTCATCGTATGATGTATTCGCTTCCTTATCTTTTCTTTTTCTTGGCTTGGTAGACATGTCCTTCACATAGAAAACCTGCGCCACATCATTGGCTAGGACGAATGGTTCGTCTGCGTACCCAAGATTGTTGAGATCCACTGTTGTCATTCCGTACTGCCGGTCTTCCTTTACCCCGCCTCCTCTCAGATTGACCCATTTGCACCGAAACAAAGGGACCTTCAAACCAAGTCCATAGTCAAGTTCCCATATCTCCTCTATGTAACCATAATATGTGTCCTTTGGCCTATTGGTGTTTGCTGCATCAAAGCGGACACCACTGTTTTGGTTGGCACTCTTTTTATCTTGGGCGATCGTGTAAAATGTATTCCCATTTATCTCGTACCCTTTGAAAGTCAATATAGTCGAAGATGGTAACTTGGACAGCAAGTACAGGTCATCTGCAATAATGTCGTCATGCATGAGACGTGTCTGCAACCAACCGGCGAAAGTCACTGTTTGTTCATGTGTAATCCAGTCGTCAGACTGCTCCGGGTGTTTGGAGCATAGAATATTCTTGTGTTGCTCGATATACGGAGCCACCAAGGCGGAACTTTGTAGAACTATGTAGTGTGCTTGCGCCAAAGAATGCCCGTCCCGGCATATTACTGAATTCTTTCCTAGCGTGCCTTTTCCACCCAGTCTGCCCTCATGCCGCGATTCAGGAACACCAATCGGCTTAATGTCAGGAATAAAGTCAACACAAAACTCAATGACCTCCTCTGTTTCATGGCCCTTGGAGATGCTTCCTTCTGGCCTAGCACGATTATGAACATATTTCTTTAAGACTCCCATGAACCTCTCAAAGGGGAACATATTCTGTAGAAATACAGGACCCAGAATGGCAATCTCCTCGACTAGGTGAACTAGGACGTGCGTCATGATATTGAAGAAGGATGGTGGGAACACCAACTCGAAACTGACAAGACATTGCACCAAATCATTATCTAACCTTGGTAGGATTTCTGGATCGATTACCTTCTGAGAGATTGCATTGAGGAATGCACATAGCTTCACAATGGCTAATCGAACGTTTTCCGGTAGAAGTCCCCTCAATGCAACCGGAAGCAGTTGCGTCATAATCACGTGGCAGTCATGAGACTTTAGGTTCTGGAACTTTTTATCTGCCATATTTATTATTCCCTTTATATTCGACGAGAAGACAAACGGGACCTTCATACTGAGCAGGCATTCGAAGAAGATTTCCTTCTCTTCTTCGGTAAGAGCGTAGCTGGCATGACCCTGAAACAGCTTTGGATCCATGCCGTCTTCTCCGTGCATACGTTGCTGGTCCTCCCGTGCCTCCGGTGTATCTTTTGTCTTCCCATACACGCCCAAGAAGCCTAGCAGGTTCACGCAAAGATTCTTCGTCACGTGCATCACGTCGATTGCAGAGCGGACCTCTAGGTCTTTCCAATAGGGTAGGTCCCAAAATATAGATTTCTTCTTCCACATGGGTGCGCGTCCGTCAGCGTCATTCGGAACAGATTGTCCGCCAGGACCCTTTCCAAAGATTACTTTTAAATCCTTGACCGTATCAAGTATATCATCACCAGTACGGTGGCGAGGCTTCTTCTGGTGATCTGCCTCACCTTTGAAATGCTTGCCTTTCTTTCTTACGGGATGCCTGCTCTGAAGAAATCGACGATGCCCCAGGTACACATTCTTCTTACATTTATCCAAATATATACTCTCGGTATCATCTAAACAGTGCGTGCATGCGTGGTATCCCTTGTTTGTCTGTCCTGAAAGGTTACTGAGAGCAGGCCAATCATTGATGGTTACAAACAGCAACGCATGTAGGTCAAATTCCTCTAACGTGCGCTGCAACTTTAGCTTCTCCTTTTCACTTGCGCAGTTTCTCTTTGCATCGGCAATGGCCCGACCAAGATCATCAGCGGGCTCATCTGATGCCTCTTCTTCAGCTCCTTCCCGCATTGCCGGCTCAGCTTCATCCCCCATTGTTGTACCATCGTATTCATGGAACCCATGGCCAGGATAGCTGTCGTCAACCTCTTCTTCTTCATTCTCTTCCATTAGGACCCCTCTTTCTCCGTGCTTGGTCCAACAGTTATAGCCGGACATGAAACCGGACTCAAACAGGTGGACGTGAATGGTTCTTGAGTTAGAGTAATTTCGATCATTCTTACGGCCAGCACATGGACAATACATAAAACCATCCGCCCGCTTGTTTGCCTTAGCCGCAACCAGAAAAGTATGCATGCCATTAATGAACTGGGGAGAGCATTGGTCATCGTACATCCATTGCCGGCTCATCTTCATTACACAACACCGAAAAGACCAAATTAATACAAGTTCATACATAATGTTCATACACACTTGTTCTCATAAAACAACATACAAACTCTCTAGCTAAAGCATTTAAATGCAACAACAAATGCGATCAAGATCGCAACTAAGGTAACAATTGATCCAACAGCATAATGATACCAAGCCTCACTATCAATGGCATATTTTTTAAATTTTCTAATCTTCAAGCACATTGCATCCATCTTGATCTTGTGATCATCGACGACATCGGCAACATACAACTCCAGTTTCATCTTCTCTTCTTCAACTCTTTTCAATTTTTCTTTCAAATACTCGTTTTCTTTTTCAACTAAATTTAACTTCTTGACAAGAATATCTATGTCGGTTGCAATTTCCGGTTCACATACCTCCTAGATAAAAATATCTATGTCAACTTGATGGGCATAATTGTCATAAACACGAAATGCAACAAATAGTTATAAAAGAGAGTATATACCACATCCGAATCATAAACCGGACGAGGGCCAACGGGGACGGATATCAAAACCATGCCACTATGTATAACAAACAACCATATAGGTAAGAAAACTATACAGTAACTATCTAAATCTTACAAACATGATTTTTTTTATAAAAAGGATAAGAACAAGAGGCTCACCAAGGTGGTGCCGGCGACGGTACGGTGCGGGCGATCGACGGTGGTTAGGACGGGGACAGGAAGGCACTAAGTAAACCACACCTACACATGCAAAGTAAGAAGTTAATTTGAGCTCAAATTGCATATAAATCAAATAAACTACCACATATAAATACTCCCAAACTAAAACCCACAAATCACTATACTTATAGAGCATTGCAAGAGCTAATCTAGCAATGAGAGATGAAAGGACAAAGTTGCTAACCTTTGTGAACACTTGGATGGATGGGGTGCCTCCAAATCTTGACAAATTTTAGCAAAAATGGAGGATGAGCTCGAGGAAGAGGGGAAGAACAGAGAGGAGAGGAAAGGGGAAGAAGAGAGAGCTCAGGCTAGGGTTTATATAGGGGCATGTTTAGTCCCGGTTCGTGACACAAACCAGGACTAAAGGTGAGCCTATTGTCCCGGTTCGTGCCACGAACCGGGACTAAAGGTGATCGTGGGGCCCCAGGCTGACACCAGCCTGCCACCACCCCTTTAGTCCCGGTTCGTGTTACGAACCGGGACTAAAGGTCCGGAACAAACCGGGACTAATGATGCCCGCCCCCCTAGCCGTTGGAGCCGGCACTAATGGTCACATTAGTGCCGGTTCAAAACTAGACCGGGACTAATGCCTTGGACAAAAGGTTTGTTTTCTACTAGTGCAAGCTCTTTTCTGGCGCCGTTGCCGGGGAGGTGAGTGCTTGAAGGTATATCTTTAGATCTTGCAATTAAATCTTTTAGTTTCTTGTTTTTCACTAGTTTGGTTTTATAAAAGAAAACTACAAAAAATGGATTTTAGGTTGCATCATTTGTTTCGTCTCTATAATGTCTTTCATGAAAATAAGGATTCCGAAAATTGTGCTCAATTGGTAGAGGAAGAAACTATGAAAATACTTGATGAGAATTCCTTGAATGATGAGCATGATAGTGATATTGTTAGTATGAATTCTCTGAATATCCATGATGCTAATGATATGCAAAGCCACAAGCTTGGGGATGCTATGTTTGATGAAGATGATATTTTTAGTCCCCCAAGTTTTGATGAGCAAATTTGTTATGATAATGACATGCCTATTATCTATGATGATTATGATGATGACATGTATGCTATAAAGAGTCATAGTAACCTTGAAACTTGTCATCATGATTTTAATATTCAAAGTGGTTATGTCAATCAAGTATCTCATGATAGTTATTTTGTTGAGTTTGCTCCCAATATTATGAATGAGAAGAAAGTTGCTTATGTGGAGAGTGACACATTTTCTATGCTTGTGGATCATGAAGATAATGCTTTATGTGATAGTTATATTGTTGAATTCATTCATGATGCTACTGAAAATTATTATGAGAGAGGAACATATTCTTGTAGGAATTGCAATAATATCAAGTTTCCTCTCTATGTGTTGAAAATCTTGAAGTTTTGCTTGTTTTGCCTTCCTATGCTAGTTGATTCTTGCTCCCATAATTTGTTTGCTCACAAAATCCCTATGCATAGGAAGTGGGTTAGACTTAAATGTGCTTGTCATGAGATTCATGATGCTCTTTTCCATTTTTTAACTACTATTCTTATATGAGCATCATTGAAACCATCATGCCTAGCTAAAAGGCATTAAAGAAAAGCACTTGTTGGGAGACAACCCAAGCACTTGTTCTGTTTTTGACAGATTCTGTTTTGCATGCATAGTTTACTTGTTTTAGTGTTTCTATAGCTTATATTGAGTGATATAAATTATGGGAATGATATAATACAGTAGGTATGACGTGGGAACAATTATGAATCTTGTCTTGACAGTACCTAAGTGAATGATTTATCTTTACTACACTAACCCTTCTCACGAAGTTCCATTAAGTTTTGTGTGATTGAAGTTTTCAAGTTTTGGGTGAGACACCGATATGAGGAGAATAAGGAGTGAAAAGAACCTAAGCTTTGGGATGCCCAAGGCACCCCCAAGGTAATATCCAAGGAATACTCAAGTGCCTAAGCTTGGGGATGCCCCGGAAGGCATCCCCTCTTTCATCTTCAACACTATCGGTATATCTTACTTGGAGCTATATTTTTATTCTTCACATAATATGACTTTTGCTTGGAGCATCATTTTATTTTCTTGTTTTCTGTTAGGTGTTATTTATAATCTTTTTTTTCAATTAAAAGTTCCAAGAATTGCCTTTTAGGATGCTTAAATTGCATGTTTGATGTGTGCTGTGTATAAACAGAAACTTTTGCTGTAGTGTTTGAATTTTCATATTTTAATGGAACGCGGGAAGTTTCTGAACTTTTTTCACAGTATTTTAATATAAATTTTATAGCATATCCTAAATTTTCATAATTTTTTGAGTTACAAAAGTACACTGGTTTAATAGATTGCTACAGACTGTTCTGTTTGGACAGATTGCTGTCATAGTTTCGTTATCTACTTATCCTATAGTTTCCATAGCCTATATTGGTAGATATAAATTATGGAGATGATAGTAAAAAGTAGATGATGTTTGAAATTATTATGCAACTTGTCTTGGCAGTACATAAAGAGTTGATTTATTATTATGTGTGCTAACCTATCTCACGAGTTCTTTTCGAGTTTTGTGTGGATGAAGTTTTTGAGAATAGGTGAAACCGGAATATGAGAGGATTGAACGAGATACAAAATCTCAAGCTTGGGGATGCACAAGGCACCCCAAGTAAATATTTCAAGAAGTCTCAAGCATCTAAGCTTGGGGATGCTACGCATCCCACCTCTCTTCATCAACAATTATCGGTTAGCCTATGTTGAGCCTAAATTTTTATTCGTTCACATGATGCGTGCTATTCTTGGAGTGATATTTTTCTTTTGCTTGCTGTTTAATAAAATACTTAAGATCTGAAATTCTTAGATGAGAGAGTCTTCACATAGTTATTTAATTGTTGGCTACTCATTGATCTTCACTTATATCTTTTTGGAGTAGTTGTCATTCACTCTCGTGCTTCACTTATATCCTATGAGTAAATGGTTGAATGAATTGAATATCATAAATCTGAAATTAAATATGCTTCATATACTTATCCCATGGGGAGTAATGACTTCACACATAATAAGTATAGGTGGTAAAATTTATTGAAAGTTAGGAAACACCGCATTGGTCACTTGAACAATTCATGAAAGAATATTGAAGGAAGAGAGATTCCACATATAAATATACTATCTTGGACATCTTCTATGATTGTGAGCTCATTAATTATTTTCAAACTCGAGCAAATTAGTTAAAATTGGTCAAGGAAGACAACTTAATGAGTTGTGTTTGGGTATATTTGTATAGAAGTTATATTGTTATAGATCCTCCAACATGTGGTGCTTGCTTCCACCTCATACTAGCCAAAACTTCCGCACCAAGTAGAAATACTACTTGTGCATCCAAACACCCTTAAACCCAAAGTTGTTCCATATGAGTCCACCATACCTACCTATATGCGGTATTTACCTGCCGTTCCAAGTAAATTTGCATGTGCCAAACTCTAAACCTTCAAATAATATTCTGTTTTGTATGCCCGAATCGCTCATATAGTGACTAGGGGCTGTCAGTATCTTCCATGCTAGGTGGGTTATTCTCACGATATGTGTTGATTCACTATCATTCACGAGAAAGTGGCTGGTATTCGGGATGCCCAGTTCCATGGTCAAAAATCAAATCAAAATATAATGAAACAAAACTCCCCCAAGATTGTTGTTTGTATGGACGGTACCCGTGGATTCGGCTTGCCGTGGAGTGTGATTGATTGGTGGAGGGGGAGTAAAAACTTTACCATTCTGTTTGGGAACCGCCTATAATGTATCTAGCATGGAAGATACTGAGATCTCTCGGTTTTTATGTTGACAATGAAAGCATACCGCTCAAAATTATTATTTTCTAGTACTTACCTTTATGCAAGAGTCATGGTGATCTTCACCACTTCCTATATTTTGCCTTTTTCTCTTGGCAAGCGTCATGTGTTGGGGAATGATCTAGACATATATATCCACACAAATATATTTGATCATGAATTATTATTGTTGACAATTATCTATATGATAAATAAGTTGGGAGGCGAAACATTCAGCCCCTATCTTTCTCTGTGTTCGATGGATGCTATTTGTTACTTGATCATGAGAAGTTTTATGAGATGAGCTACTGTTTATGGTTTATATTGATGCTAGAAAAAGTGATTGGAATTATCATTGATCAAACTTGTGCACTTGCTAGCATTCACACTTCATAAATTATTTCTTTTATCATTTACCTACTCGAGGACGAGCAGGATTTAAGCTTGGGGATGCTGATACGTCTCCAACGTATCTATAACTTATGAAGTATTCATGCCATGTTTACAATAATTCTATATGATTTTGGTATGATTTTATTAGAACTAACCCGAACTGACGCTGTTTTCAGCAGAACTACCATGGTGTCGTTTTTTGTGCATAAATAAAAGTTCTCGAAATGGGCTGAAAATTTACGGAGAATATTTTTGGAAAATATATAAAATACTGGAGCAAAAAGATACCGGAGAGGAGTCCCGAGGCAGCCACAAGCCTAGGGGGCGCCCCCCCCCCCCCCCCTAACGGCGCGCCCCCCTGGCTTGTGGGCCCCTCGGGAACCCCCTTGACGTGAGACCGACGCCAAAAATTCCTATAAATACCAAAAACCCCAGAAAGAAACCTAGATCGGGAGTTCCGCCGCCGCAAGCCTCTGTAGCCACGAAAAACCAATCGGGAGCCCGTTCCGGCACCCTGCCAGAGGGGGAAACCATCACCGGAGGCCATCTTCATCATCCCGGCGGTCTCCATGACGAGGAGGGAGTAGTTCACCCTCGGGGCTGAGGGTATGTACCAGTAGCTATGTGTTTGATCTCTCTCTCTCTCTCGTGTTCTTGAGATGACACGATCTTGATGTACCGCGAGCTTTATTAATATAGATGAATCATATGGAGTTTTCCCCTCTCTATCTTCTTGTGATGAATTGAGTTTTCCCTTTGAAGTTTTCTTATCGGATTGAGTCTTTAAGGATTTGAGAACACTTGATGTATGTCTTGCGATGGGATATCCATGGTGACAATGGGATGTTCTATTGATCTTCTTGATGTATGTTTTGGTGATCAACTTGCGGGTTCCGTGACCTTGGAAATCTATGCATAGGGGTTGGCACACGTTTTCGTCTTGACTCTCTGGTAGAAACTTTGGGGCACTCTTTGAAGTTCTTTGTGTTGGATTGAACATGATGAATCTGCAATTGTGTGATGCATATCGTATAATCAAGCTCATGGGTACTCGTGGTGACATTGGAGTATCTAGGTGACATTAGGGTTTTGGTTGATGTGTATCTTAAGGTGTTATTTTAGTACGAACTCTAGGGCTGTTCGTGACACTTATAGGGATAGCTCATAAGATTGATCAGAAAAGATAACTTTGAGGTGGTTTCGTACCCTACAATAATTTCATCGTTTGTTCTCCGCTATTTGTGACTTTGGAGTGAACTCTTTGTCGCACGTGAGGGATTTACATATGATTCAACTATGTCAGTATTGTTGAGAGAACTTGCACTAGTGAAAGTATGAACCCTAGGCCTTGTTTCCAAGCATTGCAATACCGTTTGTGCTCACTTTTATCATTAGTTACCTTGCTGTTTTTATATTTTCAGATTATAAAAACCTATATCTACCATCCATATTACACTTGTATCACCATCTCTTCGCCGAACTAGTGTACCTATACAATTTACCATTGTATTGGGTGTGTTGGGGACACAAGAGACTCTTTGTTATTTGGTTGCAGGGTTGTTTGAGAGATACCATCTTCATCCTACGCCTCCCACGAATTGATAAACCTTAGGTCATCCACTTGAGGGAAATTTGCTACTGTCCTACAAAACTCTACGCTTGGAGGCCCAACACGAGTCTACAAGAAGAATGTTGCGTAGTAGACATCAAGGTACCGCTTGAGTTCTTCGAACGCCGCGTCTGCCTCCGGAGTCCATTCGAAAGGGCCCTTCCTTTTCATGATCTTGAAGAAAGGCAAGGCCCGCTCGCCGAGCTTGGAGATGAAGCGCCCCAAGGAGGTCACGCAACCTGCCAGTTTCTGCATTTCCTTGAGGGTCTGGGGTGCACTCATCTTGTTTATTGCCTTGACCTTCTCCGGGTTCGCCTCGATTCCCCGGTGCGACACCAGGAAACCGAGCAGCTTGCCCGACGGGACCCCGAAGACACACTTCTCGGGGTTGAGCCTCAGGTTCACCTTCCTCAGGCTGGCGAACGTCTCCTCCAGATCCTTGATCAGGGTCTTGGCCTCCCTGGACTTGACCACGATGTCGTCGACGTAAGCTTCTGCATTGCTCCCGAGCCGCGGCCCCAGGGCGATGTGCATCAGCCGTTGGAAGGTCGCCCCGGCGTTCTGTAGTCCGAAGGGCATGCATGTGTAGCAGAACACTCCACACGAGGTGAGGAAGGCCGTCTTCTGAACGTCCTCCACCGCCATCTTGATCTGATGGTAGCCCGAGAAAGCGTCCAGGAAGCACAGGAGGTCGCACTCCGTGGTGGAGTCCACGATATGATCGATGCGTGGCAGCGGGAATGGGTCTTGGGGGCAGGCTTTATTGAGGCTCGTGAAGTCGACGCACATACGCTCCTTTCCGCACTTCTTCGGGACGACCACCGGGTTGGCAAGCAACTCCGGGTAGCGCACCTCCCGGATGACCCCGGCCTCCTTTAGCTTGCCGAACTCCTGGGTGATGAACGCCTGCTTCTCCTGAGCTTGCCTCGTTGCCTTTTGCTTCACCGGACGTGCATTCGGGCATACCATGAGGTGGTGCTCGATCACGTCCCTCGGGACCCCCACCAGGTCGGAGGCGCTCCACGCGAATGCGTCCTTGTTTGCACGGAGGAAGGCCACCAACGCCTCCTCTTGCTCCTGGGGCAAGTCGGCGCCGATGGTGAAGGTAGGGCCAGGGTTTCCTTCGTCCACAGGCACCTGCTTTGTCTCCGCCCGGCTCTGAGAGAACAGCTGCCTCTTCTTTACTGGCGCGACGTCGAGGACACCCCCGGGGTCCTCCGTGGCTTGCGCGGTGTCCCCGGCACTAGGGCGCGTTATGGCCGCCGCTTTGTAGGCGAGCTTGAGTGCGTGGGACGCGTCCTTGGTATTTCCCACGATGGTGAGGATGCCGCCGCTCCCGGGCATCTTGACGACGTTGTAGCCCGGGTGCGTTGCCGCCATGAACTGGGCGAGGGCGGGGTAGCTGAGTATTGCGTTGTACGGGAGATGGATGTGGGCGACGTCGAAGTCGATCTGCTCGGTGCAGAAGTTGGAGTGGGTGCCGAAGGTGACGGGGAGGCGCACCCGCCCCACGGGGACGACGGATCCCCCGACCACCCCAGAGAAGGGCCTTGAAGGTGTGAGTTGGTCACGGGGTAGCTGCAGCGCGTCGAAGGCTTCCACGGAGATGACGTTGAGGCCGGCGCCACCGTCTATGAGGGTCCCAGAGATGGCCACGTCCCTTATGGTTGGCGTGCACAACATGGGGAGCATCCCGGCGGCCGTCGTTGTCTTGGGGTGGTCGTCGGGGTCGAAGGTGATGTCGGTCTCTGGCCACGTCCGAGGCGGTGTGGGCTCGGACCGCGGCCGAATCGCCCCTGCGCGGCGGAAGAACTGCTTGACCTGGCGGCTGGAGGTGGGCGCCTGTGATCCGCCAAGGACGCACGCGACCACTGGGCCGGCCCCGCGCGCCATGGTGCCATCGCGCACTGAGGGCCGGCCGGCGTCGGGGATCTCGTCCGCCATGGGATCGTCGGGCCTGGGCTCGGCTATCGCCGCGAGTGGGGGAGCTTCAACACGCCCCTACCTGGTGCGCCAAATGTTTGATTTCGGGCTCCGCAAAACCCTCAAGGTTCGAACACAGGGGCGTGTGCGAAGATCCCCTGCAGCCTCGCCCTACTTAGCTCACTGCACGATGGTAAGGATGATGAACTCGCACGATGACGAGGAAGAATATGCACATGGTGATTTACCCAGGTTCGGGCCGCTGCGAAGCGTAATACCCTACTCCTGCTTTGGTGGATTGCCTCACGGGGAGGTGTGGTGGATGAACTAGTACAGTGGTGAGGAGCCTCGTGAGGGCGCTCGAGTGGTGTTCTTGGCTATCTGCCTTGTCTGCTGTCCTCCCCCTCTCTACGGTGCAGCCTATCCTCTACTTATAGCAGCGGCCCGGGTCCTCTTCCCTTATCGCAATGGCGGGAAGGTATCCCACAATGGCCAAATTCGAAGGGGGGCAGGAGTACATCCCCGCCCTGTCCAAAAGTGGTCTTCGCCTGCAAAGTAGCTGTCGATGATGCAGAGGTGGGCTCGGCGATGACATCCATCCTGCTGGGCTCGTGGTCGTGGTCTTGTTGCACCGGAATGGAAACCTTTGGGGGCGCTTTGGGAACCCGCGTACGTCCTTGCCCCCTTTGCACCAAAGGGGAAACTGCACCGCCTGGCATGCTGGCCCCCGCCTGTCCCTCCTTGCGTCATCCTTGACTCCCGAGGCCGGGTTCTGCATAGAGATCTCCGCCGCTCCGGAGCGGGCCTGAGGAAGCCCACTCATTGCTGGTCTTGGTGCCGCCTCCCTCGCGAGCTCGGGTCCTCGCGAGGGCCTTGTCTCAAGTGGGGCTGCGCTGGGCCATGCTTGGCTCGTGAGGTGGGCCATGCCCTGGGCCGCAGGTAGGCAGGTCTGGGTACCCCCGTTCCCAGAACGTCGACACCTCCAACCGTGCAATCGCCTCCTTGTGTACGGTCTTCAGATATGGTAAGAGTAGTAGGGGTCAATGTAGTAATGGTGATAGGTTGATTCAATTTCTGATGACATGATACGGCCTCCGCACAAATCATAAAACATGTTTTTTGCCCAATCGATGATGGGGTAAATTGTCTTGAGGGGTACTAATTTTTTTCCTCTCCTCCATCAGCTCGAGCTGAAACTTGTTTTCTTGTTTCTGTTTCCTTTTATTTTCATCTCAAAGAATGACGATGGGATGTCCAAAATTATTAAATAGTCCAGAATAGAAAATTATAAATGGTCTTCTACAACAGCATGTTATCCAGCTCAATTATCTATAGATTTTTTGGTCTTCTCTAGGCTTTCAGCAACACCTTCTTACATGGTTTTCTACAACAACATGTTAAAAGTAGCACACACGAGCCATGCTTCGGTACACCCACTTTACAAAGTTTACAATTTTTTTAGCCACATCAATGGTTGAGATTATAACTCACCCCCTTCATTTAAAAGAATGAGGAGGGCACAGAGCAGGCTGCTAGCTAGGTTTGATCATGCTTCAATTTTCTGATGAACTGTACTAGAATACTCATCATGTGCTAGCAAGTAAGATTTCCAAAATTCCCACATTGCAAGATCAGATCTGAGCTCCTCTTGATATTCCCGGTAAACTGCGTGGAGGATACTTCCTTTCCTAGTGTGGTGACTGCCCGACGTGGCTACTTTGAGGCTGTCGTCGTCCTGTGTCCGCGACCTCCTGGGAAGCTCCATGGAGCTGCATCCGTCGCACTGGCAACGGTGGTTGCCAACTCAGCACATACCGGAATAACCGGATATGCCGACGTTGTTAACTATGCCAACGACTTCTTGTCGGGGCCGTCGACATAGGTGAATATATGCCGCCGGCCTTGGAAAAACCATCAACATAGAAATATCGTCGACAAAACTCCAGCTACAACGACGACAACTGTTGGCATCGATAAGTCGTAGGCATACCTCAACCTATGCGTTCGACAGCTTCGGCATAGCACGACCATCAGCAAATTCTTGGCCCTGGCCACCCCGCTTCCGACGGCCGGCTGACGTAGTCAGGACTTTGCCCACGGCCCCGACGGCGGCCATCAACATAGATTTTATATGTATTTTCTTGCCGACGGCCGTAAGAAATGCAGTCGGCATAGACCTATGTCGACACCATTTGTATGTCGATGGTCTGACAAGAGGACGCCATGTGATCGTTATTGACGGCTCTATGCCGACAGCCTCGGTTCGTCGGGGTAGAGCCTTATTCCGATAATAACACCACCACATCGTTGTGTGTTTGCTTGGATTGCTCATGCGTGGTTGTGTGTTCAGAACTTCACATATGTTTCTGCTCACGATTGTGTGTGTTTGTGCTTGCTCGCGTGGAGTCCTCACGATTGCGTTGATGTATTTGGTTAATTAGTTGAACATTGTGCATATCTTGTTTTTTATACATCAATTTCTAGGATTTGTGTATATACATGTGGATGTTTCTCATGAGAATACATCTCTTGTTTATATTTTTTGCTTTGTGAAATAAATAGCCTAAACAATGCTAAATTCGTGGAACACTTTCATAGTTTGATTTGTGGAAGCTTAAAAAAGGGACAGTAATAGGCGTCGGTTGGCTGGCCCAACTCCTGACCAATCAGCTCGCCAGCCCTTCGATGCAGCGCCCTGATACGTCTCCAACGTATCAATAATTTTTTATTGTTCCATGCTATTATATTATCAGTCTAGGATACTTTTAAGCATTTACTTGCTGATTTATATTATTTTTTAGCACTAACCTATTAACACAGTGCCAGTTGTTGTTTTCTTCTTGTTTTTGGCTTTTCAGGAATACTGTACCAAACGAAGTTCAAATACCACGAAACTTTTTGATGATTTTTCTGGACCAAAATAAGACTCGAAAGTTTCGGAGAGAGACCGGGGACCACATGAGGTGCCCCCAAGCCAACCGGGTGCGCCTAGGGGTGTGGCCGTGCCCTGATGGCTTGGGGCCACCTCCCAGCGCCTCTGGCCCTCCTCTTTGGCCTATAAATTCTCTAATATTATGAAAACCCTAGAGGAGATCCCGGAATAATTTTTCCGCCGCCGCAAGTCTCTGTTCCGTCGTGTGCCTATCTGGAGCCATGTTCCGGTGCCCTGCCGGAGGGGGGATTGATCACGGAGGGCCTCTACATCAACTTTGCTGCTCCCATGGTGATGTTTGAGTAGTTCACCACATACCTATGGGTCCATAGTTAGTACCTAGATGTCTATCTCTCTCTCTATGTTCTTCATTGCCAAGATCACTGCGATTTTTGCGGTGATCTATCTTATGTAATCTTCTTTGCGGTGTGTTTGTTGGGATCCAGTGAATTGTGAGTTTATGTTCATATTATTCATGAAAAATATTTGAATGTCCTCTGAATTCTTATTTGCATGATTATTATAGCTTCGTAATTCTCTCTGATCTATCGGTTTGGTTTGACCAACTAGATTGATTTATCTTCAGTGGGAGAGGTGTGTTGTAATGGGTTCAATCTTGCGGTGCTCAATTCCAGTGACAGAAAGGGACATGACACATATTGTATTGCTGCCATTAAGGGTAAAACGATGGTGTTCATTCATATTATACTTTGTCTACATCATGTCATCATCCTCGAAGCATTACTCTATTTTTACTTAATACTCTAGATGCATGCTGGATAGCGGTCGATGGGTAGAGTAATAGTAGTAGATACAGACTGGAGTCAGTCTACTTGTTTATGGACGTGATGCCTATATGCATGATCATTGTCGTGAATAAATATTGCATAACTATGTGTTTTTCTATCAATTGCCCAACAGTAATTTGTTTACCCACCGTATGCTTTTTTCGAGAGAGAAGCCTCTAGCGAAAACTATGCCCCCCGGGTCTCCTCACAAATATATTTACAAAAACTCTAAATACCTTGCTGTCATTTATTTGATTTCTTCTTATTTGCAATTTATATTCATTTATTATCTATTTATCACTACTTATCGCTTGCAAGTAACGACTTCAGGGGGATTGACAATCCTCTTGCCTGCATTGGGTGCAAGTGTGTGTTCTTTTGTGCGTAGGCGCTGAACACGGGAATTTGCGTGGTTCTCTTATTGGTTCGATAACCTTGGTTCTCACTGAGGGAAATACTTACCTCTACTGTGCTGCATCATCCCCTCCTCTCCGGGAAAAATCCCAACGCAGTTTACAAGTATCATGCCCCACCACCGTTGGATTTCCTCAAGGCTTCCTTCATATTCAGCTCTTCATGTTTCTTCCCGATTGCCGCATCCCAACCTTGCTACCTACAAAACTAGTAAGAAGACTCCTTAGCCACATCCCTGCACGACGTAGCTATGGCTGGCGCATCACTAGTTGCTCTCTCATAAAGTGTGGTTGGGTAACCCTTATGTATAAGAGTGAAGTTACCTAGCAATAAGTATTTCCTGCAACAGAGAATCAAGATTTATTAAACTAGTATAATTTCTTCAGCAAACAAAATCCTCGGTACCTGCACACAAAACACAAGACACTCTTGCCCCCAATGTTTCAAGAAGGTTGTGAAGCTTATTGTCCTGCTAGTTACAAGGGTAAATTGGTTGGTATGGTGGGATTTGATAGATAGATGAAATAAATAAAATGTTTTATCAAAATAAAGTATTTTTATGATGTTTTCAGTAAAGTAAAATAGACCCTCGGGGTCATAGTTTCACCAATGGCATCTCTATAAGTAGATAAATGTGATTTGGTTAACAAATTACAGTTGGACAACGATTAAATTGCAATATTTGTATTTAAGACTGTGATCATTCATGGCATAATATTACATAGGCATTATGTCTGTGATGTCTAGACCGTTATCCAACTACATCTACAATTAATACTCCACCTCAAGACCGTTATTCACCATGCATCTTGAAGTATTAAGTTCATGAAAAACTGAGCATTATATTGAAATAAGCATGATGCCATAATGTAGACAATAAAACTATAATCTAAGTGCGATAATGAAATCATCATTTTATTCTTAGTGGCAACAACACAATACAATACAATACAATATACAATACAATACAATACAATACAATACAATACAATACATGTTCGTTCCCCTTCTAGTCACTTGGATAGATCACCGCCAAGATTAAACCTACTATTGGGATCTACAATATAGCCGAAGCATCATAAGGCAGGAATACTTGTTCATAATTCATAACTTGATCTAGCATTAGGTGCATCAAGTAGATTAGAGACACGTTGAGGTGGATCCTCCGCCACTGACGAGACAATGGGTCTCATATTTTCTTTTCTCGGAATCCAATTTGTATTCAATATTTCAGTGGATAATCTATTACCAATCATCTTCATTAGATCTTACTTCAAAGTATCTCGACCTTCCACAAGAGACCGCCAAATCTAACACGGATGGTTTGCAAGTTGTGTCTCCAAAAAACCTGTTTTAGGGTAATATGTTGCCAACAAAAAACCTATATCACGAACATAAAATAATAGTACAATTTGTTCCATTCATTCATTCAGTTATTCATAAGTATAAATATAAAAGTCAAGAACTGTATACACATTTTGAGAATAGAGCCTAGAACAAGAGCACATTAGTAAGACACCACTATAGCATATGGGTGGGGTGGGGGAGAATCAAGAACCTTGATAGGCTTGAGAGGTATCAGGAGGAATATTGCTATACAATCACATCGAGGGCCATGCACTGACAGAATGGAGGTGGGAACCTTGAGTTATGTGAAAGCGCCAACTACGTAGCCAAATGTATTAACATGTTAGAATTTGAGTGATCTCTTCTAGTTGAAGCGGTGACTGCATCTTCCCATGAGCCATCAGAGCAAGTACAATAGAGCTGAGTCAGCGGGCTATAAGAAATAAACTAGTATATTTTTGCTTAGTTGGAGGAAAGAGAAGAGGAGAGAGAAGGTAAGCGGGCTCTTGGTTAAGAGCCAGCTCTAGCACGTGCTCCTAGGCACTTTGTGAGAATAAAAGACGGGTCATATAATTAAAAAGTAGCACACTCTTCTAATCAACTATTATACATGTTGACTATAAGATGGGCTATAGATGACATGGCAATGACTTATAGCCAGCAGCTGGCTATACTATTAACCATGCTCTCAACGTGGGCTTATCTGTTCACGTAGATTAAGGCAGCCATGGACCGTATCCGGGAAGTGTGTGTTCGGGCAATAAAGAAATTTTATAATAGAGTTGATCATGAATTATCATAAATGGAACGAGGACCGATGTGGGGTGTGGAGGCTTCAACCATCAACAAGGTTTTGAATCTTCCTCGTCAAGAATGTAATCCCCTATATGATATCTAGTAAAGCTCTCTCTCTCTTTACCCTAGAAAACACAATCATACAGAGAAGGGAGTGGATAAACAAATTGTGCAAACATTAACAATGGTACACGATCGCATTACAAGTCTTTTCATGATCGTGGAATGGTTTGTAGGGATCCAACCACCCGGTTGCACCATATGTACCTTCTTGGAGATGTGATATCCCTAGTCTTTTTTGTGACATGCTATGATGCCCAAGCCAACACAGATTATGTGGTTTTTTTTGTAGAAGAGAATTCGTCCCATTGACGGAACTTAATCAGATCATGCATGCTAGGCAAAGACTACAGAAGCACATAAAAGTTTAGCTGCAAGTTCCTAGACCCGGAAATGCTTCATGCAATCTCACATCCATCTCACCTTACTAGGGTCTTGGGATTAGAATAGCTAAAATTATGGACCAAGTGTATGGATCGATGACGACAAACATAGGTGTCTTCTCTCCACGCCCCCCCCCCCCCCCCCCCCCCCCCCCGAGTTTCAATAGATGAAAAATAGTAGGCTTTGGAATAGCAAAATAACAATGAAAAATGCTAGCAGTGTGATGCATGTCGTGAACAAGACGTAGAAGGACATGGCAAAAGAAGCATGGTGCCACCATCCTCAGAACGCAAGATGAATCGATGGCGAAGACATGAAGGCAGTGGCGGAGCTTGATCAGAATTATAGGAGGGGCTAATCCATGTAGGAGGGGCTATTCAATCAAAGATTGGACAAAACACCATCATTCTTGTCTAATTATGTGCTAATAATAGAAGAAAACTACACAAGCAGGGGGGGCCATGGCCCAGGTTGGCCCTAAGGAAGCTCCGCCACTGCATGAAGGCACCCTCAAAATGATAATTTTTTAGATTTGTTTGACAAAACAGGCGGGGAATACAAACATACATTGTGTGAAGCCAATGAAAGTAGCGTTTCCACAACCACAATTTTGAGTTCAAATCAGATTACATTGAGTTTTTTTAGGGAAGAGACCGTTCTGCTAGTTGACCGAATGGGCCATATTAATAGCAGAGTAAACAAACAAATGAAGGAACAATTTTTCTCCATGCCAACTTTGACATTGAAAGGCCAGTTTCCCGACCCACGAGAGCACGACTGACCCGTCCGTAGATGCCCAACCTACCATTCCAGAGCCCGTCCATCCGACTGCCATCATTTTTCCTCACCTCCAAACTCCACCTCACCTCCGCCGTTGGACGCGGCCGCCTCCATGGGTGAGTGCCTCCATCAGGGGCGGAGCCAGAATTTTTTGCCGATGGGTTCATTCATTGACTTATTGCGAGGTTTAGTTATCAAGTAAGTAAGTGTTAAATCTAAATGTTTTACCGCCTTATTACAGAAACAAAATAGATGCCCCTTTAAGAAAATAATATAGTGCTAAAAATAATAATAGATTGTTACATCAAAACTAAAGAAAGCAGGACATACATGTTGGATAAAATTGTACAAAAACACCTGTTTAGAAATAGAGTAGTACCAAAATAACTTAATAGCATCACGTGCAGCTTCTCATCCTTCTATATTGAAAAAATGATATATTAGTTCGACAAGATGGAAATAAGTAACATAAAACAAAATAATCATATAAAGTCACTCACATTGTAGAGCGCCCGTTTTCAATCTGCCATAATTTTAAAGATATGAAACAACCCATCAATGGTAATTGTCGAGAATATATCTCTCTCCGAATAGAAGATTAGACAATGACTCATAAAATGATCTCCTATTTTATTGTGTAACTTTTCCTTGACCAACATTTATAGTTGAAAAGCATCTCTTGATGGATGTTGCGGCAACTGATAATGCCAGTACTATCATTAGAAGTTGATAGACACAGGTCCCTATTAAATATCTTCATCTAATCTTGTCCTGCTTCTTTTCTAATTAGCAGAATCATAAGACAACTTATCTAAATTAATTTCTCTTTGAATAGAAGGCTTTGAAAGGTTCCTTGCAGCGACAACATTTGATGCACCTCGCCTGATGGGTGGCCTTGAAGTGCCTGCATCATTATTTGGATTTGATGATCGATTTCTTTGTCAAGAATACCGTTCCATAACCTAGATCAATCAATGCGTGGAGTAAACAATTAAAGAATTCAGTACCTCGAATTTGAAATTTTGCACAACAATCACCGAGCGCCGGTTTGCTGTGGTCGACCTACCGTTGTCCGTGGCGTCTGGCTAATGACGGCCAATCAAGGGCGAACATGAGGGCATCAACAAGCCATGAGCGCTATATCACGCTTGACTCGACTACTAGTTCTGTCTCACTGAAGGGAATGCCACCCCCCCCCCCCCCCCTTTAGTATAAGTTTAAAAGAAAGAAAAAGAAAATTGGAAGAAACATGATTCGATCCCGAGTCTGCTAGCTCACAAGGATCAATGCGGGCCACTACGAAAGCTTCAACTTTAACATACAAGGGCGCGACCTGGTTGGGGGTAAAAGAGTCGGTTTTGCATTGATTTTTCCGGGGTTTTTGTTGTCTTTCTTTTTTCACTATTTTTTCCTTTTCTTTTCTTATTCAGTTTTCTCTGCTTTTTTGTCTTATTTTTTTCTCCTTCTTCAGTTTTTTTTGTTTCTTTCATTGTTTAGATTGGATTTCCTTCTTTTTTGTTTTTTGTTTTCTTTTGTTTTGTTTTCATTCTACATTGTTTGGATATGCCAGGAACATTTTCTTATACGCATTTAATATTTTTTTCAAATATTACTTGATTAATATTTTGGAAATACCTGTTCAACATTTTTAAAAATGCTTGATTAATATTTTTTAAATGCTTGATTAATATTTTCATATACATGATCAAAAGATTTCATCATGTTTTTAATACACGGTCAACCTTTTTCCTATGCACATTCAACATTTTTCAAACGCTTGATTAAAAGTTTAAAATACTTGTTTAATATATTATGAACACATGATCAACTTTTCTTCACACACATTATATATATTTTTTGAATAGGTTTTTCGTATACATGGTAAACATTTTTTCTATATACATTTAACATTTTTAAACGATTTATCAACATTTTCCAAATGCAAGATTGTCATTTTTTAATGCATGATCAATATTTTTTCTATAAAAGTTTAACATTTTCCAAATGCAAGATTGTCATTTTTTAATGCATGGTCAACAATTTTTCTATAAAAATTGAACATTTTCCAAATGCTTGATTTACTCTTTTGAAATACTTGTTCAACATTTTTCAAAATTCTGGATTACTATTTTTTCATATACATGATCAAAAGATTTCATCAGTTTTCTAATGCATAGTCAACATTTTATCTATACACATTCAACATTTTTAAAATGGTTAATTAACATTTTTCAAATAGTTGTTTAACATATTTTAAATACACGATCAATTTTTTTCATACCCATCGAATATTTTTTTGTATACCTTTTTCATATACATGGTCAACATTCTTCTATACAGAAAAAGATTTTTCAATTCTTGATTAATAATTTTCAAAACATTGTGAAAAGTATAGTTTTTAATGTAATTTTTGGAAGTGTAAACAAAAATAAAATAAGTATCACATAAAGAAAACAGAAGGGTCAAACTAGCAAAAAAAAGAGGCAGTGGCCTCGCGCGAGCTGGGGTTACCCATTTAGGTCGCTGCCTTTAGCGAGAGCTAACTCTGTCTCGCTTGCAGCAGGACATAATCGCGCACAATTGATTATTGGGCTTTTGGGCTTGTTTTATTAGGCTGTTCGCTTGGAGCTGAAACTTAATGGGTTCAGCCGTTGTTCTTCATTGGGTTTCCTACAAAAAATCAGTATATGCCTACGTACCTGTACTAGGCCAGGAAAAATCGCTAGGTTCATGTGAACCCAATGCTAGCATGCTGGCTCCGCCACCTTCTGTTAGCTCCTCTCCCTATCCCCTGTCATCTTGTCGGTTAGCATTCTCGCGTGGACTCTTATGCGCCCGTTTTTAGCAGATTCGTGGTTCGCAGGCGCTTACAGGTTTGTGTCGGAGCTATGGAGGAGGAAGCAACCGGACCAGACGAGACTCGTGCAGCGGCCGGCGACCGTGCACGCTAGAGAACGGCAACGCAACCGCACAGAGCAAAAAAGAAAAATACAGACAGATAAAGATAGTCGCATCAAGAACACGAGGAGAGTAGGGTCCACGAGGTAATCCATACCTGGTTTGCCTCGGAGACGAGACGGTGTACAGTCGCCAGCCGCTGCACTAGCCTCGTCAGGTCCGACTACTTCCAGTAAGCGCCTGTGAACCACGAATCCGTAAAAAACGGAAGCGGCGGCGGCGGCGGCGACGACCACCGGAGCGACATCAGCGGATCTACAACGGCGGCGACCACCGCAGTGACTACACACCTCCGGCGCAGCGTATCGGTAATGGCGGTAAGTTTCTTTGACCTCTCTAGAGTAACTCAGTCGAGGACGGGCTAGATTTAAGAGAGTGAGGGAGGGGATTGAGCACATCGAGGGGGGGGGGGGGGGGGGGGGGGGGGATTGAACAAATCGGTTGATTACATCGGGGGTGGGGATTGGGGTACAACCTACTTGTCTAGCCGCGGCGACCCTGGAGTCGTGTCGACTGGCGGTGGGGTAGGCTTCTTTTCTTCCTCGCCGTCGTCTTCTTCCTGTTCGTCTTCTTCCTCATCATCACCGTCATGAACGATGGGTCTTGCACAGTCGCCTGCCGCCGGCGCCCTGGCCACCATCTGCACCTCGTCATGTTCCTCCGTCGGATCCACCACAGTCCGTGTCGTCCAGTACACCGCGGCACGGTCGTCATTGGGACGGTTGTACTCCTTGTAGTTGGCCCACTTGGCCCTCTGTCGAGCGTCGCCGGAGTTGGCCTGATTCATGGCCCAGCGAAGGATGTCGACTGACATAGCGCCCTTCGCTGGGTCAGGAATCAGCGTCTTCAACTCCTTCATCGTCGCCTTCTTCACCACAACATTGGCCTCCTTGTGCACTTCTTCCATGCTGGTGAAGTTCGAGCACACTTTCATTGTCTCCTCGAACTTAGCATGGTCACCGAGCGAGCATCCAAGGAAGAATGCCCTCCATCCCATGCCCCAGGGGAAAGGGCTGGGATTGGAGTTCATGGTGAGGGAGAGGTGGTGAAACAGAGAGAGGTTGAAGAAGAGAGGGGGTGAAAATGAGAGAGGTTTTGAGTGCTGCTGGGTAAGAAGAGTTGGTAATTATAGGAGTGTTAGGCCGGTAGTATTAAATGCTGACCTTTGAACTGCGTGTTCTTAGTAATGCAGATGGAAAAGGGCAAGGAGGTGGTGCCGCCAGTGGTGGAGGTGCCGGTGCACGAACACCCTAACGCCAAGCGGCGAAACTACATGCACTACCATGAGGAGGCAGGACCAACCCACTTTTGCAAGGTGATCTTAGGTTCGAAGCTGGATGCTCTCCCTTTGCCTCCGGACTTCACCAAGCACTTCCCCGTCGTGCCTACGGAGTTTAGTCGGAAGACGAACACCGGCTGCTCATGGAGGGTCACGGTGAAGGTGGTCGACTACTGGGTAACCCTTGATCAGGGTTGGGCCACCTTCGCCGCCGTTCACCAGGTCAAGATCGACTACCCTTGATCAGGGTTGGGCCACCTTCGCCGCCGTTCACCAGGTCAAGATCGACTACATGCTGACTTTCAAGCTGCTCACCCCAAACAACATGAAGGTGATCGTCTTCAACGACGACGTCATGGAGGTGGTGACCAAGTACAAGAAGCACGACCAGGCCTTCGTCGTGACCGCTTAAATGACCTCTCATTCCTAGTGAAGTTAGTTGTTGTTGGTTTAAGACTGTGTGCTACGGTTTAACTTTGAAACTTATCGTACTATGTTTAACTTTCATGTGCGGTTAAACTTTGATTTGTGCTTAATAAGTTTGTTCTGTTTTGGTTGCTTTATTTTTTTGCCTCTCGCAACCTCACCACATCAAAGAGAAGGTTACCAAACTACTGTCCTGGATGTAACCAAACAATCGTACTTGTGTTCTTCCTCAAACCAGGCCACAACCAAACAAGATGCCTTCCGTTTCGGCACATGCCTGCTAGAGGGGATGTAGGCAACCAATCAACATGCAGATGTTGGTTTTTAGCCTGTATATGCTCAGCCAGGCTCAAGTGGGTTAAGTATGCAAAGTGCCCAAAATCGATGCAGGTAACCAAACGCGTCCATAGTGATGAAATCTTTGAATAACCAAAAAAATAATCTGAAGGGAATTGAGCCTTACACGCACAAGATTAGGTTGCCTGAATCACGAGCCTTATACACTATTTTACGATCACTTCATATCGGTAAAAATTCCAGGGAGAAGTTCTCAACGCATGTGAAGAAGGTATTTGTGGATAAAAAGGCAGAGACACATGAATTGTCCAAGAAGTTATGGTTAAAATGGCTTAGTGTATTGGGGGTATGAAATCAATACTAGAAAACTCACCGCGCGTTGTTGCGGGAATTGTTGGCAATATGTTTAGATGATACTTGCTCATGTGAAACGTGCATATTACAATTAACAATACAAGCATGAATGTCTAAATACATGAGAAATTTAGTAACTAGATCTGACTTATATATATGTGGGTCATAATTGATTCACCTATATAGTTAGCTAATGGCAATTGCATATGGGATTGACATAGTCTGTTACTGTAAGCAATTGCTGCTCTGTGATGTATTGGCATGCTTGATTGAGTACATCCTTTCATGATCCATGTCATTTATGTAGCTTTGTTCATAGCGGAGAGATAAGGCTGATAACAATGTTATATCCATATGTAGTCAACTCCTTGAAACATGCATGTGTTGTAATCTGACAAGAACGTTAGGCCGATGGGTAAATAAGTTCTGGATATATGCATGTGCTCTGTATCGACTCCGAAATTTCTCTCATTTTCCCATCAAATGGACATACTAGTATACCACTTGGTATTAAATATGGAGCAACATACAAGGCCAAACCAATATTGAATTAATTAATTATCATGATCGTCGGGCATTGCGATTTGCTCCAGTCATTCACATGTATAAATATACAAGACAAGAAATGTATACACACATGAGAATTCGGGCCAGGTGAGTGCATCGAGCATAGGTATTTTTTTTGGGGGGGGGGGGGGGGGGGGGGGATAGAAACAAGAACCTTTAGGCTTGAGAGGTATCAGGACAAACATTGCTTTATTGCAAAGAAGTGCATATCGAGAAACATTTAGCTAGGCTATTTGAACATTGTAAGTAAAATGATGAATACTACAAATCTGTTGGCCTCCAAGTGTTCAACTAGTTGGTAGCGAACAATTTTATCATAGCTTAGTGAGGCGGTTCTCAGCTATCTCATTTGTTCTTCTACTCTGCTTCGGAGTTGAGTCCTGACACAGTGTGAGTTGACCACCAACAACCAGAATCAACAAAACAGCCGGCAACTACAGAAGCTCATCAGCACATCGAATCGCCCTTTCACTACTTGAGTGAGTCTTCCTACCTAGAAATCTGACACTCGAAGCGACCGGAACCAGTGGTGCATCAGCAATTGAACATTGTATATTACTATCACATTCAAATGTGATGTAGAAAAATTCACGGTATGTGCACTTCTTTCACCCATGAAGGCAACTTCGTATATGAAGGGTCCACACAATAGAAGTGTAGACTTACTAAACCAATCGCTTACAAGAAACAACTCTAGACATTGAGTTCAATAAGAGGCTAGTGCCACATATCGAATCTTTGGCATGGTAGTACATGAAAGATGCATAACATTCAGCTAAGATACTGAGTTCCTCACATTTTAAAGCAGCTACCGAGTGATCCGTGGTCCAATAAGGCACACAAATCAACACTACGAGCTAGGTACGCAAATGTTATCATCAATTTGTCCGAACCAGAACTTTAAGAGTTGCTAAAATAATCTCAATTTAACATGCTTACAACACATCTCTGCAATCAACCTCCCAACTCAATTTCAGCCTTCTCGGGCATCAAGAGACAACCTTATGATTCTCTATGTTCAGAAGTTCAGAAAAAATCTGCATGCCTGCTGAGTTTCGAGGAATCGGCCATTTTCTACAAAACATGACGTGTCGAATGTCAGACCTCAAAACTACAGGCCATCATGAACAAAAATGCAACATTTGTTCTTTCTAGGACATTGAAGGGAAGCAACAAAATTTGATCTCTTAAGAGAGATTCAGATTTTCTAAACATGTGTACCTCTATACAAAAGGCAGCATCACGAACAAAAACTGTCAGGCGTAGAGAGGACTGGTTTCTCATGCTCGTGCCTAACCCATGTCATCGTTGATTCGAGTCTTTACCATGTGTCATCTGTGAATGGTTGTGTAACTGCATCAACGATGTCATTAGCGAAAAACCTCCACTTTACAAATAGTGGCAAAAACCACCGCATCAAAAAATTAAAAGTGGCAAAACACAGTGATGGTAATGCTATCTTTGTGCAGAGTCGTAAAAAAACTGTCACACAAATTGACTTCTTCTTCTTCCTCCTCCTCCTTCCTTCTATCTTTGTGCCATGGATCCGAGCAGGCCGCCCCGCCCCGTGCCCTCCTACGTCGGTAGCAGAGTTTTGATTTTCGGTTTGCAATTTTTCTCGCCCCAGGCCGAGATGGCCGAATTTCGGCCATTTTTAAAAATTTCGGCTGAAATTTGATCAAATTTTGACTAAATTTTGACCAAATTTTGACCAATTTGACCAATTTCGCCGAAAGATAGATTTCGCCCCAGGCCGAGATGGCCGAAATTCGGCCGAAATCTGATTTTTACGGCCGAAATTCAAAACACAGGTCGGTAGCCGCACTGCCTACAACGGGGATGCTCATCGTCCTCGTCGCTGTCGCCGCCACCGCAGGTCCCGCTGCAGCTGCGCTGCCTTTAACACGTGCAGGTCATGCAGATCCACCGCACGAACAGGGGCTCACCCGCTGATGCACCCTCGGAGGACAAGCTCGTCGAGACCGGCGACGCCTACGGCGCACGAGAGATATAGGCGCGGCTCAATCACTGGCTCACGCCGCCCTAACGGTCGGGACACCACTGCTAAGCTCTGCCTTCTACTTCACGGAGGCTGCCAGCGTTGCCCTTGATGCCACCAGTGTCCAAGCCTCCGCGGCGTCCGTAGCATCCACGCCCGTGGACGTCCTCCTCAAGCTCGGCGCCTACAAGGCCTTCTCCGAGCTCTTTCAAGTGCTCTAGTTCGTGCACTTCACCTACGTCCAGGGCTCCAGGCCATGCTCAACGAGCTCGTCGAAAGCGCCGGCTGCATCCACGGCTCGACTTCGACATCGGCGTAGGCGAGCAATGGGCGTCGCTAATGCAGAAGTTGGCCCAGCACCGCCCCCAAGATGTCGTCGACCCCACGGAGCTCCTCATGGTCGGGAGAGCTTGAGCCATAGCCACCGATTCACCACGCTGGAGGAGAAACGCTCAACGTTGCATGTGAGGTGCTTAATGAAATGCCAAAAAGAGAGACGAGGAGGAGGAACAAGAAAAATAGTCAATTTGCCTATGTGGCAATTTTTTCCAACTCAGCCTGACAGGAGGGCCCGACCAGTTAGTGATGTCAGCAAAGCACTAAGCATTTACCGTCAGTGTGCCATTGGCAATTTTACGATGCGGTGATCTTTGCCACGGTCAATAAAGTGGTGAATTTTTTGCTAACGATGTCGCTATTATGGTGGTCCTATGCATTTCACTCGTATTATCAGAACTAATAATTTGCGGATAAAGGGATAAACAATGTCTAGTTACATGTTACTATCTTCTGAATCTCGTATATGATCTAGCATGATCGTGTGATATGCATGAGAAATTAAAAAGAGTAATCTTATTATCTATAAGTGGGTGACAGTTGGTTTACATATAATTTCCTAATGAAAAATGCATATGAAATTAACATAGACTGCTAAGGTAAGCAGTTGATCCTCTATTATGTATTGGCATGCTTGATTAAGTACGTCTTTGGGTGATCCATGGCATTCATTTAGTCTTACTCATAACAGGGAGATAAAGCTGGTTGAAATTTATTTTGGCATGAATATTGATAACAATGTTAAAGCAATATTTAACTAAGTCCTGGAGACGTGTGTGTTGTAATGTGACAATAAGTTTAGATCAATGTGTAAATAAGTTTTGTATGTATGCATGTGTCTTTGTGTGAACTCTGAAATTTCTCTCATTTTCCCATCAAATGGACATACTAATATATAACTTGGTACTCCCTCCATTCCACAATTATTGTCATGGTTTTATTTCAAAATGTGAACTAAAACCATGGCAATAATAATGGAACGGAGGGAGTATTGAATATGGATTAGCATATGAAACACAAGTATATCACTAGTTCTCTCATTTTTTTTTCATGTCAAATAGACACACTAGTATACAGGGGCGGGACTAGGATTCGGCCTCCGGCTTGCTAAGGTGTCTATGATGCTACAGTGCATGATTATTTTTCATGCCCCGGGCCAGGCCCCCCGGTCCTGGGTCCTACTCCTACATCCGCCACTGCTAGTATATCACTTGGTATAAAACACAAGACCAACCAAGCATTAAAATGCATGCATGCACACAGATCATGATGTTCATCAATTATCATGGTCGTATCATGAACATTGAGTATAGGAGCGATCTTATCCATTCGCTCACGTTTATAAATATCAAACCAACAAATGTATACACGGTTAGAGGATAAAGCCTAGGGAAATTCAATAAGGCACCACTATAGGAGTTCAAGGACCTTGAGGCTTGGGAGGTATCAGTAGAAATATTGCTTTATTACAATTGAATAGAGAGTGTGAGAGATACACAAATCGAGCAAAGTCGGTCTATTCAAATAGAGAGTGTGAGAGATATATCTAGCTTTGTCTATAATTACTTAATGCCATGTTAACTCCTTTTGTATGTATACCATGTTATAAAATAAGTGTGTATTACCTCCATTAACTATAGTGTGAGTTTTCCACTAAAACAAGTATCAAAGGATTTTAATTTTCACCATGAACTTAATTATACACCACTTAGAGGACACGCCTAAATTATAAGAACAGTTCGCTTTATCTGTCTAGTCACTTTGAGGTGGTCTTGCTGGACGTGATGATTAGATGTCAATTATTCCATACAGACAAAGTAGAGAGTGTACTCATCGATACTTCCTAGAAAAACTTAAGTACATACATTGTGAGGCTCCACTTGATGCATTAATAGAGTCTCTTTCTTAAAAACAAGTTTGAGCGAGGCGCTTTTTTCGTTGAGAGGAAACGATATTTCAGTTAATCAAACAAATAACAAGACCATAATGCGAATACATCTTTCTCCGTGGTTGAAGCAAAGACTCTTATAAAACAAGCCTTGAAGAGTGAACCAAGAATAGATTATGCATGTATTAGAACATCTCTATGTGGAACAGAAAATATGCCACTCTTGAGAAAAATTTGAGCAATTTTTTAGGTTATAAGACTAATATAGCCACTAATACTATGTCATCTTAAAACCATTTAAAAATTATTTTCCAGACATCCTGGCTAACCTTGGATACTAAATCACACAACTTGGTAAATAGAATATGAAGGTTAAATAATCCGAGCCATCATTGTATTTTCATTTCAAGTTAAACAATTAACTATTTTATCCAATTCATGGTGTTCTTCATGTAGCCTCTTGGTATACCATTCCAGCAATGGCATCCTTGGCCATTTTTAATGACCCTTTGTGTGAGGGACCATAAGGTTTGAGCTGCCCAAATATGGTATTGTACATTTAGACTTCAATCGTGAAGCGGTTTCTTGTTGGGCCACCAAATTTAGAGACTCGTGACTCGTCACACATCTTATTATCCATGTCAATTGCAGTATTACACACCTCAAATCCAAGGAACAATTCTAAACACATGTGAAGAAACTATTTGTGGTTAAAAAGGCAGAGACGCGTGACTATGCAAGGAGTTCTTTTGGTTAAAACGGCTTCGTGTATTGTGGGCTGAGATGAAACCAATATTATTTTCAAGACCCGCTTGGTTAAAATGATTGTTGCGGCAAAGGTTGTGGCCTGCTTTGGCAATAGTTCAAGCCAAAACAGAGGCAAGCTTAATTAGACAAAAGGTGGTATTCAACTAAATGGTTCTCTTGGGCGATTGATGTGTCCCTTGACTCGAAACAATCATAAGCTAGTAATTGGGTTATGCTTCCTGATTGCTTTCTTGTATTGGAGTTAATAGACATGATTCAGGTGATTTGAGCCTAAGGTTAATTCATACACAAGCTATCCAATTTCTTTGGATCTTAATTTCCGATGGTAGTTATATTTATTGCAGACGTAACATTATCCCTGACCCATGTTTGCATTTCAGAGATGATGACGATAATAATATGTGGATTAAGTCATCGTTGATTCTTGTGTGATCTCATTATAATAACATGCTACTATCTTGTTAATCTGCCTTGGCCTGAATATATGAGCTATCATGAATGTTTGAATACACGGGAAATTATGTAACCGAATCAGATTGTCTATGTGTGGGTGAGAATTGATTTACCTATAGTTGGCTACAAGTGCATATGGAACTGACATTGATTGTCAAGTTAAGCAGTTGGTCATGTGGGATGTGTTAGCATGCTTGATTAAGCACATCCTTGTGTGATCCATGTCATTTAATAGAGTCTTATACATAACAGAGAGATAAGGTTAATTGTTCATGATAACGATATTAGATCGAGGTGTAATCAAGTCCTGGAAATATGTGTGTGTTGTAATATGACAACAATGTTAGATCAATGTGTAAATGAGTTCTAGGCATGTGCCTCTATCTGGAATCTGAAATTTCGCTCATTTTCCATCAATGGACATACCAGTATTATTACTATATCACTTGATACTAAATATGGAGCTAGCATATAAGTGCAACCAAGCATTGGATTCATTAATGACTGTGATCGTCTCGTTCACATGTGTAACTATGCAAGCCAAGACATGTATACACATTTTGAAGATTCAGGTCAGCCGGGTTATATAAGACACCACTATAGCACGGGGAGGGGGGGCTCATGAACCTTGAGGCTTGAGAGGTATCAGGACAACTATTAATGTAATGCAATGTCATAGAGGGAGCAGTGGATCAATAACTTAAGCAAGTTTCTGTGAAGCTACTTGAGCATTACAAGTCAAATGACGAATTCTACATGTTTATGGGCCAATGGCCCCATGATACATTGTTTTTGTACTGCCTTGAAGATGTGATTAGAAGAGTGGGTCTACGCAGTGTCAGTGATAGGCAGCATTGTTTCCCCTAGCAATCTATTTTGTTGTTTCATAGGTTAGTGTGCTTTAGCAAATAACGTAGACTGTGATTGCATGGCACGAGGTCATACTCGCCGTGTAATCTGACAATTTACAAAATTAGAAGAATATTTCCCCACTGCTATCTTTCTTGCCGATCAGCTTAGTGGGATAAACACACCACAGAGCATGTGTTGTGCTTCTTGGTGTGTTTCAACTGTGGCAACCGTGTTAGTAGGACTATGAGAATTGGCGGAGAAACTGACATTAATCTCGTCATGATTGTGCCAGAAATGTGTTGTGGAGTGTGAACGTGCTGGAGATCTCTCATCTCATGCTTGAAGTGCATGAAATTGAATTCCCTGTCGGTGTGCCTCAAATCTGATTACACTTCGAATTTATGACGACTTCTTTAAGAACAAATCAGAATTGTTGCATAGTTTCCAAAGCATCATCAAGCCTTTGGGGGTTGCTTATTATTCTTTAGCTTAACCATGTCTTAATTGAGTTCATTATAGCAACACGTGGGATGGATTCAGAGTCGGCTGCAAGATTTTTTTATGGCATGCATATATTTCCATGAAAAAATGACAGCAAAACAATGAATCTGTTGGACACACCCACAAGTCTGAACAACCAATACTCGCCTAAAGTTGCGTAAGTTTAACAGTATAAATAATATTCGCTCATTTCTTTCTTTCGAGTTAAAGATCCCTCCACTCCAATTTTAATTAACAAAAGAATAGACACGGGACACCACGCACCCAGGCAAAACAAGCAGGCATGATTCCAGAATCCTGCTCCTAGAGCCAATAATCCAAAACGAACTCAAGTTCAACACTTTTTTTCCTTTTGAACGATAACTTCATTTGAACACTGCAGAAGTGAAACCAAAACAAACCCAAACAAACACGGCATTACATCCAACCACAAAAACTCAACAACAACGTTTATAACTACAAAAGAAGGCACTTTTCCAGTAATCCGCAACCCAAGCCAATACGCCTGATCGTCGGCCTCTAGCCTCTACCACCACTGAAAATTTTGGAAGCGGCCTCCCATTGAGAAATATATTCAGGTGGGGCATCTGGCCCCCCTGTGGTTCCTCAAAAGAAAATATGGGTATTGTTTGTTGGTCGCTTTCTTGCATTGGAGTTACTAGAGCCGATACAGGTGACCTGGGCCTAGGTTTAAGTCATACACAACCTATCCAACTTATTTGGATCTTAATTTCTGATCTTGGTTACATCTATCACTGATGTGACATTACCTGTAACCATGTATGTATTTTCAAAGGTGACAACGATAATAGCAAGCGGATCAAGACATCGTTGATTCTTGTGTGCTTTGGTTATAAAAAACATGCAACTATCCCCTGAGTCTGCCTTAGCCTAAATATATGAGCTAGCAATAAATGTTTGATATGCAAGGGAAACGAAGTAACCAAATATGATTAGCTATATGCGGGTGACAATTGATTTACCCATAGCTGGCTATTGGCAAATGCATATGTGATTGACATAGATTTGTTAAGGTAAGGAGTTGCTCCTCGAGGATGTATTGGGATCCTTGTTAAGTAAATTAATTTGTGCTCCATGGCATTTATATAGTATTATTCAGGAATCAAAGATAAGGATGATTACTCAGGATTGCTATATGAGTATCTTATAATAATGTTAGATCAATGTGTAATTAAGCCCTAGAATTATGCATTTGTTGTAACTTGACAACAATGTTAGATGATGGGTAAATAAGTTCTGGATGTATGCATGAGTACTAGTGTAGCACTTGATATTAAATATGCAGTAGCATATAAGACCAACCAAGCATTGAATTCATTAATTATCAGGATCGTCTCAGGATAATTGAATATAGGTGTGATTTGCTCCAACAATTCACATGTATAAATGGTCAAGCCAAGAAATGTATGCACATTTTCAGATTCGAGCCAGATGAGTTTCATAAGACAACACTGCATCATAGATCATGGGGGAAGAAACAAGTACCTTGAGGCATCAGAGGTATCAGGATAAATATTGCTTTGGTGCAATCGTATAGAGGAGGTAGAGTAGTGAAAATGGAGCAAACTTTGGCAAAACTGTTCGATGATTATGACTCGCTTGATGAATGCTACTGCCTTGAAGATGTGACTTGAGTAGTAGGGGCCTCCGTCGCATCGATGATAGGTGGAACTATTTCGCCTAGCAGCATGTCCTATCCTTCATGAGTTGTTGGACTTCAGCAATTTGTACGAGCTCACGATCTGCAAGAGTTTTCGATTCACAAATAGGTAAATTGTCTTATGGTGTATTAATATATATATATATATGCCCCTCTGCTGCCTTTCTTGACGTCACCATAAAGCCTGCACTATGATTCCCGGTGTTTCAACTTTGACAACCATGTTATGCCCTGCCTAAACTTCCACTTATGCCTAGTGAGGCGTTTGGCCATCGGCTAACGCCTCCTAGGCACTGCCTTGTTGCCTAGACTTCCACTTATGCCTAGTGAGGCGTTTGGCCATCGCCAATGCCTCCTAGGCACTGCCTTGTCCAACAGAGGTAACGAATCCAACGCCAGCTGCAAGATCCATTTATGACATCCATATATTCCCATGAAAAAATGGATGACCAACAATGAATCCGTTGGACATAGCCACCAATCTGAACGTCCAATACTTGCCTGAAAATTGCTAAAGTTCAAAATTACATACAGATAAGATTAACTTGATTTTTTTCTTTTGAATTACAGAGCTCTCCACTCCCAATTTCATTCAAATAAGAAACCGATAAGCACCGCACGTCACACAACCATGCAAAACCAGCAAACACGATTCCTGGAATCCTGTTCCTGCAGCCAATCATCCAGACGAACGTAAGTTCAGCACTACAGGACGGAAACCAAAACAAACTCCGACAACCACGGCAATACATCCAACCATGACAGCTACTCCCTTCGTTCCTAAATATTTGTCTTTTTAGAGATTCAACTATGGACTACATACGAAGCAAAATGAATGAATCTATACTCTAAATTATGTCTATATACATCCATATGTAATCCATAGTGAAATCTCTAAAAAGACAAGTATTTAGGAATGGAGGGAGTACAAAACAGCTCTTATAGACCTACAAAAGGCTCAACCCAAGCCAATACGCCTGATCGTTGGCCTCCAGCCTCTAGCACCACGGAAAAATTCAGAAGCCACATTACACAGACAAGAAGACCAACTCAATGAGCAGAAGAAACAGAAATTCAAGTCATATTCAGCATTACGACGCCACATTTCCTAGTCATGATACCAACATAGGTACTGGCATAATACAGTATGAGTCAGCTGACAACCAACAACCATAAACAAAAATAACAGCCGGCGACAACAGTAGCTCATCACCATGTCTCACACCTATCCATCAGTTCCACGTTGAAGCAACCTTTTGCTACTTCAGTCAGTTTTTCTACCCAGCAGCAACCTGGCAATCAAAGCGAATAAAACCAGAAGTTAGATGAGCAATGGAACATCTATATTTTACTGTAACATGCAAATACACACTTATTTCAATAGAAATACAATTTCAGTACAGGGAGTGTGCACATGAATAAAACAAAGCATGGATGCAAGTGCTCTTCTGGGATCATCATTTGCAAAAACAAAATTTACTACTTCCTCCATTCCTAAATATAAGTCTTTTTGGAGATTCCACTACGAACTACATATGGATGTATATAGACGTACTTTAGAGTTTAGATTCACTCATTTTGCTCCGTATGTAGTCGGTAGTAGAATCTCTAAAAAGACTTATATTTAGGAACGGAGGGAGTATTAACCACCGCTTACAAGAAACAGTTCTAGTCACTTCGTCCGATACGAGAACAATACCACATATCCATGCTAGCTTTTGCATGATGGTGCAGGAAAGATGCATAACATTCATTCAAGATACCAAGTTTGTCGCTTTTTGAAGTCTCTACAAACTGATCCACGATTCAATAAGGCACACAGAAATCAAAACTAAAAACTAGGGACCCTGTTAATTTGTGTGAACGGTAACTTCCAGAGTTGCTGAAATAACACGCTTAGACTACATCTCTGCAAATGAACCACCCAACACAATTTCAGCATTTCAAGTAATAAGAACCCATACTTCATTCTCTATGGTCAGAACTTCCAACCGAATTTGCATGTCTACAGACTTTGAAGACCTCAGCCATTTTTCCGCAAGACATGACATGTCAAATGTCAGACTTCAACATTAGAGGCCAACATGAACAAAAATGCAACCGTTGTTCTTTCTACGACACTGAAGGGAAAGCAAAACAAAAATGATCTCTAAGAGAGATTCAAACTTCCCGAGTCTATGTACCATTTGTTAGGAAAGAGCAACTAGTATTCACTGTGGGCCAAAGGCCAGTACATATACATGTGAGGTATTACAAGCGGTAGTACCGCACTCAGAGCGGTAGTACCGCCTAACACACATCTAACACCCCCCCTCAAACTCATGGTGGATCAACAACACTGAGTTTGGAGAGAAAGAAGCCATGCTGCGCTCGAGTCTGTGCCTTCGTGAAGAAGTCCGCCAACTGTAACTCAGAGGGCACATAGTGAAGAGCCAGTGTCTGATCCTGCACAGCAGCACGTACAAAGTGGGCATCCACACCGATGTGCTTGGTGAGCTCATGCTTCACCGGGTCACGCGCAATACTGATAGCACCGGTACTGTCTGACAGTAGGGGAGTCGATGTAGTAGCAGACACACCAAAGTCCTCAAGTAACCATCGTAACCAGATCACCTCAGCCGTCAGCATAGCCATCGCTCGCAACTCAGCCTCTGTACTCGAGCGAGAAACCGCAGTCTGCTTCTTCGTCTTCCAGGCAATAAGAGAGCCACCAAGGAAGACACAGTAAGCAGACAACGAGCGTCGATCAGAGGGTTCACTAGCCCACATAGCATCAGAGTAGGCCTGGAGCTCGAGAGAACTGGAGCAGGGAAAGAAAAGGCGATGAGAGATCGTGCCACGAAGATATCGTAGAACACGGAGGAGGTGACTATAGTGGACAGAGGTGGGGGCTGAGACAAACTGACTGAGAATGTGGACAGGATAGGAGATGTCAGGACGCGTAACAGCAAGATAGACAAGGCTCCCAACGAGGTGGCGATAGCGAGTGGGATTAGGAAGAGGGTCACCGTCAGAAGCACGAAGCTGAACGTTGAGCTCCATAGGAGTCACAACAGTGCGCTCATCACCGAGAGCGGCACGAGTAAGAAGATCCTGAATATATTTTTCCTGGGAGATGAAGAAGCCTGCAGAGGTCTCAGAAATCTCGATCCCAAGAAAGTAGCGAAGAGGACCAAGATCAGACATCAGGAACTGTTCCCGGAGGCGGGCCTTAACAAAGGCAATATATTCAGAATCGTCACCAGTGATGATCATGTCATCCACATATAGAAGGAGAAGAGTCTGACCACGAGGAGAGGTGTGGACAAACAGAGCTAGATCATGATCACTAAGCAAGAAGCCAGCGGCAGTAACGACAGAGGCGAACCGCGAGAACCAGGCACGAAGGGCCTGTTTAAGACCATAGAGAGAGCGGCGAAGTCGGCAGACCACACCATCAGGAGCATAGTACCCCGGTGGTGGCTGCATATAAACCTCCTCACGCAACTCACCATTGAGAAAAGCGTTCTGGACATCAAGCTGAGATACAGACCAATGACGAACAGAAGCCACAGCAAGGAGAGTGCGGACAGTGGTCATGTGGGCCACAGGAGCGAATGTCTCATCATAATCGCGTCCCTGCTCCTGCTGAAAGCCACGAGCCACAAGACGAGCTTTGTATCGCTCAAGGGAACCATCGGAGCGAGTCTTAATCTTATAGACCCACTTGCAGGTGATGGGACGAACACCGGAGGGAAGAGAAACTAGATCCCACGTGCCATTGCGCTCAAGCGCCGCAAGCTCCTCGGCCATCGCAAGCTGCCATTCAGGCTGAGTCATGGCAGCCCTATAGGTGGTGGGCTCAGCAATGGCAGAAAGACCATACCGGTCAGGAGAATAGCGATCAGGTGGGGGACAAGGCCTAACACGGAGGTTATGGACCGGCGGAGGCGTGAGAGGAGGTGCACTGGAAGTAGAGGGCACATCAGTAGGATCATCCACAGCACGAGGACGACGAGTGTAGTGGAGAGGAAACGGGGAGTGAGGTCGAAAGACTGGGGAGGAGGGTGGGGAGGGAGGGGATGGTGGAGACGAGGGAGAGGAGGAGGAGGGAGGGGATGGTTGTACCGGTGGTGTAGGGGGACGCACCGGGGGAGAGGGAAGAACAGGAGGCACAGTGGGAGATGTGTCAGGAAGGAGAAGGAAGGAAATATCTTCCACGGAAAAGCTCGAGGAGGAGGGACGCGGATAGTAAGAACGAGACTCATCAAACGTCACATCACGAGAAATGCGCAGACGGCGACCAACAGGATCCCAACAGCGATAGCCCTTGTGCTCATCACTGTAGCCAAGGAAAACACACTCAACAGACTGAGCAGTCAACTTGGTTCGTTCTCGCGGAGCAAGAAGAACATAGCACACGCATCCAAACATACGAAGAGCGGAGTAGTCAGGAGAGCGACTAGAGAGACGCTCCATAGGAATACCACCCTTCAAGGCAGCCGAAGGCTGAATGTTGATGAGGTGGGTGGATGCGGAAACGGCCTCAGCCCAAAACTGGGGTGGAAGAGAGGCGGCGATCATCATCGCCCGAGCCGTCTCAAGCAAATGGCGATGTTTGCGTTCAGCAACTCCATTTTGAGCATGGGCACCAGGGCAAGAGAATTGGGCAAGAGTGCCCTGCTCCGCAAGAAAACCACGCAACATGTGAGAGATATACTCTCCAGCTGAGTCAGCACGGAAGATACGAACAGGCGTGGAAAATTGAGTGCGAACCATGGCAGCAAAACGTTTGTATATGGGGAGAACCTCGCTGCGAGATTTCATACAATAAAGCCAAGTGTAGCGAGAGAAATCATCAATAAACAGAACATAGTAGCGATGACCCCCTTTCGAGTCAAAAGGAGCAGGACCCCATACATCGGAATGAACTAAGTCAAAAGGACGCTGAGATACAGACTCACTGGTAGGATAAGGTAACTGAGTCTGTTTGCCAAGCCTACAACCTTCCCAATGCAATGAAACATCACCGGAGACAGACCCTAAGACGCCTTGGTGTACTAATGAGGACAAGCGAGAGCCACAGATGTGACCAAGTCGATGATGCCACTGCGGGAAGGACGCAGAAGAGGAGGCAGCAAGAGCATGTGAACTGGCGTATGTGGGAGCAGCGGAAGGAACACGAAGCCAGTCAACCTCCCAAAGGCTCTCAGACTCACGGCGCCGAGGGCCACCGCCAACCAGAGCCTGAGTGCGACGATCCTGAACAGAACAAGAGTCGGCATCAAGAATGATACGACAGCCAGAATCAGTAAGTTGGGCAGCGGAAAAGAGATTCATGGTAAGACGAGGAACATGAGAAACACTAGGAACCGAAAAAGATGGAGTGGAAAGGATGCCACGACTAGCAACAGGAAGAGGTGTGCCATCGGCAGTGAGAACATTAAGAGGAAAATCAAGAGGTCGAAGAGAAGATAACGCAGAAGAATCAGAAGACATATGAAAAGAAGCTCCAGAATCCAGAACCCACGAGGATGTACCTGACTGAGTAGGCTCCGGTGGGGGCGGAGTGGTGGTGGCAGTCACAGCGGCAACAGAACCCGTCGAGGAAGAACCAGAGGAAGCCAACATGCGCTTGAGCCGCACAATATCCTGGTCAGTGAGCGACAGAGTCGAGGAGGACGCACGAGTCCCACTAGAAGAAGAGCGCTTCAGGTCTTTCCGCTTCTTGTGACAATCAGACTCTGGGTGACCTGGCCTGTTGCAGTAGCCACAGAAGGTGTGCGAGCGCGGCCGACCCTCTCCTGAAGAAGGAGGGTGACCCGCCCCCCCCTGGAGGTGTAGGCAGGAGCGGTGGAGTGGTGAGGCGAGCAGACGACACAGGAGCTCGGGCAGCAAGAACAGTGGGAACCACAAGCAGACCAGCAGAACGCAGGCGTGTCTCCGCAGCACGAAGCTCTGCAAGCACCTCCGAAATAGGAACACGACCACGAGCAAGCAGGTGAGCACGCCGAGGCTCAAACTCTGGACGAAGGCGAGATAAGAACTCATGGAGGCGATGAAACTCCAAGTCAGACCGCACAGTCTGGCAACACCGGCAAGTGCCACAAACAACTGTCCTGAGAGAGTCAAGCTGACGCCAGATGGCAGAGCTCTGTGAGTAGAACTCATCAACAGAAGAGTCACCCTGATGAAGAGCGTGCTCCTGACGCACCACAGATAAGTAGAGAGCATCACCAGATGGCTGATATCGCTGACAAAGATAGGACCACATCGCAGCAACAGGACCGAGACCCATGAACTCAGACGCAAACTGAGGTAAGACACTCGCAGTAAGAACAGTAGCAGCTCGAGCATCATCGTTGCACCACTGAGTGTAAGCAGACAGATCATCTCGGTAAGCAGAAAGAGCATCTGAGTAGGCAGATACCTGCTGATCATAAGCATCAACCGCAGCATCGTCAAGGGCCTTGGCTGTATCCCGATCAGCCTGAGAAGCATCAGCAGCAAGAACAGGCGGCACCGGCGGGGTAGGAGCCACAGGTGCAACAGGGCAAGGCGGACAGGGAACCTCGCCAGAGAGAACGCCCCACAGGAGAAGACCGCGCATGTGGATGCGCATGAAACCCACAAACTCAGCATAGTTGGTGCCATCGAAGATCACCGAGCACCGAGGAACAGCCACATAGCCCGACAAAGACATGACGCCTGAGTGCGCGGTAGTACCGCTTCGGGCGGTAGTACCGCTCTTGCCAGCGGTAGTACCGCGCTGCACAGGGCGGTAGTACCGCTCTTCTAAGCGGTAGTACCGCTTGGGCGGTACTTCCGCGGTCCAGTGCCGTGGGCACTTCCGCTTATTTTAGTCTTCTGGTATGCCTGGCCTTCAAGCGGAAGTAGAGCGGCAGTAACGGGCGGTAGTACCGCTTCGGGCGGTAGTACCGCGCTTGCAAGCGGTAGTACCGCTAAGAGCCGCTGAATCGGGATCGGCATCGACCAAATCGCTGCCGAGCGAGGAGGAGCACAGGCAGGAGCCGGCCGGAGGAGGAGAAGGCCGGGCGCGGGGCAGCGCGGAGGCAGCCTGGCGGACCGGGCTGAGACCGGGCGCGAGGCACAGCCGGCCGGCGACCGGCGCGAGCGGCGCGGGGTAGAGGAGGCCGGGCAGGCGCGAGGCAGCGGCGCGGGGCAGAGGAGGCCGGCGACCAGGAACGGGCTGGGGAGGTGCGGCCGGACAGGGGGCGGCCGGCAACGGCGCCGAGCAGGGGCGGCCGGAGTTGCTCAGCGGCGACGAAGCCCCGGGCGGAGTAACCTGGCGTCTGATACCATGTTAGGAAAGAGCAACTAGTATTCACTGTGGGCCAAAGGCCAGTACATATACATGTGAGGTATTACAAGCGGTAGTACCGCACTCAGAGCGGTAGTACCGCCTCGGGCGGTAGTACCGCACTCAGAGCGGTAGTACCGCCTAACACACATCTAACACCATTGTCCAAAAGGCAGTGCTACTGGAAAAAAAAATTGTTGTCAATACGATATTAAATTCACTTAACTAATCAATCATTGTCTTATATAACTTTATAAGTTGCTCGAAAACTGAGACATGAGGTTAAATGTAAGTCATTAAAATGACCATAGACTCTATGGTAACAATCAAAGACACCAACAGTTTGATCCTGAACAACAACCACAATACAATAACGTTAATGTTTGATCCTGAACAATATTTTGGCAGGCACAATACAATAACAGTAACCGACACTAGAATTGCATGAAGATTTACAAGTCAGTACTGCTAAAAAAACGGTGTATCCCAATACGGTGGAACCATATTTGAATAGAAGCATGAGACATGAGATGCATAATCTATCTCATGTCCCTTGGCCCTTGTTTCAGACTTTCAGTTGCCACGAATTCATAGTGCCTCACTGCCTGCATAGAATTATACTGGATAGATGTCCAACCAAACTTCCAACTTACCTCCATCCGCATAATCTTTCTAACCTTTTAGGGTGGGTGGAATTTGGTTGCAGGTATATAAAGCTAGACGTGGAAGTAAACTAGACTACAAGAGAAGTAGGATGCTTCACATTGAGTTATATGAAAATCTTCAATATATCAGCACAATAAAACATAATAACACAGGAATAAGTAGAATGGTATACCGCATAAATGGGTTGATAACAACAGAAGGGTTTAGTTCAGAAATCCTATGAATATGTTGGTCGCCTCCTTCTTTGTGTCAGCTCGGCGCATCTCCATCCTCAACTCAGATACTCTTTGCTTCTTGATCTTAGATTCCAAAGCACATGCCTTCTCATCGTCAATGAACTCAAATACTCTCTTCAGTGTCGCTCCACATGGATGCTGAGCCTGGATGTCCTCCACATAAGAGGTAAGGTTGGGGTACAATTCCTGCAATTCATCAAACCCTTTGTGCGTGCCTATCACATTAGCATCAGTGTCCATTTTCTCTTCATGAGTTTCCCCTTCCTTCTTAAACAGAGAAATGGTGCCACCATTTTGAGTGTCAGCCATATCCTCCTTTGGTGTGGGGCTCTCTGCATCTCCATCTGCTTTCTCTTTGTCAGACTTTCCACTCTTGCTCCTCACCGAAGTGCCACCATTTTGAGTGGTAGTATCCATGGTCTCCTTTGTAGTGCCAGTTTTTTGCATCGCCTTTCAATTCGTCCTTGTGGTTTCCCCGCTTTCTACACTTAGCAGGAGTATCAGCGGTGCTAGCCTTCTTTGATGACCTTGCTCTCTTTGTCTACCTTCTCTTCGGTGGCCTGCCCCTTGTTACGCTCTGTCGAACTTCCGACATTTTGATCGGCGCTAGCAGTGGCCTCCTTCGCTGTACCACCCTTTGAATGGCCCTTTGTTTTCTCTTTGCTAGTCTGCCCCTTCTTCTTGCTCTTTAAGGAAGCAGCCTCATTTTGAGCCATGGTGGCTGTAGCGACCTGCTTTGCATTTTATCCCCAGACTTGCTCCGAGGGCTTGAACTTGCGGAGATAATCATCTTTCTCTGGCAGAGCGCATGTGCTCACCACTTTCTCATATCGTTGCCTCATATTTCACACCTTCTCATACATTTCTGTCTTGGCGCAGTACTTCCTTTCGAGGCTGCCACCAACCGCAGCAATAAGCTCACCAGCGCCCGGCTAGGTGCCATTGGCCTTGACGTGGCGAACAAGAGCCTCCAGGATCTTGAGGTCGTCCTCGGCTGTCCAGGGCATGAGCTGACCAGGTTTCTCAAGCTTGCTCCATGGCGCAGTCTTCCCCGGCAGGGCCTTGCGCGTCTTCTTACCCCGAAGCTCGGAGGGTGCCTTCTCCGCCTCCCCGGCCTTCGGCTTCTTGGCCTTGCCGGATGGAGAGGGCTCCATCCCATCCTTAGCCCTCTTATTGCCCTTGCGCCGTGAAGAAGGTTCACCGGCGTCGGATTCGAGCTTGGAAGCCGCAGCCGGCCGCGGGTTGGAGGAGGCGACCTGGCGCAACTCAAGGCCTCAGCGTCGATCTTCCCTGACTCGGAGGACTCCTCGTTGTTGGATATTATGATCTTAAAGACAAAACTGTAGCCATTATGTTTTAATGATAAAGATAAAGCTTAAGTGCAAAATATCTGATGTGCTACAGTGGCAAACAGTAGGGCGATGCTACAGTGCCCACCTACTCTGATGAGCTGCCCTGATCAGGGGCAGCTCATCAGCCAACTCATGGTGTGGGCCCCCTGGTGCACAGTGCATGTTGTGTATTGAGAGATAAAAAGATAAGGGAGATGTGTGGCTGGTGGCAGCCCTAAGATAGCACACACACACACTCACCTCTCTCTCTCTCTCTCTCTCTCTCTCTCTCTCTCTCTCTCTCTCTCTCTCTCTCTCTCTCTCTCTCTCTCTCTCTCTCTCTCTCTCTCTCTCTCAGGCTGCTGATCAAGCCTGCGCTGGAGCACTGGGAAGGACTCTCACAGCCATCAGATTGAGTTCTTGGTGGTGTTGAGCTAAAGAAAGGAGATGGCAGTACCTGCAGATCAAGGTATGCTCATCTCCTAATCAAGTTTGTGGCTCAAACTTGTGCTAACAAGATCCTGGAGCATCCAACAATGGCACCAGAGCCAGGTAGCATTAGGTTTGAGCCCTACATGCTCAAGTTTATGTTGATTCATTAAAGTTTATGCTAAAGATCAAAGGGCTCTTCCTGTTTAAGATTGAATTCAAGCTGTTTCTTATGTTTTATTATAGCTTGAATTTATTTGAGCCCTATAAGGAACAGATCCTGATATGATCTGTTAATTTTGATTAAAAACTCAAGTTGTTCTTCATACCTATGTAAAGCTTGAGTTTTATTTAGCCCTAAAATTTTAAGCTACTAGCCTTAACAGATCAATTAATGATCTAGGGTTCCATTTTCTTATGTTAAATAAAGGGGATTAAAGTTTTGTGCAAAACCCCAAATTTCAAGAACCCTAGAGACTAAAGCTTCCCATTTTCTCTCCTGTTGTGATGCTATGGTTTGGTTCATGCTAAGTATTAATGGGGAAATGAATTGATTATGCATGTGTATTAAAGATTTTCCCCATAACCGAAACCTTAGTTACTAAATTTCTCAAATTTGAGCTACCAATAGTGTTGTGGGTTCGGTTTAAGATGCAGAATTGAAGTGGGGATTGAATCAATGAAGCATACTAATGTTAAAATCCCCAATTGTCGAAACCCTAATCCCAAAATCCCCAAATTGGGATAACCCTGATCCTAATCCTAACGAATTAAAGGCAGCGGATCCTCATGGGGCTGTGACGCTTGCCGCCGTTGTGCGACGTCGCCATGGCCGCATTCTCATGCTGGCAGGCACACTTGGGCTCGCGCCCGAGTAGCCTGCCACTCCGCTGCATCGGCCGGTGGCTGTTGATCTCTCCCTCCTGTGCTTGTCGCCGTTGAAAGCTCGCCACCGCGTCGGTTTTGGTGCTGCGTGCCGTCGCCGTCGCAGGGACGCCTGCACACGCGGCCGCTGTAAGGACACGCACCGGCAGGCACCGCTCGACGGGGCTGCGTGCTAGCCAAGACGCACGCAACCCCGGCGAGAGGCGCTCACCGGTGCAGTTGGTCGCCTCCGCTGCGGCTCGTGTCGCCGCCGCATCGCCCTCTCGCTCGCTCGCTCGGGTGGGAAGGAGAAAGGGGATCGATGGGAAAGGAAAATGGGGTTAGGGTTAGGAGGGAGCTGTGGCTGCGGGCTGGTTTGCCCGTCACAGCTGCGGCGGCTCCAGCTGGGCCGGCAGGCCGTCCTGGCCCAAGCCAGGCAACGACTGTGGGGAGAGAGGGAGCTGTGTTGTTCTGGCCCAGCTCAGCGGTAAATAAATTTTAGCCCGAAATAAAAAGCTGCTGTTCTGGACAGAAATATTTCTAGGAAAAATATTTGACATTTTTCCTGCTAATAACTGAATTTTTTCTATAAAGTGAACATTATTTCAGGGCTAAATTTGATGCATGAATTATTATGGTTATTTTGGGAATTTAATTCTTTAGGTATTTTAATTCCTGTTATATTTTAACATGTTAGGTCATGCCATGATTAAATTATTTATGATGTAAATTAATTATGTTTAGTTATTTTCCTTTTATGGCATTTTATGCTCCTAATTATTGTTATTGTATCTTTATACCATATTTAATGATTAGCATGCTTTTATATTATCCTTAATGTTTTCTAAAGCAATTATGTTATGATTAATTATTTCAAGGCATTTTATTATATCTTAGAGAATAATGATATTTTATCTAAGTTCATAATGTGCTTCTCTAATCAGTTTCTTATTAGAGAGCTTTAAGTTTTAATTCTTATATGGCCTCGATTAAATAGTACTTTAAGCAATCAAATTAAGTGGGGCTTTTATGCTCTTTACGAGCAATTATGTCAATTATGGTTATAGCCCTAAAATAACTAAAGGTTGTTGCTCAAAATATATAATGTGTTCTTTGAATGAGGCCTCTTATGTTAATAATGTTCCCCAAAATTTAATTAATGGTTGCTTTATCTTAAGTAATTAAGTGGACTTTGATCTGATCTATAATTAAGCTTTGGGCATAATGAGTGCCTAATGTTGACTTTTCATGGTTATATTTAACTAAACCATGGATTGTCATAAACAATTGCCAACTAAAGAAATTTTGTCCTTAAGCCATACATAGTTAATGAGGCTATTCTACTAAATGTCTCTAATTGATTAAGGGTGGTCTGTATTTACCATTGTGGCCAAAGCTGATTGGTAGGTACATGACTACAAAAATTTATTGTTCTCGTCCACTTCTGACCAAAGTTGATGTGGACTAGTTCCATAAAAGAAGTACACAGAGACATGATTTTAATCAAGTGTGGTTGATGTTTGTCATCTTGGCCAAAGCTGGTTGACGAATATCTGACTACAAAATTTTACTGCTCTTGCTCACTTCTGGCCAAAGCTGATGTGAGCTGGATTAGTAAAAGAAGTTTGAAGAGGCCATTAAGTGTGACTAGTATTTGTTATTCTGGCCAAAGCTGATTAATGAATACTTGATCACAAGATTTTGTTGTTATGATACACTTCTGGCCAAAGCTGATGAGGATCATATCAACAAAAGCAGTTTATGATCTGGGAAAGGAATTCTCATGCATAAGGCTTTTGGACAATTTTTTTTGAAATAGGCCACAAATATTAAAGTACTTTTGGGAAATTAAACTAAAGATATAAATCAATTAATTGATTATTAAGTTGTTGTAGGTTTTATACTTACAATTGACTTGTTTGCTTCCGCCATTGAGTGCATCTGATTAATGTTGTGATTCATGGCCATATATATATATATATATATATATATATATATATATATATATATATATATATATATATATATATATATATATTTGAATCAATTAAGTCTTAATTATAACTATGAGTCGTTAGATTAATTCCCAGATCAATTAATTTGAGGCTATAAGCTTCTGTGATCATCATTATGATCACTAAGTTGTCTTTCGACTAAGTAGTCTCCAATTAAGATGGAACCAAAGGGAAAGTTTGGTTGGAGACTTAATGTTATTTTGGCATAAGTTGTGGCACGTGAATTCATTCTGACCAAAGTTGATTGGATACATATGCCATTCCCTAAAGATTAATGTTTATATGAGGAATTATGTTTTGCATGATCACTATAAAAGTTTGTGATCATACACTTTTATTATCCCTATTTCTAATGTTTACAATTCAGTCATAATGTTTTCGACTGATTTAATGTTTCTCATAAATAATGATTTAAGTTTATGAATATATATCATTGTTTCATGAGGCCATGCATAATGAAAATTTAATGAGCTCCCATTAAAGCAATTTTGACTACTAAGGCGTTGACAAGAATTCAATAAATTCTTGTCTATTAATATCAGTTGGGAGCAAAACCCGGTAAAAATCAAGGGTAGTATGCCAGTAAGGATCTGGGGGAGTAATTCCCTAGTTCATTTATAAGAATATTATTTCTGGCATTAAATGAAGTAGCTTTAATGGCTTCTTAAAATCTTATGGGATCATATTGATCACCAGAATACTTAAAATTTAAGGTTTGAGGTATGATTTTTTTATGGAACTTTTGAGTTCACTTTATTATGTTATTATGGCCTCATGGACGAAAAGGTTTGAGGTGAAGTTTTTTTTTAGTTGGACTGGAGGTTAATGTTAAAGGGTATGGAAATTTTCCATTAACACAAAATATAAAGTCCCGTATCCTCCATTCCTATAATGTGATTTATGTTATTAACTTTATAGACTTCTCCTCTAAAAGTGGAATATTTATTATGGAAGTTCGTTGAAATGTTGAGCAATAGCTCCGTCCACATTTCGAGGGGGAGCAAACTTCCAGGTATGTTTTGTCTCACTTTTAAGAATTTTGTGGTTATATTATGATTCTTATTTGTGGTTATTATGATTCTCATGTTGAATTTTAAAATTTATAAATAAAAAATTTGAGCATATTACCCCAGTGCACGATGATTATGGTGATAAGGACAATTAAATTGCCCTTTTTAATGTTGATGCCATATGATTAGCCATTATGTTCCTTCTAATGTTTATGTAATATTAAGTGATAAATCTTGCATAGATTTTCTCATAAGCAAGATAAAAGATTTAATTATGCTCTCCATAATGATTCTTCTAAAGCACCAAAGGAGGATAATGAAAATTATGATACTCTCATGATATTAAAAAAAACTAAAGGGAGAGCAGTTAAATTATAAAGGCTTTATGATAATTAAGAGCTCCACTATTGACATTATTAATGGAGCTGTTCCTAACTTCCAGATTGCCAAGGTAATCCGTGGCAAAGTTCCTATTAAAGTTTAAGCAACACGTCTTGTTAAAAGACTTGTTGGAAAAGATTTAATGTGAATGGGAGTTTGAGGGAATAAATTATGAAAAGGTGACATATGTTCACCAAATTTAAGATTTTAGAGATGGAAATTTAATAAAGTTTTTCCTTTCGTGTAATGAGGAATCAATTATAAGGACTAGCAGTGCAAAGTTCAACAAGAAATAATCTTGATGAGGTATTTATGATTAGTTAATATTGTATTGATCATAAACAATAGGGATATTGCATAAAACCCGGAAGTTTTCTCTCGGGATAAGATAATCTTGGTGATTTCATATTTGAAAGATTCACTAAGATTGGTCCATAAAGGGGAGTATTAAGTCTATTCAAAAGGTTTATGTTTACTCCCTCAAGGGCGATAAGTTTTCCTTATGTTGTCACTAATGTTTAAGTTATTATGTGCCCTTAAGTTTTTGAGGCCGGGATAACTGGTAGACATAAGTCCAGGACTGGACCCCTGGAAAATTGTTAAGAAAAGGCTATGCTTTGTTTGCATAAGCACTAAAGTAATGATGTGTGTTATATGTCACACTAAGGGATTGCATGCTCACATTTAAATATATACGGTAACCATCAAGTTGTGGGCCACTAAGGTATTTGGCAAGGTGTGAATTTACGAAAGTTCTATCCACAAAAGTTTTAACCTTGCGGGGGGGAGCCATATTGTGGAGTGGTTTTACCCGATTTTCTTAAGGCATCGTCAAGGATGCAAACTAAAGTTGTGGCATGCTCTTAATTCCCTAAGTACTTAAGATATGGATTCATGTCCCTGATCCATATAAATTCAAAAATAAGGAATCTCATTAATTTTTTTTATCCCGGAATACATTATGTAAGAGTGCAGATTATTCGAGTAACATGTCAAAAGGTACCTGTCAGACCTATGACATTGTGAAAGATTAATTCCAGAATCAAACATATTCAAGGCCTTGATGAATTAAGTTTTAAGGCTCAACAAATAAGTATTAAATTTAAGGCATAAGTGTTGAGCATCACTTAAGTTAATGTTTTGATGATTAGTTCATAAATATTATGCTAAGGTATTAAAGCTAAGCATTATATTTAAAAAGGCTTGCCTTCTAATGTTGCCGGCATAAAGACTAAATGGCAGCCTATTACTAAGGGACAAATTATGATTCTGGAAACAAAACATATTTCTCTTCTTTTCAAAAGCATGCGCATAAGGACTTGCACGAGAATATATGAAGAGAAATTGCACTCTTGGGACCGTTGCAACACCATCTCCCCAAAAGGGACTCATTTTAAGATCGAATGGGAACCATAGTCAATAGGTTCAGCAGTACTTAATTGACTATTGCAATCTATTGTCTTGGTGTACCATTTTATCAAGGAATGAGTATGTAATGATTATGATGCTTATGTAAAGAATTTTGTGAATAAAGTTAATGAATTATGTGAGTAAAGTTCACGGAGCTCCTAAGCTAAAGAAGTTCCATTTTGAGATAAGATGGCATATTGTAGTGACTGGATTCTGTGGTATTAATTGACCGTTGCAATCTTTTTATCTCGTATGCCATTTTATTAAGAAGTGGGCTTATAAGTTTAGCCTTACGATCAAGGGGGAGAATGTTGGATATTATGATCTTAAAGACTAAACTGTAGCCATTATGTTTTAATGATAAAGATAAAGCTTAAGTGCAAAATATCTGATGTGCTACAGTGGCAAACAGTAGGGCGGTGCTACAGTGCCCACCTACTCTGATGAGCTGCCCTGATCAGGGGCAGCTCATCAGCCAACTCATGGTGTGGGCCCCCTGGTGCACAGTGCATGTTGTGTATTGAGAGATAAAAAGATAAGGGAGATGTGTGGCTGTTGGCAGCCCTAAGATAGCACACACACACACACACACACTCACCTCTCTCTCTCTCTCTCTCTAAGGATGCTGATCAAGCCTGCGCTGGAGCACTGGGAAGGACTCTCACAGCCATCAGATTGAGTTCTTGGTGGTGTTGAGCTAAAGAAAGGAGATGGCAGTACCTGCAGATCAAGGTATGCTCATCTCCTAATCAAGTTTGTGGCTCAAACTTGTGCTAACAAGATCCTGGAGCATCCAACACTCGTCGCTTTCACCTGACTAATTAGCGTCGTAGTCGTCGGCCGTAGCGGCTCATGGTGCTTGCGCCCCATCCTCGCCGCTAGGGTTTCGAGAGCAGGAGCGGCGGAGAGGGTGGCGAGCAGAGGGTGTTAGATGGAAGTGGAAAAGAGAAGACGACAGCGACGCGGTGGCTGCGTTGTGAATTCATTCTAGCCTTGAGGGCATGGACGGAATTTTGCGCAGGCCTACGTCCATGTTGATTTCTTTTAGGAAATCATGCCGAATTTATTTATTTTTATTTTGCTTTTTTTAGATTGACTTCTCCAAATCTTGAATGATCCTCCTTTTTCTTTTTGCGAAACCCCGCACGCTTTATTCATTCTCAACAATGTTTATCGGTACAAGATTGTGGTTGTGGGGTGCATGAATTTTTTAGAACATAATACAGACACATGCGTTCATATATACGCACCTACACTCACGCACACCTTACCCCTATGTGTTGGAAATATGCCCTAGAGGAAATAATAAATTGGTTATTATTATATTTCCTTGTTCGTGATAATCGTTTATTATCCATGCTATAATTGTATTGATTGGAAACTCAGATACATGTGTGGGTACATAGACAACACTGTGTCCCTAGTATGCCTCTAGTTAACTAGTTCGTTGATCAAAGATGGTCAAGGTTTCCTGGCCATAGACATGAGATGTCATTTGATAACGGGATCACATCATTAGGAGAATGATGTGATGGACAAGACCCAAACTATAAACATAGCATATGATCGTGTCAGTTTATTGCTATAGTTTTCTGCATGTCAAGTATCTGTTCCTATGACCATGAGATCATGCAACTCACTGACACCGGAGGAATACCTTGTGTGTATCAAACGTCACAACGTAACTGGGTGACTATAAAGATGCTCTACAGGTATCTCCGAGGGTGTCTGTTGAGTGGGCATGGATCAAGACTGGTATTTGTTACTCCGTGTGACGGAGAGGTATCTCAGGGCCCACTCGGTAATACAACATCACAATAAGCCTTGCAAGCAATGTGACTAAGTGTTAGCCACGGGATCTTGTATTACAGAACGAGTAAAGAGACTTTCCGGTAACGAGATTGAACTAGGTATAGAGATACCGACGATCGAATCTCGGGCAAGTAACATACCGAAGAACAAAGGGAACAGCGTACGGGATTAACTGAATCCTTGACATAGAGGTTCAACCGATAAAGATCTTCATAGAATATATAGGAACCAATATGAGCATATAGTTCTCGAACCCGCAGGGTCTGCACACTTAAGGTTCGGTGATGTTTCGGTGTAGTAGAGTTATGTATGATGGTGACCGAAGGTTGTTCGGAGTCCCAGATGAGATCCTGGACGTCACGAGGAGCTCCGGAATGGTCCGGAGGTAAAGATTGATTTATAGGAAGTCCTATTTTGGTCACCGGAAAAGTTTTGGGTATTTCGGTAGTGTACCGGGAGTGCCGGGAGGGGTACCGGGGACCATCGGGAGGGGTGTCTCAACCCAAAGGACCTCATGGGCTGTGGGAGGAGTCAAACCAGCCCCTAGTGGGCTGGCCTAACACCCCCACTAAGGCCCATGTGGCTTTGGGTGGAAAAAATCCAAAGGAGGAAAGGTGAAGGGTTTCCAAGTGGAGAGGAGGAATCCTACTCCTAATAGGATTGGAGTAGGACTCCTCCACCTCCAATTTCGGCCAAACCTTGAGGGTTTGAGGCTGCCTCCTCCCCTCCCTCCCTCCTATATATACTAGAGGATTTAGAGGGAAGAGCTAACCCTAATTGCCACGTGCTCCCTCTACTTCATCTAGATCGGTTTCTCCTCTAGTCTAGTTTCAGTGGTGCTTAGGCGAAGCCCTGCCGGAATTGTTCCACCACCATAGCCGCCGCGCCGTCGCGCCGCCGGAGAACTCTTCTACCTCTCCGCTCCCTCTTGCTGGATCAAGAAGGCGGAGATCGTCATCGAGCTGTACGTGTGCTGAACGCGGAGGTGCCGTCCGTTCGGCGCTAGATCGGAAGGACCGTGATCAGGATCGCGAGACGATTCGTGATTTGATCGCGGGATGGATCGTGATGGGATCGCGGGACGGATCGAGATTGGATCGCGAGATGGACCGTGATGGGATCGCGGGACGCTCGGCGATTTGGATCGCGAAGACGTTCGACTACATCAACCGCGTTTCTTAACGCTTCCCGCTTAGCGATCTACAAGGGTATGTAGATCCACTCTCCCTCTCGTAGATGCTCATCACCATGGTTAGATCTTGCGTGTGCGTAGGAAATTTTTTGTTTCCCATGCAACGTTCCCCAACAGTGGTATCAGAGCTAGGTCTATGTGTAGATGAGATCTCGAGTAGAACACAAAGGAGTTTGTGGGCGTTGATATTCATATTGCTTCCTCCCTTGGTCTTTTCTTGATTCGACGGTATTGTGGGATGAAGCGTCCCGGACCAACATTACTCGTACGCTTACGAGAGATCGGTTCCATCAACTGACATGTAACTTCGTTGCATAAAGATGGCTGGCGGGTGTCTGTTTCTCCCACTTTAGTCGGATCGGATTTGACAAAGGCGGTCCTTGAGAAGGTTGAATAGCAATTTTTGTATCACCGTTGTGGTTTTTGCGTAGGTAAGAATTGTTCTTGCTAGATACCCGTAGCAGCCACGTAAAACTTGCAACAACAATTAGAGGACGTCTAACTTGTTTTTGCAGGGTATGTTGTGATGTGATATGGCCAATTACATAATGAGATATATGTGATGTATGAGATGATCATGTATTGTATAGAATATCACGACTTCCATGTCGATGAGTACGGCAATCGGCAGGAGCCATAGGGTTGTCTTTAATTATTTTCGCCATTTTTGCTTTACTTTATCGCTATGAGTTAGCAATAGTCGTGGAAGCAACAGTCGGCGCGACAACCTCATGGCGACACATTGATGGAGATCAAGATGATGGCGATCATGGTGTTATGCCGGTGACGATGGAGATCATGCCGGTGCTTTGAAGATGGAGATCAAAAGCACAAGTTCATGGCCATATCATGTCACTTATGATTTGCATGTGATGTTAATCCTTTTATGCATCTTATTTTGCTTAGGACGACGGTAGCATTATAAGGTGATCCCTCACTAAAATTTCAAGATAAAATTGTGTTCTCCCCGAGTGTGCACCGTTGCGAAAGTTCATCATTTTGAGACACCAGGTGATGATCAGGTGTGATAGACTCTACGTTCACATACAACGGGTGCAAGCCAGTGTTGCACGTGCGGAACACTCGGGTTAAACTCGACGAGCCTAGCATGTACAGACATGGCCTCGGAACACAAGAGACCGAAAGGTCGAACATGAGTCATATAGTAGATATGATCAACATGAAGATGTTCACCATTGAAACCACCTCAACTCACGTGATGATCGGACTTGAGTTGGTGGATTTGGATCATGTGTCACTCGAATGACCGGAGGGATGTCAATTTGAGTGGGAGTTTTTAAGTAACATGATTAACTAAACTCATTATCATGAACATAGTCAAAATGTCATGCAAATTATGTTGTAGATTACTAGCTCGCACTGTAGCTCCCTTAATTTTTATATGTTCCTAGAGAAATAGAGTTGAAACATGATGGTAGCAATAAAGCGGACTGGGTCCGTGATCTGAGGATTGTCCTCATTGCTGCACAGAAGGCTTATGTCCTTAATGCACCGCTCGGTGCGCCACCCCCTCAAGCGTCGTCTGTAGATGTTGTGAACATCTGACAGGCACGTTCTGATGACTACTTGATAGTTCAGTGCGTCATGCATTACGGCTTAGAATTGAGGCTCCAAAACGTTTTGAACGTCATGGAACATATGAGATGTTCTAAGAGCTGAAATTGGGATCTCAGGCTCGTGCCCGTGTTGAGAGGTATGAGACCTCCAACAAGATTCTTTGCCTGCAAGATGAAGGAGAATAGCTCAATCGGTGAGCATGTGCTCAGATTGTCTGGGTGCTACAATCGTTTGAATCGAGTGGGAGTTGATCTTCCAGATAAGATAGTGATTGATATAGCTCTCCAAGTCACTGTCACTAAGCTACTAGAGCCTCGTGATGAACTACAAAATGCCAGGGATAGAAATAATGATCCCTGAGCTATTCGCGATGTTTGACACCGCGAAGGTAGAAATCAAGAAGGAGCAACAAGTGTTGATGGTTAGTGAAACCACTAGTTTCGAGAAGGGCAAGGGCTAGGAGGGAAACTTCATGGATGGCAAGTCAGTTGCTGCTCCAGTGAAGAAACCCAAGGTTGAACCCAAACCCGAGACTAAGTGCTTCTATTATGAGGAGAACGGTCGCTGAAGTGGAACAACCCTAGATACTTGGTAGATAAGAAGGCTGTCAACGTCGATAGAAGTATATTTGATATACGTGTTATTGATGTGTACCTTGCTAGTACTCCTAGTAGCACCTGGGTATTGGATACCAGTTCGGTCGCTAAATGTTAGTAACTCGAAATAAAAGCTACGGAATAAACGGAGGCTAGCTAAGGGTGAGGTGACGATGAGTGTTGGAAGTGTTTCCAAGGTTGATGTGATCACCATCGCACGCTCTCTCTACCTTCGGGATTAGTGATGAACCTAAATAAATGTTATTTGGTGTTTGCGTTGAGCATGAACGTGATTAGATCATGTTTATTGCAATACGGTTATTCATTCAAGTTAGAGAATAATGGTTATTCTGTTTACATGAATAATACCTTCAATGGTCATGCACCCAATGAGAATGGTTTATTGAATCTTGATCGTAGTGATACACATGTTCATAATATTGTGCCAAAAGATACAAAGTTAATAATGATAGTACCACATACTTGTGGCACTGCCGCTAAATGTCATATTGGTGTAAAACGCATGAAGAAACTCCATGCTGATGGATCTTTGGACTCATTCGATTTCGAATCGGTTGAGACATGCGGACCATGCCTCATGGGCAAGATGACTAAGACCCCGTTTTCCGGTATGATGGAGCGCGCAAGTGACTTATTGGAAATGATACATGTTGATGTATTTGGTCGAATGAGTGTTGTAGCGTGCGGTGGATATCATTATTTTCCTACCTTCACTGATGATTTGAGTAGATATGGGGATATTTACTTAATGAAACACAAGTCTGAAACGTTTGAAAAGTTCAAACAAATTCAGAGTGAAGTTTGAGATCATCGTGACAAGAAGATAAAATATCTACGATATGATCGTAAGAGGTAAATATCTGAGTTACGAGTTTGGTATACAACTTAAGACAATGTGGAAGTTGTTTCACAACTCACGCCACCTGGAACACCATAGTGTGATGGTGTGTCTGTACGTCATAGTCGTGCTCTATTGGATATGGTGTGTACTATGATGTCTCTTATCGATTTGCCACTATCATTTTGGGGTTATGCATTAGAGACAACTACATTCACTTTAAAAAGGGGCACCATCTAAGTCCGTTGAGATGACACCGTATGAATTTTGGTTTGGCAGAAACCTAAGCTGTCATTTCTTAATGTTTGGGGCTGCGACGCTTATGTGGAAAAAGGTTTTCAACCTGATGAGCTCGAACCCAAAGCGGACAAATGCATCTTCATAGAATACCCTAACGTAACAGTTGGGTAAATCTTCTATCTCAGATCCAAGCACAAAGTGTTTGTTGCTAAAACGGGTCCTTTCTCGAGAAAGAGTTTCTCTCGAAAGAATTAAGTGGGAGGAAGATAGAACTTGATGAGGTTGTTGAACCTTTGTTTCAACCAGAGAGTAGCGCAGCGCAGAAAGTTGTTTCTGTGGAGCCTACGTTAGTTGAAGAGGAAGTTAATGATGATGATCATAAAGCTTCGGATCAAGTTACTATCGAACCTCGTAGGTCGACAAGGACGCGTACTACTCCTGGGTGTTACGGCAACCCTGTCTTAGAGGTCATGTTGTTGGACAACGATGAACCTACGAGCAATGGAGAAGCGATGATGGGCCCGGATTCCGAGAAATGGTTAGAGGCCATGCAATCTGAGATGGTATCCATGTAAGAAAACAAAGTATGGGCTTTGGAAGTATTACCTGAAGGGTGAAAGGCCATTCAGAACAAATGGATCTTTAAAAGGAAGACGGACGCGGACGGTAATGTCACCGTCTATAAAGCTCGACTTGTGGCAAAGAGTTTTTCACAAGTTCAAGGAGTTGACTACGATGAGACTTTCTCACCCGTAGCGATGCTAAAGTCTGTTGGAATTATGTTAGCAGTTGCTGCATTTTTTGATTTTGAAATCTGGCAGATGGATGTCAAAACATCATTTCCTTAACGGTATCCGTGAGGAAAGGTTGTATGTGATACAACCGGAAGGTTTTGTCAGTTCTAAGGATGCTAAAATATATGCAAGCTCCAGCGATCCTTCTATGGACTGGAGCAAGCATCTCGGAGTTGGAATATACGCTTTGATGAGGTGATCAAAGTTTTTGAGTCTATACAAAGTTTATGGGAAACTTGTATTTACAATAAAGTGAGTGGGAGCACTATAGAATTTCTGATAAGTATATGTGGATGACATATTGTTGATCGGAAATGATGTAGAATTTCTGGAAAGCATAAAGGGTTGTTTGAAAAGGAGTTTTTCAAAGGAAAACCTGGAATGAAGCTACTTAAATATTGGGCATCTTGATCTATAGAGGTAGATCAAGACGTCTGATAGAACTTTCAATGAGTACATACCTTGACAAGATTTTGAAAGAGTTCAAAATGGATCAGTCAAAGAAAGAGTTCTTGCCTGATTTGTAAGGTGTGGAGTTGAGTGAGACTCAAAGCACGACCACGGCAGAAGAAAGAGAAAGGACGAAGGTCGTCCCCTATGCCTTATCCATAGGCTCTGTATAGTATGCCATGCTATGTACCACACCTGATATGGGGTGTCCCGATCTTCTCAGTAAGCGGCGGTGGTGATGATGATGGTGTAGGATAACTTGTATGTCGCCGATGAACTCTCCCTCGCTTGATCCCTGATGCCAATGCAAAAGGTCTCAACCCTTAGGATATTCACAACGTCACACACTTGCGCACGCAGCCGTCGACCACGAACGGTATAATTGCAATATACTAATTCCCAGAACAGCAAATCACACTTGACTTGCAGTATATAATCACCAGATCGATACGAATTGGTGATGAGGATTCAAGATGAATGCTTACAAGCAATCTCATGAACTAGGGTTTATCTTAAACGTGGCCTAACCTTAACTAACTCTAGGGGACGGGTATTTATAGTCTAAAACGAGATCGAAGGGGTACACGGGCTGGACAGCCCAAAACCTGCGCGCAGGCAGAGCGGTACTACCGCTTATGGCAAGCGGTACTACCGTGATAAGCGGTACTACCGCTCGTACCAATATCAAGTGCCGCTTTAGTACCGCTTGGGGTCGCTCGATTCCAGAAGAAATTTCCTAAGCGGTACTAGGACGGTAGTACTGGAGCGGTACTACTGCTAAAGCGGTACTACCGCTTGTGTGGGCGGTACTACCGCCCTGGAAACTGCAGGGTCTTCCTCCCTTTCCAGCTGCAATGCCTCCTTGCTCCCCTCCTTGCTCCCTTGTGCCATGCCTTTCTCTCCAATGTACCTAATGACACATACACACAAGGATTTAGGCAGTATAAAGCTCTCATTAAAATAAATAGCATTATCAACTAAGAGAGAATTCACCTGTTGTTCTAGTAACTTAGCACGAGCTCTTGTAATTGGGCCAATCCTGATTTCATCATTGGACATCTTCTTTGCAGCAACAGGTTGTTTATCTTCATGAGGTAGAGAGGGAACCATAGTAGGGATATCCTCATCATCCTCCCCCCCTTCAAAAGGCGTCGACCCCGACGCTCCAAGGTCATCGACATCACATGGGGACAAATCAGCAACGTTGAAACTGTTGCTAACGCCACCAAAGTCAGCAATAGGAATATCAATCGAGTAGGCATTGTCATTTATCTTGGCTAACACCTTGTAAGGGCCAGCACCACGCGGCCGAAGTTTAGAACGTCTCAACTGTGGAAACCTGTCCTTGCGAAGATGCACCCACACCATATCGCCAGGCTAGAACAAAACTTTCTTTCTTGATTGGTTGCGTGCAGCAGCAATGTTCTTGCCTTGCTTCTCAATAGCCTCCCGTGTCTTCTCATGAATCTTCTTCACATAATCTGCTCTGTTTGATGCCTCCATATCAACCCTCTCATGCAATGGAAGAGGCAGCAAATCTAGTGGTGTAAGTGGTTTGAAACCATACACCACCTCAAAAGGACAAAGCTGGGTGGTAGAATGCACAACCCTGTTATAAGCGAACTCAACAAGTGGCAAACACTCCTCCCACGCACGCAGATTTTTCTTGATCATAACTCTCAGCAATTGGGACAATGTGCGATTCACCACCTCCGTTTGACCATCAGTTTGTGGGTGACATGTAGTGCTGAACAACAACTTTGTTCCTAGCTTTCCCCACAATGTCTTCCAGAAGTAGCTCATAAACTTCACGTCCCTGTCAGAGACAATTGTCTTTGGCACTCCATGCAAGCGTACGATGTCCCTGAAAAACAGGTTAGCAATATGCGACGCATCGTCGCTTTTGTGGCATCCAATAAAATGTGCCATCTTAGAAAATCTATCCACTACCACAAATATAGAATCATGACCTCTTTTAGTGCGTGGCAAACCTAACACAAAATCCATACTTATATCTTCCCATGGTGTGGTAGGTGTAGGTAGTGGCGTATACAAACCGTGAGGCTTCAGTTTTGACTTGGACTTGTGACATGTAATGCAGCGCCGAACAAACCTGTCCACGTCGCGCCTCATCTTGGGCCAATAAAAGTGATCAGCCAGCATGAGCAGCGTCTTCTCACGCCCAAAGTGACCCATCAATCCGCCTGCATGTGATTCCTGCAACAATAGCAAACGGGCGGACGATTCTGGAACACAAAGTTTGTTAGCTCGAAACAAGTATCTATCATGGATGTGGTATTTCTCCCATGCATTTCGAAGCAAACATAAACGATATGGTTCAGCAAAATCATGATCAGTTGCATACAAATCACACAAACGTTCTAAACCAGGAATTTGAATATCGAGACGTGTCAAAAGCATGTTCTTCCTAGAGAGAGCATCAGCAACAATGTTACCTTTTCCCTTCTTATGCTTAATGATATATGGAAAAGACTCAATAAACTCAACCCATTTAGCTAAGCGTCGATGCAGATTGGATTGAGCTTTCAAATACTTCAATGCTTCATGATCAGAATGTATGATAAATTCTTTTGGCCACAAATAATGTTGCCAAACCTCAAGAACTCTAACAAGCGCATACAATTCTTTATCATAAATAGGATAATTCAGTCGAGCACCAAAAAGTTTCTCGCTGAAATAAGCAATAGGTCTACCTTCTTGCATCAACACACCACCAATACCGATACCACTAGCATCACATTCAACTTCAAATTGTTTGGAAAAATCTGGTAGTGCAAGTAATGGTGCAGAAGTAAGCAAACGTTTCAGCTCGTCAAAAGCATGATCTTGGGCTGCGCCCCACACAAAAGGCACACCTTTCTTCGTTAATTCATTCAATGGTGCAGCAATAGTACTAAAGTCTTTCACAAAACGGCGATAAAAACCAGCAAGACCGTGAAAACTTCGTACTTGACTAACATTCATGGGAGTAGGCCAATCTTGAATTGCTTCAATCTTAGATGAATCTACTTCTACCCCATGCTTAGATACAACGTATCCTAGAAAGATCACTTTATCTTTTGCAAATGTGCACTTCGCAAGATTAGCATACAATTGATTATCACGCAACACTTGCAAAACCTGTCTAATATGATCACAATGTTCAGATTCATTGCGGCTGTAAATAAGTATATCATCAAAATATACAACCACAAAACGACCAATAAACTTTCTCAAAACATGATTCATTAATCGCATGAAGGTACTAGGTGCATTAGTGAGACCAAAAGGCATAACTAACCACTCATATAAACCAAATTTAGTTTTGAAAGCAGTTTTCCATTCATCCCCTTCCTTCATCCGAATTTGATGGTAACCACTACACAAATCAATCTTAGAGAAAACAGCAGCACCACTCAATTCATCTAGCATATCCTCTAAGCGTGGAATAGGATGACGATATCGAATAGTGATGTTGTTAATAGCTCTACAATCTACGCACATGCGCCATGTACCATCTTTCTTAGGCACCAAAATAACAGGAACAACACAAGGACTAAGAGAAACACGAATATACCCTTTGTCTAGTAGCGCTTGCACTTGCTTCTGTATTTCCTTCGTTTCGTCGGGATTGGTCCTGTATGGCGCTCGGTTGGGGAGGGTGGCGCCGGGTATGAGATCAATTTGGTGCTCAATTCCACGCAATGGTGGCAGCCCCGATGGTACCTCCTCCGGAAACACATCGCCATATTCCTGCAAAACAGTAGACACACCAAGAGAAACAGATTGCGTATCATTAGAAACTAAAACCTAGCCTTTGTACATAAGCACCAGAGGCAGGGCTGTAGGATCCTCTCGAAATTCTCTCATGTCTTCTTTGGTGGCTAATATAAGCAAACTAGGCTCTCTCGCACTTTTCGTTATATTATCACTCACGGCTTTTACATTGTTCTCTCGTGCAGGTGGCTGTTCGATATTCACTTCTGTTTTCTGACGAGACTCAGTGACAATTTGCTGTGGTGACATAGGCTGCAGATTTATTTTCTTGCCCTTGAACTCCAAGTGATAAGTATTGGCACGGCCATTGTGTTGCACATGGCGGTCATAGAGCCATGGCCGACCCAATAAAAGATGACAAACAGTCATAGGCACCACATCAAATTCAATGGAATCCGTGTATGGTCCTATCTCAAAATTCACGCGCACCATATGACTCACCTTCATCTCACCATTGTCACTCAACCATTGTACGTAATATGGATTGGGGTGAGGTAAATATTTCAGATTTAGCTTGGCACATAACTCCTTGCTTGCAAGATTGCGGCAGCTACCTCCATCAATGATCACTCTGCAAGCTTTGTTGGGGCCAACTAGTGCTTTTGTTTGGAACAAATTGCAGCGCTGTGAATCAACATGTGGCTGCACACTAAGAGCACGCTGCGAGACAACAATAGTAGGTGCTGGAGAGGCGAAAGCATCTATGCCGTCGTCACGTGTGTACCCATCGTCATCTGAAGCATATGGATCAGCATCATCGCCAGTCTCATACTCATTGTCATCGTTTACAATCATCACTTTTCTATTGGGGCACTCTCTCTTGAAGTGTCCCTTGCCTCCACATGTATGACATAACATATATCTATTACGGGCTGTAGACATATTGGAACCTGAGCTAGCAGCAGGAGCAGCAGGTTGCTTTGATTGTGGAACTGTGAAGGCTGGTTTGGTTGCAGAAGAAGAGGGGCGGCTGGCAGCGCCCTCAATAGGGGGCGGCGGTGTTCTGTTAGAGAACCGCCCAGCTGTAGTATAACGTCCTTTAATTTGAGCTTCTTCGGCCAACTGGGACTCAGCTTCTCTTGCATGATGGAGTAGCTCATTCATGGTATTGTATTGGTGATGCCGAACAATACCCTTACTGTTATATTTCAGCCCATGGAGAAAACGTTGCATAGTCATCTCAACAGACTCTCGCACTCGAGCACGCTGCATCAACATCTCCATCTCCATGTAATATGCATCAACCGTCAGGGAACCTTGCTTCAATTGTGTCAATTTATCATAAACTGTGCGCAAGTAATTAGTGGGAACAAAACAAGCTTTCATAACCGCCTTCATCTCATGCCATGTACGAACAGGAAGCTCATTGTCATCGCGACGGGTACTCACAACGCTATCCCACCAACGCAATGCATAGCCATCAAATTCAGAAGAAGCAAGCTTGACCTTCCTATCTTCAGTATAATCATGCAAACACCATAATTTCTCCATCTTAAGCTCCCAAGTGAGATACTCTTCGACATCAGTGGAGCCTTCAAATCGAGGAATCGTGAACTTGGGCTTGCCCAAAACATCATCCTCCTGAAACGGTACACGCCGAGCACCAAGTGGTGGTGGTAGGCAACCATGCCCTTGAAAGCCACGCCCACGGCCATGATTGCCCACCATGTTGTCATTGTCGTCATGGACACTATCAACATCGTCATGGTCGTCATGTTGGCGTTGCTCAATCGCGACATGTAACCCATTGACTGAAGTTGTCAACTGCTGTATACTTGTTTGGAGAGCATTGACTTGTGTTTGCATAGCATTGACGGTAGTGTCAGTTGCGTCCACTTTCATTTGTATAACTTGAATATCAGCCTCAATTTTTTCAGCGGATCGATCAATAACCCCTGTCAAATGAACGCGGAGAGCTTCATGGTCCTTCCATGAAACACACTCGTCATCAGCCTTTTTCTGCAGCACATCAACATCACTAGAAGACATGATTAGTAGGTTAGTGCAAAAATCAAAATCTGTGTGGTGGCACACTCACAACTCACTCAAAACTGACAAGAAAAGGAAATCTTACCGTTCCAAAGTGAATAGTAATGCTTACCCGTTCAGATGGATGACTAATGCACGGATGTGATGAAGTGAATACCCGGGTATGAGAACAATCACACGACAGAGCAGGAGTATATGGTGGAGCTAGGTATGATATCCTATCTACACCGAAGACAAGTCCTAGTGCTGATCGTGTGAGCCAACAACCAAGGAAAACACACACGGTGGAGAAAAATGTGGCAGAGCAACTATCAAAACAGGAGGTGTTGCAATGCACTCGAGAGACACTAGCAATGCTCAATGTAAACAGGCACAAGATTGCTCAATTCTACTAGTGCACAATCGCAAGAAGCCAACAGTGCAATAGATAGCAACCACGTCCAGCCACTGTTTCTCTCTTTTCTTTCTTTCACTCTATTTTTTTTTCAACTGTCACGTGAACAGTAAAAAACAATCCTCTTTTTTTTTTTTGAGGCCACAATAGATCGCAAGCAGCGGCAACTGTTCTTGGGTCACGTCCAGAAATTGCAAAGCACCAAAACCTATATGAGCAGCCTGTAGAGCGGAAACTAGTCTCGTGGGTAAGTTCCTAACACCTTTTGTGTAGACAGGCTGTGGCTATGGATTGGAATTTGCAAAACAGGATAGCTGATCGAACAACAATCCAATCTACGATGCAATCTACGATGGAAACTAAAAACCAATGGATTCGAAGGAAAAAGCTACGCAAAAAGAAAGACACAACGACCAGCAACTAAAACCAATCTACGATGCAATCTAGGCTATGGCAAAAACCCTAACCCGAATCTTTTTGTGAGGCTTTTTCTGGATAGGATGAAAAACACAACTAATCTACGGATGATTTGGTGGATGCTTACCGAGGCAACGCTGGAGCTCTGATACCAAGATGATATGGGTTGTCCCGATCTTCTCAGTAAGCGGCGGTGGTGATGATGATGGTGTAGGATAACTTGTATGTCGCCGATGAACTCTCCCTCGCTTGATCCCTGATGCCAATGCAAAAGGTCTCAACCCTTAGGATATTCACAACGTCACACACTTGCGCACGCAGCCGTCGACCACGAACGGTATAATTGCAATATACTAATTCCCAATGGAACAGCAGATCACACTTGACTTGCAGTATATAATCACCAGATCGATACGAATTGGTGATGAGGATTCAAGATGAATGGTTACAAGCAATCTCATGAACTAGGGTTTATCTTAAACGTGGTCTAACCTTAACTAACTCTAGGGGACGGGAATTTATAGTCTAAAACAAGATCGAAGGGGTACACGGGCTGGACAGCCCAAAACCTGCGCGCAGGCAGAGCGGTACTACCGCTTATGGCAAGCGGTACTACCGTGATAAGCGGTACTACCGCTCGTACCAATATCAAGTGCCGCTTTAGTACCGCTTGGGGTCGCTCGATTCCAGAAGAAATTTCCTAAGCGGTACTAGGACGGTAGTACTGGAGCGGTACTACCGCTTGTGTGGGCGGTACTACCGCCCTGGAAACTGCAGGGTCTTCCTCCCTTTCCAGCTGCAATGCCTCCTTGCTCCCCTCCTTGCTCCCTTGTGCCATGCCTTCCTCTCCAATGTACCTAATGACACATACACACAAGGATTTAGGCAGTATAAAGCTCTCATTAAAATAAATAGCATTATCAACTAAGAGAGAATTCACCTGTTGTTCTAGTAACTTAGCACGAGCTCTTGTAATTGGGCCAATCGTGATTTCATCATTGGACATCTTCTTTGCAGCAACAGGTTGTTTATCTTCATGAGGTAGAGAGGGAACCATAGTAGGGATATCCTCATCAACACCTGTTTGTGCCTTGCGATGAGTCTGTCAAGGGGTACAAGAGTGATCCAGGAGTGGACCACTGGACAACGGTCAAGATTATCCTTAGTAACTAGAGGACTAAGGAAATATTTCTCGATTATGGAGGTGATAAAGAGTTCGTCGTAAAGGGTTACGTCGATGCAAGCTTTAACACCAATCCGGACGACTCTGAGTAGCAATCCGGATACGTATAGTGGAGCAGCCATTTGGAATAGCTCCAAGTGGAGTGTGGTAGAAGTGTCTACAGTATGACATAGAGATTTGCAAAGTACACACGGATCTGAATGTCGCAGACCCGTTGACTAAAGACCTCTCTCACATGCAAAGCATGATCGAACCCCAGAACTCATTGGGTGTTAGATTCATAATAATGTAAAACACATGGTGATGTGAACTACATTATTGACTCTAGTGCAAGTGCAAAACTGTTGGAAATATGCCCTAGAGGCAATAATAAATTGGTTATTATTATATTTCCTTGTTCGTGATAATCGTTTATTATCCATGCTATAATTGTATTGATTGGAAACTCAAATACATGTGTGGGTACATAGACAACACTGTGTCCCTAGTATGCCTCTAGTTAACTAGTTCGTTGATCAAAGATGGTCAAGGTTTCCTGGCCATAGACATGAGATGTCATTTGATAACGGGATCACATCATTAGGAGAATGATGTGATGGACAAGACCCAAACTATAAACATAGCATATGATCGTGTCAGTTTATTGCTATAGTTTTCTGCATGTCAAGTATCTGTTCCTATGACCATGAGATCATGCAACTCACTGACACCGGAGGAATACCTTGTGTGTATCAAACATCACAACGTAACTGGGTGACTATAAAGATGCTCTACAGGTATCTCCGAGGGTGTCTGTTGAGTGGGCATGGATCAAGACTGGGATTTGTTACTCCGTGTGACGGAGAGGTATCTCAGGGCCCACTCGGTAATACAACATCACAATAAGCCTTGCAAGCAATGTGACTAAGTGTTAGCCACGGGATCTTGTATTACAGAACGAGTAAAGAGACTTGCCGGTAACGAGATTGAACTAGGTATAGAGATACCGACGATCGAATCTCGGGTAAGTAACATACCGAAGAACAAAGGGAACGGCGTACGGGATTAACTGAATCCTTGACATAGAGGTTCAACCGATAAAGATCTTCGTAGAATATGTAGGAACCAATATGGGCATCCAGGTCCCGCTATTGGTTATTGACCGTAGAGTTGTCTTGGTCATGTCTACATAGTTCTCGAACCCGCAGGGTCTGCACACTTAAGGTTCGGTGACGTTTCGGGATAGTAGAGTTATGTATGGTGGTGACCGAAGGTTGTTCGGAGTCCCGGATGAGATCCTGGACGTCACGAGGAGCTCCGGAATGGTCCGGTGGTAAAGATTGATATATAGGAAGTCCTGTTTTGGTCACCGGAAAAGTTTCGTGTATTTCGGTAGTGTACCGGGAGTGCCGGGAGGGGTACCGGGGACCATCGGGAGGGGTGTCTCGACCCAAAGGACCTCATGGGCTGTGGGAGGAGTCAAACCAGCCCCTAGTGGGCTGGCCTAACCCCCCACTATGGGCCATGTGGCTTTGGGTGGAAAAAATCCAAAGGAGGAAAGGTGGAAAGGGTTTCCAAGTGGAGAGGAGGAATCCTACTCCTAATAGGATTGGAGTAGGACTCCTCCACCTCCAATTTCGGCCAAACTTTGAGGGTTTGAGGCTGCCTCCTCCCCTTCCTCCCTCCTATATATACTAGAGGATTTAGAGGGAAGAGCTAACCCTAATTGCCACGTGCTCCCTCTACTTCATCTAGATCGGTTTCTCCTCTAGTCTAGTTTCAGCGGTGCTTAGGCGAAGCCCTGCCGGAATTGTTCCACCACCATAGCCGCCGCACCGTTGCGCCGCCGGAGAACTCTTCTACCTCTCCGCTCCCTCTTGCTGGATCAAGAAGGCGGAGATCGTCATCGAGTTGTACGTGTGCTGAACGCGGAGGTGCCGTCCGTTCGGCGCTAGATCGGAAGGACCGTGATCAGGATCGCGAGATGATTCGTGATTTGATCGCGGGATGGATCGTGATGGGATCGCGGGACGGATCGAGATTGGATCGCGAGATGGATCGTGATGGGATCGCGGGACGCTCGGCGATTTGGATCGCGAAGACGTTCGACTACATCAACCGCGTTTCTTAACGCTTCCCGCTTAGCGATCTACAAGGGTATGTAGATCCACTCTCCTTCTCATAGATGCTCATCACCATGGTTAGATCTTGCGTGTGCGTAGGAAATTTTTTGTTTCCCATGCAACGTTCCCCAACACTATGAGCCTGTGATCCCAGCATATCATCTTGAGATTGATGAAGTCACCACAGGCGCTTCGTAGTCGATGTAAACATCTCCTCCCATTGAACGCACATCACCGAAAATCCTGAAATAAATCTATGATAATGCGAGCAACAAAACTTAAATCTTGGTGGGCTAGGGATACCACTGTCGTCCTAACCATCCAATCATGGCCCAATAACGTCTGCTCGCTCGCTTCATTTGCTTGCTCAACCATATGTTTAGAAAAAAATGTTTTCCAGATTTGAAAAAAATCGTGCACTAGGAAAAGGTTCACTTGTTAAGATTTTTTTTGTGATATTTCAAAAAAATGTTCGTAAAGGTTTGAAACACCAATATAAAAAATATACAAACGTTTGATTTTAGAAAAATCTATTTAAATTTAAAACTTATCTATCAATTTTGAATATGTTATGATTTTTTTAAAAAAATCATGACTTTTTCTTGCAAATTTGAAAACATGTTTGCGATATTAAAATGCTCAGGTGATTCCTTCTCCGCCTGAACCTAAGCCTTATTGGACTTGCCCAACAGAGCAGGCTCAAGCGTCGTCCTCTCTGCCCCAACCTTAGGCTTCTTCTTAGCCTTGCCTGGCGGTGTGGGAGGTTCATCTTATCCTCGCAACCTTAGCCTTCTTCTTGGACAAAAAGTAGACATGTAAGCTCTTCGAAACTTCAAAGCTAAGCTTAAACACGTAAAATGCAAGGTCCTACTTGATCCAATAATAAAATTTTCTTACTATGTAGCTTGGTACTAAATATGAAGTAGTATATGTTGTGAATCAAGCATTGAAACGCACACACATACATGGGTTGTGATGCCATTGATTATCAGGATCATATCCCGATCATTGAATATATGTTTGGTCCATTCGTTTCACATGTATAAATATACATGTTGAGAGCTGTGTATGCACTTTGTGAACCAAGGCCATGCGAGACACCCCCTATAGCTAGAGAAGGGTGGAGGGGGGGGGGGGGGGGGGGGAGGGGGGGGACAAAATTCATGAGGCTTGAGAGCTATCGGGAGAAATATTGCTTTATTGTACTTGCATAAGCGGGGCAATGCATTAACCATGCAAGCAAATGTCATGTATCATGGTTGAGAATCACAGATCACTTGATTATCGCTAGGAGTATGTAGCCCATTGTATGTCTAAAACTCTTGGGTCAGTCAAGACATTACGTCTAGTTCACTGCTATCAACTCCATGGCCAGCCAAGCGTTACGTACGGTGAATCCCTTGTGCTGGATACGAACACGCATTATGCACTCACAATTAAGTCATCTGTACCGGGTTCGATTCTGCAGCTCGCTACTTAAGACTCTACAGAGTTAATCTGTTTGACGATTCTTGATGTCCTAAATTGTACCATTAAAAGGAGTTTGTACGTCCTCGTTTCGTGCCCATAGCCTCCTAAGATCGATGGCTCCACCTCTTCCACTTTTTCCGTTTGTCGATTTTTCTGTCCCACGTCTGTCTTTTCAGTGAGAAAACGGTTCGACATGACCCGAGTGACACATCACACATCTCTCCTTCCCCTTTCATCTCCCTATCGCTGCACGTCCCCATTCGCCATGTCCCTCCTGCCCCACGGCGACACCAGCAACCGATGGTGACCAGATACCAATGCGAGGGCGTCAGCTAACCCTCTACCCTCCCTCTACCAAGGACAGTGGGGCCCTGTCCACCCGACCTCTTGGCGACACCGGCGACGACCAAGGATGGTTGTGCATCCCGGCGTCTCTCCTCTCCGAGCAGCACATGGCTCCTCACCTGTGGGGCAGAAGCAGGAAACCAGAGGTGGTCCAGCCGGTCATGGAGGCCGGCAGAAAAGCTCCCTGCAGTGGCTCAGCTCCTTCTTTCTGATATTGATTGAAATTAAGCAATGTGTGCAAAGGAGTGAAAACAATGAACACTTCAGTCTCTCTCCTCCCCGTCAGTTACCAGCGAGAAAGCTTAGGTGTGTGGACGGCGTGCTCACGGGCTACGTGTTTGATGAATTGTGTGAAACGAATGTCAATCATAGGGATCTAAGTTTTGGAGAACCGAGTAGATGTATAAAAGTTAATTTCAAATGATAACGAATTAAGTGATGGAGGATAAGATGAGGAAATAAGTTTTGGGAAATCGGCTAGGAATAATTTTACTCCTCATGAGAGAAAAACCGTTCCTTTCTTTTACCTATAAGCCAAGCAGCCCACAAAAATGTTGTGAACATAGCGGGTGAAGGTTTTGTCGACCTGGGCGTCCATACTGTGAAGCCCCGTCCCACCCCACCACGTTGATGGCTTTATCAAGTTGTCTAGTCTACCAATGTGGAGGTGCAGATATATTCTATTGCACTAGTTTTGATGGCCAAGGGAGAAATGTTTTGGCCAACTAATAGCATAGAATTCTCGTTGCCTCCCAATCCTAAATTATCGGTGACTTTGTTGATATGGTCCCATGAATAAACGGTGTCATCAACCATATAGTATGTGTGTTCTAGTGCAACAACAACTGCATATCTCTACAACACGATTGTTTACCACAAGCTCTCGGGATATAATGTGCCAGCCTCTTGCGGCCTCTGGGGAGAAATGAGAGAAGAAAAATAGTTTGATATACATTGACCAGAATTGTGTGATCTTTATGATGAACGGGAAAAGGAAGTTGCTAGATATAAGATTAAAGTGGCTTACAAATTCATTAGTACTAGAAATCGATCACATTATTTTATCTCGCTACTCTGCACCTACCACATTCCTAGTAATATTTTTTGGCAGAAATATCTCAAGTTATATTATCTCATAACAAGTGAGGGCAGAAGCTATGAACCAAGGTATTGATGTCTTGACATGGGTCGGACCGAGCAACTTGCTATTTTGCACTTGTGATTATGTGTCTTTTGTTTTATGTCGCAGCTTGTCACATATATCATTTAATTTTTGGCTCTGGCACATGATTTCATTCTAATATGTGGTTGCATGAATCTTTTTCATAAAAAAATTGTAGTTTTGGTTCTCCTCTGATATATATAATAATATTGTGATAACTACATAACCTGAAGCAGCAATAGCACTTGAACTTCCACAAGTGCTAGGTTGAACTTCCGCCAAAAGTGTCCAAATGGGGCTTGCGATATACCGCTGGAAAGCTATGGACACCAGTATAACAACCTAGGTCGATTTTTTGGCAAAATGTACATGGTTTAAGAGCAGTTTTGAAAACCGTTTTTCTTCATAGAAAAAAACGTGAATTGTATTTTCGAGCCTATTTCTAAACCGTTTATCGGAATGAGGCAAATGAGATGGCATTGGATAGCTGCTGCAAATCTTCTCATGTCACATGTTCAACGTTTTCCCAAATTCCCTACGGTTAAAGAGAAATTTAAAAAATGGCGGAATTTTAGAAACCGAACAGATGGGTTCGTATTTTTGGGTTAATTTGAAAACGGCTAGTCCGATTGATGTAAATCATATGGCATTGGAAAACTGATGAAAATGTGCATCTTTTTCGTAGAGAAAGTTTTTTCCAATTTTAAACTATTTAAACATAATTTTGAAAATGGCTGAAGTCCTACCGAGTTTGTATTTTCGCGTTATTTTCTCAACGGTTTGTCGGAATGCATCAAATAATATGGCATTGGAAAGCTTGAAGAAATACAAAACTTTTATATGTAGATTGTTTTTCCCAATTCTTTACGGTGGTAAGTCAATTTTGAAAATGACGAAAAACGTTGTTTGGCCGTAATTTCTACAAACTTTATCGGAATGGGGCAAATAATATAGCGTTCAAAAGCTATGGAAAATGCAAAACTTTTTCATATAGATGGTTTTCTCTGATTCCTAGCCGTTTTCAAGCAATTTTGAAAACAGCGAGATCACGCGTTCTGTCTTTATCGCGAAACAGAGTCTTCGAATATGCACCGCGTGAAGAACCTGAACTTCTCGCCGTGTCTACTTGAAATTCACTCTGTTTTTTACGTGATGTTTTTTGCTCGTACCTGTCCATCCACTCACCGGAACTGAGCAAGTGATATACTGATGGAAAGCTGATGTAAACACACAACTTTCCCGTGTTGATCATTCTTTCATACTCGCGACGTTTTAAAAGATTTTCATCTGAAATTTATTCAGTGTAGTAGTTGAACTTCATGCTGTTTTCACTTTGTACTACTGTGACGTATTTTTGAAACGTAGAAAATATGAAATTTGATGAAATTCAAAATTTTCAAAACGGAGCTCCATGGAGCTCGGCCTCCAAAGATAATATTTGAAAAAGTTCCTCTCTCTTAGCTAGCACATATTATTCTCTCCTAGGTAGGATGACCCACAAATATAGGGGATCAATCGTAGTCCTTTCGATAAGTAAGAGTGTCGAACCCAACGAGAGCAGAAGGAAATGACAAGCAGTTTTCAGCAAGGTAATTTCCGCAAGCACTGAAATTGTAGGTAATAGATAGTTTGATAGCAAGGTAATTTGTAACGAGCAAGTAACGGTAATGGTAAACAAGGTGCAGCAAGATAGACCAATCCTTTTGAGGCAAAGGACATGCCAGAACAATCACTAGTAATAGGCAAATTGTTCTTGAGGGTACACGGGAATTGTGTCTAGTCACTTTTATCATGTTGGTTTGATTCTTGTTCGCTACTTTGATAATTTGATATGTGGGTGGACCGGTGCTAAGGTGTTGTTCTTACTTGAACTAACAGCCTACTTATGATTAACCCCCTCACAAGCATCCGCAACTACGAGAAAAGTATTAAGACAAAGTCTAACCATAGCATTAAACATGTGGATCCAAATCAGCCCCTTACGAAGTAGCGCATAAACTAGGGTTTAAGCTTCTGTCACTCTAGCAACCCATCATCTAATAACTACTCCACAATGCATTCCCTTAGGCCCATGAATGGTGAAGTGTCATGTAGTCGACGTTCACATGACACCACTAAGGGAATCACAACATACATACCATGAAAATATCGAACACATATCAAATTCACATGATTACTCGCAACATGACTTCTCCCGTGACCTCAAGAACAAAGGTAACTACTCACAAATAATAATCATGCTCAAGATCAGAGGAGTAATGAATAGCATAATGGATCTGAATATATAATCTTCCAGCAAATAAACCATATAGTAATCAACTACACAAGGTAATCAACACTACTAGTCACCCACAGGTACCAATCTGAGGTTCCGGTACAAAGATTGAACACAAGAGAAGAACTAGGGTTTCAGAAGAGATGGTGTTGTTGAAGATGTTGATGAAAATTGGCCTCCCAAAGATGAGAGGGGTGTTGGTGATGACGATAGCTTCAATTTCCCCCTCCGGGAGGGAAGTTCCCCCGGCGGAATCGCTCCGCCGGAGGGCAAAAGTGCTCCTGCCCAAGTTCCGCCTCGAGGGGGCGGTGCTTCGTCCCGAAAGTCCTCCTCCCAATTGTTTTAGGTTTTTTGGGAATATATACCAGAAGATGGGCTCCGGAGGTGGGCCAGGGTGAGCACCACCCACCAGGCCGCGCCAGGGGGTGCCTGGCGCGCCCTGGTGGGTGCTCCTCACCAGGTGGCCCCCCTCCGGTAGATTTTTGCTCCAGTATTTTTTATTAATTCCAAAAATAATCTCCGTAAAGTTTCAGCTTCATTGGAGTTGTGCAGAATAGGTATCTCTGACGTGCTTTTCTTGGGTCCAGAATTCCAGCTGCCGGTATTCTCCCTCTTTGTGTAAACCTTGCATATTATGAGAGAAAAGGCATTAGAATCATTCCCCAATGCATTATTATTCAACAAAACAAAGTAAATAACAGTAGGAAATCATGATGCAAAATGGACGTATCAACTCCCCCAAGCTTAGACCTCGTTGGTCCTCAAGCGAAAGCCGATAATGAAAAGCATGTCCACATGGTTTGAGAGAGAGGTGTCGATAAAAACAAAATACGGACATAGAAGCATCATGCTTATTAACATAACAGCAACAAACTCTAACATAATAACTTATTTCAATATATTTTCACCATAAAGCTTCTCATGAACAAGTAACAATTCATCACAACATAGAAGTATGAAGCATAAACCTTATTGAAAACCAACAAACTGTGTTCTCAGTCAACTTTGCAACAAACTGTGTTATCGGAGCCTTTTGGCAAGTCCACATACTCAACCATCATTTAGTCTTCTATGATTTCTAACGCTCACGGCATACCCATGAACAAAAAGTTTCAACCGGACACATAGGAAGATAGGGGCTTATAGTTTTGCCTCCCAACATATTCACCTCAAGGGGGATGTCAACAATAATAACTCATGCCCATCCATATCGAACTAGATATACGTGCCTAGATCTTTCCTCACCACATGATGCTTGCAAAGGAAAAAGTAAAAAGGAATAAAGAAGAATACTTTGACTCTTGCATAAAAGTTGTTGGGGAACGTTGCATGGGAAACAAAAAATTTCCTACGCACACGCAAGATCTATCCATGGTGATGAGCATCTACGAGAGGGAGAGTGGATCTACATACCCTTGTAGATCGCCAAGCGGGAAGCGTTAAGAAATGCGGTTGATGTAGTCGAACGTCTTCACGATCCAAATCGCCGAGCGTCCCGAGATCCCATCACGATCCATATCGCGATCCAATCACGATCCGTCTCGCGATCCCATCACGATCCGTCCCGCGATCAAATCATGAATCGTCACGCGATCCTGATCACGGACGGCACCTCCGCGTTCAGCACACGTACAGCTCGATGACGATCTCCGCCTTCTTGATCCAGCAAGAGAGGGCGGAGAGGTAGATGAGTTCTCCGGTAGTGCAACGGCGCGGCGGCGGTGGTGGTGGAACTATTCCGGCAGGGCTTCCCCTAAGCACCGCCGAAACAAGACTAAAGGAGAAAACGATCTAGAGGAAGTAGAGGGAGCACGTGGCAATTAGGGTTAGCTCTTCCCTCTAAATCCTCTAGTATATATAGGAGGGAGGGAGGGGAGGAGGTAGCCTCAAACCCTCAAGGGTTGGCCGAAATAGGAGGTGGAGGAGTCCTACTCCAATCCTACTAGGAGTAGGATTCCTCCTCTCCACTTGGAAACCCTTTCCACCTTTCCACCTTTGGAATTTTCCCACCCCTAGCCGCATGGGCCTTAGTGGGGGGTTCGGCCAGCCTACTAGGGGCTGGTTTGACTCCTCCCACAGCCCATGAGGTCCTTTGGGTCGAGACACACCTCCCGATGGCCCCCGGTACCCTCCCGGCACTCCCGGTACACTACCGAAGTACCCGAAACTTTTCCGGTGACCAAAACAGGACTTCCTATATATCAATCTTTATCTCCGGACCATTCCGGAGCTCCTCGTGACGTCCAGGATCTCATCCGGGACTCCGAACAACCTTCGGTCTCCACCATACATAACTTTACTATACCGAAACGTCACCGAACCTTAAGTGTGCAGACCCTGCGGGTTGGAGAACTATGTAGACATGACCGAGACACCTCCACGGTCAATAACCAATAGCGGGACCTGGATTCCCATATTGGTTCCTACATATTCTACGAAGATCTTTATCGGTTGAACCTCTATGTCAAGGATTCAGTTAATCCCGTACGCTGTTCCCTTTGTTCTTTGGTATGTTACTTGCCCGAGATTCGATCGTCGGTATCTCTATACCTAGTTCAATCTCGTTACTGGCAAGTCTCTTTACTCGTTCCGTAATACAAGATCCCATGGCTAACACTTAGTCACATTGCTTGCAAGGCTTATTGTGATGTTGTATTACCTAGTGGGCCGTGAGATACCTCTCCGTCACACGGAGTAACAAATCCCAGTCTTGATCCATGCCCCCTCAACAGACACCCTCGGAGATACCTGTAGAGCATCTTTATAGTCACCCAGTTACGTTGTGACGTTTGATACACACAAGGTATTCCTCCGGTGTCAGTGAGTTGCATGATCTCATGGTCATAGGAACAGATACTTGACATGCAGAAAACTATAGCAATAAACTGACACGATCATATGCTATGTTTATAGTTTGGGTCTTGTCCATCACATCATTCTCCTAATGATGTGATCCCGTTATCAAATGACATCTCATGTCTATGGCCAGGAAACCTTGACCATCTTTGATCAACGAACTAGTTAACTAGAGGCATACTAGGGACACAGTGTTGTCTATGTACCCACACATGTATTTGAGTTTCCAATCAATACAATTATAGCATGGATAATAAACGATTATCACGAACAAGGAAATATAATAATAACCAATTTATTATTGCCTCTAGGGCATATTTCCAACAGTCTCCCACTTGCACTAGAGTCAATAATCTAGTTCACATCACCATGTGATTTACATTGTTATGAATCTAACACCCAATGAGTTCTGGGGTTCGATCATGCTTTGCATGTGAGAGAGGTCTTTAGTCAACGGGTCTGCGACATTCAGATCCGTGTGTACTTTGCAAATCTCTATGTCATACTATAGACACTGCTACCACACTCCACTTGGAGCTATTCCAAATGGCTGCTCCACTATACATATCCGGATTGCTACTCAGAGTCATCCGGATTGGTGTTAAAGCTTGCATCTATGTAACCCTTTACGACGAACTCTTTATCACCTCCATAATCGAGAAATGTTTCCTTAGTCCTCTAGTTACTAAGGATAATATTGACCGTTGTCCAGTGATCCACTCCTGGATCACTCTTGTACCCCTTGATAGACTGATGGCAAGGCACACACAGGTGTGGTACACAGCATGGCATACTATACAGAGCCTATGGATAAGGCATAGGGGACGACCTTTGTCCTTTCTCTTTCTTCTGCCGTGGTCGAGCTTTGAGTCTCACTCAACTCCACACCTTACAAATCAGGCAAGAACTCTTTCTTTGACTGATCCATTTTGAACTCTTTCAAAATCTTGTCAAGGTATGTACTCATTGAAAGTTTTATCAGACGTCTTGATCTACCTCTATAGATCAAGATGCCCAATATTTAAGTAGCTTCATTCCAGGTTTTCCTTTGAAAAACTTCTTTTCAAACAACCCTTTATGCTTTCCAGAAATTCTACATCATTTCCAATCAACAATATGTCATCCACATATACTTATCAGAAATTATATAGTGCTCCGACTCACTTTATTGTAAATACAAGTTTCTCATAAACTTTGTATAGACTCAAAAACTTTGATCACCTCATCAAAGCATATATTCCAACTCCGAGATGCTTGCTCCAGTCCATAGAAGGATCGCTGGAGCTTGCATATATTTTAGCATCCTTAGAACTGACAAAACCTTCCGGTTGTATCACATACAACCTTTCCTCACAGATACCGTTAAGGAAACGATGTTTTGACATCCATCTGCCAGATTTCATAATCGAAAAATGCAGCAACTGCTAACATAATTCCAACAGACTTTAGCATCGCTATGGGTGAGAAAGTCTCATCGTATTCAACTCCTTGAACTTGTGAAAAACCCTTTGCGACAAGTCGAGCTTTATAGACGGTGACATTACCGTCCGCGTCCGTCTTCCTTTTAAAGATCCATTTGTTCTGAATGGCCTTTCTCCCTTCAGGTAATACTTCCAAAGCCCATACTTTGTTTTCTTACATGGATCCCATCTCGGATTGCATGGCCTCTAACCATTTCTCGGAATCCGGGCCCATCATTGCTTCTCCATAGCTCGTAGGTTCATCGTTGTCCAACAACATGACCTCTAAGACAAGGTTGCCGTACCACTCAGGAGCAGTACGCGTCCTTGTCGACCTACGAGGTTCGATAGTAACTTGATCCGAAGCTTCATGATCATCATCATTAACTTCCTCTTCAAATAACGTAGGCTCCACAGAAACAACTTTCTGCGCTGCGCCTCTCTAGTTGAAACAAAGGTTCAACAACCTCATCAAGTTCTATCTTCCTCCCACTCAATTCTTTCGAGAGAAACTCTTTCTCGAGAAAGGACACGTTTTAGCAACAACCACTTTGTGGTTGTATCTAAGATAGAAGGTTTACCCAACTGTTACGTTAGGGTATTCTATGAAGATGCATTTGTCCGCTTTGGGTTCGAGCTCATTAGGTGAAAACCCTTTTTCACATAAGCGTCGCAGCCCCAAACATTAAGAAATGACAGCTTAGGTTTTCGCCAAACCAAAATTCATACGGTGTCATCTCAACGGATTTAGATGGTGCCCCTTTTAAAGTGAATGTAGTTGTCTGTAATGCGTAACCCCAAAACGATAGTGGACAATCGATAAGAGACATCATAGTTCGCACCATATCCAATAGAGCACGACTACGACATTCGGACACACCATCATACTATGGTGTTCCAGGTGGCGTGAGCTGTGAAACAAATTCCACATTGTCTTTAAGTTGTATACCAATACTCGTAACTCAGGTATTTACCTCCACGATCATATCGTAGACATTTTATCTCCTTGTCACGATGATCTCAAACTTCACTCTGATTTTGTTTGAACTTTTCAAACGTTTCAGACTTGTGTTTCATTAAGTAAATATCCCCATATCTACTCAAATCATCAGTGAAGGTAGGAAAATAATGATATCCACCGCATGCTACAACACTCATTGGACCGAATACATCAAAATGTATCATTTCCAACAAGTTACTTGCCCGCTCCACCATACCGGAAAACGGGGTCTTAGTCATCTTACCCATGAGGCATGGTCCGCATGTCTCAACCGATTCGCAATCGAATGAGTCCATAGATCCATCATCATGGAGTTTCTTCATATGTTTTACACCAATATGACATTTAGCGGCAGTGCCACAAGTATGTGGTACTATTATTATTAACTTTGTATCTTTTGGCATCAATATTATGAACATGTGTATCACTACGATCAAGATTCAATAAACCATTCTCATTGGGTGCATGACCATTGAAGGTATTATTCATGTAAACAGAATAACCATTATTCTCTAACTTAAATGAATAACCGTATTGCAATAAATATGATCTAATCACGTTCATGCTCAACGCAAACACCAAATAACATTTATTTAGGTTCATCACTAATCCCGAAGGTAGAGAGAGCGTGCGATGGTGATCACATCAACCTTGGAAACACTTCCAACACTCATTGTCACCTCACCCTTAGCTCGCCTCCGTTTATTCCGTAGCTTTTATTTCGAGTTACTAACATTTAGCAACCGAACCGGTATCCAATACCCAGGTGCTACTAGGAGTACTAGCAAGGTACACATCAATAACACGTATATCAAATATACTTCTATCGACGTTGCCAGCCTTCTTATCTACCAAGTATCTAGGGTTGTTCCGCTTCAGCGACCGTTCTCCTCATAATAGAAGCACTTAGTCTCGGGTTTGGGTTCAACCTTGGGTTTCTTCACTGGAGCAGCAACTGACTTGCCATCCATGAAGTTTCCCTCCTAGCCCTTGCCCTTCTTGAAACTAGTGGTTTCACTAACCATCAACACTTGATGCTCCTTCTTGATTTCTACCTTCGCGGTGTCAAACATCGCGAATAGCTCAGGGATCATTAATTCCATCCCTGGCATTTTATAGTTCATCACGAAGCTCTAGTAGCTTAGTGACAGTGACTTGGAGAACTATATCAATCACTATCTTATCTAGAAGATCAACTCCCACTCGATTCAAGCGATTGTAGTACCCAGACAATCTGAGCACATGCTCACCGATTGAGCTATTCTCCTTCATCTTGCAGGCAAAGAATCTTGTTGGAGGTCTTATACCTCTCAACACGGGCACGAGCCTGAGATCCCAATTTCAGCTCTTAGAACATCTCATATGTTCCGTGACGTTCAAAACATTTTGGAGCCTCAATTCTAAGCCGTAATGCATGACGCACTGAACTATCAAGTAGTCATCAGAACGTGCATGTCAGATGTTCACAACATCTACAAACGACGCTTGAGGGGGTGGCGCACCGAGCGGTGCATTAAGGACATAAGCCTTCTGTGCAGCAACGAGGACAATCCTCAGATCACGGACCCAGTCCGCATTATTGCTACCATCATCTTTCAACTCTATTTCTCTAGGAACATGTAAAAAATTCAAGGGAGCTACAGCGCGAGCTAGTAATCTACAACATAATTTGCAAAGACATTTTGACTATGTTCATGATAATGAGTTTAGTTAATCATATTACTTAAAAACTCCCACTCAAATTGACATCCCTCCGGTCATTCGAGTGTCACATGATCCAAATCCACCAACTCAAGTCCAATCATCACGTGAGTTGAGGTGGTTTCAATGGTGAACATCTTCATGTTGATCATATCTACTATATGACTCATGTTCGACCTTTCGGTCTCTTGTGTTCCGAGGCCATGTCTGTACATGCTAGGCTCGTCAAGTTTAACCCGAGTGTTCCGCACGTGCAACACTGGCTTGCACCCGTTGTATGCGAACGTAGAGTCTATCACTCCCGATCATCACGTGGTGTCTCGAAACGACGAACTTTTCTAACGGTGCACACTCGGGGAGAACACAATTTTATCTTGAAATTTAAGTGAGGGATCACCTTATAATGCTACCGTCGTCCTAAGCAAAATAAGATGCATAAAAGGATTAACATCACATGCAAATCATAAGTGACATGATATGGCCATGAACTTGAGCTTTTGATCTCCATCTCGAAAGCACCGGCATGATCTCCATCGTCACCGGCATGACACCATGATCTCCATCATCTTGATCTCCATCAATGTGTCGCCATGAGGTTGTCGCGCCGACTGTTGCTTCCACGACTATTGCTAACTCATAGCGATAAAGTAAACCAAAACGGCAAAAATAATTAAAGACAACCCTATGGCTCCTGCCGGTTGCCGTACTCATCGACATGCAAGTCGTTATATTCTATGATCATCTCATACATCACATATATCTCATCATGTAATTGGCCATATCACATCACAACATACCCTGCAAAAACAAGTTAGACGTCCTCTAATTGTTGTTGCAAGTTTTACGTGGCTGCTACGGGTATCTAGCAAGAACAATTCTTACCTACGCAAAAACCACAACGGTGATACAAAAATTGCTATTCAACCTTCTCAAGGACCGCCTTTGTCAAATCCGATCCGACTAAAGTGGGAGAAATAGACACCCGCCAGCCATCTTTATGCAACGAAGTTACATGTCAGTTGATGGAACCGGTCTCTCGTAAGCGTGCGAGTAATGTTGGTCCGGGCCGCTTCATCCCACAATACCGCCGAAACAAGAAAATACCAAGGGAGGAAGCAATCCGAATATCAACGCCCACAAACTCCTTTGTGTTCTACTCGAGATCTCATCTACACATAGACCTAGCTCTGATACCACTGTTGGGGAACGTTGCATGGGAAACACAAAATTTCCTACGCACACGCAAGATCTATCCATGGTGATGAGCATCTACGAGAGGGAGAGTGGATCTACATACCCTTGTAGATCGCTAAGCGGGAAGCGTTAAGAAACGCGGTTGATGTAGTCGAACGTCTTCGCGATCCAAATCGCCGAGCGTCCCGCGATCCCATCACGATCCATCTCGCGATCCAATCACGATCCTTCCCGCGATCCCTTCACGATCCGTCCCGCGATCAAATCACGGATCGTCTCGCGATCCTGATCACGGTCCTTCCGATCTAGCGCCGAACGGACGGCACCTCCGCGTTCAGCACACGTAAAGCTCGATGACGATCTCCGCCTTCTTGATCCAGCAAGAGGGGGCAGAGAGGTAGATGAGTTCTCTGGCAGCACGACGGTGCGGCGGCGGTGCTGGTGGAACTATTCTGGCAGGGCTTCCCCTAAGCACCGCCGAAACTAGACTAAAGGAGAAAACGATCTAGAGGAAGTAGAGGGAGCACGTGGCAATTAGGGTTAGCTCTTCCCTCTAAATCCTCTAGTATATATAGGAGGGAGGGAGGGGAGGAGGCAGCCTCAAACCCTCAAGGGTTGGACGAAATAGAAGGTGGAGGAGTCCTACTCCAATCCTACTAAGAGTAGGATTCCTCCTCTCCACTTGGAAACCCTTTCCACCTTTCCACCTTTGGAATTTTCCCACCCCTAGCCACATGGGCCTTAGTGGGGGGTTCGGCCAGCCCACTAGGGGCTGGTTTGACTCCTCCCACAGCCCATGAGGTCCTTTGGGTCGAGACACCCATCCCGATGGTCCCCGGTACCCTCCTCGCACTCCCGGTACACTACCGAAGTACCCAAAACTTTTCCGGTGACCAAAACAGGACTTCCTATATATCAATCTTTATCTCCGGACCATTCCAGAGCTCCTCGTGACGTCCAGGATCTCATCCGGGACTCCGAACAACCTTCGCTCATCACCATACATAACTCTACTATACCGAAACGTCACCGAACCTTAAGTGTGCAGACCCTGCGGGTTCGAGAACTATGTAGACATGACCGAGACACCTCCACGGTCAATAACCAATAGCGGGACCTGGATGCCCATATTGGTTCCTACATATTCTACGAAGATCTTTATCGGTTGAACCTCTATGTCAAGGATTCAGTTAATCCCGTACGTTGTTCCCTTTGTTCTTCGGTATGTTACTTGCCCGAGATTCGATAGTCGGTATCTCTATACCTAGTTCAATCTCGTTACCAGCAAGTCTCTTTACTCGTTCTGTAATACAAGATCCCGTGGCTAACACTTAGTCACATTGCTTGCAAGGCTTATTGTGATGTTGTATTACCGAGTGGGCCCTGAGATACCGCTCCGTCACACGGAGTAACAAATCCCAGTCTTGATCCATGCCCACTCAACAGACACCCTCGGATATACCTGTAGAGCATCTTTATAGTCACCCAGTTACGTTGTGACGTTTGATACACACAAGGTATTCCTCCGGTGTCAGTGAGTTGCATGATCTCATGGTCATAGGAACAGATACTTGACATGCAGAAAACTATAGCAATAAACTGACACGAACGTATGCTATGTTTATAGTTTGGGTCTTGTCCATCACATCATTCTCCTAATGATGTGATCCCGTTATCAAATGACATCTCATGTCTATGGCCAGGAAACCTTGACCATCTTTGATCAGCGAACTAGTTAACTAGAGGCATACTAGGGACACAGTGTTGTCTATGTACCCACACATGTATTTGAGTTTCCAATCAATACAATTATAGCATGGATAATAAACGATTATCACGAACAAGGAAATATAATAATAACCAATTTATTATTGCCTCTAGGGCATATTTCCAACAAAAGTAAGTGCATAAAAGTAAAAGATAGGCCCTTCGCAGAGGGAAGCAGAGGTTGTCATGCGCTTAACGGTTTGTATGCCCAATCCCTTAATGTAAAAGAACGTCACGCTATATTGCCCCCTATGATAGCAACCTTTATTATGCATTCCATCGCTTTTATTACTTTGCCATCATAAGTTCATGTAACGCTCAATTTTCTCTTACACTAATTGATCAAAACACTTTTAGAAGCAATTTTTATTGCCTTATTGCACCGATGACAACTTACATGAAGGATCTTTCTCGATCCATAGGTAGGTATGGTGGACACTCAAGGAAAGATTTTGGGTTTCGGTTTTTGGATGCACAAGTAGTATCTCTACTTAGTGCGGAATTTTTGGCTAGCAAAGATATTGAGCAAGCACCACATGTTAAAGGATCTATGACAATATAACTTCTATGTAGATATGAACAAACATAAATCATTACGTTGTCTTCCTTGTCCAACGTCAACTATTTTGACATATAATATTTGATGGGGGCTCACAATCATAAAAGATGTCCAAGATAGTGTATTTGCATGTGAATCTTCTCTTCCCTAATTAATTCTTTCATGAATTGCATCATTGACCAATGCTATGTTTGTCAATCTCCAATAAATTTTACTACTTATACTTTTCCTTATGTGATGTCATTACTCACCATAAGATTAGCATATGATTCTTTTCATTTATTGTCTTTCTTTTATTTAATTGCAACAAGAAAGTAGAGAAGCAAAAACTCAAACTAAACTTTATTCTATAACTTTCACTCAATTACATAGATAGGTAGGCCACAAAACTAACACATGAAAATAGATCACGCTAAACTTTTATTCGACTAAGGCAAAGGGAAACTATAGATAGAACTAAAATAGGTAAAGGTGAATAAAAGTGGTGGTGATACGATACCGGGGCACCTCCCCCAAGCTTGGATCAAGCCAAGGGGAGTGCCCATACCCATGTACTCAAGTCTCCTTCGGTGGTGGTGATGAAGAAGGTGGAGGTGTTGATGCAGGTGGTGGTGATGCGATGTCACACTTTAGCTTCAGAAGATCCTCCAATTTGCGGATGACTCTCCTAAGATTGTCGATGTGTTCTTGCAACAAGATATTTTCACGGATGAGAAATTTATTCTGAACACGAACCACTTCGAAGGTTCTAAAGGCTTCGATTTCAATAGGGGTGAGATGACTGTAATAAGGTTGAAGGATATATTCTTCCTCTCTCTCCTTTGCTGGTGTGGGTTGATCTCCTTCAGGGAGATAATCCACCTTAGCTTCATTGTCCTTCTTCTCCTTGTAGGCTTCTTCCGGCTCCTCCCTCTTCAACTCTATCTTCATTAGCCAGGCATCTTCTTCCATATTGTTAGGAGAGGGAGAAGACATGATGCCTGCCTTGACAAATCTAATAGGAAAACAGCAAGAAGCAAGAACATAGGATTTTTCTGTGATGCGGTCGCCAAAACAGTCGGGGGTATATATAGAAAAAAATTATTCTTGGGAAACAAGTATTTGGAAGGAAAACGGAGTCGGGAAGGCATCCGAGGTGGGCAGCACCCACCAGGGCGCGCCCAGGGGTGCCTAGCGCGCCCTGGTGTACCGTGCTCACCTCGATCACCTTCCGGTTTATTTTTTTATTCCTAAAATGCTAAAATATTCCAAAACTGACAGAAAATATTTGTGCGGATTTTTCGGAGTCCGTTTACTTACCGTATCACGTAACTCCTATTTTTAAGTATTCTGGAGTGTTCCGGAAGGTTTCTTTTATGTGTTCCTCCGGTGTCATGGTTTGTATAACATTGCTTTCAACATTAATAGGCGTACCTGAGATATAATGCTTAATTCTTTGGCCATTGACCACCTTTGGGTTAGTACCTTCAGCGTTATTAATCTTGATAGCTCCAGAACGATAAACCTCCTCGATAAGATATGGTCCTTCCCATTTGGAGAGAAGCTTACCTGCAAAAAATCTTAAACGAGAGTTGAACAAAAGAACACAGTCTCCTATTTTGAATTCCCGCTTTTGGATTCTTTTGTCATGCCATCTTTTTACTTTTTCTTTGAATAGCTAGGCATTTTCATACGCTTGGGTTCTCCATTCATCTAGTGAACTAATATCAAATAGCCTCTTCTCACCGGCAAGTTTGAAATCATAATTGAGTTCTTTAATTGCCCAAAATGCTTTGTGTTCTAGTTCTAGAGGCAAATGACAAGCTTTCCCATACACCATTTTATATGGAGACATACCCATAGGATTTTTATAAGCTGTTCTATAGGCCCAAAGTGCATCATCTAATTTCTTATACCAATTCTTACGAGACCTATTGACAGTTTTTTGTAATATTAATTTTATTTCTCTATTGCTACTTGACCACTAGATTGAGGATGATAGGGTGATGCAATTATATGGTTAACATCATATTTAGCAAGCATCTTACGGAAAGCACCATGAATAAAGTGTGAACCACCATCGGTCATTAAATATCTAGGGACTCCAAACCTCGGAAAGATAACCTCTTTAAGCATTTTAATGGAGGTGTGGTGATCAGCACTACTAGTTGGAATAGCTTCTACCCACTTAGTGACATAATCAACCGCAACTAAAATATGAGTGTACCCGTTAGAGGAAGGAAAAGGCCCCATATAATCAAAACCCCACACGTCAAATGGTTCAACAACAAGTGAATAATTCATAGGAATTTCTTGACGCTTAACGATATTACCAATTCTTTTACATTCATCACAAGACAAGACAAACTTACGAGCATCTTTGAAAAGAGTAGGCCAATAAAATCCAGATTGCAATACCATATGAGCAGTTCTATCTCCCGCATGATGTCCTCCATAAGCTTCGGAATGACATTTCCGTAGGATTTGTTCCTGTTCATGCTCAGGTACACAACGCCTAATAATACCATCTACTCCTTCTTTATAAAGATGTGGTTCATCCCAAAAGTAATATCTCAAGTCATAGAAGAATTTTTTCTTTTGTTGGTATGTGAAACTAGGTGGTATATATATTTAGCATCAATGTAATTAGCATAGTCAGCATACCAAGGTGTGTTGTGTGAGACACTTATTGCAGCTAACTGTTCGTCAGGGAAACTATCATCAATAGGTAGAGGGTCATGAAGAATATTTTTTAACCTAGACAAGTTATCAGCTACGGGGTTCTCAGCTCCTTTCCTATCAACGATATGTAAGTCAAATTCTTGAAGCAAGAGAACCCACCTAATGAGTCTAGGTTTAGCATCTTTCTTTTCCATAAGATATTTTATAGCAGCATGATCGGTGTGAACAATAACTTTGGAGTCAACAATATAGGATCTAAATTTGTCACAAGCAAACACAACTGCTAAAAATTATTTTTCAGTAGTGGCATAATTTCGTTGGGCACTGTCTAGAGTTTTACTAGTATAATGGATAACATTCAATTTCTTATCAACTCTTTGTCCTAGGACAGCACCAACAGCATAATCACTAGCATCACACATAATTTCAAAAGGCAAGTTCCAATCAGGTGGTTGAACGATAGGTGCAGAGGTTAAGGCTTTCTTGAGTGTTTCAAAGGCTTCCACACAATCATCATCTAAGACAAAAGGAATATCTTTTTGCAAAAGATTAGTAAGAGGCCTAGAAATTTTAGAGAAGTCTTTAATGAACCTCCTATAAAAACCAGCATGACCAAGGAAACTTCGAATACCTTTAATATCTTTAGGACATGGCATTTTCTCAATTGCATCAACTTTAGCTTTATCCACCTCAATACCTTGCTCAGATATTTTATGCCCCAAGACAATACCTTTTTTAACCATAAAGTGGCACTTCTCCCAATTCAAGACAAGATTAGTTTGTTCACATCTCTGCAAAACTCGATCAAGGTTGCTTAAGCAATCATCAAAAGAAGTTCCGTAAACGGAAAAATCATCCATGAAAACCTCCACAATCTTTTCACAAAAATCAGAGAATATAGCAGTCATAAATCTTTGAAAGGTAGCAGGTGCATTGCATAAACCAAAAGGCATACGTCTATAAGCATAGGTTCCAAAAGGGCAGGTAAAGGTGGTTTTCTCTTGATCGGATTGTGACACAGGTATTTGAGAGAAAACCAGAATATCCATCTAGGAAACAAAAGTGTGTGTGCTTAGATAGTCTCTCTATTATTTGATCAATGAAAGGCAAAGGGTAATGATCTTTTCTAGTAGCTTTATTTAATTTTCTAAAATCAATTACCATTCTATAGCCAGTGACAACTCTTTGTGGAATGAGTTCATTCTTATCATCAGGAACAACGGTAATACCTCCTTTCTTAGGGACACAATGAACGGGACTTACCCATCTACTATCAACTATGGGATAGATTATACCTGCTTCCAGAAGCTTTAATATTTTAGTTCTTACCACTTCTTTCATCTTAGGATTCAACCGCCGTTGGTGATCAACAACGGGTTTAGCATCTGGTTCCATATTGATCTTGTGCTGACATAGAGTGGAACTAATGCCCTTAAGATCATCAAGAGTATATCCAATAGCAGCCCGGTGCTTCCTTAGAACTTTCAATAATCTTTCTTCTTCATGTTCTGAAAGGTTAGCACTAATAATAACAGGATATATCTTTTTCTCATCAAGATAAGCATACTTCAAAGTGTCAGGAAATTGTTTCAATTCAAACACGGGATCACCTTTAGGTGGAGGAGGTCCTCCAAGAGTTTCAATAGGCAAATTGTGTTTCAAGAGAGGTTGTTGTTCGAAGAGAATTTGATCTATTTCATTTCTTCCACGCATGTGCATATCATTTTCATGGTCAAGCAAATATTGTTCTAAGGGATCAGTAGGAGGCACAACAATGGAAGCAAGACCAATTATTTCATCTTCACTAGGTAACGCTTTATCACGAGGTTGTCTACTAAACTTGGAAAAATTAAACTCATGAGACACATTACCAAAACTGACACCGACAGTTTGTTTTTCACAATCTATCATAGCATTGATGGTGCTCAAGAAAGGTCTACCAAAGATAATGGGACAAAAGTCATCTTGTGGGGAACCAAGAACTAGAAAATCAGCAGGGTATTTTATTTTACCACACAAGACTTCAACATCTCTAACAATCCCAAGTGGTGTGATAGTATCTCTATTAGCAAGTTTAATAGTAACATCAATATCTTCCATTTCAGCAGGTGCTATTTCATTCATAATTTCTTGGTATAAGGTAAAAGGGATAGCACTCACACTAGCACCTAAATCACATAAACAATGGTAGCAATGATCTCCTATTTTAACTGAGACAACGGGCAAGCCTTCTATAGGTCTATGTTTATCTTTCTTATCAGGCTTAGCAATTCTAGCAGCTTCATCACAAAGGTAAATGACATGCCCATCAATATTTTCTTCCAAGAGATCTTTAACCATAGCAACACTAGGTTCTACTTTAATTTGCTCAGGGGGTTTAGGTGCTCTTATATTACTCTTACGAACCACGGTTGGTACCTTAGCATGTTCCTTTATCCTAACAGGGAAAGGTGGCTTTTCAATGTAAGCAGTAGGCACAACTGGATCAACATTGTAAAAGATAGTTTCTTCTTTAGCTATGACCGGTTCTTTAATTTCTTCTTTAACAGGGGGATGATATTTAAACCACTTCTCCTTAGGGAGATCAACGTGAGTAGCAAATGCTTCGCAGAAAGAGGCTACTATCTCAGAGTCAAGTCCATATTTAGTGCTAAACTTGTGAAAAGTATCGGTATTCATAAAATATTTAACACAATCAAATTCAAGATTTATACCTGACTCATTACCTTTGTCGAGTTCCCAATCTTTAGAGTTGCATTTAATTCTTTCCAAGAGATCCCACTTGAAATCAATAGTCTTCTTCATATAAGAACCAGCACAAGAAGTATCGAGCATGGATTGATCATTATGAGAAAACCGAGCATAAAAATTCTGAATGATAACTTCCCTCGGGATGTCATGATTGGGGCATGAATATAACATTGACTTAAGCCTCCCCCAAGCTAGAGCGATACTTTCTCCTTCACGAGGCAAAAAATTATATATATAATTCCGATCACGATGAACTAGATGCATAGGATAAAACTTTTGATGGAATTCCAATTGCAAACGATTCCAGTTCCAAGATCCAAGATCATCACATAGCCTATACCATGTCAATTCTTTTCCCTCCAAAGATAAAGGGAGAACCTTCTTCTTAACTTCATCTCCGGGTAAACCTGCAAGCTTAAATAATCCACATATTTCGTTCACATATAAGAGATGCATATCAGGATGTTCAGTTCCATCTCCTGCATAAGGTTTAGCAAGCAAGTGTTCTACCATACCCGAAGGAATTTCATAAGCAACATTTTCAGTAGGTGCTGTAGGTTGAGGGGTAACTAATTGTGGTTCCGATCGAGGTGAAGATACCCCGAACAAACCCCTCAAAGGATTGTTCTCCATAGTAGCAAGTAGCAATAAATTTCAGCACGTAGTATAAGTTTTTTCCTTACCGATTTCCACTTACCAAAAGCGCTTCACTCCCCGGCAACGGCGCCGGAAAAGAGTCTTGATAACCCACAAGTATAGGGGATCAATCGTAGTCCTTTCGATAAGTAAGAGTGTCGAACCCAACGAGGAGCAGAAGGAAATGACAAGCGGTTTTCAGCAAGGTAATTTCTGCAAGCACTGAAATTGTAGGTAATAGATAGTTTGATAGCAAGGTAATTTGTAACAAGCAAGTAACGGTAATGGTAAACAAGGTGAAGCAAGATAGCCCAACCCTTTTGAGGCAAAGGACAGGCCAGAACAATCACTAGTAATAGGCAAAGTGTTCTTGAGGGTACACGGGAATTTCGTCTAGTCACTTTTATCATGTTGGTTTGATTCGTGTTCGCTACTTTGATAATTTGATATGTGGGTGGACAGGTGCTAAGGTGCTGTTCTTACTTGAACTAACAACCTACTTATGATTAAACCCCTCGCAAGCATCCGCAACTACGAGAAAAATATTAAGACAAAGTCTAACCATAGCATTAAACATGTGGATCCAAATTAGCCCCTTACGAAGTAGCGCATAAACTAGGGTTTATGCTTCTGTCACTCTAGCAACTCATCATCTAATAACTACTCCACAATGCATTCCCTTAGGCCCATGAATGGTGAAGTGTCATGTAGTCGACGTTCACATGACACCACTAAGGGAATCACAACATACATATCATCGAAATATCGAACACATATCAAATTCACATGATTACTCGCAACATGACTTCTCCCGTGACCTCAAGAACAAAGGTAACTACTCACAAATAATAATCATGCTCAAGATCAGAGGAGTAATGAATAGCATAATGGATATGAACATATAATCTTCCACCAAATAAACCATATAGTAATCAACTACACAAGGTAATGAACACTACTAGTCACCCACAGGTACCAATCTGAGGTTCCGGTACAAGGATTGAACACAAGAGATGAACTAGGGTTTCAGAAGAGATGGTGCTGTTGAAGATGTTGATGAAGATTGGCCTCCCAAAGATGAGAGGGGTGTTGGTGATGACGATAGCTTCGATTTCCCCCTCTGGGAGGGAAGTTCCCCCGGCGGAATCGCTCCGTCGGAGGGCAAAAGTGCTCCTGCCCAAGTTTCGCCTCGAGGCGGCGGCGCTTCGTCCCGAAAGTCCTCCTCCGAATTTTTTTAGGTTTTTTGGGAATATTGACCAGAAGATGGGCTCTGGAGGTGGGCCAGGGTGAGCACCACCCACCAGGCCGCGCTAGGGGGTGCCTGGCGTGCCCTGGTGGGTGCTCCTCACCAGGTGGCCCCCTCTGGTAGATTTTTGCTCCAGTATTTTTTATTAATTCCAAAAATAATCTCCGTAAAGTTTCAGCTTCATTGGAGTTATGCAGAATAGGTATCTCTGACGTGCTTTTCTTGGGTCCAGAATTTCAGCTGTCGGTATTCTCCCTCTTTGTGTAAACCTTGCATATTATGCGAGAAAAGGCATTAGAATCATTCCCCAAAGTATTATTATTCAACAAAACAAAGTAAATAACAGTAGGAAATCATGATGCAAAATGGACGTATGAAACCTACTAATCTCTACTAGGTAAAATAGCATAAAACAGGTAAGCTCCTCTCTCTCCATTGTGAAGAATAGAGATCCACCTATCTCCAACATGTGGAATGCACAATCCTTCGCGTCTCCGCCAAGTAGTTGTCTGCGGTTTTTCATTAATTTGATAAGTCCTTTGAGTTTCAGGTTTCCATTCCTTCTAGAAAGCGAGTTTGCATTGCGGAAACATATAAGCCACCGTGGCCGTAAGCTGATAACATTCAAATAATGACCTTCTGTAAACATCAGATCAAGAACAACCTCTCGCCGGAATTTCTGTTAAAGAATATAATAATAACATAGTTAGCAATCTAGTTTTTCTTAAGAAAATTTGATGTATGCAAAAGATGGATTAATTAATCACACAATAGTAAAAAATAATCTTACCATGCTATCTACATGGAAGTAATTAGGGTTCAACTCGTGAACTAGTAGCATGTATTCAGAATAACTTTTGCCAATATCTTCATAATTGATCTTGTAATTATTAACATCATTAATAAATGAGATCAGATGATTTTTCTCTAACCAAGTTAGATCGTAGCCAGGACTGTAGTAGGTTCTATCTACTATCTTTTGAATTTTTTTGAAGAAGAGAAATAAGCTGTCAATGAAAAATAAACAAGTTAAGTAGGGATGACCACCAACTACTTTTAAATAAACAATGCAAATTACTTAACAAATATGATTGACAAACTCACATAGAGGTAAAACTGGAAGCATATCGACATCCACCCAAATGTCGATATTACCTTCAATATCATCTTCAGGACGAATATCGAAGGTTATTTCCATATCCTCCTGAAATCCATATGCCTTGCCTAGAGCTTTCCAAGTTTTGCAACCAAAATGTGAGTGATCAACTGCATTGTATAGTTTAACCCGAAATGTGAAACCATGTTGAGTCTTCAGGTGAGCTCTCCTCATCTCCATATTCTCCATTTCTTGGAAACCGAGCTTCGTCAAGACATACCGTCTTGCATGGCAGGGGATGCACTAGTCAAATTGTAAAAAATGGAAATTACACATGGAAGAAAAGAAACACAAAGTCATGATTAATTACGAAAAAATAGTTGTCATCGTTCCGTACCATAAAAGCATCAAAGGTCTCGTCAAGCTTGATGGTGAAGAACCTGTCGTTTCGCAGGTGAGGCCTATCGCACAGACCCTGATCTTCCCCACATAAATCACACTCAGGGATCCGATCGTCGTCAGACATTTCCTATGTTCATGATTCAAAGATTAAAAATCGACAGCAATTATACAAGGAACTATTCAGCATGCATGGGTTGAGTTTCGGTCTGTCGAGGCTTCCTTGAAAAACTCTCATATCTCATGGTATATATGGATCTCTCACACTGATATGATGGTGTATGTTGGTGGACACTCCCTCACACTAATATTTCGACCGTCGGTGATGGTCGCACCTCTTCTTCTCTCCTTGCGCATTATACCGAGGTATATATCGCAAGAAGAGAAGAAGCGGAAGTGACCCCCACGGGACCAGTCGGTATTCCTCCATCAAGAACATACTGAAAGTCACACAAGGAGCTTCGACAGACTGAAAGTCAACCCTATAAGCATTAGTTATCGGAGTGGAACATGAAAATGTGAAAAATGCAAATGTGCAAATGCAAATGCAAATGAAAATGAAAATGAAACCTCTAAGTGGCCTATGTTTTGCCGGAATGTCTTCTAATTCCTATTCTGACAAAATTTCAGCATAACCTTTTCTAAAAACAAAACATTTCGAGCACGTGAAATTTGCCGAAACGGAAATGAATCAACATTCTGGCAAAACATAGGCCACTCGGAGGTTTCAATTTCATTTTCATTTTTCATTTTCATTTTCACATTTTCATTTCTTCACATGTTCAAACAGAGTCAAGTTCCTTACATTTTCATTTTAAAAAATCCTATCTTCACATTTTCATTTAAAAAAAAACTAAAAATAGTTCTAACCCTAGTTTTCATTTTGGCAAAATACTAAAAAATACTAAAAATCTATCTTCACATTTCATCCTAGTTCTAACCCTAACATCTATCCATCCATCCTAGTTCTAACCCTAGGTACTACAACTAAAATCAATGCAGGAGAGAGGGAGGGAGGGATGTAGGGAGAGTGTCAGAGGGAGAGGGTGGGAGGGAGGGAGGGATGGAGGGAGAGGGTAGGAGGGAGGGAGGGAGAAGGGAGGGATGGAGGGAGAGGGTGGGAGGGAGAAGGGAGAGGGCGGGAGGGAAAAGGGAGAGGGTGGGAGGGAGATATACCGGCGGGGCAACGACGGTGGAGGGCGGCAGCAGCGGGCGGCGACGGCGGGGGGCGGCAGCAGCGGGTGGCGGCGGCAGGGGCGGCGGAAGCGGGGGTGACGGAGAGTGAGAGGCGTCGTCGCGCGCTGGAGATAAGGTGGGATTAACAGTAGCTCGGGTCGCCGGCCCGCGCTGCTGCTAGCGCACCTAGCAGTAGCGCTTGTCACCGGCCCGAGCTGTTGCTAAGTTGGGCCGGTGAGCTGGGCCCGGGCTGGCCGTAGTAGCAGCGCCGGTAACGCACCCACGCTACTGCTAAGTAAATAGTAGTAGCGCTGGTTTTAGCAGCACACTACTACTATGGGCAACCCCGGTGGGTGCCGATGGGAGCACTTAGCAGTAGCGCGGGACACCTGCCCAGCGCCACTACTATAATCATAACTGTAGCGCTGGTATGCACCCCGCGAGCAGCAGTAGCGACGCATACCTTCCCCGCGCTACTGTTAAGTTTCTATCTATAAGCTTTCTCCTAGTAGTGTTGGAACAGTTGGAGAGTCCTCCCGCTTTTTCTTTAATGAATGATACACACACTCGTGCGTATTCGAGAGAAAAAAATGGTTTGTAAAGTGGTGAATGTTTTGCTAATGATGTCACTATTATGATGGTTCTATGCATTTCACTCGAATTTCGGAGAAATAATATTTTTTGAAGAAAGGGATAAACAATGTCTAGTTACCTGCTACTGTCCTCTGAATCTGGCTTAGCGAATATATTAGTTAGCCTGAACGTATTATATGCAAGAGAAATTTGAAAATCTAATATGATTATCTATATGTGGGTGACAATTTGTGACGCCCCCATGTTGATCGTACACTAATCATACACACAAATGCATACGACCAAGATTAGGGACTCACGGGAAGATATCACAACACAACTCTGGCCACAAATTAAAGTCATACAAGCTTCATATTACAAGCCAGGGGCCTCGAGGGCTCGAATACATAAGCTCGGATTCAACGAGTCAGCGGAAGCAAATAATATCTAAGTACAGACATAAGTTAAACAAGTTTTGCCTTAAGAAGGCTAGCACAAACATAACACGGATCGAAAGAGGCGAGGCCTCCTGCCTGGGAACCTCCTATCCTACTACTGGTCGGGGCCAGCCTCCACGTAGTAGTAAGCTCCAGCGGTGGTGTAGTAGTCATCTCCGGGGTACTCCATCTCCTAGGCTCCGTCATCTGAACGCGGTAATCGTATCGAGGGGGAAAGAGGAGGTAAAGCAGCGGTGAGTACTCATCCAAAGTACTCGCAAGTCTTACATCAGAACTAAACTAACATATGCATCAGTATCAAAGGGATGGGGTTATATCTTTGGACTGGCTGCAGAAAAGCGAGAATAAGGGGAAGGCCTAGTCCTATCGAAGGCTAGCATCTTCAACATCTTGCAGCATTAGAAGAGTGTAGAATGGTAACTCATATGTAACAATATTATTGTAGCAATTTTATTAAGTAACCACGCCCAGAGATTCTTCCTCGACTCCCTGCGAGAAAGCTATCTCGGAGCCAACATTTTATTTCAAGTCATCACTTTTAGTTATATTAGATCGGGATACAACTCCAAGTCGTCCTGTTATCGTGGACACGGCTATTCGAATAGTTAATTTCATACCTGCAGGGGTGCACCACGTTTTCCATCACGCTTGATAACCTTTGGCCAGACACAATTTTCTGGGTCATGCCCGGTCTCGGAGATCAACACGTCATCGCCCTACCTAGGCTCAACAGAGAGGCCAGCCCGCCGGTCTAAATCCTAAGCGCGTAAAGGGTCATGGGCCCACTCACCCTTTGCACTCCTGCATGATGCGAGGGCGGCCGAGGTCAGTCCTAGCATCTCTAATACAAGATCAATGCCGTCGCGGACCACTCGGGCGCGCGCCGCTCCATTGCTAACGTCCGAAGAGCTTCGGCTGATACAACGACGCTGAGTACCCATAACTTCTCCCACGTGAAGGTTAGTGCGAAAAGGTCAAACGACCAACTCAGATCAAATACCCAAACCATTAGCATTTTGTTAATTGCGATGACGAGCGCGATACACGATATGTGGTCCCGTCGCCCCGTCTCGAGATCTTGTGGCAAGGGCTAAGAATGCCCGGCCACGCCCCGTCGTATTACACCAACACCCTCCGGTCATCCATACCTCAACATGGATCAATAGTAAAGTAAATGTAACAGTGTGTATATAACACCAAGGGGGGAACCCGAGAAATCAACCCCGAAGGATCCCACCCGATGTAACCGTCAAGGTGACCAGAGAGGATTCACCCTTGATGGTCTACGCTTGAGGGGTTGCACGACAGAGCCTTCGTCGGGAGTGGTGAAGGAGGAATCACCCTTGATAACCATGACCGACTAGCTACACTACAGAGTTAGCATCATGAGTACTTCATGAGGTGTCACCCTCGGGACTCGATAGTAGCTCTGTAGAGTCGTACAACTAAGGGGTGTGCGGTGAATGTGACGGGCATGGCTTGTCGGTCGGTTGACTGAGTCTTCGAGACATCGATGATGAAGCAGGGGCAACTAGGACTAAGGGGTCACCGGGGATCACTAATCAACCTATACTAAGCAGTTGATATAAAAGTAGGTGCAGCAGCAGTTTACCAAAAGCAGGCCATGCATCAGAATAGGAGCTATCTACAAAAGTAGCAAAATCTAATACAAGCATGAGAGGGAAAGAGATGGGCGATATCGGAATGATCAAGGGGGGTTGCTGATACGTCTCCAACGTATCTATAATTTTTGCTTGTTCCATGCTGTTATATTATAATTCTTCGATGTTTTACAATCATTTTATAACAACTTTATATCATTTTTTGGGACTAACCTATTGATATAGTGCCAAAGTGCCAGTTGCTGTTTTTGCTTGTTTTTTACTTTGCAGAAAATCAATACCAAACGGAGTCCAATCGCGACGAAACTTTTTGGAGATTTTTTCTGGACCAGAAGACACCCAGTGGGCCAAAGAAGTACCAGAGAAGTGGGCCGAGGAGACCACAACCCACCAGGGCGCTCCAGGGGGGCCGGCGCGCCCTGATGGGTTGTGCCCTCCTCGGGACCCCTCTCCACCGCCTCTGATGCCTATAAATTCCCAAATATTCCAAAAACCCTAGGGGAGTCGACGAAACACAATTCCAGCGGCCGCAAGTTCCAGAACCTCGAGATCCATTCTAAACACCATCACGGAGGGGTTCATCTTCCTCATAGGTGCCTCTCCGATGATGCGTGAGTAGTCCACCATAGACCTACGGGTTCCTAGGCAGTAGCTAGATGGCTTTCTCTCTCTCTCTCTCTTATGATTCTCAATATAATGGTCTCTTGGAGATCTATTTAATGTAAACTTTTGCGGTGTGTTCGTTGGGATCCGATGAATTTTGAGTTTATGATCAGTCCCCCATGTTTTGATGAGCAAATTTATTATGATGATTGCATGCCTCCTATTCATGATGATGGTGATGACACGTATGCTATAATGAGTAATGATAACCATGAAACTTATCATCATGGTTCTAATTTGCAATGTGGTTATGTGAATCAAGTGTCTCATGATAGTTATTTTGTTGAGTTTTCTCCCACTACCATGGATGAAAAGGAATTTGCTTATGTGGAGAGTAATGAAAATTCTATGCTTGTGCATCATGAAAAGAATGATTTATGTGATAGTTATATTGTTTAATTCCTTCATGATGCTACTGAAATTTATTATGAGGGAGGAACATATGCTTGTAGGAATTGCAATAATATCAAGTTTCCTCTCTATGTCTTCAAAGTTTTGAAGTTATGCTTGTTTTGCCTTCCTATGCTAGTTGATTCCTGTTCCCATAAATTGTTTGCTCACAAAATCCCTATGCATAGGAAGTGGGTTAGACTTAAATGTGCTTGTCATGAGATTCATGATGCTCTCTTGCATATTTCAATTACTACTTTTAAATCATTATGACTAGCTAGGGGCATAAAACGATAGCGCTCGTTGGGAGGCAACCCAATGAATAAATTTATTTTTGCTTTTTCCTTTCTGTTTTTGAGTGTTGACACAATTATGCCTCTGTTATGATTGTGTTTTTATGGTTTATTTAGTGTTTGTGCCAAGCCTTTAGGATGATTCATAGGATGAGTAGAAATGTTGTTGAATCTGAAACAGAAACTTTGCATCCGGTATATGAATTTTAATTTCTTGCTGGGACGTGATCTTGAGATGAAATTTTAACACAGTGTTTCTATACAAATTCCTTACGTTTTCCTAATTTTTCAGAATTTTTAGAGTTACAGAAGTATGGTTAGAGTACAGATTACTACAGACTGTTCTGTTTAAGACAGATTCTGTTTTCGTTGCATTGTGTGCTTGTTTTGATGAATCTATGGGTTATATTGAAGGGTATGAGCCATGGTAAAGTTAAAATACTGTAGGTATAATGCAACAATAAAATTTGAATGGGTTTGCAACAGCACCTAAAGTAGTGATTTGCTTTATTATACTAACGGATCTCACGAAGATTTTGTTGAGTTTTGTGTGATTGAACTTTTCAAGCTTTCGGTGAGATCACGATGGATGAAGGAATAAGGAGCAATAAAAGCCTAAGCTTGGGGATGCTACCGCACCCCCAAGATATATACAAAAGAGTAACAAGCAACTAAGCTTGGGGATGCTACCGCACCCCCAAGATATATCCAAAAGAGTAACAAGCAACTAAGCTTGGGGATGCTACCGCACCCCCAAGATATATCCAAAAGAGTAACAAGCAACTAAGCTTGGGGATGCCCCCGAGTGGCATCCCCTCTTTCTTCTAACAACCATCGGTATTTTACTTGGAGCTATATTTTTGTTCGTCACATATCATGAGTTTTGCTTGGAGCGTCTTGTATCTTTGCTTGCTTTGCTTGTTTGTTTTTCCTTTGTATCCTTGATGTACACACCTACTTGGGAGAGCCAAAATTATGCTATGATTTGTTAGAATTGCTCTAGTGCTTCACTTATATCTTTTTGAGCACGGTGTGCTTGGAATTTTTTGTACAAAATACTCTCATGCTTCACTTAGATTAATTTGAGAGTTAGAAAATTTTGAAGAAATCCTCTCATGCTTCACTTATACTATTTTGAGAGATGAAATCTCTATGCTCATGTGCTTCACTTAAATTTGTTTGAGCTTGTCAAAAAAGCAATGGGAATATATGAAACTAGTCCCAAAGTGATAGATATCCAAGGAGGATATAATAAAAACTTTCATGAAGATCATTGGGCAAATTAAACTTGATTCCTTGTAATAGTTTTGAAACATGATGATAGTAATATGTGAGTCATGTTAGTGAGTAATTGTGCTTTAGTAGGAATATTGGTGTTAAGGGTTTGTAATTCCCTATGCATGCACGAAAGTCAATAGTTATGCAATGAAATTACATCCTACTTGTGGTGCATTATTCGGTGTTAGTTATGCTCAATGCTCACTTATGTGAATTTTCGTTTCTTGGTTTGGTTGCTTCTCAATCTATTTGCTAGCCTCCATTTGTACTAAGTGGAAATACTACTTGTGCATCCAAAATCCTTAAACCAAGTTTTGCCTTATGAGTCCACCATACCTACCTATATGCGGTATTTCCATACCGTTCCAAGCAAATTTGTATGTGCCATCTCTAAATTTTCAAAATAAATATTCTCTTTTCTGTGCTCGTACCGCTCATGAAACGGTGGGGAGTGTCCAATATTTTCCATGCTAGATGTGTTATTATCAAGATGAGTGTTTATTCACTTGTCATTGCACGAGAGTGCGACGGTAATAGGGATGCCCATTCCCGAAATGAAAAAGAAAAAATATTTACTTTATGTTGTCAAATAATAAATTCCTTGGAAAGTGTTGGTATGGAAGGCAATGATACGTCTCCAACGTATCTATAATTTTTGCTTGTTCCATGCTGTTATATTATCACTCTTGGATGTTTTACCATCATTTTATAACAACTTTATATCATTTTTTGGGACTAACCTATTGACATAGTGCCAAAGTGCCAGTTGCTGTTTTTGCTTGTTTTTTACTTCGCAGAAAATCAATACCAAACGGAGTCCAATCCCGACGAAACTTTTTGGAGATTTTTTATGGACCAGAAGACACCCAGTGGGCCAAACAAGAGCCAGGAAGGTGGTCTATGGGGAGCACAACCCACCAGGGCGCGCTAGGGGGCCCCCGGCGCGCCCTGCTGGGTTGTGCCCTCCACGGAGCCCCTCTGCACCGCCTCTGATGCCTATAAATTCCCAAATATTCCGAAAACCCTAGGGAGTCGACGAAACACAATTCCAGCCGCCGCAAGTTCCAAAACCGCGAGATCCAATCTAAACACCATCACGGAGGGGTTCATATTCCTCATAGGTGCCTCTCCGATGATGCGTGAGTAGTCCACCATAGACCTACGGGTCCGTAGGCAGTAGCTAGATGGCTTCTTCTCTCTCTCTTATGATTCTCAATACAATGGTCTCTTGGAGATCTATTTGATGTAAACTTTTGCGGTGTGTTTGTTGGGATCCGATGAATTTTGAGTTCATGATGAGTTTCTATCCATGAATATTATTTGTGTCTTCTTTGATCTCTTATATGCATGATTGCTTATAGCATCGTATTTCTTCTTCGAATCTTTGGTTTAGTTAGGCCGACTAGATCGATTTTTCTTGCCATGGGAAGAGGTGCTTTGTGATGGGTTCGATCTTGCGGTGTTCTTTCCTAGTGACAGAAGGGGCAGCAAGACACGCATGTATCGTTGCTATTAAGGATAGCAAGATGGGGTCTATTCCTACATGAATAGATCTTGTCTACATCATGTCATCGTTCTTATTGCATTACTCCGTTTTCCATGAACTTAATACACTAGATGCATGCTGGATAGCGGTCGATGTGTGGAGTAATAGAGGTAGATGCAGGCAGGAGTCGGTCTATCTATCTTGGACATGATGCCTATATAATGATCATCACCTTGGATATCGTCATGACTATTCGATTTTCTATCAATTGCCCAACAGTAATTTGTTCACCCACCGTGCACTATACTCATGAGAGAATCCACTAGTGAACCCTACGGCCCCCGGGTCTACTTTTCCAACATATTGCTTTCGGATCTATCTTTTTGCAATCTTTGTTTTCAGATCTACAAAACCAAAAACCCAAAAACATATTGCTGCATATTTACTCTTTTTATTTGTGTTCTTGAGAGATCTATCTCTCCTATCTATCACTACCTAATCTATCTTTTTAACGTAGTGAGATTGACAACCTCTCTTTCGCGTCGGGTTGCATGTATTTGTTGTTTGTGTGCAGGTGCTGCTTATTTGGTGGTGGTGATCCTCCTACTGGTTCAATAACCTTTGTTTCATGACTGAGGGAAATACTTACCGTCGCTGTGCTGCATCATCCCTTCCTCTTTGGGGAAATACCGACGCAGTCTCAAGCCACGTCAAAGGAATTTCTGGCGCCGTTGCCGGGGAGGAAGCGGTCTCTTCTACGTGCTTATCGTAGGCGCCGAGGGGACTCCATCATAATCTACCAGGTTCCTAATCACAAATCTCATCTCCTTGCAATTACATTATTTGCCATTTGCCTGTCGTTTTCCTCTCCCCCACTTCACCAATTTGTCGTTTTATTTGCCCTCTTTTTCGTTTGCCTTTTTCTCGCCGGATCTCTTTTTGTTTGCTTGTTTGCTATCTTTGCTTGTGTTGCCATGTGCCTTCTATTTGCTTGCATCTTCGCTTGCTAAAAATCTATTGATATGGATCCTCATCCACTTGCTAATCTTTTCGAAAGACCAAATTATGATGAATCAATTGCTAGTGAGTTGAGTGCACTTGATTATCTCTATGAAGTTTTGTTTGAAAATCATGAATCTGAATTTTTTTGATGAAGTGTTGAAAGAAGAAATTTATAGGGTGATTCATGATAGCTCCTTGATTGAAAAGCATGATTGCAATATTGCTAGTATGAATTCTCTAAATATCCATGATGCTAATGATATTCAAAGCCACAAGCTTGGGGATGCTATGTTTGATGAAGATGATATTTTTAGTCCCCCAAGTTTTGATGAGCAAATTTATTAGGATGATTGCATGCCTCCTATTCATGATGATGGTGATGACACGTATGCTATAATGAGTAATGATAACCATGAAACTTATCATCATGGTTCTAATTTGCAATGTGGTTATGTGAATCAAGTTCCTCATGATAGTTATTTTGTTGAGTTTTCTCCCACTACCATGGATGAAAAGGAATTTGCTTATGTGGAGAGTAATGAAAATTCTATGCTTGTGCATCATGACAAGAATGATTTATGTGATAGTTATATTGTTGAATTCCTTCATGATTCTACTGAAATTTATTATGAGGGAGGAACATATGCCTGTAGGAATTGTAATAATATCAAGTTTCCTCTCTATGTGTTCAAAGTTTTGAAGTTATGCTTGTTTTGCCTTCCTATGCTAGTTGATTCTTGTTCCCATAAATTGTTTGCTCACGAAATCCCTATGCATAGGAAGTGGGTTAGACTTAAATGTGCTTGTCATCAGATTCATGACGCTATCTTGCATATTTCAATTACTACTTTTTATGTGAGCATCATTGAAATCATTATGCCTACCTAGGGGCGTAAAACGATAGCGCTTGTTGGGAGGCAACCCAATGAAAAATTTATTTTTGCTTTTTCCTTTCTGTTTTTGAGTGTTGAAACAATTATGCCTATGTTATGATTGTGTTTTTATGGTTTATTTAGTGTTTGTGCCAAGTAAAGCCTTTAGGATGATTCATAGGATGAGTAGAAGTGATGTTGAATCTGAAACAGAAACTTTGCGTCCAGTATATGAATTTTCATTTATTTTTTCCGGAACGTGATCTTGAGCTAAAATTTTAACACGGTGTTGCTATACAAATTCCTTAAGTTGTCCTAATTTTTCAGAATTTTTACAGTTACAGAAGTATGGTTAGAGTACAGATTACTACAGACTATTCTGTTTAAGACAGATTCTGTTTTCGTTGCATTGTGTGCTTGTTTTGATGAATCTATGGGTTATATTGAAGGGTATGAGCCCTGGTAAAGTTAAAATACAGTAGGTATAATGCAACAATAAAATTTGAATGGGTTTGCAACAGCACCTAAAGTAGTGATTTGCTTAATTATACTAATGGGTCTCACGAAGATTTTGTTGAGTTTTGTGTGATTGAAGTTTTCAAGTTTTGGGTGAGATCACGATGGATGAAGGAATAAGGAGCAATAAAAGCCTAGGCTTGGGGATGCTACCGCACCCCCAAGATATATCCAAAAGAGTAACAAGCAACTAAGCTTGGGGATGCTACCGCACCCCCAAGATATATCCAAAAGAGTAACAAGCAACTAAGCTTGGGGATGCCCCCGAGTGGCATCCCCTCTTTCTTCTAACAACCATCGGTATTTTACTTGGAGCTATATTTTTGTTCGTCACATATCATGAGTTTTGCTTGGAGGATCTTGTATCTTTGCTTGCTTTGCTTGTTTGTTTTTCCTTTGTATCCTTGATGTACACACCTACTTGGGAGAGCCAAAATTATGCTATGATTTGTTAGAATTGCTCTAGTGCTTCACTTATATCTTTTTGAGCACGGTGTGCTTGGAAATTTTTGTAGAAATACTCTGATCCTTCACTTAGATTAATTTGAGAGTTAGAAATTTTTGAAGAAATCCTCTCATGCTTCACTTATACTTATTTGAGAGATGAAATCTCTATGCTCATGTGCTTCACTTAAATTTGTTTGATCTTGTCAAAAAGCAATGGGAATATATGAAACTAGTTCCAAAGTGATAGATATCCAAGGAGGATATAATAAAAACTTTCATGAAGATCATTGGGCAAATTAAACTTGATTCCTTGTAATAGTTTTGAAACATGATGATAGTAATATGTGAGTCATGTTAGTGAGTAATTGTGCTTTAGTAGGAATATTGGTGTTAAGGTTTGTGATTCCCTATGCATGCACGAAAGTCAATAGTTATGCAATGAAATTACATCCTACTTATGGTGAATTATTCGGTGTTAGTTATGCTCAATGCTTACTTATGTGAATTTTTGTTTCTTGGTTTGGTTGCTTCTCAATCTATTTGCTAGCCTCCATTTGTAGTAAGTAGAAATACTACTTGTGCTTCCAAAATCCTTAAACCAAGTTTTGCCTTATGAGTCCACCATACCTACCTATATGCGGTATTTCCATACCGTTCCAAGCAAATTTGTATGTGCCATCTCAAATTTTTAAAATAAATTTTCTCTTTTGTGTGCTCGTACCGCTCATGAAATGGTGGGGAGTGTCCAATATTTTTCCATGTTAGATGTTTTATTCTCAAGATGAGTGTTTATTCACTTGTCATTGCACGAGAGTGCGGCGGTAATAGGGATGCCCATTCCCGAAATGAAAAAAAAATTACTTTATGTTGTCAAATAATAAATTCCTTGGAAAGTGTTGGTATGGAAGGCAACCGTGGATACGGCCCGCCATGGAAAGTTAAAAGTTTGGTGGAAAAAGGAATAAACTTTATTTTCTGTTTGGGAACCGCCTATGATATATCTAGCATGGAAAGTATTATGAGCTACTTTGTCGTTTTCGTTGACAGGAAAAGCATGCCACCCAAAATATTTTTCTCTCTCAATTTAAAACTTTGAGCTCTGGCACCTCTACAAATCCCTACTTCCCTCTACGAAGGGCCTATCTATTTACTTTATGCAATTTTTATTTTTACTTTGAGTCTCCATCTTCTCTTACAAAGCACCAACTAGGGGGCACTATGATCGTACTTGAGCATTGGGTATAGCTAATATTTGAGTGTGTTTCATGAATGGATCAATGATTGAGCATGATGGGCTAGGGATAACTTTCTTTAGTGTTGATATTCTGAAAGACATGGTTGTTTGTTGACATGCTTGAGTATTGAAGTCATTATGTTAAAACTAGACTATTGCTTTGAATTATTTACAAGTCCAAATGTCCATTCTATACAAAAGAAAAGAATATGGTACTAAATATGAAGTAGCATATGGTGTCAATCAAGCATTGAAACGCACACACGTACATCATTGATTATCAGGATCATATCCCGATCATTGAATATATGTTTACTCCATTTGTTCACCTGTATGAATATACATGTTGAGAGTTGTGTATGCACTTTGTGAACCAAGGCCATGTGAGACACCGCTATAGCTAGAGAAGGGGGGGGGGGGGGGGGGGGGCAAAATGCGTGAGGCGATGCATTAAACATTTGAGCAAATGTCATGTATCATGGTTGAGAATCACATGTCACTCCATGATCCCCAGGATTCTGTAGGCCATTGTATTTCTAAAACTCTTGGGCCACTCAGGGCACTAGGTCTAGTTCATTGTTATCAACTCCATGACCAGCCAAGCGTTAAGTACGGTGAATCCCTTGTGCTGGATACGCGCACACGTTGCGCACTCACAATTGAGTCATATGTACGGGTGTCGATTCTGCAGCTCGCTACTTAAGACTCTCAAGAGTTAATCTGTTTGACAATTCTTGATGCCATAAACTATACAATTAAAAGGAGTTTGTATGTTTCCCTAAAAAAAGGAGTTTGTACGTCGTCGTTTCGTGCCCAGAGCCTCCTCCGATCGATGGCTCCACCTCTGCCGCTTTTTTCGCTTGTCGATTTTTCTGTCCCACGTCGGTCTTTTCTGTGAGAAAACGGTTCGACATGCCCCGGGCGACACATCACACATCTCTCCCTCCCCTTTCACCTCCCTATCGGTTCCCGTCTCCATTCGCCATGTCCCTCCCGCCCCGCGGCAACACCGGCAATCAATGGTGACCAGAGACCAATGAGAGGACGTCCGCTAACCCTCTACCCTCCCTCTACCAAGGATAGTGGGACCCTGTCCACCCGGCCTCTTGGCGACATGGGCGATGACCAAGGATGGTTGTGCATCCCGATGCTTCTCCTCTCCGAGCAGCACAGGGCTCCTCGCCTGTGGGGCAGAAGCAGGAAACCAGAGGTGGTCCAGCCGGTCATGGAGTCCGGCAGAAGAGCTCACTACAGTGGCTTAGCTCCTTCCTTCTGATATTGATTGGAATTAAGCAATGTTTGCAAAGGAAAGAGAACAATGAGCATTTCAGTCGCTCTCCTCTTCGTCAGTTGCTGGCGAGAAAGCTTAGGTGTGTGGACGGAGTGCTCATGGGCTAAGTGTTTGATGAATTGCGTGAACCAAATGTCAGTCATAGGGATTTAAGTTTTGGAGGACCGGGTAGATGAACAAAAATTTAATTTCAAACGATAATGAATTAAGTGATGGAGGATAAGATGAGAAAATAAGTTTCGGGGAATCTGTTAGAAATGTTTTTACTCGTTCTAAAGAAAATGCTTTTACTCCTCACGAGAGAAAACACCATTCTTTTTTCTTCTATCCGTTCTTTCGTTTACTCCCCACAAAATTATGTCAACCAAGCCAAGCGTGGGGGTTGTGTAGAGCCACGCGTCCACATGTGAAGCCCCGTCCCAGGCCACCATGTTGGCGGCTTGTTCATGCTGTCCAGTCTACCAGTGTGGAGGTGCAGTTTTGTTCCCTTGCACCAGTTTTGATGGCCAAGGGAGAAATGTTTTGGCAAACTAATAGCATGGAATTCTCGTTGCCTCACAATCCTACATTAACGGTGACTTTGTTACGCTGGCCCCATGAATGATCTGCGTCATCAACCATATAGTGTGTTCTAGTGCAACAACAACTGCATATCTCTACAACACAACTGTGCAGTGTGCACCATAAGCTCTCGGGATATAATGTGCTAGCTTCTTGGGGCCTCCGGAGAGAAATGACAAAAAGAAAATGGTTTGTGGACGCAGCTATTCTCAACTTAGTGAACAGTAAAATCAAAAAAATAGTAAGACAGATCAAACAATTCTGAAATTTGTTTGGTGCAAACTTTGAAAAATGTTCTCAGTTCTTGGAAACTTTCATCATGAAATAGCATTCGTGGAGGCCGTGGTAAAAAAAATCTACAGTCCTGAAATGCTATTTTCGAAAGCATTTTGGAGTGTTATTTTTTTTTTCACCATGACTTTCATGAATGTTATTTTGGGATGGAATTTACATGCGTTGAGAACATTTGTCAAAGTTTCCACCCAAAAAATTTCAGAATTTTTTGAATGGTTTTTCATTTTTTCTGCAATTTACTGTTCATCCCGAGCTCACATGAGCTCGGGAGTAGAATGTGACTTTCGATGGTTTGATATATATTGACATTGATTGTGTTATCTTTATGATGAACGGGAAAAGGAAGTTGCCAGCTATAAGATTAGAGAGGGTTGAGGCCAGCAGGTGTCAGGGCGTATAGGGGGCATTTGAGTACGAGTGAAGATGCTCTTTGTGAATCTTCAAGGAGACTCCTCAAGCCTCCTCACCGTGGACAAAAAACATCGACCCAATGGGCCTCCTCATACCATCCTCATCTGTCCGGATGGTCCTAACTGTCCTAAACCCGACCCATACATGGTTCGTAAATGAGGTTGTCCAAATATGTCTACTATGTCGGAGCGAAAAATTCAACCCCACCGAAAGCCATTCCACTCCTTGTTGAGAAAGACAACTCTCAGCCTCCCCCACATTCATGGTGTACTGCCCGATGCGCCTCCTCCCGTTGGCAAAAGCTGGTTGTTGACCCCCCCCCCCCCCCCCCCCCCAAATACTAGCACAGACGCGCCGCTACCCACCCCCCTTCCAAATCGATTTGTGTTGTCAACGCCTGTAAGGAGTTCGCCACCCCAACCCATGGTCGTCGCCACCCACAATCCACTTGATGCAATAATAAAATTTCCCTGGTATGCCACTTGCTATTAAATACAGAGTAGAACCAAGCATTGAAGTGTGCACACGAATAGATTGTGATGTTCATAGAGTATCGTTATATCATATCACAATCATTGAATATAGTTGCGATTCGGCCCATCGGTTTCGCATATATAAATACTTATACATGATAAGAACCGTATGCTCATTTTTGAGAACCAAGGCCATGTGAGACGCCACTATAGATAGAGCAGGGGAAAGAGAAACAGTAACATTGAGGATTGAGAGGTATCGGGAGAAACATTGCTTCAGTACAATTGCATAGGGAAATCAAAGCATCGAGTCTGGGCATATGGCAAAATTTCAGTACAACTCCATGACGACAAGAAGTTCACTGGCCTTTGTTTTTCTGAAGCTCTAAGGCCAGTCAGGGCATATGGCAAACTTCGTTACATTCAGCTCCAGGCCCAGGCAAGCGATACACACGGTGGGTCTGTTCCGCTGGAGAGGTGCACGCGTCACGTTCTAAGCATCAGCGTTGTACGGGTATTGGTGCCGCAGCTCACTGCTGAAAATATTGCATAGTTAATCTGTTGTCGATTACTGCGTTGGTCAGTTCGTTCGGCTCAGGCCCCTCCCAATGCTCCACCTTGTACAGGTGCTAAGGCTGCCACGCAGGCGAAAAATCTGATGTGGCAATGTAATTATAAGGAGAGAGATGAGTGTGGTGACCCCAGGAAGAAACAATGCTAAGCGCACGAACCTAGACAAAACACTTAAATGAATGAAACCCACCAATGCATGAAAAACTTTTGTTACTAAATCATTAAATAAAGGATGCTTAGCACCAACAAGTTAAGCACATATACATTGGGGAGTTAAGTTGCTAAGCAATTTAATGCTCTTAGCACCTCATCTAAGCATCTTTGCATTGGAAGCAGCCTCAGATCTATAGGGGTCGATCCGACATTTTCCTCTACATGTGAGCACAATAAAGCTAATTAACGTGCACTGAAAACAAACCATCTCTCATGGTTCAGCCTAAATCGAGTCCACCTTGAGATGCCATTTTGGGATATTATATTGCGAGTCTAACAAACCATGTAAACTCGCGTGGAGTACCATACGGTTAGGTACGTATATGGCAATTAATCAGTGACCGCTGTGGTAACCACTAATGACATCTACCCACACAGTCCAGTTCTCTGTGGAGCAATCCATAAACGCTCTCGTCTCACACTATACGCAAGTCAATCCAGAAGATGGCGACGCCGAGACTCTCTCAGTTAAAAATTTCTAATAAACACATTCCTCTCAATCCGTTTAATGACTGAAGATTGGTTTTCATAGTAGGATTTGCTGCATTAAACTTACGAAACTGGATCCAGTTTTGATATATTTTGATGACTTTATTGGGTTACATTTGGTGTGTTGCATGAATGTCTGAACATCCTCACACACATCGATGATCTGGTACCATCTCTAAGTTCTTGACAACTAATCGATACTCCAACATAACACTCCATCTTTGTTTGGCATCGGCCGATGCAAGCCTCGGCGCTTGTTTGCGGTGAGGGCTTCTTCGGTGGTCGTCGATGATGAAGTCGAAGTTGACCTCGCGAAGGTGTGATGATGATGACGCCGGGCTGCAACCTCGACGACGCTTTTCTCCTCGGCGGCGTGTATGCGTTCTTGTGTGGGTTGCCAGGTTGTCCTGTGTGCCTTGTTTTTGCGGGCATGTTGCCACGATTTTCGCTCGGTTTTCCGTTAATTAACTGGGTAATTCTCTTCGACCTTTTTTAATGAATCGGGCCCTAAGGGGCCGCGTTTAAAAAAAACACTTCAATGCGTAGTGAGGGATATGATACTACCTAGTGATCGTTTACTACTAACCTGATGGTTGTTAAGTACAAACCTGATAACTAGCATGTTATGATTTGGTAGTTGGTGACGATATAACAAGTAAAATATAATTTCGAAGTAGTCGCCGAGACAGACACGATGGTGAACACATACTGATACTCTGAGAGCTTCTGGACTACACATGCTCCAGTTATTATTTTGCATTAATTATTTGTAAGACTCCTTCGAGATGATGATATATGAGATAGAGTTGAGAAAGCATTGATTGAAAAGAAACTTGTCCATCATCGTTTGAGATGATTTTGGACACATTGAAGAGAAGCTCTAGTGCATAACGGACGGCTAAAGCATTCTGGTAATCTTAAAAGAGGTCAGGGTAGGCCGAACGTGACATGGGAGGTGTGTGGAAGCTTACTATCCATGTGCCAGAACTATGACTTGGTTGCGAGATCTTATGGATTTCACCACTAACCTACCCCAACTTGTTTGAGACTAAAAGCTTTGTTAGTGTCGTATTTGTAAGATTCCTTTGATTAACCATCACCGCACTAGTATATGATTTATACGAGACAAAACATCAGTACCGAAAAAGGCTTTCGACCCATTTTATATAAATAACAAGGCCAAACGGATACAAGGTGATGAGGAAAATTCTCTTACAAATCATGTCAAAGATAAAACAAGACAAGATTACAAGAATGCCCACACCCTAACACGAAGCACCCGAGGCTAATGACAAGAAGAGAAATCGCGCCTCCAAGAGAGACCACCGGATTTTGATGGAACACACACACCAAGTTGTTGTTGGAGAGGACCCCCTGTCCTCTCGCTCTGGGTCGTGGAGCGCCGATCCTGCCTACAGAGACCGAGGACCGAGAACGATGCATCGAGAAAGGATCCGAGCTCGCCCGAAGATGCCAAAGAGACATAACCGAAGGTACCTGAGTTCCACGGCGACGACCCCAAGGAGGTTCACTCTTAACACCGAGATTCATGCTTAACCTCTTTGTAGTATTATATCATTTGTCTTTCAAATGGTTTAAGGATTGCATATTAGTTCTCATCATAGTGTTGTCTCCACAAGACTTTCGAAACTAGATGTATCTAGCACTAAAATATGTTTATATACATCCGTTTGAGTGACAAGTAATTTCGGACGGAGGAAATCTAAGGCCACCTTTGTTTGGGCTACAGATTCTAAAAATCACTATGGCTTTGGATTCTTCAAAATCAGTTGTAGTTGTGGATTTCTCAGAATCCGAAGCTGGTTGTTTGTTTACCCTTATGTTGGATAGCTGTAGGAATTGCAGAGGTTGTGAAATGTCAGTAATGACCCTGAATGCTCCCTGAATGGTAAGTATTTTGAGTTTAGACTAAAATGACATGTACATATACTACTAGTTAAATGCAAATTAACTGATTTCACATTCTTCTCACATCATGCAAAGGAAAGGCTCATCCAATTCATCACTAGTACAGGCAAGAAAAAGAAGCAATCAAGGCATGGAATGGTTTGATGATGCATTCATACAGGCAAGGAAAAGGAGCAATCATTCCAACGCCATTCAGAACGCATTACGGCTCGCAGGAAGCAGGCGGCGCCGGAGCACTTGTACCACTGTACGTGCACATTATGCACGGCTTCAGCGCGGTCAACGGCTGCAGCGCATAGGCTGCTCTTCCTCAGCCGTGCACGCAGACACGCGTTCGCGCCTGCCCCCGTGGGAGGTCGGCGTCCACGGACAGCACGTGCTCAGCCAGAGATGAGATGAGGAGTAACGGGAGGAGGCCGGGGCTACCGGCGAGCAACTGTAGGAGATATGCCCTAGAGGCAATAATAAATGTTATTGATTATCTCCCTGTTCATAATTATGTTTATGTTCCATGCTATAACTGCTATGGTTCTCGAGTCTACAATAACCACGAGGCTCGGAGGAAGACTCATATGCACGTGTGGAATAATAAACGGTAAAATGTATTCCTAGTCTGGCCTCTAAGACTGGCTCAAGTATTGCATGATGATCCTGTTTTCCTGATCATGGGCATGGCTATGCCGGCAATTTTGAGGGCGCAATGTTGGTAGAACACTTGTGTTGAATCGACCCGAATTGATGTTATGCTATGAGATACAATCGTCACTAGTTAATGGTTAATAACACAGAGATGGTTAACGTTTGCATAATTCCTTAGACCATGAGAGTATCGAGTTTCTTCATGCTTGCTTCATGAACTTTGGGGTTTGTTAAACGTCATCTGTAAATGGGTGGCTATTACGGCGGCTTACGGGTTCATGGAAAAGTATGTCAAGTAACTCGATAGCTCAAGATTGGGATTTGCTCCTCCGACGATGGAGAGATATCTCTGGGCCCTCTCGGTGTTACGGTATCCATTATCGTCTGGCCAGACACTTTGTGATTTGATCACGGGGATGCCGGAACATGGGAACGAGAAAAGAGAACAATACCGGTAACGAGGTAACTGGCATAGTGGACAAGTTGTTGATCCACGGGGATGCCAACATGTCTCACCTCGGGTATTTGTAACATATCGCTAAATAACAGGAATAGCACACGGCAACTGGAGGTTCACTCGAATATTCATTCGTGTGGGTATAGGGGTCAATATGGGTGTCCACGGCTCCGATGTTGATCATTGATCGGAAGGGGTTCCGGGTCATGTCTATACTTCACCGAACCTATAGGGTCACACGCTTAAGGGTCATCTATCTGTTGAACACTAGACAGGGAGTCTGAGAGAAAATCACCGAAAAAGTTTCGGACGAAACGGAAACGTTCCGGAGAGGATATCGGAATAGTTCCGGTGAAACTGAAAAGTTGTTTCAGGGTATTCCATAAAGTCAAATTGGTTTCGACACATGCCTGGAAATTATTGGAAGGTACCAGAATTGTTTCGGTAACTTCTGAGATTTTTCAGAGACAAAAACCGGAAATGTTCCGGACTGCCGGAACCGCTTTAGTTGCTTTTCACAGATAAAAATCACTAAACCGAAAAGTTGTTTCGGAGTACACCATAAAGTCAAAATGGTTTCGGCACATGCCTGATAATTCTTGGAGGGTGCCAGAATCGTTCTGGAAACTTTCTGGAATTTTCCGGGATGAAAACCGGAAATGTTCCGGAGCTGCCGGAACCGCTTCAGATGCTTTTCGCAGATGAAAATCACTAAACCGGAATTGTTTCGGATCGCGTTGAAAGTTATTTTAGTGGGTACTGGAAATGTTCTAAGCCCACATAAATATTTTCAGTTCGAACAGACGCTGAAAAATGTCGTCGTGAATAGTGAAATCAGCTTTATGGTTACTTTTTGGAAAGCCACCTTTTTGGGCTTTTGCTCCAAAATATCTTGGAGATGACATGGATGGATGTGGCTGAAATTTCAGCCCCTCCACCCCCTCCTCCTCCTATAAATAGAGGTGGAGGGGGCAGCCCAAAACTCATTCCTTCTCACATACAAGTGCCATGACATTTCTGGCTTCTCTCTCCCTCCCAGCGAAATAGTTTCGTAGAGCCGAAAGGCTGTCTGGGTTCCGGTGGGAACTAGTTCTGGACGGCGAAGCCCTGCCGGATAGATGACACCGTATGTGTGCAACTCTGTAGAGAGATCGTAGTTTCGGTCTTAGTTCGAGAGCGCCTCCCGAAGGGCTGTCCGAGTGACTGTCCGAGTTTCGATGGTCCTCCCGAAGGGCTGTCCGAGTGACTGTCCGAGTTTCGATGGTCCTCCCGAAGGGCTGTCCGAGTGACTGTCCGAGTTTCGATGGTCCTCCCAAAGGGCTGTCCGAGTGACTGTCCGAGTTTCGATGGTCCTCCCGGAGGGCTGTCCGTGACACCGTCCGAGGGACTGTCCGACCGCCTCCCGGAGGGCTGTCCGGGGGCGGATGAGGGTATACATCCTCGCGGTTGGGAGGTTGTAAATCCTAGCTGCGGGGATCTGCACCGCCGATCGTCATCGACTCTACTTCCGCTGCGCTACGAGTCGGTAACGAAACAGATCAAACCTTGTATGCAGTCTCCATAGTGATCCTGGGCTGGTACGTAGGTCGGAAAATTTTTGTTTTCTGCTGCGTTACCCTACAGTGGCATCAAGAGCCGTGCTATGCGTAGATGCAGGTTGCGATCTAGAATACATAGAGATGTATGGGTGTTGCACAATATAATTAGGTAGTACATGAGATCTATTGCTGAAAATTATTTGTGCGGGTAGCAGATGAAATCTGTTACCCGATGTTCTTGTTGCTTCCCTGGAATTTGCGTAGTCCTGATCTTGACGGCATGGTGGAATCTCACAAAGTTCTGGCAATCCGCGATCCTTTCATGCTGCTCCTGAGTATGCTGATTGACAGATCAACGAAGTGCTAACAGTTCTTTGGGTTCCACCATAGTTGAGAAAGATGGATGTTTCGCAGACGAAAGGGCAATGCAGATATGATCTGCACGGGGGTCACGCGTATGACGAACTTTAGTATGGGGCTCGAGATTTTATTATCTCGTGTTTCATACACCCTGGAAAGTTAATCTAGCAACTTGAATTATCATACTTGATGATGGACGTTGGTAGCTTCGGTTTGTTTCGAAACCTTAGAAGCCACGAAAAATAAAATTTTGCATGAACCGATTAGAGGCGTCTAACTTGGTTTTGCAGGATGGTTTGCATGTGCATGTGATGTGGTATAGCAGTGTTCATAATAATTTGATTATGTATGAGATGACTATATGATGTAAATTGATTAACATGACCTGCGTGTCATGATTCGGCATGATGGCTGGAGCCATATGATTGCACTTTAATAACCTGCGTGTCAACCTTATGTAATGCACTAATTTTATTAGCTATAGAGATAGCAATATTATTTGGTGCATCGACAAGGTGGTGGCAATCTTCGCGAAGGTGAACACCGACGCGAATGCCGAAGACGAAGAAATGAAAGACTTCTCCGTCAGAAAGGGCTATACCATATCATGCTATTATGAATTGCCTGAGATGTTTATCCCTTATGATGCACCCTTCTTGGTTGCGCGGTAGTCGCTTTTATTAGGGTGATCTCTCACAAAAAATATCAAGTAGTTAGTGTTCTCCCAAGTGTAGCACCGTCACGGCACCTAACTTTTCGGGGTGCGCCATGTCCACATGGGTACGAACGATTAGAGAAGTGTGAGGCGGGTGAGGTCAGACCTCGCAGCGAGATCACTTGGTTGTCTTGACGTTCTGGCTTGATCGTCCTGAGCTCGGAACACGCCCATCGAAAGATGAACAGGAGTCACATAGAGATGTGATCGGCATGTTTGCCCACCAATAGAAATTCTCGTCATCAGTGATGTCCACATCAATGGCGTTGAATTGAAATGTGGATCTTGTATCACTCACAATCAATTATGAGAGATATTGATTTGAGTGGGAGCGCCCTGTAGAATTAATTCTTTTAATTCTCAGTGCAATTAATTTTGAACACTGTCTAAGTGTGATTTGCATAATAGTTGTAGAATAATGGCTTGCGTTTCCACCTTCCCTATTAAAATTGAATAGCTGTTAAATATCTGGTTAAAACTTTACGGTTGGTAACGTAATGTGAGGATTGTCCTCAATAGTGCCGAGAAGGACTTTGTCCTATCACATACTTTCGGTATTCTCCCACTAATGCTATGGATCATGTGACTCTCGTCCTTCGATCCAAAAGCTAGAATTCTGTTTCAGTCTAGTGCAATACGTTTGCTTCCATGAGACCCAAACTTCGAAAGTTTGGATAGTTATGTGATATTCATGGAATCTGAAAATCATTTTCAGAGACAGACAAAGGCTAAAAGATATGAGATATCCAAAGCAATGTTTGTTTGCAAACTATTAGTAAAGGAGTTTACTATGCATTAGACTGATAAGAGAGGGATCCAGAAGAACGCCTGTCATATGATGATGGTGAATAAAACAACAACTTAAAGAGAAAGGAAGTATCCGAAGGGTGTTAGTGAAACTTTCACGCCTAGGAAGTCCGGGGCTATCGCCACTCTTAAGTTGGGTGCTTCTTCTGAGAGTAGGAGAAATACTGAAAGTTAAACTGTTAGAATTATAAAGGCAAAAGGAAAGAAGACTGGAATATCCAGCTCATGTATGAATGTCATACAAGTTTTTGATGTATAGAAGGCTGGTCAAAGATATAGTTCTTGGGAATTATGCTTAAACATGGTAATCACTAATTCTTGGGTATTGTGAGTTAATCACAAAGATACCCGCTCGATTGCATTCTGTTGCAACTCAATGTAAGAACTACTATGGCCTGAAAGACTAGCCAGGAATGAGGTTAGATACACGCAGGGAACATAGTAAATGTTACTATGCCATCCATAGGTGTAGTCCCTATGTATTTACTTTCATAATTCATTTTAGAGTTTCACACTCTAGCCCTTTGCATAAGGTATCTTGCAAGAAGGTTGTTCATAAGAGAACTTTTGATGTTCGGTGTTATGAATAACATAAGGGCCATACTTTCATTATGAATGAGACGTATGTTATGAATATTGATAATAATACATTACCTCTGGGTTTACTTTCACAATTCATTTTAGAGTTTCATACACTCTAGCCCATTGCACAATGTTTGTTGCAAAAGAGTTGTTCATAAAAACAACAATTGTTGTTCAGTATTATGTATAACATGAAGGGACATGCTTCCATCCTAGATGGGATGTATGTTATGAATATTGATGGAAATATGATACATCCATAACACTGGCGCTAAATGTTGCAAGACTAAAAGAATACCACATATGTGTGGCACTGCATTTGGTCACATTGGAGAAACCCGCATGGAAAATTCCATTATGATGGATTTTAAAGTCATTTGATTTTGAATCATCTGACACTTGCAACTTTCCTCCGAAAAGTGAAGTGACTGAAATACTGTTCACAGGCCATAAGGAACGAGCAACAAACTTATTGGTGATCATACATTTTGATGTGTGTAGTTCAATAAATGTTGTTGCAAGTAGTGGATTTATCTATCTTCAGAAATGACTCAAGTAGATATATTGATATTTACTTGATGAGACGTAAGTCTGGATCTTTTGAATTCATTCATAAGGTTTTCAAAGATGAAGTAGAAGTTGTTGTAACAAGAAAATTATGTTTCTACAATTCGATTGCAGAAAGGAATATTTGAGTTACAAGTTTAGCGAATGTCTGATGAGTCGTGAAAGGGGTTTCATAACTTGCACCTCCCGGAGCACCACTGCAAGTGGAGAGTCCGTGTAGATGTAATCGAACCATTCATGACATGGTAAGATCAAAGATGACATAAATAAATTTGCCATTATCCCTTTTAAAGTGATGCTTTAGAGACTGCGGCTTTTACACTGAAAAGAGCTCCATCGGGTCTGTTGAAATGACGCCATGGTATGGTACGCCCAACCATGTTATATCTTTTCTTAACATTTGGAATATGGGGCTTGTGTAAAAGGTTACAAACCTATTCCAAATCAGACAAGTGCTACTTTGTAGGTTATCCCAAGTCATTGGGTATTTCCCCACCACAATACCGAGGCAAATAGGTTTGCCACAAAGAACGGTATGCTTTTTTGAAGAAAATGGTTCTTTCAAAAGGTGAGTGGGAGAACAGTGCAACTCGACGAGATAAACAGTATCATCGTCATCAGATCAAAGGAAAGAGACCTTGGAAGTAATTCCGGAGTTTCCTACTGCGACTGATACGGAAGTCTCTACAATTAAATGTATGGACTTCGGTCAAACTTGCAGCTGAACCACGTAGGCAAAGCTCGTGCAAACCTATCAGGTGCGCAAACGAGATATTGTTGTTAGACAACAGTATACCTATGATTCACAAGGAAGCGTTGATGGGCCCTGACTCCGGAATTGGCTAAATGCCAATACAATCCGAGATAGTTTCCATATAAGTGATTCAAGATTAAGATCTTGAACGCCTTTCGGAAGACTTAGAGTCTAACGAATATTTATGGAACTAAAAACTGATACGGATAAAATGATTTATCCATAAAGCTCGACTTGTTGCAATAGCAAGTTCAAGGAGTTGACTACGATGAGATTGTCTCACCGTAGCGATGCTTAAAGTCGGTTCGGGTTGAAATAGCAATTAATACATATTTCAATCATGAGATATGAAACATGGATGACAAAAGGATTTCCATGTGATGGAAATGAAACCTAGGACTTGTATGTGATACGGTCCAAAGTAATTTGTCGATCCAGAGGATGCTGGTAAGTATGCAAACTTCAGAGTTCCAGCGATGGACAGAAGAGAGCAAAGTGGAGTTGGAATCTTCGTTTTTGATGGAATGGTCAAAGGGGTTTGACTTCATCAAATGGGTATCGAAGATGCTTGTGATTCAAGAAAGTAAGTGGGAGCATAATAATATTTCTAAAAACCTTGTGTACTTGACACATTGTTAATTGGAAATAAATTTCTTGACACGAATTAGGACTTCATTTGAAAATAGTTTTTCGATGAAGTGCTTAGGCTAAATAGCCTCAATATTAGGCATGATGATCTATGGAGATAGATTTACCTAATAGGGCTAAGCTATGAATACATATTGACAAGATGCTAAGACTTTTTAGCATTTAAAAACGCCAAGGAGTGATTCTTGCCGAAGTCACATGGAAAGAGTTTTGCAAGACTCGGTGTCTCAAAACACTGATGAGCAAAATACATGATGGACATTCCACACACTCTTGTGTTTGGATTAATCATGTATTCCATGGTATGTAAAACAACCAGATATGTCTGATACTCCAAAAGTTATTGCGAGTATGGATACCAAAGTGATCAAAGTACTGATCATAGGACAACAGTGAAAGATGTCATTGAGTACTAGAGTAGTAGTGATGACATGTTTTCTCGCAAGCAGAGATTATGAAGTGCTCGTTGTAAGTAATTACATCGATACAGTCTTCATCAATGCTCCATGCGATTTTCGATTTAAGTTAAGGGTTTTGTGTAATACACAATATGATGGCACGGTAGTTGGAAATTGTTCCAAACAAGATACTGTGGCGAATTCTATAACAAAGGCTAAGTATGTTGATGCTTAAGAAGCGACAAAGAAGTTGTTGAATCATATAGTTCATTCATGAACTTAGTATGGTTCCAAGATGGCTTTGGTCTATGGGACACTATTGCAGATAGTTGCTCCATAGCTCAGTCTGAGGAATCAGGTTTCGACCAATGATTCACACATATGCAAAGCCAAGTCCACACAAAATATGAATTTTGTGAAAGCGTGAAAACGCGAGGATATGCAAAGTTACACACGGAGCTGAAGTCGTCAGATCCGTTGGACATCAGGCTATACCACATGCGAAGCATTTTTTACACCAGTATGCCATAGGTGTAAAGTGCATTAGCATTGACTAGATTATTGACTCTAGTGCAAGTGGGAGTCTGTAGGAGATATGCCCTAGAGGCAATAATAAATGTTATTGATTATCTCCCTGTTCATAATTATGTTTATGTTCCATGCTATAACTGCTATGGTTCTCGAGTCTACAATAACCACGAGGCTCGGAGGAAGACTCATATGCACGTGTGGAATAATAAACGGTAAAATGTATTCCTAGTCTGGCCTCTAAGACTGGCTCAAGTATTGCATGATGATCCTATTTTCCTGATCATGGGCATGGCTATGCCGGCAATTTTGAGGGCGCAATGTTGGTAGAACACTTGTGTTGAATCGACCAGAATTGATGTTATGCTATGAGATACAATCGTCACTAGTTAATGGTTAATAACACAGAGATGGTTAACGTTTGCATAATTCCTTAGACCATGAGAGTATCGAGTTTCTTCATGCTTGCTTCATGAACTTTGGGGTTTGTTAAACTTCATCTGTAAATGGGTGGCTATTACGGCGGCTTACGGGTTCATGGAAAAGTATGTCAAGTAACTCGATAGCTCAAGATTGGGATTTGCTCCTCCGACGATGGAGAGATATCTCTGGGCCCTCTCGGTGTTACAGTATCCATCATCGTCTGGCCAGACACTTTGTGATTTGATCACGGGGATGCCGGGACACGGGAACAAGAAAAGAGAACAATACCGGTAACGAGGTAACTGGCATAGTGGACAAGTTGTTGATCCACGGGGATGCCAACATGTCTCACCTCGGGTATTTGTAACATATCGCGAAGCAACAGGAATAGCACACGGCAACTGGAGGTTCACTCGAATATTCATTCGTGTGGGTATAGGGGTCAATATGGGTGTCCACGGCTCCGATGTTGATCATTGATCGGAAGGGGTTCCGGGTCATGTCTATACTTCACCGAACCTATAGGGTCACACGCTTAAGGGTCATCTATCTGCTGAATATTAGACAGGGAGTCTGAGAGAAAATCACCGAAAAAGTTTCGGACGAAACGGAAACGTTCCGGAGAGGATATCGGAATAGTTCTGGTGAAACTGAAAAGTTGTTTCAGGGTATTCCATAAAGTCAAATTGGTTTCGACACATGCCTGGAAATTATTGGAAGGTACCAGAATTGTTTCGTTAACTTCTGAGATTTTTCAGAGACAAAAACCGGAAATGTTCCGGACTGCCGGAACCGCTTTAGTTGCTTTTCACAGATGAAAATCACTAAACCGAAAAGTTGTTTCGGAGTACACCATAAAGTCAAAATGGTTTCGGCACATGCCTGATAATTCTTGGAGGGTGCCAGAATCGTTCTCGAAACTTTCTGGATTTTTCCGGGATGAAAACCGGAAATGTTCCGGAGCTGCCGGAACCACTTCAGATGCTTTTCGCAGATGAAAATCACTAAACCGGAATTGTTTCGGATCGCGTTGAAAGTTATTTTAGTGGGTACTGGAAATGTTCTAAGCCCACATAAATATTTTCAGTTCGAACAGACGCTGAAAAATGTCGTCGTGAATAGTGAAATCAGCTTTATGGTTACTTTTTGGAAAGCCACCTTTTTGGGCTTTTGCTCCAAAATATCTTGGAGATGACATGGATAGATGTGGCTGAAATTTCAGCCCCTCCACCCCTCCTTCTCCTATAAATAGAGGTGGAGGGGGCAGCCAAAACTCATTCCTTCTCACATACAAGTGCCATGACATTTCTGGCTTCTCTCTCCCTCCCAGCGAAATAGTTTCGTAGAGCCGAAAGGCTGTCTGGGTTCCGGTGGGAACTAGTTCTGGACGGCGAAGCCCTGCCGGATAGATGACACCGTATGTGTGCAACTCTATAGAGAGATCATAGTTTCGGTCTTAGTTCGAGAGCGCCTCCCGAAGGGCTGTCCGAGTGACTGTCCGAGTTTCGATGGTCCTCCCGAAGGGCTGTCCGAGTGACTGTCCGAGTTTCGATGGTCCTCCCGAAGGGCTGTCCGAGTGACTGTCCGAGTTTCGATGGTCCTCCCGAAGGGCTGTCCGAGTGACTGTCCGAGTTTCGATGGTCCTCCCGGAGGGCTGTCCGTGACACCGTCCGAGGGACTGTCCGACCGCCTCCCGGAGGGCTGTCCGGGGGCGGATGAGGGTATACATCCTCGCGGTTGGGAGGTTGTAAATCCTAGCTGCGGGGATCTGCACCGCCGATCGTCATCGACTCTACTTCCGCTGCGCTACGAGTCGGTAACGAAACAGATCAAACCTTGTATGCAGTCTCCATAGTGATCCTGGGCTGGTACGTAGGTCGGAAAATTTTTGTTTTCTGCTGCGTTACCCTACAGTGGCATCAAGAGCCGTGCTATGCGTAGATGCAGGTTGCGATCTAGAATACATAGAGATGTATGGGTGTTGCACAATATAATTAGGTAGTAGATGAGATCTATTGCTGAAAATTATTTGTGCGGGTAGTAGATGAAATCTGTTACCCGATGTTCTTGTTGCTTCCCTGGAATTTGCGTAGTCCTGATCTTGACGGCATGGTGGAATCTCACAAAGTTCTGGCAATCCGCGATCCTTTCATGCTGCTCCTGAGTATGCTGATTGACAGATCAACGAAGTGCTAACAGTTCTTTGGGTTCCACCATAGTTGAGAAAGATGGATGTTTCGCAGACGAAAGGGCAATGCAGATATGATCTGCACGGGGGTCACGCGTATGACGAAGTTTAGTATGGGGCTCGAGATTTTATTATCTCGTGTTTCATACACCCTAGAAAGTTAATCTAGCAACTTGAATTATCATACTTGATGATGGACGTTGGTAGCTTCGGTTTGTTTCGAAACCTTAGAAGCCACGAAAAATAAAATTTTGCATGAACCGATTAGAGGCGTCTAACTTGGTTTTGCAGGATGGTTTGCATGTGCATGTGATGTGGTATAGCAGTGTTCATAATAATTTGATTATGTATGAGATGACTATATGATGTAAATTGATTAACATGACCTGCGTGTCATGATTCGGCATGATGGCTGGAGCCATATGATTGCACTTTAATGACCTGCGTGTCAACCTTATGTAATGCACTAATTTTATTAGCTATAGAGATAGCAATATTATTTGGTGCATCGACAAGGTGGTGGCAATCTTCGCGAAGGTGAACACCGACGCGAATGCCGAAGACGAAGAAATGAAAGACTTCTCCGTCAGAAAGGGCTATACCATATCATGCTATTATGAATTGCCTAAGATGTTTATCCCTTATGATGCACCCTTCTTGATTGCGCGGTAGTCGCTTTTATTAGGGTGATCTCTCACAAAAAATATCAAGTAGTTAGTGTTCTCCCAAGTGTAGCACCGTCACGGCACCTAACTTTTCGGGGTGCGCCATGTCCACATGGGTACGAACGATTAGAGAAGTGTGAGGCGGGTGAGGTCAGACCTCGCAGCGAGATCACTTGGTTGTCTTGACGTTCTGGCTTGATCGTCCTGAGCTCGGAACACGCCCATCGAAAGATGAACAGGAGTCACATAGAGATGTGATCGGCATGTTTGCCCACCAATAGAAATTCTCGTCATCAGTGATGTCCACATCAATGGCGTTGAATTGAAATGTGGATCTTGTATCACTCACAATCAATTATGAGAGATATTGATTTGAGTGGGAGCGCCCTGTAGAATTAATTCTTTTAATTCTCAGTGCAATTAATTTTGAACACTGTCTAAGTGTGATTTGCATAATAGTTGTAGAATAATGGCTTGTGTTTCCACCTTCCCTATTAAAATTGAATAGCTGTTAAATATCTGGTTAAAACTTTACGGTTGGTAACGTAATGTGAGGATTGTCCTCAATAGTGCCGAGAAGGACTTTGTCCTATCGCATACTTTCGGTATTCTCCCACTAATGCTATGGATCATGTGACTCTCGTCCTTCGATCCAAAAGCTAGAATTCTGTTTCAGTCTAGTGCAATACGTTTGCTTCCATGAGACCCAAACTTCGAAAGTTTGGATAGTTATGTGATATTCATGGAATCTGAAAATCATTTTCAGAGACAGACAAAGGCTAAAAGATATGAGATATCCAAAGCAATGTTTGTTTGCAAACTATTAGTAAAGGAGTTTACTATGCATTAGACTGATAAGAGAGGGATCCAGAAGAACGCCTGTCATATGATGATGGTGAATAAAACAACAACTTAAAGAGAAAGGAAGTATCCGAAGGGTGTTAGTGAAACTTTCACGCCTAGGAAGTCCGGGGCTATCGCCACTCTTAAGTTGGGTGCTTCTTCTGAGAGTAGGAGAAATACTGAAAGTTAAACTGTTAGAATTATAAAGGCAAAAGGAAAGAAGACTGGAATATCCAGCTCATGTATGAATGTCATACAAGTTTTTGATGTATAGAAGGCTGGTCAAAGATATAGTTCTTGGGAATTATGGTTAAACATGTTAATCACTAATTCTTGGGTATTGTGAGTTAATCACAAAGATACCCGCTCGATTGCATTCTGTTGCAACTCAATGTAAGAACTACTATGGCCTGAAAGACTAGCCAGGAATGAGGTTAGATACACGCAGGGAACATAGTAAATGTTACTATGCCATCCATAGGTGTAGTCCCTATGTATTTACTTTCATAATTCATTTTAGAGTTTCACACTCTAGCCCTTTGCATAAGGTATCTTGCAAGAAGGTTGTTCATAAGAGAACTTTTGATGTTCGGTGTTATGAATAACATAAGGGCCATACTTTCATTATGAATGAGACGTATGTTATGAATATTGATAATAATACATTACCTCTGGGTTTACTTTCACAATTCATTTTAGAGTTTCATACACTCTAGCCCATTGCACAATGTTTGTTGCAAAAGAGTTGTTCATAAAAACAACAATTGTTGTTCAGTATTATGAATAACATGAAGGGACATGCTTCCATCCTAGATGGGATGTATGTTATGAATATTGATGGAAATATGATACATCCATAACACTGACGCTAAATGTTGCAAGACTAAAAGAATACCACATATGTGTGGCACTGCATTTGGTCACATTGGAGAAACCCGCATGGAAAATTCCATTATGATGGATTTTAAAGTCATTTGATTTTGAATCATCTGACACTTGCAACTTTCCTCCGAAAAGTGAAGTGACTGAAATACTGTTCACAGGCCATAAGGAACGAGCAACAAACTTATTGGTGATCATACATTTTGATGTGTGTAGTTCAATAAATGTTGTTGCAAGTAGTGGATTTATCTATCTTCAGAAATGACTCAAGTAGATATATTGATATTTACTTGATGAGACGTAAGTCTGGATCTTTTGAATTCATTCATAAGGTTTTCAAAAATGAAGTAGAAGTTGTTGTAACAAGAAAATTATGTTTCTACAATTCGATTGCAGAAAGGAATATTTGAGTTACAAGTTTAGCGAATGTCTGATGAGTTGTGAAAGGGGTTTCATAACTTGCACCTCCCGGAGCACCACTGCAAGTGGAGAGTCCGTGTAGATGTAATCGAACCATTCATGACATGGTAAGATCAAAGATGACATAAATAAATTTGCCATTATCCCTTTTAAAGTGATGCTTTAGAGACTGCGGCTTTTACACTGAAAAGAGCTCCATCGGGTCTGTTGAAATGACGCCATGGTATGGTACGCCCAACCATGTTATATCTTTTCTTAACATTTGGAATATGGGGCTTGTGTAAAAGGTTACAAACCTATTCCAAATCAGACAAGTGCTACTTTGTAGGTTATCCCAAGTCATTGGGTATTTCCCCACCACAATACCGAGGCAAATAGGTTTGCCACAAAGAACGGTATGCTTTTTTGAAGAAAATGGTTCTTTCAAAAGGTGAGTGGGAGAACAGTGCAACTCGACGAGATAAACAGTATCATCGTCATCAGATCAAAGGAAAGAGACCTTGGAAGTAATTCCGGAGTTTCCTACTGCGACTGATACGGAAGTCTCTACAATTAAATGTATGGACTTCGGTCAAACTTGCAGCTGAACCACGTAGGCAAAGCTCGTGCAAACCTATCAGGTGCGCAAACGAGATATTGTTGTTAGACAACAGTATACCTACGATTCACAAGGAAGCATTGATGGGCCCTGACTCCGAAATTGGCTAAATGCCAATACAATCCGAGATAGTTTCCATATAAGTGATTCAAGATTAAGAACTTGAACGCCTTTCGGAAGACTTAGAGTCTAACGAATATTTATGGAACTAAAAACTGATACGGATAAAATGTTTTATCCATAAAGCTCGACTTGTTGCAATAACAAGTTCAAGCTGTTGACTACGATGAGATTGTCTCACCGTAGCGATGCTTAAAGTCGGTTCGGGTTGAAATAGCAATTAATACATATTTCAATCATGAGATATGAAACATGGATGACAAAAGGATTTCCATGTGATGGAAATGAAACCTAGGACTTGTATGTGATACAGTCCAAAGTAATTTGTCGATCCAGAGGATGCTAGTAAGTATGCAAACTTCAGAGTTCCAGCGATGGACAGAAGAGAGCAAAGTGGAGTTGGAATCTTCGTTTTTGATGGAATGGTCAAAGGGGTTTGACTTCATCAAATGGGTATCGAAGATGCTTGTGATTCAAGAAAGTAAGTGGGAGCATAATAATATTTCTAAAAACCTTGTGTACTTGACACATTGTTAATTGGAAATAAATTTCTTGACACGAATTAGGACTTCATTTGATAATAGTTTTTCGATGAAGTGCTTAGGCTAAATAGCCTCAATATTAGGCATGATGATCTATGGAGATAGATTTACCTAATAGGGCTAAGCTATGAATACATATTGACAAGATGCTAAGACTTTTTAGCATTTAAAAACGCCAAGGAGTGATTCTTGCCGAAGTCACATGGAAAGAGTTTTGCAAGACTCGGTGTCTCAAAACACTGATGAGCAAAATACATGATGGAGATTCCACACACTCTTGTGTTTGGATTAATCATGTATTCCATGGTATGTAAAACAACCAGATATGTCTGATACTCCAAAAGTTGTTGCGAGTATGGATACCAAAGTGATCAAAGTACTGATCATAGGACAACAGTGAAAGATGTCATTGAGTACTAGAGTAGTAGTGATGACATGTTTTCTCGCAAGCAGAGATTATGAAGTGCTCGTTGTAAGTAATTACATCGATACAGTCTTCATCAATGCTCCATGCGATTTTCGATTTAAGTTAAGGGTTTTGTGTAATACACAATATGATGGCACGGTAGTTGGAAATTGTTCCAAACAAGATACTGTGGCGAATTCTATAACAAAGGCTAAGTATGTTGACGCTTAAGAAGCGACAAAGAAGTTGTTGAATCATATAGTTCATTCATGAACTTAGTATGGTTCCAAGATAGCTTTGGTCTATGGGACACTATTGCAGATAGTTGCTCCATAGCTCAGTCTGAGGAATCAGGTTTCGACCAATGATTCACACATATGCAAAGCCAAGTCCACACAAAATATGAATTTTGTGAAAGCGTGAAAACGCGAGGATATGCAAAGTTACACACGGAGCTGAAGTCGTCAGATCCGTTGGACATCAGGCTATACCACATGCGAAGCATTTTTTACACCAGTATGCCATAGGTGTAAAGTGCATTAGCATTGACTAGATTATTGACTCTAGTGCAAGTGGGAGTCTGTAGGAGATATGCCCTAGAGGCAATAATAAATGTTATTGATTATCTCCCTGTTCATAATTATGTTTATGTTCCATGCTATAACTGCTATGGTTCTCGAGTCTACAATAACCACGAGGCTCGGAGGAAGACTCATATGCACGTGTGGAATAATAAACGGTAAAATGTATTCCTAGTCTGGCCTCTAAGACTGGCTCAAGTATTGCATGATGATCCTGTTTTCCTGATCATGGGCATGGCTATGCCGGCAATTTTGAGGGCGCAATGTTGGTAGAACACTTGTGTTGAATCGACCCGAATTGATGTTATGCTATGAGATACAATCGTCACTAGTTAATGGTTAATAACACAGAGATGGTTAACGTTTGCATAATTCCTTAGACCATGAGAGTATCGAGTTTCTTCATGCTTGCTTCATGAACTTTGGGGTTTGTTAAACGTCATCTGTAAATGGGTGGCTATTACGGCGGCTTACGGGTTCATGGAAAAGTATGTCAAGTAACTCGATAGCTCAAGATTGGGATTTGCTCCTCCGACGATGGAGAGATATCTCTGGGCCCTCTCGGTGTTACGGTATCCATCATCGTCTGGCCAGACACTTTGTGATTTGATCACGGGGATGCCGGAACACGGGAACGAGAAAAGAGAACAATACCGGTAACGAGGTAACTGGCATAGTGGACAAGTTGTTGATCCACGGGGATGCCAACATGTCTCACCTCGGGTATTTGTAACATATCGCGAAGCAACAGGAATAGCACACGGCAACTGGAGGTTCACTCGAATATTCATTCGTGTGGGTATAGGGGTCAATATGGGTGTCCACGGCTCCGATGTTGATCATTGATCGGAAGGGGTTCCGGGTCATGTCTATACTTCACCGAACCTATAGGGTCACATGCTTAAGGGTCATCTATCTGCTGAATACTAGACAGGGAATCTGAGAGAAAATCACCGAAAAAGTTTCGGACGAAACGGAAACGTTCTGGAGAGGATATCGGAATAGTTCCGGTGAAACTGAAAAGTTGTTTCAGGGTATTCCATAAAGTCAAATTGGTTTCGACACATGCCTGGAAATTATTGGAAGGTACCAGAATTGTTTCGGTAACTTCTGAGATTTTTCAGAGACAAAAACCGGAAATGTTCCGGACTGCCGGAACCGCTTTAGTTGCTTTTCACAGATGAAAATCACTAAACCGAAAAGTTGTTTCGGAGTACACCATAAAGTCAAAATGGTTTCGGCACATGCCTGATAATTCTTGGAGGGTGCCAGAATCGTTCTGGAAACTTTCTGGAATTTTCCGAGATGAAAACCGGAAATGTTCCGGAGCTGCCGGAACCGCTTCAGATGTTTTTCGCAGATGAAAATCACTAAACCGGAATTGTTTCGGATCGCGTTGAAAGTTATTTTAGTGGGTACTGGAAATGTTCTAAGCCCACATAAATATTTTCAGTTCGAACAGACGCTGAAAAATGTCGTCGTGAATAGTGAAATCAGCTTTATGGTTACTTTTTGGAAAGCCACCTTTTTGGGCTTTTGCTCCAAAATATCTTGGAGATGACATGGATGGATGTGGCTGAAATTTCAGCCCCTCCACCCCTCCTTCTCCTATAAATAGAGGTGGAGGGGGCAGCCCAAAACTCATTCCTTCTCACATACAAGTGCCATGACATTTCTGGCTTCTCTCTCCCTCCCAGCGAAATAGTTTCGTAGAGACGAAAGGCTGTCTGGGTTCCGGTGGGAACTAGTTCTGGACGGCGAAGCCCTGCCGGATAGATGACACCGTATGTGTGCAACTCTGTAGAGAGATCGTAGTTTCGGTCTTAGTTCGAGAGCGCCTCCCGAAGGGCTGTCCGAGTGACTGTCCGAGTTTCGATGGTCCTCCCGAAGGGCTGTCCGAGTGACTGTCCGAGTTTCGATGGTCCTCCCGAAGGGCTGTCCGAGTGACTGTCCGAGTTTCGATGGTCCTCCCGGAGGGCTATCCGTGACACCGTCCGAGGGACTGTCCGACCGCCTCCCGGAGGGCTGTCCGGGGGCGGATGAGGGTATACATCCTCGCGGTTGGGAGGTTGTAAATCCTAGCTGCGGGGATCTGCACCGCCGATCGTCATCGACTCTACTTCCGCTACGCTACGAGTCGGTAAAGAAACAGATCAAACCTTGTATGCAATCTCCATAGTGATCCTGGGCTGGTACGTAGGTCGGAAATTTTTTGTTTTCTGCTGCATTACCCTACAGAAACAGCGATGGGTGACCTGAGAGCGGCCGCAGTTGGAGGAATAGCTCAGGGGAGACGAGTGTTTAGGTCGGTTTCCTGGATGATGGAGCGGTGGCAGTTTTGCTGTAATTTTGACTAGAAATAGGGGTAAGGACTCAAACTGAAACGTTTTCTTTTGTGGGAAGTTGTAGAATCGGTGGAATCACCAGAATCGCCGCTTCCGGATTCCCTTCGCTGGTAGTTCATTTTTGGAATCGGATTCGAGCAAGCTATATAGGAATCTGAGTGTTTGTTTCAGATTCAGATTTCAGAAGGGCTAGAATCTGAGAATCAGAAGCCGCAGCCCAAACAAAGGCCACCTTAGGTTATAGTTGGTGTGGTACAGGAACTTCGGTTGCGCACCTTTAAAACTTCACACAATATCTGGTATGGTCTGATACCATGCTTACGTCATTATAGGAAATCAATACTCCTAATATGCACATGCATACCACTCGAATGCATAATTGCAGATATGTTTGTGTCTAGCAAACGTTGGCTACTAAGCTGGTGGTTGTTAACTACAGGCCTAATAATTAGCATGCTATAATTTGGTAGCTGTTGACATGGGATATGTTCAAGTAGGATATAATTTTGAAGCAGTTGTCCAAGCGTACCCAATGAAAAATGTACCATAATTATTATTATTAATGATTTGAGAGGTCCATTATTTTGATACTTTTACATAACATGTGCCCCGGTTCAAATTTTTGGTTAATTAGTAGTAAATGTCCTTGGAACCACTCTATCTCGTTGTAAGGCACTTTTTAAGGGTTTAGAGCTTCTCCAAGGAGATTCCTCAAACCTCCTCCATATTTTTAAACACTGTCCAAACAAAAAACATCAATCCAATGGGCCTCCTCAAACCATCCCCATTTGTCCAGACGACCCGAACCACCCTAAACCCGACCCACATGTGGGGCGGAAATGAGGTTGTCCAAACATGTCAACCATGTCGTACCTGACAATTCGACCCCACCCGAACCCAACCCACTTATTGCTGAGATACACAACTCACTACCTCCCCCACATTCATGGTGTACCTCCCGATGGGCCTTCCCAGCGACAAAAGCGGGTCGGCGACCCCCCCCCCCCCCCCCCCCCGCAACCCAAGCTCACTCATGCCGCCACCCACCCCTCCTTCCCCATCGATTTGTGATGTTGCCGCTGCTAAGGTGTTGTTGTCCTAACCCGTGGTCGCCGACATCCGCACTCTACTTGATGCAATAATAAAATTTCCTTGGTATGCACCTTGGTAGTGTGGATTTGTTGTACCACAATACCACTGTTACCCTCTATCTAGACCATTCTGTTTGCATCAAGATTTGTGCTATCCTTATATATAAATTTCACTTTTTTGTTTCTATGAGAACATTTGATTTGAAAACTTTGCAGGTCAACTATAAAAAAATAATTTTTTTGATGAAACACAAATTTGTCAAATTTCAAATTTTGAATGAGTTATTTCATTTCAAAGGAAAAACTGCGTCAAAAGGTCCAATTTTTTCGCACATGGTAGTACTTTTTTGATGTTGATCTGCAAAGATTCGAGTTCAGTTGTTCTTTTATTTGAGAATAAAAAAAGGGAAGTTTGCTTGCATGAATATTGAAGCAAATATGGACGTTGAGGTTAGAGGTTACAATGGTATGGCAGTACAGAACTTTCTCTGCACCTTGGTATTTAGGAGTCCCTATTCGGTCCAATCCCCATCACTAAACATATCAAGGACAATATGGATGTTTGACATATCTTATGTACGTTTTTTTAGGGGACATATCTTATGTACGTATACATACTTTCGGGGATTACAGTCGTACAGGCCGCCAGACTAGGCTGGCCCATTTACGCACGGTGCTCACCCCCTCTATTATTTTCGTTCTTTTGAATTTCAAAAAACTAGTGCGTGCAGTGGCACTCCAAGTAAACATTTTTTTAATATTGTGAACTTTTTCAAAAAAATTGTGAACTTTTTTCAATTCTCATTAACCTTTTTCCAGATCCAATAACTTTTTTCAAATTCGTGAATTTTTCTGCCATCAACTTTTATTTGAATGCATGAACTTTTCGCTGGTAAATTTTTTCAAATTTGCGATATTTATAAAACTCCAGAAACTTCTTTTCATTTTTCATTAACGTTTCTTCAAATTGCTGAACTTTTTAAAATTTTGTGATCATTTTTTGCATTTTCATGAATATTTTTCCAAATTCGTGAACTTTTTTAGATCCGTGAACTTTTTCTAAATTCATGATTTTTTTAGCTGTGAACTTTTTTCAAATGCATGAACTTTTAGCTCCTAATTTGTTTTTCAAATTTTGTGAACTTTTTGAAATTTCGTGTTTTTTAAATATTTCATGAACTTGTTTTGAAATTTCTGATATTTTTTGAAACCCGTGAACGTTTCTAGAATTTGTGAATTTTTTAGCTATGTACTTTCTGTCGATATCCTTGAAGTGGCCCCATTTTGTCGACATTTTTCAAATGGTCCCATTTTTTTCATTGTCGTGTATGACCAATTCAAGAGTTCATGTCAAGTTGTTTGGGTTTTAATAAATTTTGCATTTTCTAGGGTTTTCTCGATGAAAAAAGGCCGATAATGGCCGAAACGTGATGCAACGTGCAACGGGTTGGAATTGGTTCGAACTGGGCATGCCCACATGGTGCCAGAAGTTTGGGTCATTTCATGCATGTCCAAAAATGGACTATGTTCAACACAGTTTGTTCGTGTAGAATGTTTTTTTCAACATCCGTCGAATGTCCCCAACAAATAGTCCCTCTGAGAGCACGTTTTTCTCGACATCCATCAAATGGATTCAATTTATTTTTATGGACTTATATGACCAATTTAAGGAACCATGACATTTTTATTTTTGAATTTTTTTGTATTTTCTAGAGTTTTCGCCGATCATTGGCCGAACGTGTCGCAAGTTGCATACAGTGTCAAAGATCATTCAAACATAGCATGTATATTTACCATGGGCATGTCCGTCTGCTTGCAGAAGTTGGGGCCATTCAAAAAATGTACAAAAATAGACCATGTTCAACGAATGATGTTCGGGTGGCTAGTAGACTCCGTTTGAGAGCACGTTATTTTCTCTACATCCTTGAAATCGCCACAATCTTTTTACATGGCCATTTATGATCAATTCAAAGCAGTATGCCAAGTTGTTTTGGTTTCGACATTTTTTGCTTTTTCTGTAGTTTTCTCGGTAAAAAAAAAGGACGATAAATGGTCGGACGTGTCGCAACTAGCATACAGTGTCAGAAATCGTTCAAACCTGACACGCATGCCTGCCATAGTCACGTTCACCTGTTTGCAAAAGTTGAGGCCATTTTAAGGATGTCTAAAAAATAGACCATGTTCAGTGGAGGATATTCGGGTAAAAGCCAAACGGGTGCATATAGTTTTTTTTCTTTCTAATTTGAATTCTTCAGTTATTTGCAAATTTCGCCATTATCAATCAACATGAACAGTTTCTTATGTACTAACTTTTCTTGAAATTTGTCAACAATTTTAGAATTTTAAATTATGTAAGAAATTTTTGCAAACTTGAACACTTTTTCAAAATAGCTATCAAATTATGAACAATTACTGTAACACAAATTGTAAACCACGTATTGTTTTTGAAAACTTTACGAACTTTTTTGAACTGCAATCATTTCTTAAATTTGTGAACAAAAAAATAGTATATAGGGGTAGTTTTTGAAACTCCACAACATTTTATAAAATTGTACACAATATTTGAAAACAAATAATGTTTAAGTATTCCAAACCAGATTTCTACTTTTGAACATTTTTTGAAAAATAACGTTAAAAGGGAGAAAAATGAATTATATCAATAAGAGAGAAAAAAAGTAAAAATAGAAAAGAAAAAAATCTTTGGCCTTGGCCCAACTAGGCAACAACATCGCTCCCGCCGGGCGCCTGTTGGCCGGCCTTAGCATTCTTTTTCTGTTTCTTTTCCATTTTTCTCTTTTTACCGTTCCTATTTTTATTTATTCTCTCTCTCTCTCTATGGGACTGCTGCCAGCTATGCGGGGCGCAAGACTCGTGGCGGCACTCTCTTTTAGAATGTTCAGTGGCTCGATGTGTTTGGGCACTGGTTGATGAGGATGTGGCAGATTATGTTCAAGCTTGGACCACTTCAAATGCTAAGCAATAGTTGTTCGCCATATTTGAAGAGCTACCACACGCATCTATGATGAAATTGATAGTAACATTATGGGCTATATGGGCGGCAAGGCGAAAGGCGATACACGAAGGAGTCCTACAGAGCCCGCATGCAACTCACGGGTTTGATTGCAACTACATAACTGATCTATAAGCTAAGCTCAATCCAACCGCCGGTGAGAAACATGCAGCAAGCAACGACACAGGTCGTACCAAGAACTAGGGGTGCAGTCAGGTGGATCGCGCCCAGCCAGGGAACAGCAAAAATCCAAGTGGACGGAGGACTCTTAAGACATGGCGCTAGTGGTGTTGTAGCCTCGGTGTGCCGAGATCATATGGGTAATTATCTAGGCTCGTCAGGGTTGGTTTTCAGGCATGTCGGGAAGCTCTGACACTTGCACTTGATTTATCCCTAACCAGAATAGTTATCGCATGTAATTGCAAGGCAGTTGTTGAAGAGATTGAGTCTGGTATAGAGGGCAGATATAGTGCAATCATAAAAGAGACCACAGAAAGATCAAAGGAATTCACAAGCCGCAAGATTATTTTTTGAAGGCCGTAGTCTAAAATTTGATGCACACAATTTATAGCAAAATTTTCTTCGTATTTAGAAGAGGGTCGCCATGTGTGGCTGTCAGCACCCCATGACACCTTTGTCATCCCTGTAAACCGAACTCCTAGTTAATATAGTTTGTTTACCGGTCAGAAAAAAAATACTCTTTGTTCCTTTTTCCTTTTTTATTTTTCTTTTTCACGTTTATTTTTTCAAAAATTGCTCAGTCCGTTAAAAAAAAGGTCGCACTTTTCAGTTTGTTTAATTTTTTCAAAACTATTCTTGTATTGATTTTTTTATAAATTCGTAAAAAAATAGAATTTAAAAAATTGTTACCTTCTTTTTTTTAAAATGGTCGAAATCTTAGAACAATAGACTTTTATATATTGTTCGCCTCATTTGTAAAAATGTTCAAAAGTTCAGAAAGTTGAGAATACTAATATTGAAAAACAATATTTCGGAAATTTTGTTCACAAATTCAAAACGCATTCATGAACTCCAAATAATGTTAAAATGTGCAAGGGGGTTCGGTGCACCGGTAGCACCAATTGCCCCGGTGCACCAGATACATCCCCCAGATAGAGCAGGGGGAGAAAGTAACAGTAACTTTGAGGAATGAGACGCATCAGAAGAAACATTGCTTCAGTGCAATTGCATAGGGGTAGCTTCTCAGCGACAAGCAGACCAGTTGTAATGGAGTCTGGCTAAGAATTACAAGTCACTCCATGACCGCCCGCAGTTCATAGGCCATCGCCTCTTTGAAACTCTCAGGCTGGGGCATGAGGTGTAGTTCACTACAATCGACTCCATGGCCATGCAAACGCGTTAAGTACTGTTCGCTGTTATCTTCCACGTGTTGCGTCACGTCACACTTTAAGCATCTGTACAGGGGTCGCAGCTCGCTGGAGAAACTACAGAGTTAATTTTCTTGTCAATTCTTTTTGTTCTCAGTGTGATTGATACGTTAGTCAGTTCGCTTGGCTCAGATCTAGCTTAGGCATCGACCTGACACGTTCCTCTACATGTGAGCACAGTGGACCTAACGTGCACTGAAAACAAACCATCTCTCATGGTGGAGAGGCCATATCGGGATATGATATTGGGTACTCTAGTCTAGATTATAAATTCTGTTTGAGTGACATGACAATTAATTACGGATCAATGGCAACCGCTTATGAGATCTAGCCCCACAACTTAATTCTCGGTGGAACAATCCATGAGCATTGTGTCTCTTAAGTAGTTTTCACCATAGGGTTCGCTGCACAAACTTTCAAAGTAGATTGATATAGATATATTTTGATGACTTTTTTTTACAAGTATCAGGACACAGTTGGTGTAATACAGGAATATCATTCTCATACCTTTAAAACTAGCTTGCACACAGTATCTCAATGGTCAGATACCATCGCTTACTTCTTTATGACTAACTAATTGATAATCTTGTGGAAGAAACTTCTATGCACCTGTTCAGGGATTGTCCCTTCTCCCTTAACGGCTGGGGGTGAGATTATGCCTACTAGGAAAAGAGGCATTTCAATTTATGATGAAATCTGCCTGGCAATCTCCATACTATCCACTGAACTGGCACTTGATATCATTATCATAGGCTGTTGGAGTTTGTGGAACGTTACAAATGACAAGATCTTCAGAAAAGTTGTTGCTCAACCCCCAATGCTGGAAATACTTTCAGAAAGAAGTCCTAACCATTGCACAGATAAGAGCTAAACTTCCAAGATCAAGACCTGGAGTGACAGGTACCTATAAACCTCACTATGTTTCACAGAACATGCATAGGGTGATTTTTGTTGTTGTTGGTTTTATATATACTTTGTTTTGTACATAACCTTTGTTTTGATTAAAATTACCGTAGAACTATTGTTCTATGGTCAGGCAGTTAAAAATCGATAATCCTGGTACGGACTTGAATAACACACCCACGTGTAATGATGGATATGTTACTGAGTTGTGCTTCGGTACACCGCCTTGAGAAAAGCTAGCTATTGTTTTTTTTTTTTGCGGGTACTACATAGTAATTGTTCACTACTAACCTGATGGCTCTTAGGTACAAACTAGATAACTAGAAATCTAGCATAACTATAATTTTGTAGCTGGTGACGATAAAACATGTCGTAGTAGGATCTAGTTTCAAAGCACTCATCGACACATACTCGATGGTAAAAACATCTCATAATTCAGATTAATACTTTGAGAGATCAGCCATTTTGACACTTTTATGCTACATGTGGCCTAGTTTAGAAATTTTGATTAATTATTAGTAAGCCTGAAACTTGTTCTCCTTTTAGGACATTTTTTGATTACTTGAGAAAAAAAATGATTCACAGTTTTTTTTGCGAAACTTTAACTCGCATTTCCCATATTAGTATGTGATTTTTTTACTCACTCACAAAAATGTCTTAAAAATTATTAATCTACTTGTAACATGGATTTATTTCACCCAAATTACCTACTAAGTGTATTAATCATTTGTTAAAATCCGGTCTTAACCAATCAAAATACATTGTACTATATTTCAATTGGAAGATAATGCATTAAAGCATTAAAAAAGCTCCCTTTAAAAAGAAAACCAACTCTTTTATTTTTGACCAAAAATAAGTGAATTCTTAGTTCGATCGACAGCTCACACGTCAACAGGTGCATGCTCGGCAAGATTGAAGAATCTCTGGCGAGGAACAGACACACAATCAGACAATCCCATGTTCACAACAGAGAACCGAAGCAGTGGCGCAAGAATTATTCAGAGCTTATCTCGAACTTTTTTACTTCATGCATGGCACAATATAATTACCATGAACATAGTAACCACTTGATAAGGTAAAAAAAAGCCACCTCCTCGCCCGACCCGCTCCCGCGAGCGGGCGGGGGAGGGGGGGGGGGGGTAGCAAAGCCCGGCCGGCGGCGGCGACGGCAGGCCCTGGCACCCTTCGCCCGGGGAGGGCTAGCACGGGGCAGCCTCCTCAGGTGCTTGCGCTGCGCTGGGCAAGGTGTGGCGACGCGGCGTCGACGGCCACCCCCGGGACGGCGGCGGCTGCTGGTGTTGCGCGGTGGGCTGCTGGGCGGCAGTGTGGCCCGTCGCGGCCGTGACGGCTCGATCCGGCACGGGCCCGACCGGATCCTGGTCATGGCGGATCTGGCCCTCGTGAGGTGCGGGCCGCGGGCAGCCGCCCCCTGCCGTGGAGGTCGGCTGGTGGGGAGTGGCGGCGCAGTGGTGGCGGTGGTAGTTCGTGCTAGGGGTGGTGCTGACGGCAGTGTGGGCTTCGGCCGGCTTTGCGTGTGGCGACCTTTAGCGGCCAGGGTGGTGGCGTTCCTGCTGCAGGACGGCTCGGGGCTGCCCTTTGGGGTAGCGGTGGATGTGGGCCGCCACGGCGTGGTGGTGGCTCATGGCGGTGGTCTGGGTCGTTTCACGGCGACGGCTGGTCTTCTTCAGCGTCGGCCGGTTAGTGAGCGCCCTTGTCGACCTTCGATTCCTCTCCCTGTTGTTCGGTCGCTACCTTCATCGAAGGGTTGGCCCTCTCCCAGTCACGGTCCATCGCTCGTCTCGCGCCCGGTGGCAGGACCGGACTCGTCTCGCGCCCGGCAGCAGGACCGACCTCGTCTCGCGCCCGACAGCAGGGCCGACCTCGTCTCGCGCCCGGCGGCAGGATGGGCCGATGGAGGCCAGCTTTGGCCGGCCTATTGGGTCTCGGCGCTGGGGGCAGCTCAAGGGTCCTAAAGGCGGGGCCTTTCCACTCGTCTCTTTGGTTGGGGGTAGCGATGGGTGGTGGGTGAGGTGGCGTCGAGGTCTTGGATGCCGGGGCGGCGGCCCTGGTGGTGGTATCGCGGTGCTCTTGGGCAAAGCCCGTGGCTTGGTGCTGCCCAGTGACCAGGGTCGTGCGGGCCACATGGTTGCCGGGGTGTGGCGTTCGGTGGCGGTGAGTATTGGTCGGGGTGAAAACATGTTCTATCTACGGACGGACCGGCGGCGGCGAAGCTCGTTCCCTTCTTGAAGGCGTCGTCGCGGCCATCATTGCCCGCCGTGTTCCTCCAGGGGAAACTCTGACCCTCGGATCGGGCGGTGGCGGCGCTCCGGTGTCGTATCCTTCCTGAAGGCGCCGTCTTGGAGCCCACGGTTCGTCGTATGCGGCTTCATCTCTTCGCGGTGGCGTGTTCACGGTCGAGGACCCGGCTGCTCTTGTAGTGCTTGGGGTGGTGTTGCTGCGCACAACGTCTTTGTATCTTGCCTTGGGTGTGTGCGTGTGTGGTAGCGGCGTACGTTGTACCGGGTTGTTGTTGGTCGTTGCTTTATATATAAAGCGAGGCGAAAGCATTTTTCGGTAACATAGTAACCACTCAGAATCACTATAAGAACAAGGATGGATCATGAACCTGTACAAATGGAGACAGTATTGCGCGCACACTTTGATGAGCCGGCATGTCAAAACTCAAAACAGAGCTTTTTGCTCTACTGTGGTCTCTACCTAGCTAGCTCCAGCTGGCCTCACAGTTCCCATATTAGTATGCGATTTTTTTTACTCACACACAAAATGTCTTAAAAATTATGATTCTACTTGTAACACGGATTTATGTCACCCGAATTACCTACTAAGTGTATTAACCATTTGTTAAAATCCCGTCTTAACCAATCAAAAGACATTGTTTCAAAAAGAGAACGAACTGTTTTAAAAAACGAACTCTTAGTTCAATCGACAGCTCACAGTTGCATGCCCGGCAAGATTCAAGAATCTCTGGCTAAAAACAGACACACGATCAGACAATCCCATGTTCACAACAGAGAACCGAAGCAGTGGCACCAGAATTATTCAGAACCTATCTCGAACTTTTTACTTCAAGGCACAATATAATTACCGTGAACCCAGTAACCATTCAGATTTCAGAATCACTATGAGAACAAGGATGAATCATGAACCTGTACAAACCGATACAGTACTGCGCATACAAATGGAGACAGTATTGCGCGCACAATCTGATGAGCCGGCATGTCATAACTCAAAACAGAGCTTTTTGCTGTACTGTGGTCTCTACCTAGCTAGCTCCAGGCCTCAAAATATCGATCCTACCTGTTGTGCAGGGCGTCGGGGCAGCTCGGAACCGGCCGCTTGTTGTCGGCGAACCCCACAGCGGAAGGCGTCGACGACGGCGATGGCGAGCTCGCCACAGCTCCTCCAGGGATCGGCCGTGTACCGACGACATCGTACGCCACGGACGCCACCGCTCCGAGACGGCGGGCGGGCGCGGCAGCAGCGGCTAGAAGAAGAACGTCGCTGCCGCCCACCAGGTAGACGATGACGACGACCACGAGCAGCCGGTGGCGTGGGACTGAGAGTGGCGCCCGCCGTACTGCTGGGGTACCTCTCCCTCTCCAGCTGCCACACGGGGGCTGCGTCGGTTGCATCGATCGACGCCGGCCGGATGGTGCCCGGAGAGAAAAGGGCCAGCCTGAGAGAGAGAGACACGGACACGGAGAGAGCGGGGGCCTTCTTCTTGTCTGTGTGCTTGGGGGTGAGGGATTGGACGACAAATGACGCAGCTGGTTAAGCTAGCGCCCCGTGTTTCCGCGCCGCGCCGGAACAAATAATGGCGCGTGGCGTGGGAGTGGGAAGCGAGCGGGAATCAGGGGGCTCTGCCTCTCTGAAAGTTCAACAAGCCTCGATCGAGTCTGAACTACTCCATTCAGCTGGCCGCCCGTCAAATGGAAAATATTCATGCTACACTCAACATGATCCTCCGCTGATATTACTACATCTAGTCTGGTTCTGCTGGATCGAGGTAGAAGAATCTATCCACAAGAGGCGAGGCAGCAGTAAGTGTACCATGTATGACTAGTCAAGTGCAGTTAAGTAATCACCGCGGTGATACGGGATCAAGAATCTAGCACAGTAGCAGGAGTGCCCAAGCTTACGTGCATGCATGGCGCGGTGCACGGTGCCGCGTCCGGGGCTGACGCCCGCGTACGGCCTCCGCCCAAGCCGGGGGTCTGCCCTTGCTTCGTGCGCTCCCCGCCGGCGAGCTGGCTGTCATGTACCGTCCGCACTAGTAGAAAACAGACCTTTTGTCCAAAGCATTAGTCCCGGTCTGGTTTTGAATCGGCACTAATGTGACCATTAGTCCCGGTTCGGGACGGGCATCATTAGTCGCGGTTCGTTCCGGACCTTTAGTCCCGGTTCGTAACACGAACCGGGACTAAAGGGTTTGTGCCAGGCTGGTGTCAGCCTGGGGCCCCACGATTACCTTAGTCCCGGTTCGTGGCACGAACCGGGACTAAAGGTGCCTTTAGTCCCGGTTCGTGCCACGAACCGGGACTAAAGATCCCCTATATGAATTCAGCCAGCCCGAGCACAGTATTCCTCCCTGTTTTTCCCCTTCTTCCCCTCCTTTGTTCTTCCTCTTCCTCGAGCTCATCCTCCATTTTTACCAAAATTTGTCAAGATTTGGAGGCACCCCATCCATCCAAGTGTTCACAAAGGTTAGCAACTTTGTCCTTTCATCTCTCATTGCTAGATTAGCTCTTGCAATGCTCTATAAGTATAGTGATTTGTGGGTTTTAGTTTGGGAGTATTTATATGTGGTAGTTCATTTGATTTATATGCAATTTGAGCTCAAATTAACTTCTTACTTTGCATGTGTAGGTGTGGTTTACTTAGTGCCTTCCCGTCCCCGTCCTAACCACCGTCGATCGCCCGCACCGTCCCGTCGCCGGCACCACCTTGGTGAGCCTCTTGTTCTTATCATTTTTATAAAATAAAAAATCATGTTTGTAAGATTTAGATAGTTACTTGTATAGTTTTCTTACCTATATGGTTGTTTGTTATACATAGTGACATGGTTTTGATATCCGTCCCCGTCGGCCCTCGTCCGGTTTATGATTCGGATGTGGTATATACTCTCTTTTATAACTGTTTGTTGCATTTCGTGTTTATGACAATTATGCCCATCAAGTTGACATAGATATTTTTATCTAGGAGGTATGTGAACCGGAAATTGCAACCGACATAGATATTCTTGTCAAGAAGTTAAATTTAGTTGAAAAAGAAAACGAGTATTTGAAAGAAAAATTGAAAAGAGTTGAAGAAGAGAAGATGAAACTGGAGTTGTATGTTGCCGATGTCGTCGATGATCACAAGATCAAGATGGATGCAATGCGCTTGAAGATTAGAAAATTTAAAAAATATGCCATTGATAGTGAGGCTTGGTATCACTATCCTGTTGGATCAATTGTTACCTTAGTTGCGATCTTGATCGCATTTGTTGTTGCATTTAAATGCTTTAGCTAGAGAGTTTGTATGTTGCTTTATGAGAACAAGTGTGTATGAACTTTATGTATGAACTTGTATTAATTTGGTCTTTTCGGTGTTGTGTAATGAAGATGAGCCGGCAATGGATGTACGATGACCGATGCTCTCCCCAGTTCATTAATGGCGTGCATACTTTTCTGGTTGCGGCTGAGGCAAACAAGCGGGCGGATGGTTTTATGTATTGTCCATGTGCTGGCTGTAAGAATGATCGAAATTACTCTAACTCAAGAACCATTCACGTCCACCTGTTTGAGTCCGGTTTCATGTCCGGCTATAACTGTTGGACCAAGCACGAAGAAAGAGGGGTCCTAATGGAAGAGAATGAAGAAGAAGAGGATGACGACAGCTATCCTGGCCATGGGTTCCATGAATACGATGGTACAACAATGGGGGAAAAAGCTGAGCCGGCAATGCGGGAAGGAGCTGAAGAAGAGGCATCAGATGAGCCCGCTGATGATCTTGGTCGGGCCATTGCCGATGCAAAGAGAAACTGCGCAAGTGAAAAGGAGAAGCTGAAGTTGCAGCGCATGTTAGAGGATCACAAGAAATTGTTGTACCCAAATTGCGAAGATGACAAGAAAAAGCTGGGTACCACACTGGAATTGCTGCAATGGAAGGCAGAGAATGGTGTACCTGACAAGGCATTTAAAAAGTTGCTGAAAATAATGAAGAATAAGCTACCAAAGGACAACGAATTGCCCGACAGTACGTACGAAGCAAAGAAGGCCGTCTGCCCTCTAGGATTAGAGGTGCAGAAGATACATGCATGCCCTAATGAATGCATCCTCTACCGCGGTGAGTACGAGGATTTGAATGCATGCCCGGTATGCTATGCATTGCGCTATAAGATCGGCCACGATGACCCTGGTGATGTTGCGGGCGAGCGCCGCAGGAAGAAGATTCCTGCCAAGGTGATGTGGTATGCTCCTATAATACCACGGTTGAAACGTTTGTTCCAAAACAAAGAGCATGCCAACTTGATGCGATGGCACAAAGATGACCGTAAGAAAGACGGGAAGTTGAGAGTACCCGCTGACGGATCACAGTGGAGAAAAATCGAGAGAAAGTGGAAGGACTTTGCAGATGACGCAAGGAACGTATGGTTTGGTTTAAGTGCAGATGGCATCAATCCTTTTGGGGAGCAGAGCAGCAATCATAGCACCTGGCCTGTGACTCTATGTATCTATAACCTTCCTCCTTGGTTGTGCATGAAGCGGAAGTTCATTATGATGCCAGTGCTCATCCAAGGCCCCAAGCAACCCGGCAACGACATTGATGTGTACCTAAGGCCATCAGTCGAAGAACTTATAGAACGTGGAATGGAAAAGGTGTACGTGCGTGGGATGAGCACAAACATCACGAATTTGACCTGCGAGCATTGCTGTTTGTAACCATCAATGATTGGCCTGCTCTCAGTAACCTTTCAGGACAGACAAACAAGGGATACCACGCATGCACGCACTGTTTAGATGATACCGACAGTATATATTTGGATAAATGTAAGAAGAATGTGTACCTGGGGCATCGTCGATTTCTTCAGAGCAGGCATCCCGTAAGAAAGAAAGGCAAGCATTTCAAAGGTGAGGCAGATCACCGGAAGAAGCCTCGCCACCGTACTGGTGATGATATACTTGATATGGTCAAGGATTTAAAAGTAATCTTTGGAAAGGGTCCTGGCGGACAATCTGTTCCGAATGACGCTGACGGACGCGCACCCATGTGGAAGAAGAAATCTATATTTTGGGACCTACCCTATTGGAAAGACCTAGAGGTCCGCTCTGCAATCGACGTGATGCACGTGACGAAGAATCTTTGCGTGAACCTGCTAGGCTTCTTAGGCGTGTATGGGAAGACAAAAGATACACCGGAGGCACGGGAGGACCAGCAACGTATGCACGGAGAAAACGGCGTGGATCCAAAGCAGTTTCAGGGTCATGCCAGCTACGCTCTTTCCAAAGAAGAGAAGGAAATCTTCTTCGAATGCCTGCTTAGTATGAAGGTCCCGTCTGGCTTCTCGTCGAATATAAAGGGAATATTAAATATGGCAGAGAAAAAGTTCCAGAACCTAAAGTCTCATGACTACCACGTGATTATGACGCAACTGCTTCCGGTTGCATTGAGGGGGCTTCTACCGGAAAACGTTCGATTAGCCATTGTGAAGCTATGTGCATTCCTCAATGCAATCTCTCATAAGGTAATCGATCCAGAAATCCTACCAAGGTTAGAGAATGATTTGGTGCAATGTCTTGTCAGTTTCGAGTTGGTGTTCCCACCATCCTTCTTCAATATCATGACGCACGTCCTAGTTCACCTAGTCGAGGAGATTGCCATTCTGGGTCCTGTATTTCTACAGAATATGTTCCCCTTTGAGAGGTTCATGGGAGTCTTAAAGAAATATGTTCATAATCGTGCTAGGCCAGAAGGAAGCATCTCCAAGGGCCATGAAACAGAGGAGGTCATTGAGTTTTGTGTTGACTTTATTCCTGACATTAAGCCGATTGGTGTTCCTGAATCGCGGCATGAGGGCAGACTGGGTGGAAAAGGCACGCTAGGAAAGAATTCAGTAATATGCCGGGACGGGCATTCTTTGGCGCAAGCACACTACATAGTTCTACAAAGTTCCGCCTTGGTGGCTCCGTATATCGAGCAACACAAGAATATTCTATGCTCCAAACACCCGGAGCAGTCTGACGACTGGATTACACATGAACAAACAGTGACTTTCGCCGGTTGGTTGCAGACACGTCTCATGCATGACGACATTATTGCAGATGACCTGTACTTGCTGTCCAAGTTACCATCTTCGACTATATTGACTTTCAAAGGGTACGAGATAAATGGGAATACATTTTACACGATCGCCCAAGATAAAAAGAGCGCCAACCAAAACAGTGGTGTCCGCTTTGATGCAGCAAACACCAATAGGCCAAAGGACACATATTATGGTTACATAGAGGAGATATGGGAACTTGACTATGGACTTGGTTTGAAGGTCCCTTTGTTTCGGTGCAAATGGGTCAATCTGAGAGGAGGCGGGGTAAAGGAAGACCGGCAGTACGGAATGACAACAGTGGATCTCAACAATCTTGGGTACGCAGACGAACCATTCGTCCTAGCCAATGATGTGGCGCAGGTTTTCTATGTGAAGGACATGTCTACCAAGCCAAGAAAAAGAAAAGATAAGGAAGCGAATACATCATACGATGAGCCAAAGCGACACATAGTTCTTTCAGGGAAAAGAAACATCGTGGGAGTGGAGGACAAGACAGACATGTCAGAAGATTATGAAAAGTTTCATGAAATTGCTCCCTTCACAGTGAATGTTGACCTGAGCATCAAGTTAAACGATGAAGATTGTCCATGGTTACGGCGCAAAGGGACACACGCGAAGAAAAAGTTTTATACCCGATCCCACTCTGGGATGTGACCGGCTTCTCTAGTTAGTTTCCGGACTTATATATCTGGAAAGTCCCACTTCGGACAAACCGGAGGGAATTTTTGTAATAGTAGTGTACTTATGTGTTTTGGCATTTGAAACGCGAAGAAATATTATGTCCAAAGCCACGTCATCAATTTTCAACCCTTTCAGACTTCATTTGCTATTTTTCATGCATTTACTGATTTTTTTTTTTGAGCTAAATGGCCCTAAAATTGAAAAGCACTACAAATGAACTCTGAAAAGGTTGAAAGTTGGCATGGTATCATCATTTCACCCACATAGCATGTGCTAAAAAGTTGAGAGGGTTACGGCAACAACTGGATCCACTTCGTGTACAAAATGGACAATCTCTTTCGAAGTATCAGGGTTTCAGACGGAAACTCGTCTGTTACAAAGGCATTTCATTTTTTTAAACTTATTTCAACTCCAGACTTTTTGTGTGTTCAGTATGCACCATTCGAAGCCACGTCATCAATTTTCAACCCTTTCTGACTTCATTTGCTATTTTTCATGCATTTACTGATTTTTTTGAGCTAAATGACCCTAAAATTGAAAAGCACTATAAATGAACTCTGAAAAGGTTGAAAGTTGGCATGGTATCATCATTTCACCCACATAGCATGTGCTAAAAAGTTGAGAGGGTTACAGCAAAAACTGGATCCACTTCGTGTACAAATTGGACAATCTCTTTCGAAGTATCAGGGTTTCAGACGAAAACTCGTCTGTTACAAAGGCATTTCATTTTTTTAAACTTATTTCAACTCCAGACTTTTTGTGTGTTCAGTATGCACCATTCGAAGCCACGTCATCAATTTTCAACCCTTTCTGACTTCATTTGCTATTTTTCATGCATTTACTGATTTTTTTGAGCTAAATGACCCTAAAATTGAAAAGCACTACAAATGAACTCTGAAAAGGTTGAAAGTTGGCATGGTATCATCATTTCACCCACATAGCATGTGTTAAAAAGTTGAGAGGGTTATGGCAAAAACTGGATCCACTTCGTGTACAAAATGGACAATCTCTTTCGAAGTATCAGGGTTTCAGACAAAAACTCGTCTGTTACAAAGGCATTTCATTTTTTTAAACTTGTTTCAACTCCAGACTTTTTTTGTGTTCAGTATGCACCATTCGAAGCCACGTCATCAATTTTCAACCCTTTCTGACTTCATTTGCTATTTTTCATGCATTTACTGATTTTTTTGAGCTAAATGACCCTAAAATTGAAAAGCACTACAAATGAACTCTGAAAGGTTGAAAGTTGGCATGGTATCATCATTTCCCACACATAGCATGTGCTAAAATGTTGAAAGGGTTACGGCAAAAACTGGATGCACTTCGTGTACAAAATGGACAATCTCTTTCGAAGTATCAGGGTTTCAGACGAAAACTCGTCTGTTACAAAGGCATTTCATTTTTTTAAACTTATTTCAACTCCAGACTTTTTGTGTGTTCAGTATGCACCATTCGAAGCCACGTCATCAATTTTCAACCCTTTCTGACTTCATTTGCTATTTTTCATGCATTTACTGATTTTTTTGAGCTAAATGACCCTGAAATTGAAAGCACTACAAATGAACTCTGAAAAGGTTGAAAGTTGGCATGGTATCATCATTTCACCCACATAGCATGTGCTAAAAAGTTGAGAGGGTTATGGCAAAAACTGGATCCACTTCGTGTACAAAATGGACAATCTCTTTCGAAGTATCAGGGTTTCAGACGAAAACTCGTCTGTTACAAAGGCATTTCATTTTTTTAAACTTATTTCAACTCCAGACTTTTTGTGTGTTCAGTGTGCACCATTCGAAGCCACGTCATCAATTTTCAACCCTTTCTGACTTCATTTGCTATTTTTCATGCATTTACTGATTTTTTTTGAGCTAAATGACCCTGAAATTGAAAGCACTACAAATGAACTCTGAAAAGGTTGAAAGTTGGCATGGTATCATCATTTCACCCACATAGCATGTGCTAAAAAGTTGAGAGGGTTACGGCAAAAACTGGATCCACTTCGTGTACAAAATGGACAATCTCTTTCGAAGTATCAGGGTTTCACACGAAAACTCGTCTGTTACAAAGGCATTTCATTTTTTAAATAACCTAAGAATTACCTAATTGAATATAATGATAAAACACGCTAATATTAAACAGCAGAAAAAAGAATCACTGCAAAATCTATTTTTAAAGTAAAGTTATTCACAAACTAGTGATTCACACAAATTTCAAATAATTCGAATTTAAACTATTCAAATTTGAAAACTACTGCCACTAACAGAAAGTTTATAAATTTTTTGACCTAACGCAAAAAGATTCACTCATTAATTCTAAATAAAGCAAAAAAAACTCAGAAACAAAAGAAAATAAATAAAACAGAAATTAAAAAAAACTGAAAAGTAAATAAAAAAATGCCCGCCTACTGGGCCACCATAGCGTATTGGGCCGGGATGCAGGCCCAGTAGGCCCAACAGGGCAGCACATGTGCGGTAGGCCCAGAAGGCCTGCATTAGAGAGGAGCTCGACACGGTAGCCGCGGCGGGGCTTATAAACCGGTGCGAGGTGGGACTAAACATTCGACACGGGAAGCCAGACCTTTAGTCGCGGTTGGTGGTTCCAACCGCGACTAAAGGCCCCCCTTTAGTCGCGGTTGGAACCACCAACCGCGACTAAAGGCTTGCGCTTCCCGCCGCTTCGGCTGGGTGAATTCACCTTTAGTCGCGGTTGGTGGCTCCAACCGCGACTAAAGGGGGGTCTTTAGTCGCGGTTGGAGCCACCAACCGCGACTATAGGTGTTTGTATATAAGCGGCAGTTTGCAAAATTTCAGAACTCATCGCTTTTCCCCCCTCGACAACGCCGAACAGGATGCCGCCAGGCTGCCGGATCAGCACCCCGCCGCCGTCACCGTCGACTCGCCTCGCCGTCGCCATCGCCGTCAAATCGCCTCGCCGTCGCCGTCGCCTCGCCGCGCCATCGCCATCGCCGTCGCGCGTTGACCTCGCCGCCCCCCTCGATCTCCTCCTCGACCTCTCGCGCACCGTCGCCGTCGTCGTCGTCGTCGCAATCGCCGTCGCCGTCGCCGTCGACTCGCCTCGCCTCGCCGTCGCCCCGCTGTGAGCCCCTCCCCCCTCTCCTCTCCCTGCCGCGCGCCATGGCCGCCCCTCCCCGAGAGCCCACACACACACACACACACATGTTAGAATGATGTATTTTTGTGTAGATGAATGTTATGTTAGAATGAATGATATGTCAGAATGATGTATTTTTGTGTAGATGATGTATTTTTGCAAATTTATATGTGTATTTGTGTAGATGAATGTTATGTTAGAATGATGTATATATGTAGAATGATTATGGATAAGTTATAATTAGATGGACAAAAGTAGATTGGATGATGGATATATGTAGAATGATGTATATATTGGATGATGTAGAATTACAAAAATCATAATCAAGCATTTAAAAAATGTTAAATTTGCATAGAATTTGTTCTCGACGTCTACGATGCCCGGCCCGCATCCTCGTCGTCGGATCGGTGGCGACGTCCTGCTTCATAGGGGCAACGTTCGAGACTGGGCTCCGTCGGGCTGGCACTGGGAGGTGCTACCTTCAGGGGCGCGCAGCTTGGTGACGAACCCGGCCCCGGGTCCCGTCGTCGACCCGGAGCTTCTTTGGTGGCGTTCGCGTGGGCCACTTTCGGTGTGGAGGCAGCCGGCCCCGCCGGAGGTGGTACGTCGCCGTGTCAGGGAGGAGGACGAGCACGTCCGTCGCTACATGGATGCGTTCGACGTCAGGTTCTCCAATACCTGGCAGGTTCTTCAGGGATCTCACCCAAGCTATGATCCTGTGATGGTTCCTTCTCTTTGGGTGTCCACCGCCCGCGCCTCAGGAACCGCGAGTGAACTAGATTCTTCGATAATATTCGATCTGTATTAGCTAGTGATAATACTCGAGATGTATTCGAGATTATATTCGATAATATTCGAGACGATTTATTCGAGATTATATTCGATGATGCATATTATATGAATTATTCGAGATGCATATTATGTACTATGATTCAGTTTTTCCTTATTGATTGCATGCATTCTAATTTGAATACTAAATTGTTTTTCTTCTGGATTAGTTAACTAAAAGCTATGGACAATACCGACAGAGAAGGAGAAGAGGCTCTGTTCGACATCATACGCTCCACGAGCCCAGAGCATGAACCTGAAGATGATGACGGCTCGCAATATCTGAACAATTCCGGTGAGGGTTGTATGATATTTGATGAAGACGAACGAATAGATGAAGGTGACGACAACGATGTTGACGAAGAAAATGTTCTTCAAATAACAAAGACCGGCGAGGTATATTTAATATATAAGCCATCCGGTGATCATTACATGTCTTAATTGATTTGTATGTATTAACGAATCGATCTTTCTTCTTTTAGGCCTCCGGATCGAGCAAATCTTCTACAAGCGACAGGGTAGTTCGAGGCCCGGCCAAAAAGTTGGACAAAGGCGTAAAGTTCAACATCGATTCCATCAAAACATCAACTGGCGAACCGCTTGAACCTAGGAAAAATGCGACCAAGTTCAAGAATCAATGCAGAGTTATTGTCAGGGACCAAATCCCGATCTCCGTTCAAGAATGGAAAAAAGCCAGCAAAGGGAGATCGAGAAGGAGTTACTTTTGTCGACGAAAGAGCAAAAGATGTGCTTTGGACTACGCTCATGGAACATTTCACCCTACCAGATAATTTGACAGATGCAGATCTGAAGAAAGTCAGAAACTATGCTCTTAAAAAGATGGTGATCACATTCAACACCTTCAAGAAAAATGCATGGACTAAGTACGTCAAATCAAAAAAGAAGACTCCAGAATTCACGGGAGCACTGGTGAAGGCAAAAGATCACTGGGATGCTTTCGTGAAGTTCAAGGAATCGGAAGAAGCTAAGGAACGGTCGAGAATAAACAAGATTAATGCTGCGAAAAAGAAGTGGCACCATACTCTGGGGCCAGGTGGCTACCAAGTGGCCCTGCCTAAGTGGGATCAATCTGAGCAAAAGATGATTAGTGCAGGGGTCAATCCAATTACATTGACATGGCCCTCCAGGTGCAGGACATGGTTTTATGCGCATGGGGGGAAGTTGGACCCAGAGACAGGGCTGGTTATGGTGAAGGCAAGTCTTAAAGAAGCGACAGACGAAATACTTATTGCAATAGAAGAAGCTCGAACGGGGGTGTTCACGCCCAACAGAGAGAACGACGATCTTACGCGCGCCCTGAAGAATCGTGAACACCCGGGAAGAACACGAGGCAAAGGCGTTGTTCCGTGGTTTGAGGGGTTTGCGGATTGGAACGACGACTATAGAAGCCGTGCGAGAAAGAAGATGCAGGAGGAGAAGAAGAAGAAGGAGGAAGCACTCCGCCTTGAAGGCCTAGAATCAAAGCACCTGGAGTTGGAACGATTTGTCAGGCGGCAGCAGGAGGAGATCGACTCACTCAGCCAGGAAAGGGCGTCTCAGCGGCAGCATGAGCAGATCGATCCAGCATTGGATAGCACCGTCCCATCTATGCCGAGAAGCAGTGTGGGTTCCGCCCCGGCCGATATCGATAATGCATTGCTAGCTAGCTACCCTGTGGATGATATCAAAGACAGGACTAACTGTGAGCTACACATGAAAGTGAAGAACTTATCCATGAAGGTGGCGGACGGCTATGCTTTAGCAAATCCCCCTGAAGCAACCTTCCATTGCAATCCCATTCCAGCTGGCTATGCTCGTGTCGGGGTTGATGAAGTGATGTCAGGATATCACGAGCTACAACTTGACATTCTTGGAGGTGACGAGGAGAGAACACTAGGAGAGGCCATACATCGTATCATTCTATGGAAAAAGGATTGCATCGTCTTTCCAAGGCCACCGACTCCTCCTCCTCCAAGTCCGCCGCCGCGTCAGTGGACTCCTCCTCCTCCAAGTCCGGCACGGCGTCAGCCGACTCCTCCTCCAAGTCCGGCACGGCGTCAGCCAACTCCTCCTCCTCCAAGTCCGCCGGCACCGCATCAGCCGACTCCTCCTCCAAGTCCGGCACGGCGTCAGCCAACTCCTCCTCCTCCAAGTCCGCCGGCACCGCGTCAGCCGACTCCTCCTCCAATTCCGGCACGACGTCAGCCTAAGCAACAGCGGAAGAGAGAGGCAGCAGCTACGACGGCTAGCGGTACAACAGACAAGAAATTCAAATATGGTCCAAGCCTCAAGCCTCTTCCGAAGTTGTCTTACCACCTGACTCAGGAGGAACTCGACGACGCATGTGATGCCCAATTGAAGGCCCATTTTGCACCCAAACCGCCCGCGTCGCCAAAGGAGAAAGTACCTGAGCATGTCTCACAACACTTTATTGATATGGCTCAACCGGCTGACAATCAGAAGGACTCCGACTATGTGCGGTCTATCAAGAAGTCATATTTAGCAGGGCAAAAGGAGTCGAGCTCGAGCTCGAGCCAAGCAGTTGGCAAAAAAAAGCGGGAAAACTGTTCCCCAGCTGGGAGAACAGGCAGTGCAATCGATCCCCCCGCTCATTGTACAAACACCTGTGAGTACCGCCGATCGGCTGGTAATAACCGACGATCTTAGAAGGCAGGCTAAAGAGGCCGGTGTCACTGTTGAACAACTCCTAGGCCTTGAGGAAATCCCCGGGATTACAGAGGAGGAAGTAAAATACCAATATGCCCGCGGCAAACCTCTGGTCAAGCCTGACGATGTCAAGCTTCTACCAACGAGAATGTACAATTTGCATACGTGGTACATGCAAGAAACAGCAAATACCAATCAAGAGTCCCTCATGGTGAAAGTCAAGAGAAAGCATTACTTCCATAAAAAAGATTTGTGGATTCATTATTCAGAGTTGTTTCAGTTATTCCAACAAGACGCACTCGACAAATCTATCGTCAGTTGCTATTGTCTGTAAGTGATTTCTTTCTGTAATTTAAGTCTCTAGCTAGCTAGCTAGATGTGCTCTCGTTCATTACCTGTAATTATCCTCACTATATTCTTTTATGTGGTATTATGCAGAATGAAGATGTATGAAATGAAAAAAGCTGGACGCTATGGCATTGGGTTCATTGACCCAAATACGGTTAATCAGGCGATATGGGAAAATCAATATTCGAGAAAAGACACAGAGAGATTCCTGCTAGAGTTTTTGAAGCAACTAAACACCCAACCAGAAATACTACTTCCTTACAACTTCGGGTGTGTGTTACTATATCTTGTACCACAAATTCTATTTTTTGCTTACTAGATGTTAATAAGTGTAGTTGATGAGTTATGCATATGCCCGCTTATTTATAAAAAACGTGTGCGCATGCAGTTACCACTGGATCTTGTTAATCATTGAAGTTGACAAGGGAAAAGTTGAAGTACTGGACTCACTATATAATAATCCATCCGAATACGCAATCGTGAGGGGGATGGTCGACAGATAATTTCAATCATTATCGCACTATGTCGGCCTCTTTACTTCATTTGCTGATATCAACTAGTTAATAACTCCTTTATTCATTTTCTTTGCCGGCGGGCAGGGCTTGGCAAAAGTTCATCAAAGAGGTCCCCGGCGAATGGAAACAACAGCTGAAATGGGTGCGACCCAAGGTAATTAAGTAGTACTAGCTAGCTACGTCCGTGCATCTCTTTAATTCTAGTTTCAATACCATTATCATGCTTGATTAATTATTACTTGATTGAATTTTATTCTCGTAAAGTGCATGAAGCAGGAGCAGGGGAATGCTTTATGCACATACTACGTTTGCGAGAACATTCGCATTATCACGTCTGAAAGGAGCAGAGATGAAAGAAATCTTTGGGTACGTTTGCCAGAACACTATCCATATTTTTTTTATCATGATCTAGCTAATATATATACACACAACTAATATATTCATCTTGATCTCCTGATTATAGTTGATGGAGATGCGGGGCCAGCTCCTACCAACGGCTCGCGTACGAGCAATTCAAGAGGAAATAGCTGGATTTCTGCTCGACCAGGTCATAGATCCCAAAGGAGAATACCATTACAAGATCAAGCAGTAATGCCCTGCATATGTAATGATCCGCAAATTGTAGGAGAAATTGTATATACCAAATTGTATATATATATGTATGTGAATGGTCGTCGTACGAGAAATTCGATGATATATATATATATGATCGGTTCTACGAGAAATTCTATTTATATATATATGCACAACGTGTACGGTATGTAGTAGCGTAATATATGTTTGAAATGAAAAATAATTAAATGGAAAACACAAAATTAAAAGGAAAAATAAACCATAATTAATTCATATACCCCTAAAGGATTAAAAGGAAAAATAAACCAAAATTAAAAGAATTAAATACTTTTAGTCCCGATTGGTGTTACCAACCGGGACTAAAGGTCCCCCAGCCCTGGCGCCGGCAGGTGCCACGTGGTGGGCCTTTAGTGCCGGTTGGTGTTACCAACCGGGACTAAAGGTCCCCCAGCCCACGGCGCCGGCAGGTGCCACGTGGTGGGCCTTTAGTGCCGGGCCGTGTTGAACCGGGACTAAAAGGGGGGGCCTTTAGTCCCCACCCTTTAGTGCCGGTTGAAGAACCGGCACTAAAGGCCCTTACGAACCGGCACTATAGGCCGATTCTGCACTAGTGCCCAACTCTCAAGATGCATGCGCCACCGACCCAACACACGAGATGGGTTTCCATTGGCGCCAAGGTTGCTTCTTCAGCAGCTAGCTACTCCTGAGTCCTGACCCAAGGATGCGCTGTGTAACCAGTGATCTGTGCTTGCCTTTCTTGGCTCTTCCCCTGGCTGCACACCCATAATATATAGAGTAGGTCCAATGCTTGGATCCTAGTGAATGTCCCTTCTGTGTCATGTCTGTGCTCTTCTCCAACATAACACCCGGTTGCGTAGCACGCCCAACACGTCCCAGTAACCTGTGCCACGTGCATACACACACCTTTGCTTGGGACGAACCGGGTGTAGTCATGGGATGGAGTTGATGTGTCTCGGCTGGGGACGTGACATATCAAAACAACCGGCAATGTCGTTATACTCGTGGTAGATCAGTAGACACACGACATGACCTTTCATACCAAGATTACCGTTCTATGTAGTCAAAACGGGTGCCAAATTTACTTTTGAAGTATTTGGCATCGGTGCCCTCCATTGCCCAGCCAGTGCCATAAACTTTTTTTGGGGCATCGAAGCAAGTAGCTTGCTCCGATGCCAAATTCACCAAGCCAATAAACAAATCATTCCACGACCTATCTCTCGTCCTTCTCCTGCGAACCAACTTACCTCCGCAAGGCACTGTGATGGTTGGCTCAATGCTTATTTTTTTGCATGGGGTCATCTACTTTTAGATTGAGCGGTGCCCTTCGTTGTGAAGCCGGTGCCACAGATTTTCCATTTGGGATCGGGGGTGATGTGGCACCTTTTTCAGTAATTTGGAACCGGTAACATAGTGGAGGGCCTTAGAGCATCCACAACCGGACGCGCCAAACCCGGTTCAAACGTCCGGGCGGACGGTCCGGCTAGTGACCGGTCAAAAAAAGCGTCTCAAACAGACCTCAACGTCCAGACTAACCGAGAGTCCTCATATCCAGCCTAAATACAGGGTGGATATGGGAAGGCCGGTGCGCGACCGGGCGTGTCAGTCATGTCGGACCCGATAGGCCTATTCTAACACAAATTGTATCAAATCCATCATACCCTTTCCCCTCATATCGCCTCCCTCTTACCTTTCCAGCATCCAAGCCCTCGCCGTCCGCCACCCTTACTCCCCATCCTTGCCGCCGGTCCCGATCCACTGCCCAAGATGTCGTCCAGCACATCCCCGACCGCTGTGATCGAGGTTGCGTCTGCCTCGTCCATCGGCGTTTCGTCCTCGGGGCTTCGTCCTGCAAGCCGGCGAACGTCGGCCAAAAGGACCGACGACGGAGGCAGCAAGAGAGGGAAGCGCTGGCGTCGCAGGGAGCGGATGCGGACATGGACGAGTCGATGCCCCCCCCCCCCCCCCCCCCCGAGCGACACCTGGGACCCCTGTTCGATCAACTATATGTTCTTGTTGCTCCTGTCCGATCAACTTTGCATAGGCCATGTTCAATGTTTTCAATATACCGCTAGTTCATTTCGGACTTGATGAATACTTGATAATTTAGGTGTTGATCATGTCGGGCATGATCAATGATAATCAAGATCCGGCCCGAATGTACGAATTGGGGGAATCCAACAGGTCCTACATTTCAAGTTGGGACAACATCAAAGCCCAATCCAAGCAAGAAGAAGAATAAGGCAAAGACTTTGAGGATATTTTGTTGGTCAAATCGTGGTTGGCCACAACAATGGATTCAGTATGCGGCACGGAGAAAAATGGAACAAGTATTAGGAGAAGATTTGAAAGGAATATCATGAATAAAAGAAATATGTGGAGCCGCATCCTATCGTCACCAAACACAATGTAGCATCTCTCCAACATCGATGGGGGTCATTCAATCGGAGGTGAGCAAGTACGTTGGCTACTATTCATAAGTGCTTGGTCGCCCTCAAAGTAGGATGGGAATGGCAACTCACGTAAGCTATTTGACTTCACCTTGTCATCATTTGCATACGATTGTTTTTGTTACATTCTCATTCTCATGCATATTCTGTTTGCTACACGGAGGTGCGGCCACTATGTATCACGAGATGGAGAAAAGGCCATTTGGTTTTAGACATTGTTGGGTGATATTGAATGGCAGACCAAAGTGGACACAACTTCTTGACGATCTCAAGGTGGACAAGAAGAGGATTGATGGCTCAAGCTCCCACCAATCAATTGGGTTGGACGACGAAGGAGGAGATGTTGTAGTGGAGAATGGAATAGACACCGTGCCAAAGGATAACCGGCAAGTCATGGGAAACGAGTGGGAGAAGGCAAGGGCCTCCCGTGACGCCGTGGCTACAAAAATGTTCTCCAGATGGACATGCATTTTTTCGATGAGAGAGAACAAGAAAGAGGAAAGGTAAAAGCTCATGTTGGATGCACAAAAGGAGAGGATAGATTGGGAAGGGAAGAGGGCGGAGAAGAAGCTAGAAATTGAGAGGTATAAGACCGAGTTGGAGAAGTAAGAGGCGGTGATCAAATGGGAGCTCGAAAAGGCCAAGATATTTGGAGAGATTGAGCTTGAGAATGAGAGGTTGCAAATCGCACGGGACGCGGAGGATGTGAAGATCATGTTAGCGGACGAAAGCCTCTTAGATGAGCAAACAAAGAAGTGGCTGATGCCCCACAAGTATAGGGTATCAATCGTAGTCTTTTCGATAAGAGTGTCAACCCAACGAGGAGCAGAAGGAATTGATAAGCAGTTTTCAGTAAGGTGTTCTTTGCAAGTGTTGTAAAGTAGTTGTAACAGATAGTTTGATAGCAAGATAAAATATAACAAGTAACAAGTAACCAAACTAGCAAGGGGCATCAAGGTGGCCCAATCCTTTTATTGCAACTGACAAGCCTACAGTACATCTTATATTGATTAAAACATTCTCGAGGACACATGGGAATATTGTCTAGTTATTTTCACCACGATTCATTGACTCTCGTTCATTGCTTTGATAAGTTGTTATGTGGGTGGACCAAGGTTAAGGTTTTGTTCTTACTTGAATAAACAACCTACTTATTATCACTCCCTATCGTAAGCATCCACAACTACAAGAGAAGAATTAAGATAAATCCAATCATAGAATGAGATATATGGACCCAAAACAACCCCTTACGAAATATCTCATAAACTAGGGTTTAGGCGTCTGTCACTCCCGCAACTCATCATCCACTAAAAAATCTCATAATGCCTTCTTCTTTGCCCAAGCATGGTAATGTGTAATGTATTCGACGTTCACATGGCATCACTAGAGGACGAACAACATAACACATCATCAAAACATTGAATGAAAACCAACTTCACATGATAACAAGACTTCTCCCGTGTCCTCAAAAATAAAAGGAACTACTCACAAATCATACTCATATTCATGATCAGAGGAGTATATGATTAACAATCTGAACATATAATGTTCCACCAAATAAACCAAATAGCATCAACTATAAGATGTAATCAACACTACTAGTAACCAATATATACCAATATGAGGTTTGAGACAAAGATTAAACATAAGAGATAAACTATGGTTTGGAGATGGGATGGTGCTGGTGAGGATGTTGATGGACATGAGTCCTCCCAAAATGAGAGGAGGGTTGGTGATGACGATGGTTTTGATCCCCCCCCCCCCCCCCAAGGAATCAAAAGTTTCCCCTACGGAATCACTCTGCCGGAGAGCAAAAGTGCTCCTGCCCAAGTTCCGCCTCGAGACGGTAGCGCTTCATCCAAAAAGTCTACTCTTTTTTCTCTAGGTAAAATGGCTTCATATAGCGCAAGATAGGCATCGGTAGACCTCTGTGGGCCCAACAAGGCACTAGGACGCGCCCCCTGTCTTGTGGGCCCACTGAGACTCCTCTTTGATACTTCTTTATTCCACTATTTTTAATATATACCAAAATAATTCTCCAGAAATTTTTAGGTCATTTGGAGTTTCGAAGAATAGCTATCTCTATTCTAGCTTTCTCAAGAAATTTCTGCTACCGGCAATCTCCCTCTTTCGGTGTATCTTGCATTTTAAGAGAGAAAATGCATTAGAACTGTACCATAAAGTGAGATAAAGCTCTAAAACATTATAAATATCAATAGGAAAACATGATGTAAAATGGACATATCAACTCCCCCAAGCTTAGACCTCGCTTGTCCTCAAGAGAAGCCGAGCTCAATAAACATAACCAAGTTTAGAGGGAGGGAGGGAGGGAGAGAGAGAGAGAGAGAGAGAGAGAGAGAGAGAGAGAGAGAGAGATGTCAGTAAAATAAACTACGGACATGGAAGCATCATGCTTATGATCATTATTATAACAAAAATTATTTATCATAAAACTTCTCACGATCAAGTAATATTCATTCACAAGCTAAAGTGTAAGCAATAAACTTTCTTGAAAACTAACAAACTATGTTCTCAGTCATCAAAACAATTGCAATTCATTACATGTACATGAAGGGTTTATGTAATAGTTTTTTGTTTAGAAAATTTCAAATACTCAACTATCATATAGTCTTTCATGATTGCTGGTACTCAAAGCATATTTTTAGAACAAATTGTATCAGTCAGACACAAAGGAAGACGAGGGTTTAATGCTTCACCTCCCACTTATTTATCTTAGTGATAATGTCAACAATAATAACTCATGATTACATTTATTTAACTATATATATATATATATATATATATATATATATATATATATATATATATATATATATATATATATATATATATGCCTGGATTTTTCCCTGCCACGTGATGCTTGCCAAGTGGAGAGTAATTGAGATTGGAACAGGAGTATATATTTTTTTTGACTCTTGTATAAAAGTAAAGCTTGAAGAGTAAAAGTTAAGCCCTTCGAAGAGGGAAGTAGAGGTTTTCATGCACTTTTAATGTTTGGATGTGCAAACTCCTAAAGCTACGCCCATCATATTATGCTTGTTTCCTTCATGAGTTTACTTTACAGGTTCTTATAAATGTTTTTAATTATGTAATGTCAACATGAGATCATATGTCCTACTTTCTGTTCTCCCCACAGGGTTTTTTTAGGAAAGTATGTATGACATGTTTATTGTCCTCTTGATTCTATGAGTTTTCTCGTATTGAATTGAAAGAGGCAATAACCATTATATGTTGCATAATTTTCTCCTTATTTTCCCACTAGGTTTTCAGGATTTTTAGCAACATATCAAACACTATACTTCTCACATTTTTCCCACAGGGTTTTGGAGGAGTCCCTAATAAAGATGTTTATATTACATGAACAAGTGTAGATTAGGGGGAGTGTTAGATTTTAATTAGCATGTGTTAATTATGGGATAATATCCCCTTTTACTAACCGCTCAGTTGTAGCAACTGTCATGACTATTCCAAACTTGGTAACCGCTAGCGGATCTCCTGCAGGCTGCGAACAGACGCCTCTCCGGAGGCGTCCCTTGTACATGCTTATAAATGAGATCATCAATAAAGATTTACACACATGAATCATTTGCATTGTCTCTCATTGCCTCTCAATTTTACATTTAATAAATAAACTAAGTTTTCTTAAGCATCAATGCTTATCTCTATAAGGCCCTTGGCAATGCTTCACCTTGTATAGGTGCTAAGGCTAGCATGTAGCTGAAAAATCTGATGTGGTAAGGTAATTAAGAGGAGAGAGATGAGTTTGACGACCCAAGTAAAAAACAATGTGACGCACGTGAACCTAGGCAAAACACTTAAATGAAACCAATGCATGGAAAAGTTTTGTTGTTAAATAATTAAATGAAGTGATCCTAGCTACAACAAGTTAAGCACTTATGCATTGAGATTTTAGTTGCTAAACTCTGTAATGTGCTCAACACTTCAGCTAAGCATCTATGCGTTGAAAGAGGCCTAGGAAGGGTGCCTAACTAAGCGTCTACCCTCTATAACGAAGCACCGATGCTTCAAGAAAATGGTTTATTTCTCCAAGCATCTTGCATTGTACAAGGTCTCATAACTCCTCCTTGAATAGCAAGTTGTTGCTAAGATTAATTATTTTTTTAAACATGGAAGTATTATAATCGTCCCATTTCAATACTAAGTATCTTAAAAATTCCGTGTTCTTGTTTTAATATAATTTAATGAAAAGAAATTTAAAGTATGCATATCACATGTTTGTTTTTGTAAGTAATACTCTCAAAATTGTACCATGCTACATTATCATATTTCAACCCCGAATAAGTCAAATACCTACATGATGAAGTTAAAAATTGCAAGCCAAAACCAACAGCTCAATTATTTGAGAGATATTTTTTTGTTTTTTCACGTCTAATATTGAGCATGAGATGAGGTAACCATCTTATTTTATTTTTTGTCGTTGTCCTTTTGAGGAGCTCTAAGACAGATACCGGCTAAAATTTCCAATTAATTAACTGTTAGACTCCTTCCAAATTTGATTGATAAGACTTTAACTAACTAATATGTGATATATGTGATGCAAAAACACAAAGACAAGCATTTATTAAGGGGCTATTTGGTTTGAGACAAAGGTAGTCAAAGGTTGCCACACCTAAGGTTACATAAGTTTAACCAACTTAGATGGGTGTTTGGTTCAAACCACACCTTAGGCAAGTCACACTATAGAACCCCACTTTACATACACACAAAAAATATGCAAGATTCTCTTCGGCTTATCAACTTGTGCACTGGCGGAGCTTCCGCAAGGCCAAGTGGGCCGTGGCCCGCCCAGACCTGGAGCAAAAAAATGATTTATATATAGGCCCAGCCGCCGGCCCACCACTAGTATAGTCCACGACACCCCCGATACAGCACCACGCATCAGTATCGCACAGAGATAGTCGTTCCTGGAAGAAAAGAAAAAGAGTAGCGAAGGTGCTCACGACCCGCCGCCGACCACCGCCTCATAACGCAGCCGCCGGCAGACGGCCACCGGCGCACATCAGTGCCTCCCTCCGGCCCACCAGTCCAGTACACCCCACGTCCAGATGGCCACCGACGAGTCGGCAGTAGTAGTGGACGGCGGCGAGGCAACTCCTTCTCCGATCCATTTAAAATTCTGAATTTCTACAAGCTTGCGCAGATAAATTGAGTTGAATTTTATTTCCCTAATTCCACTAGATCTTTGTTCATTGAATCATCCCCTAAATCCCCAATTGGCTAAATAATCCCTATTTTTTTGGAAAAGGAGGTTAAACCCCCGGCCTCTGCATCAATCGATGCATGCAGCCATTTTTATTAATTATTTCACAAAGGTCTGACAAGAACATACATCAATCCACCCGAAGCCACCACTCACACCTACAAACTCGATAATGTGGAGTGCTCTCACTCCCCATATCTAAAACCGGTGTCGTCGCCAATCCATCCACATAACGTATCGGGACCAACAGTCGGTGCAGCAGACCTAAAGCGCACACCACATGCACACGTTTTAGAAGCCGCCATCATCATCGGGCCACTGACCCATATTCAGGAGAGAGATCCGCATCATCCTTGCCAGTCCGAACATCCGTCGACGCCACCACGGCGCCCAACGGCGCCACCGCCCTGCGCTCATCCGTCCAGACGCGTAGACTCTAGAAGAACTGTTCGTGCGTAGCACCTGCCAACCAGGCATGACTCTGCGTAGCACCTGTCGGCCAGGCATGACTTGACAGCTCCACCAAAGCTCCGTGCAAGACGAAGCCGCTCCACCTCCTGCCTCTGTTATCCAGCGCTGCTCCACAAACGATGCTCCCAAGAAAGAAACGACACCACAGTGCCACCATCGTCCGATCTAGAAGACCAGATCCTAGGGTTTCCCCCGAAGCAGTGCCCACCAGCAGCAACCGTCAAGGACCCACACAGTGCCCACCACCACCCAACCCTCAAGGTGACGCCTTCAGGAAGGTCACGACGTCAAGGACGCCGCCGCCGCCCACCGGAGGTAGGGTTTTCACCCGAAAGGCAGGTAGGGGGGAAGTGGAGGAGCAGACGTAGACCGACATCTCCAAGAAGAAAAGCGGCGCCCATGAGCGTCGTCCTCGGTGCGGCCGGCCGGGGCCGATCAAGGGGTTTCCCCCAATCTGGATCTCCTCCACCAGCTTCACCCGCGGCCACCGGCCAAGGTCCCGGCAAGCCATGCCGGCACCGCCAGGAAGCCGCAGGAGAGAAGCACACCGATCAGGGTCGAAGGACAGCGGCCAGATCAGGCGCCGCCGGCCGCCAGAGCAGCCACGCCAGGCCCTAGTCCACCGAAGGTCCGTCGGCCGTCCGACCAGACCACCGGCACCACGCCAGCCCCGCCGATCGCCACAGCACGGAGGGGCCTCGCCGGAAGGGCCGCCGCCCCAGATCCAATCGCTCTCCAGCACGCAAGGCGGAGCAGCAAGGGCCCTGCCGCCGTAGTCCCCGTCTGCGCCACGGGCTTGCCCGGCGCCAGCCTCATGCGGCGGCGAGGGAGGGGGGAAGAGGAGGTGGCTACGCCGGCGGCGGGAGGAGGGTCGCCTCCGAGTCGCCTGAGAACGCTGGACTCTGGGATGGATGGGGAGAGGGTGAGGAGAGGGTTTCGGATCTAATCTCTGTTGTGTAGGAGGTGACCGGAGGCGGGAGATCAGCAGGCGGCGGCGGCGGAGCTCTCTCCTGCTGCGGTCGAGGGAGCCGCCCGAGGCGGAGCGGTACGAGCCGAAGCGGTACGAGGTGAAGCCCAGCTGCGAATCCCTATTTGGTACCGTCTAAAATTGTTGGCGGCTGGAAACGTAATTCTTGCCACAAAGGTTTCTAATTGATTTGAAGCTTACAAGTTCACAGCAAAGGCATTGTTGAAGTCATTTTTGTTTACTGTCTAACAATGAAATCTATTTTGGTAGCACTGTTTGGTACTTTAGGTAAGTTGTTATTTACTCAATTGGCCATGCTGTAGCTCTGCCTGCTCAAGTCCTGGTGGGTGGTGGCCGAGGCCCGAGGGTGACTGTTTCTGTGCCTGCTGCTGTTAGAAAAGAGTTGAACTCCTTGATCTGCTGCACAAATGCTCAGGTTGGAGAGAAATAGCCGTGTGTTTGATCATGTGTCTGCACTACCCTCGGTGGTGACACTGAGAGTTGTTGGATGCTAGCCTAAGCGTTTGGGCTTATTTTGGTTTGGAGTAGTATAGATGGTCAAATGTCTTGGCTTATTTTGGTTTGGCGTAGTGTATAGATGGTCAAATCTCAAATGTCAGGGCTTATTTTGGTTTCAACTTTGAAGTAGTATATATATGCATCTGCTCATCTGTCAATCAATGAGAATTGTAGGTACTAAGTACTACCTCCGTCCGTGTTTATTGGGCCCCTTTGTATTTTGTACCAGACTTTGACCATTGATAAGCTACTAAAATATAAAGTATGGGTGTGTCTAGGACACATCTAGATGTGACATAGTTATTGCACATCTAAATGACTAAATCAAGCATAAAAAGGAAAAGAAAAAAAGAAAAGAAAATACTCACACGAATCTCCACGTAAGATCAATGATATAGGACTTAGATGTGCAATACTTATCTCACATCTAGATGTGTTTTAACAAAACCGATAAAGTATATGCTATGAAACATTATATTGTTTGATTTTTATTTGAAAAAGCTTTCCAACAATATAATTTTTGTGACTTGTAGTTTATATTTTGTTAGTTAAATCTGTAGGTCAAACTTTAGCCCAAAATAAGAGGGGGCCTAATAAACCCGGACGGAGGGGGCCTAATAAATCTGCATGCCCGGCAAGATTGAAGAATCTCTGGCGAGGAACAGACACACAATCAGACAATCCCATGTTCACAACCGACGCGGTGGCAGAAGAAATGTTCAGGAGTCAGCACACGATCTGGAACTTTTTACTTCAAGCCACGAGAATATAGTTACCATGAAACGAGTAACCATTCAAAATCACTATAAAAACAAGTGAACATGGATGAATCATGAAACTGTACAAATGGGAGTGCCCAATCTGGTAAGCCGGCAACTCAACATGGCTCTTTGCTCTGTAGAGTAGTCTATACTATGGTTTCTAGCTATCCTACCTGTTGTGTAGGGCGTCGGGGCAGCTCGGGACCGGCCGCTTGTCGTCGGTGAACCCCACGAAGGAAGGCGTCGACGACGGCGAGCTTGCCGCAGCAATCACTTCCGGTACCGGCCGTGAGCCGACGTCGTACGCCACGGATGCCGCTGCTCCCAGACGGCGGGCCGGCGCCGCGGCAGCGGCTAGAAGAAGAACGTCGCTGCCGCCTAGCAGGTACACGATGACGACGAGCACGAGCAGCCGGTGGTGGTTGCAGCGCGGGAGTGGCGCCGTCCGCGCTGGGGCTCCTCTCCCTCCTCTCCGGCTGCCACACGGAGGCTGCGCCGGTTGCATCGACGGATGGCTGGAGCGGGGTGGGCGTGGGAGAAGCGGGGGGTCTTCTTGGTTGATTGACGAAGCAGAGCAGGTTAAGTTAGCCGTCCCGTGTTTCCGCGCCGGAACAAATAGTGGGCGTGGGAACGGGAGGCTGTAGCGGGAATCAAGGAGCCCTGCCTCTCTGAAAATTCAACAAGCCTCGACCGAGTTTCCATTCAGTCGCGTCAAACAGAAAATACTCCTACTACTAGTAGTAGTACGTATAGCACTGAACATGAGTGGTAGTGACTAGTGAGTGGACCTAGGGTTAGACGGACCCTGAACATCTAGTCATGGTAGTGAGTGGAAAACAGCGACTCAGTTTCTACTGGATCGAGGTAGAAGAATCTGTCTACAAGAGGCGATGAAGAAACACATCGCTACGGCTTGTTAATTACTCTGTGCAGTATTACTACTATCATGACTAGTCAATCGCAATTAAGTAATCACCGTCGTGGCACGGATCTAGTAACATTTATGTGAATGCATGGCGCGGTGCACGGCGCCGCGTCCGGGGCTGACGCTGGCGTACGACCTCCGCCCAAGCCGGGGGTCTGCCTGCCCTTGCGTCGTACGCCTACGCCTCCGTGATTTCCTGCGATCACGCACCGGCGAGCTGGCTGTCGCGTACCGTCTCGAGAAGCGCTGCCCAACACGCTAGCCTGGCCAGATGGGTTTGCATTGCATCGACGCCAAGTCCAAGGTGTTTATTCAGCAGGTAGAAGTGGTAGCTAAGCTACTGCTGACCGACCAATGATCTGCGTTACAGGTCGTGTTTCTTGGCTCTTCCCCTGGCTGCGCATCCGTTACAGGTTGCCTCTCTTGTCTCTTCCCCGGCTGCACGCCCATTTTATATAGGCATGTCACGCTTGGATATGGATCCTAGCGTAACGTCCTTTCTTTTCCTTTGGGTCTTGTCTCTGCCACCACATAACACCCAGTTGCTTGCATGCAGCATGCCCAACACGTCGCAGCAACTTGTGCCACATGCACACATACACCTTGATTGGGTAGGGCCGGGGGTGGGGTGTGTGTACATTAGTACATCCATGGAGTTGATGTGTCTGGGCTGGGTAGGACATGACATCAAAACGACGACCAATGTCGTTAGAGTATCTACAAATCGAAGTCCTCGTATGCACCCCCAACATGATCATCATAATTTTCTTCATAACTTTTTTTGGAGCATTTGACATAAGACATTTCCGTTTCTCCATCAGGTGTAAAATGGAAACAAAATCAAAAGAGACTCCATGAGAATATGGTGTGACTGAAGGACTAGTTGATATACTTTGTAGAATTGCAATTGTAGGATCAAACATCTTCCTCAAGCTATTAGTTGACTTGAACAGAGAACTCCATCTAGTGTCTCCTGGCCTATGTAAAGAGCCTATTCGATTTGCCACTTTCTCTATATCAAGCTCACCCAATTCAACATCACATGCAATTTCTACAACTTGATTGTCTAGTAGTAACTCATCATTCCCTTTAGACGGCGCACTAACAACAGTTAAGATGGAATTGGCATGCTGAAAAAATTATGCACCTAACAAGAGTCGCATGTAGTTGATGACCCATGCAATGGACATAATAGGCATAAGGGCACTCGGTCAATATTAGAGATTTCAATCCATACCATTCCCCTTGCATATTACTTGCACTGTCATAGCCTTGAGCTCTGATATCTTGCACATTCAGGTTATTATCTGTTAGGATGCCTCCTTGAGAGTCAATGCAGCAGTGTCACTAAAATGTATGATATCAAGGAAGCGCTCATCTATGAACCCGAGTTTTAGATCCTATCTTGTAAGTTGTATGCACCTGTTATTGTTCCGTAGACCCCAAGGTGACAGTAATTGGGATACTCACCGGGGATGACTGTAATTTGAGGAGTTCATGTATTCATCATGTGTTAATGCTTTGTTCCGGTTCTCTATTAAAAACAGTGCCTTAATTACGCTTAATTTTCATTAGGACCCCACTGCCACGGGAGGATAGGACAAATGATATGATGCAGGTTCTTATTGCAAGCATGTATTATTATATACAGAATACATGCCTACGTATGATTGATGAATTGAAGCTAGTTTTGTGCCACTCTAGGTTGTGACTGTTACATTATGAATTTCATCCAAATACCCATCGCTACTCCATGTACGCTTTCTCATAATATTGTCTTGCTTGAATCACTACAGCTACTGCAGCTACTGTTACTATTGTTGTTGTTGTTACTATTGCTATCAAAACTATCATATTACTTTGCTACTAATAAATAGCTAGCTGACAGGAGTTTGCTTCTAAGGTGTGCTTGAATTGACAACTCAACTCATAAAGCTTATAAATATTCTTTGGCTCCTATTGTGTTGAAGCAATAAATTTGGGTAAAACACTTTCCCCGAAGACTGTTGCGAGCCCATATACTTGTGGTTCATCACATGACACGACACCAGTGCAACTTCGTCGACTCCATTGCACTGCTCCATCCCTAGGTGCCCCCGGTATGATGATCGTTGAGGCCATTGCACTGCTCCATCCCTAGGTGCCCCCGGTATGATGATCGTCGAGGCCATTGCACTTCTCTATAGCCACCTCGATCGAGGCACATCCATCGTCCACTTCTGCTTCATTGTCACAACATCGGCGGAGTCTTGTTCTTCTTGATGGCAGTGCAAATGAAATCCAGTGCCACAACGTGGTCGACCTCTTTCTCCATCTCCTCGGTGAAGCGCCCGATGCTAGAACCGAGTCTTGGCATTGTTTTGTCCGTGTATGATTGGTTGATGAAGTTCATGGCCACCACAAAGGACGTCTCACCCACCTCCATGATGCATGACATGGAATCAGACTCCAGCGCACTAGCCTTGTCAGCACGGAGTGAAGGTACGCCAACTATGCAACTAGGGCGGAGCTGGAGCTAATGTTAACACGATGCACCACTTTAACATGAATTAAATTTCCAAGCAATGATGTATCGTATAAAGGTGTGTTTTAAAGCTTCTAGCACACATTATCAGACATACAGAAGGCGATGTGTAAAAATATGTAGCCATCAAAATGCTTACTATAACGATTAGACAAAGGACAAATTACTTGAAAAGGATATCTTGCATTTCTGTATATCAAAATACATATCGAACATCAAGGTTCAATGACCTACAAGATAACTTGCAAGTAGAACCTAAAGTACCGAAGAACTTTAGGCGCCATGGAATACTCAAGAACTTGAGCATTGGTGTCCTTTTTCATTTCATCTATTTCCACATAACAAATAACATCATCACTCAAGTTGTCATCATTGATGTGATTGGGTAAGTAAGTTTTGACCAGTTTCATAGCGAAAAGCACCTCTCGACTATAGCAGTAGAAATAGGCAACACAATTACTAGTTTCGATAGAAAGATAAAATAAAAGATACATAATATTCTTCCTTATCTGCATCATTTTGTTAGAAAGCCCAGTTGTTGTTGCTATGTTGAAGAGGCTATCATCTGTGCACGCATCGGCAATATAGTGGCATAAATCCTTATCAAGATCCCTCGGTTCACCATAATCAATATCTTGAGGGTATATTTTAGCCAAACTTATAATATTCTCCAAATTAAAATCATGAATTTAGTCTCTTGGACTCAAAGTCTCCAACCAAACAAGCAAATTAGAGAAGGTCTCGTTGAACCGATTGCCAAGCTATTGAACTAGCTATCAAAAACACCATTGAAGCAATCCAATAAAAGATAAAAGGACATCGTGAACAAACTACATTTGTGTATCGATTAAATTGTAGTTTTTATGGGTATGATTATACATGGATAATTGTATATGGCATCATGTCCTGATATCTATAGTGTTAATCCAATAGCATATATAGTTAATATTCCACTCCAAGACTACTATCCGCGTAAAAAAATAGTTTGAAGACGAACTATGCAAATTTTGACTAAAGTTATTTTAAAAATATCAGCACTTATAATATAAAAGTTATAAAGTATGAAAATTAATTTCATGATGCATCTAATGATGTTGATTTCACATTGTGAAGGTTGATAATTTTTCTTATATAATTGGTCAAACTTTATAAAGTTTGACTTTAGACAAATTTTATATGCATAACAAAAAGAAACTAAGGGAGTATTAAGTAAACAAAGTATTGCATTAAGTATGATGACATGATGTAGATAGTATATTGTCTTCACCCTGCGTCTAAAGGACAACAACACAAGTATATTTTTATCCATAGTGGCAACAACACAATACACGCATTTTCCACTTTGTGTCACTGCGGTAGGTTATTGCAAGATTGAACCCAACTAACATACAGGACTCCCTCTTGGAGATCATTCATCTAAGTATGGACAGTGCAAGACTAATAGATGAGAGAGCGTATATGTCTGTAAATTATGTAGCAAAGAACTCTTATGAAGCCATCAATAAAACAGATATAGATCTGATCACAAAGTGACAATTCATCACACCACAACAAACACACCATAAAAATAATATCAGATGGATCATAGTCATGTAGGGTGGCTACTACTGTCGTGGACCCATAATCAAAAGAAAACTACTCACGGATGATCCTAGTGACAAACAATGATTGATGTAGATGGCCACCGTGATGATTTCCCCCTTCGATAGAGTGCCAGAGAAGGCCCCTAGAGTGGATCGCGGTGAAACAAAGAGGTGCAACGGTGGAATAAATCCTCGATAATTAATCTAGGGGTTTTTTGAGCAATGTAAAGGTAGCATAAGAAAGAGTTGGTGGAGAGGTGCCCCGTGGGGCCCATATTGCCACCCCTCGTGGCCACCCCTGGCAACGCGGTGCCCATAGGGATCCCACTAGGCGAGGTCATGTGTCTTTGCAAGTTTTCCGGTGAAAAGCTTTGTTGGATTATTTTGGGCTCTGTAAAATTGATTTTCCTGAAAATTATAAAATAGCATAAAACAACAACTGATACTGGGCATTGAATTAATAGGTTAGTCAGAATAATATTTATAATTGGTGACAAAACTATTTCAAAGCAATATAATTATAGGATGAACAATCAAACAATTTAAATATGTTTAGGACGTATCAGTGTTGTCCTTTTCTTCCACATTTTCTAGAACTTTAATAGCATATGGAAACATGCGAACCAAACTCTTAAAGTGTTTTAGCGTGAGAACCCCTACGAGTTTCTCCGACTCTTTGAAGACATTTCTCTTGATTTAGCACGTTGCGGTGTTAAAGATGCCCACACCCTAAAGCCTAGCTCATTTCTTCAAGATTAATATATCCAATCTTGTCCCTTCACCGGGAAGACCCACCCACACCATTTAACAAGGTAAAAAACATGCTAAATAAATTGCTCACTCCTTTATGCTTTCTTATCATAGTAACAACAATTAATTGAAACTGGCGAGAAGCAATGAACATAATAAGATGCTCTACTTGATCTAATGATCATGATCTGAGGCCATTGAACTCGCCTCACAAATTGCTAGAACCATCTAACCTTGTGGATGTTTGTAAAAAGAAATCAACTGAACTCTTAAGGTATGAATAAGTTGTTTCTTTTACATCCACAAGGCCAACAAGACTTTCTTTAGAATCTCGAGAACTATCAACATACCGCAAACTTCACGGACATTTGTTATTTGCAAGACACATTCTATAGACTCCTCAACAAGCAAACAAAAGATATTATCGTGAGAATAGATTGCACGATCACAAGCACATAATCTTCAGCAATGTCTTCTGGACGTCACGAGCAACCATAAGATAATACTTTGCAGAATATTTTTCCCATAGGCTTGTGTATAACTGGATCATGCTCAACTATGGAGTCATGAATTTCCAAGAAATTCCGTTTATTGTGCGAGTTCCTTGACTTGTCACAATGTCATGTCCCCGGAAAGGACCATCCTTGGTTCATAAATAGTCTTGATTCATTGAGTCAACTAAAATATAAGTCTCCACTTTGAACCTGAGTAACAACACCAATGTGTTTATCTTTTTTCTAAAAGTAAGAGATTTTTCATTGCTTGATTATGGACACTGACCAGCTCACCGACATGTTCTTTTAACCTTAATTCCTCTAGCTCTTCCAACCATTCAGAACGAATTCCTCACACCCGGCTTCTTTCTTGTGGCTATGACCTCTAAATAAGAAACAGCAAAAATATATGTCCTTTTCTTCTCTACGCTGAATTCAAGCCAACTCCCAAATTCATCAAATATTCTGGATTGAACCTTCTCTGTTTACCCCAAAAAATTGAGGATTCAAAATAAATTTATCTTTGCTGATAAGGTACATTAGCCAAAAAAATCTTCTTACCAGATCTTTCAAGTTAGGACGGTAGTGTTCTAACAATTTTCTCTTGGCTGAGTCATATTGAATCTCCTGTTCCAATTTATGTGTTTCGAAACATCTTTTGATGGTTCTTTTCTTCTGAGAGCAAATTTGTCCATAGTATCTGACTTTCTGTATATTACAAATGAGATATGAAAACATGCACAAACAAAGAAAGTATACCCCAAAAACAAGTTATACCCTAGAAAATGCTCCAGTATTGCTAAAACAATGTGATTTAATGTACCGGCTACAAGTTTGTACATGTAATTGTTGCAACTTTGAATTTGTAAAAATATTTAGAAAAAGCGAGCCAAGGGTGCTACCAGAATTGGGTTCATTTCCAATATATCTACAGAACGGAAGATTCCACTGGTCGCCGAATTACCGACATTCAGACCGGCCGAAGATGAAATTGCAGTGTGCGAATTTGGTCCCATGGGCGCTACATCAGAACTCGGGCGTGGGCTTGGCGCTTTAGCCTGCGGCGAGTGTCGTCTCGGGTCTCAGAGCATCTACAGCCGTACTTAACAAATATGACCCCTTAAATGTCCGTGGACGCGTCCGGTTAGTGACCGGCCGTGTCCTCTATTTGTTCGTCCGCGCAGTCACACTCCTCATTTTCTTCATCATATGTCCGGTCACTTGCACGTGATTAGTGGAGAGGAAGAAACAGAAAGAAAAGAATGGATAAAGAAAAAGAAAAGGTGATCCGGGGTGGGGTCGCGTCCTATGTGGCGGACTGATCGGACGCGCCCGAGCGCGTCCGCGAGCCCTCATATCCTCCCTATGTTTGAGATGGATATGAGGGTTTGCGGAGAGCCCGGACGTATAGGGATGATATGAGGGGTCCTGTTGGGTCACTTTTTTCCTTCTCTTTCCTATCCGATCATTGACCGGGCTGTCCACGGACGTATGAGAGGTCGTTTGAGGCGTCCGGTTGTAGATACTCTCGGTCGGACAATCGATGGCTGTTGCCTCCTATGTACACAAGGCATATAGTCCTATGGATTGGAAGTTGGGTCGCTTCCGCCTGCAGTGACAGAGCATGCACAAGCAGATCTGTGCTATGGCCTGCCCAGGCCATGCCCAAAAGTGTAAGTTTCGGGGCAAATTTTGCTCAAGAAAGTGAAATTTTCAGGCTTCCATTTGGCTTGGTCGATCCTATCCCGCTCAACGCATTATTCGTAGCTGTGAGTAGTTGTGCCACTGCACGCACATACGTAGTGGGAGCCATTTCTCGCCCATTGCGAGACATTGGACTGTCCCCCCTCTCGCGAGCACGCTACGAGGTCGACCCGTTACTGTAGTTGCGGCCCCGAGATAAAAAAATCTCCGTGGTTTTCTTATCCTTTTTTCACAGTGTGTACCGGTTTTCTTGGGTTTTCTCTCGTCCTCTTAGGGTCCTCATTTTTCATTTTTTGGTTTTCTTTTTGTTTATTTCTCGGTTGTCTTAGTTTCTTTCTTTATTGATTTTCCTTTATCTAACACGAGTCTATATTTACACATTGTACATATTATGTAGGCTTAACATTTTTCAAATACATGATTAATAAAAAATCAATCATGTGTTTTGATGTCTATTTATCATACAGATTCTAAATTTGGTATATATATTAAATATTTCTAAACTTGTTTAATATTTTCCAAATACATGATTAACGTTTTCTAAATACATGTTTTCATAACTATATTTTATACATATTTTGTATAGATATTTTTCATACACATTTAAAATTTTCCAAATACATGATTAAAAATTTCTAAAACTTAATGTACAATTTTTTTAATTAGCATGAAGGATTTTTCTTTAATTACACTAGCATTTCTTTCCAATATGTAACATTTTAGAAAAATGGAACGTACATATTTTTAAATAAGTGAACAATTCTTAAATGCCAGTAACATTTATTAATGCTTTCAATATTTTCTTCAATTAAACTAACAATCTTTCACACCGTGTTATTATTTTTCAAATTTGCGGTGAAGATTTGAAAAATTAACAACATAAATTTTTTGGAATATATTTATATATAATATTCTTTAAAACATAATAGGAAATAAAAATAGGCAAAAATACCATAAAACAACATTATAATCTACTGTATATAAATGAGCAGACCTAAGAACAATCCAAATGACCTTTACTGGGCCAGCATATTTTAAGATTCCTTGAGGTGTTATTCTTCGTCTCGCTTGAAGCACAATATAGGTTCACCCTGAAAGTGTCACTTTTAAATTTTGATGGGCTGGGAGTGTGCCAAGTGGCATACTCTCAGCTGTCGTCACATGCCTCGTGTTGGGCGCTCCCTCGGGATTTTTTTTTACCATTCTGTACGGGTTAACTGGTTTTAGAAATTTATTTTATTTTTGGTTTTTGCATGATTTTCCCTTGTTTTCGAGAAAAACTATTTGAGAAAAAACGCGATAAAACATGTTCTTCTGCTTCCGCGAGAGGCATATATTTGCTTGTCATGGAGGCACAATTTTCTTCCATGAGAGGCACTCATAAAGTAAAAAAGACGTGTTCTTTTTGCTTCGGCGAGAGGCATAGATTTGCTTCTCGTGAAGGCACAATTTTCTTTCACGAGAGGCACTTAGAAAATAAAAAAAGACATGTTCTTTTTGCTTCGGCGAGAGGCATAGATTTGCTTCTCGTGGTGGCACAATTTTCTTTCACGAGAGGCACTCAGAAAGTAAAAAAATACGTGTTCTTTTTGCTTCGGCGAGAGGCACATATTCGCTTCCCGTGAAGGCACATCTTTGCTTTCACGAAAGGCACACATGTGCCACTCGGTAAGGAAAAAACGTGTTTTTTGCTATGCCTCACTCAAAGGGGAAAAAAGAACGCATGTTTTTGCTTCAGCAAGCGCCACATATGTGCTTCTCATTGAGCCACAGCTTTGCTTTCGTGAGAGGCATAGTTGTGCCTTTCGGCAAAGAAAAAAAATATTTTTTTTTACGTGAGAGGCACGAATTTGCTTCTCGAATGAGTGACCTTTGCAAAAGGTAGTTCTTAATTAGTGATTTTGGTTCGTCCTCATTGATTAGCCTGTGTTGGCCCAATATGGGTTTCTGGAAGTGTGGTTTTAGGAGTCTCCTACAATTGTTTCGGACCTGTTTTGGAAGTTTTCCTTTTTTTGTGTGTTTTTATGCTGGTTTTTTGTTTTAGTTTTATATTTTCAATACATGCTTAATTCTTTCAATACATGCGGCACATTATTTTATACATTGGCGACAATTTTTGAAACACATTGAACATTTTCAAAATACATGATGAACATCTTAAAACATATTTTGAACATTTTTAATATATGTTAAACATTTTTGAAATGCGCATTGACCATTGTTTATGATACAAAACTTTCTTTTATAAACTACGCAAAAAGAATTTACATTGGATAAATATATTCCTAAAAATTGAAGAACTTGCAATTTTTTTAAATTGCACGTACATTTGTTTATTGGGGCGAAACATTTTTTCTATCATGTGACTATTTGTTTACAATGTATACACATTTAAAAAATACAGATATTTTTACATAAGGCGTGATCATTTTTTCAATGTAATGATCATATTTTTCGACTTTATAGAAGTTGCGCGAACATTTTCTAAGCACCAAAGAAACTATTTTTAAATATATTTAATATATTTTTGAACCTTGTAAACATTTGTAAAGTGTCATGAAACATTTTTTGAATGCTATCAACATTTAAAAAAGGTTCCATGAACATGTTTTACAGTACATTAACATTCTAAAATGTGTGATGACACTTCCAAAAATATCAGCTAAATTATGTTTGTAATATATCTATTTAAAATATATCAAAATATAAATAAATGTTGAAAAAGAAAATAAAATAAAATAATGAACAAAACTAATTAACTAATGCTACAGTGTTGGTCCATCCTGCTCAGTCCTGCACTTAGATAGACAAAGCCGTTCCAGAAAGACACACCCTAATGTCCTGCACACAAAAAATTACACTCCCTAAGAGCATTTACAACCGGACCCCTCAAACCCGTCTCAATCGCCCAGGCAGGCCGCCCGGTTACAACCCAGTCACAAAAAATCGACCCAGACGGGCCTCTCAAACCAGCCTCAAATGCCTGGACTGACCGGCACCCCCCATTCCAGCCCAAATATGAGGCGGATATGGGGGAGCTCGGACGCGCCAGGGAACGCCCGTCATGTCGGCCTGACGGTGTGGCCCCACGCGGACTCGCCGGGAAACCCGACGGGTGCCTCGACCGTCGCCACGGTGTGAATGCCGCGTGGCGCCGCTCCGCCTCCCCGCCCGAGGTCGGGGCCGGCTATTTAAGCCGGCCGGCGCCCCCTAGCCCTAGCACACCCGTCTCTTCCTTCTCTCGGCCGCCACCACGAGCCCATCCGCCTCCGCTCGCTCTTCCCTCTCCGAGCCCGTCAGCCATGCCTGCACGCCGCCGGCATTACACGATCCAGCACCGTATTTTCCTCCTTGAGCATGTCTGAATCCGGAGGGAAACGGGGCTACCTATGAAACCGGAGTAGGATTTCGAGGATGGGGAGGAGGTGGGGGAGGAGATGGGGGAGGATCCCAAGGAGGAGGTGCCTAAGGAGGAGCCACATGAGCCGGAGAAGGAGGCGCCGGAGGAGGCGCCACCGCAGGAGCCGAAGGAGGAGGCGCCGACGGTCGTGGATCTGTGGCCGGAGTAGTTGGCCATCCTCAACTTCATCCGCTTGGAGTCGGCTATGGAGGCCAGGCATCTTCGTCGGCAGCAGATGGAGGTAGCGCGGGCGGCGCAGGCGCCGGGGCAGGCGAATCAGGCCATCTCCGACGACAAAGAAGCCTAGTACACTAGTAGTACGTAGGATATATTTTGCATGTTTGTGTATGGATATATACTATAACACTAATCTCCCTAGAATTGCAGAGCCCATATTCAATTGAGGTCTACAATTGACATTGTGACACCCAGTTTTGACCCGGTCAACAATTTTTCAAAGCTCTCTCATTTAATTATTTTATTTATATCTCTATAACATTATGCCCCTTAGTTTTAAAAGAGTTCACATTCAATTGAGGACTCCAATTAAAATTGGGTCATCCGATTTTGACCGGGTCAAAAATTTCTCAAAGCTCTCTCGTTCAATTCTTTATACAAATACACTATGCTTTATAATGGGTTTCGTTTACGATTTTGACCAGACCAACAGTTTTTCAAATCAATCAATAGCAATCGGCCTATAAAAATGTATAAATCACGCCCATGCAGCCGTCCACGTAGGAATTTTCCCATGTATATAAGGTTGGTTAGCAAATAATACAGAATCACACCACGAAAGGCCCATCAAATTACCGAATTATAAATAAAAATAAAACACACTATGTCATCTCCACCACATATCAAACGAAATATTCCATTAGTTTCAAAATATAAGGGGCATTAGTTTTTTGGAAAGTCAAATTCCACTTTGACCAAGTTGAGAGAAAAAAAATCGACATCCACAATATTAAATAAAAATATGAAAATTCATTTAACAATGGATCTAATCACAACAAATTGATATTATAAATTTTGATATATTTATCTTCAAATTTAATCAAATTTAAAAGGTTTTGACATTTTAAAAATGTAATACACATTGTATTTGAAAGAGAGTGATTAGGCTTTTTTAATTCTAACGGTGCAGCAAAGCATGCCCGGTCCTTCTAATAAAGGATGAAATATAAGAGAGTTGGATGTGGAGGAAAAGATTTGAGGTGTGATTGGTCAGTGTCCGCGGACGTTTGAGAGACCGGATTTTCAAGGTCCGGCTATAGATGCTCTAATGCATTGATCCTGGACCAACCTTATGCACAGTGGCGGATCTAGGGGTGGGCTCGTGGGGGCCATGGCCCTCACAAACAATTTTCAGATTTTTTTCACTAGTGCATCCATATGTATATTTAGTACTTTATTTAACTATTTGTAATGCGTTTTGACATAAAAACTTCTACTCTTTATAATGTTGCCCCCATGTTGGTCAAATTCAAGATCGGCCACTGCCTATGCACACGATCCTTTTAGGTGTATGTAGTACTAATTCGTTTTGACATGTATTCCTGTGCATTTGGGTGGCTCCAATAACACAACATTAGATTTTAGGTCAAGGATGTATGCAACAAAATTATCGAACGAAACATGACTCGGCACTCAAACGTTTTTCAACTACAGGCATATGCACAATTAAGCCAAACAAGTAGTATGAAAAGGTCAAGTAACTTCCGTGTTACATTTTTCTTGACGAAAGATGTGATATATCAGCTCCTCGTTGAACAACATGGGCTTGCAATTCTCGAGGATGTCCGATACCTGTTCCTTGTCGTGCTTTATCCGCTTCACCACCTCAGCGGTATCGACGTTCGCCACCGCGCCACACGTCATCACGACAATCTACAATGCGATGCAGTTGCCGTAGTAGCCATCCTCGATGCCAATGTGCTTCCGCATGTTGGGCGCGAAAACCAACAACACTGGGGAGTCTGGGTCAGCATTGATCGCACGAGAAAACCGAAGGGGAAGTTGAGCCACACCGAAGCTCCGTGCTGGATGTCGTACGCTCGCGGTATCTACACCGCAGACTAGTAGGAGCAGATACAGGTGCGCGGCGGGGGGTTTCACGATACGTGATCTCGGCCACCCAATTCCCTAAGAGTGTTGCCGCATGTTGACGTCTCTTCTCCGTGGCGCTGGCGCAGGCGCCGGTGGCAGGTCGGGGAAGCAAGAGGTGGACGCGTTGACAGTGGCAGGTCGGGGGATCCGAGAGTAGGATGAGACGCCACTGTGACTTCGGCCTCAGGACGGTTGCCGGTGGAGACGTGGATCTACGCTTATAATCGGCAGTGGGGATCTACGTTAGCTGGATCCAGATATTTGGGCGGTGGGGCGGCCCTAAAGTGGAAGTAGGGGCGCGTCGACGGGGATGTGGAGTGCTCAGTTAGGGTTGCGGTAGTGGTTGAGCAGCGTCGGAATTGATGAGGATGAGCGGCCGGGGAGGGGGGAGGGGGGTATGTCCATGAATGGGCGGCTGAGTATATTTAAGAGCCGGAGCGAGAGCGGTGTAACTTTTTACTCCTCTAATGTGTATAAGGAATCAGTTAAGTGCGGTTTAAAGGAGCAAAACCGGAATTTTACTCCTTTTAACATCTTTTAGGGATCGGTTGAAGATGCTCTAGGATTCTTTGACTAGTAAAAGCAAGTTTGGACAAAAGAAGTACTGTATAGCACAAAGGACAAGGAATCCAGAAGGTAGCATCTTTCACATGCGAGCCATCTAATCAAATCAACCACGTTTAGTATGAAAAGTTCAGCCAGCTCCCGTATTGCATCTTTTCCGGCAAAAAATGATATGTTACTTCAAAGAAATGATACATTTGTGGCCTCTACAATAACACGACATAGAAAATTAGTCAAGAATTCAAGGATGTATGCAACAATTTTTTTGTTCAAGACATAAATCCGCATGCGGCACTAATCTTCGAACTCAAACATCTTTCATCTTTGAACATAGGCATAATCAAACCAAACTAGTATGTACGAAAAATCCAACCAATTTCTGTGTTACAATTTTTCTAATAAAAGATGATATATTGATGCACCAAAACAAGATACATCTGGTCCCTAGAACAAAACGACGTAAAAATCTAACCCCAAGGGTCAAGGATCTATAGAATTAAAGGAAACGTGGATTCATATCCAACAACAATCTTCGACCTCAAACATATATTTCGCTTACGAAGATATGCATAATCAAACCAAGCAGGTGGTAGCATTCAAAAAAAAACCAAGCAGGTGGTAGCATTCAAAAAAAAAAAAACAAGCAGGTGGTATGCAAAATTCAAGCCACTTCCACGATACAGTTGTAAATGATGATATATTAACGCACAAAATAAGATACATGTATGACCGACTGCCAAGGATCTAGGCAAAGAAATTATTAAGACAATGTCCATATTCAAACATCGCGCGGCAAACGTGGTAAGCCATTTCAAAACTATCAAAAAAAAAAGTCCAAACTCAAACAACTGCCGCTGGCAAGATCTGAATCACAAAAGACGACTACTCCCTGACACTCGAAACAACGAATGCAGCAGAAGGAATGGCACTCGAGCAAGGTTGTTCTTGTTCAGTTCAGTGGAGCGTCGCCACTGCGGCATGGAAGCCGTCGACGTGCTCCTCCCTCACGCAGAAGGCCAGCACATTCACGCCGTCGCCGTGCTTCCTCGAACAAGGTATGCACGGGACGCAGCTTGGCGTCCACCTCATCTCCATGTTGGCCATCACCCTCGCCGGCCGACCGCCGCCGAAGTCGACCCCGTCCAGCCCTATGCCGCCCCAGCTCGACATGAATAGCGACGAGTACCCGTTCAGCGCGCCAACGACCTCCTCGCTGAACAACACGGGCTTGTAATTCCCGAGGATGTCCGGTATCCGCTCCTTGCCGTGCTTGATCAGCTTCACCACCTCAGCCGTGTCGCCGTACGCAACCGCGCCACACGTTGTCACGACCATCTGCAACGCGATGCAGTTGCCGTAGTACCCGTCCTTGGCGCCAATGTGCTTCCGCACGTTGGCCGTGAAAACCAGCAGCGCCGGGGAGGCCGGGTCGGCGTTGATCGCGCGGGTCCGGCACTGCCATATAACGGCGGCGACAACCTCGAACGTCGAGCACCACTGGTTCACGCCGGCATGTCCCGGGAACTCAGCCTTCACGCGGTTGATGAAGCTCCAAGGGATAGTCACGTCCGTGTAGGCGAACTCGACGTGATTGAAGGCCAGGGACGACTGAACGGCACCGAACAGGTGCGGGATCTCCGGGAGCGTCGCGTCGTGCCTGACTGGATCGACGGACGGCGGGGACACCCCGCGCGCAAGCTCGCCGACGGCTCCTAGGAACTGGGCCACTCCAAAGCCATCAGCGACGGCATGGTTCCACGTCACCCCGACGACGTATCCACCGCAGGCGAACTTGGTGACCTGCATCAGCAGCAGCGGGCATTCCGGCAGGCGGGCGCGCTCGCCGAACCGGAGGACAAGGGCATCCAGAGGGCTCACCAGCGGCGCGTCGAGAAACCTCACATCCTCCAGAGTGCAGCTCGCCGTCACGGCGACGAACTCAACGCCGTCGCCGGTGCATGCGAGCTGGACGTCCGGGCCACTGACGGCGAGCCGACCGGCCACGGGGTAGTAGTGGACCAGTGCGTGGGACATCGCACGACGTATGGTCTCGGCCGGCTCGTGGATCGGGCGGTCGAAAACGTGGAGCGACGAGATCGACATGTAGAGGGCAGCTTTGTCGGTGGAAGTGAGAGGCAGGTTGCCGGCCGGCGTGGGCTCCGACGCCGACGAGCACCGGCGGCGAGGACTGGGTAACAAGGAAGTTCATGCTGCTCGTGGACTTCGTTTTCGATCTGTGGGCTCTAATGGTCAGTCTCGATCGAGATTAGATCCGACACGTACTTAACTATATATGGCAAAACTTTGCGTAGGGCACTGACAACATCCAAGTGGTGAAGTTAACTGGGAAGAAACTCAAGAATCAAGATGCAAATGTCAGGCTTGATGGCAATTTTTCAGACTCAAAAATAGCCATATGTCATAAACAAAAGGTTGTGTGAACAGGCTCCGCTGACCGGCTACCAATACCAGGACCCCTGCCAAAATACTGGTATAAAGAATGGGACCGCCAGGTCCTCGCAAGTCAGGAAAAAATAATATCAGCATCTATCGATTTTACAACCGTTGGATTTCCTCGTCATCATCATCTTCTTCTTCTTCTTCTTCTTCTTCTTTCATCCTTCCTCGTTCTCCCAATTCCGGCCAATCCATGCACCACCAACCGGGCCATTTGTTGTCGTCGCCCATGGTCGGTGGCGTTCCCACGCACGCCTCGCCTCCCCTCCACCTGCGACGGAGGGGAGTCGGAGGTTGATGGGTTCAGGTGATGGTGGCCTGAGGTGACGCTGGCCTGAGGAGGGAAATCGATACGCTGGTCTCTCGCTATTTCTCTATGGATGGAAGAGATGAATCGTGGCGTGCGTCTCCTTGGCAGCCGAGTCGAGTGTTTTGCGGATGTGTCCTGTGATGTGCATATGCAACTGGCCTGGGATGCAAGGTAGTGCTAGGTGGCTCATTTTTATACCGAGCCTGACGAGTTACACGAGTACTCGTGAACTCGATTCGTTTAACTTCGTCTATAAACGATCTTAAAATAAAGCTTAGATCGACTTGTTATTCTTCGAGTTCGAGTCGATTCGAGCCGAGTCACGAGCTACTCGTTTAGGTTACCATTGTACTTGGAGTCGTAAGGTGTGTAGACATGATATGGAGTCGTGTCCAAGTAGAAAAATTGTATCCTAGGCCTCTTATATAATGCGGTATAGACACACGATGTAACATATGCCAACATATAGCTGAAAGCATGCAGGGGGAGCCGACGGCGTGTGCCAGCGTCCGGGCGACCGGGATGCGGTATTGTAGTGGTTTCACGGGGAGGAACTCCGTAGTCAGGCCTCGGGGACGTAGCCATATCGGTGAACCTCGTTAACAAATCTCGGTGTTGTCCTCGTGTGATGTTTGGTCCTTAGTACATTGGCTGTGCGCCTCGGATTAATTCTAACAAGTTGTATCAGAGCCTTTGTGCCTGGAATAAATCTCGGTAGACTCATGGATGGTCGGTCATGGTTAGTGGGCTAGAAATATGGGTGTTAGCGGGTCCATGGTGACCGATATGTGAGGGTGAGATTGATGGGTTTAGTCCCATATCGGTTTGGGAAGGCAGAACACAACTTATAACGGTGTGGTTGTCCCCTCCTAACACAACGTCTCTTTCTTTTATCGAGGGTTCTAGCAATTGATATCCTTTCACAAATAATTGAAATGCAATTTCGTGATCTGGATCTTTAATTGTTGGAAACTTGTCAAGTTCTTCCGCCAAGGCTTGATTAATGAACCTACAAAATCCCTCGAATTGGATCTGACTAAATCCGGGTATTGTGGACATTCCCTCGTTTCCATTCCGGAGCATCTTAATCCTAAGTTTCCTGTTTATCAAAGAAAAATTCCATTATCAGCTCACTCTTCATCAATCCCTATGGATCGATCTAGGGGAAGGGTCCAGGTCATGGTATAAGTCGGTCTTGCTCTCTTGTTGGGACTGGTTGATGCATGTGGGTCGGAAACACCGGTGTTAGCAAAATCAAGATGGTGTACCAAGTGGTATCATGAGCAAGGTTACGTAAAGGTAAAGATTGCGGATTGTCGATCTACAGGATGTCGCGGTGTTCGTCGACATGGTCGCCGCCGTAACTGATGTATCAGAAGTTGGATTGTGGTTAAGCGATCTGATTGGTTAAAGCCACGGGAAGTAGTGTCAATCGAACAGCAACATAGCAGGGCAATCAGGAGGCAACAAGAGTGCGAGCAGCACCCGGCGGTCGATAAAGTTGAATATGTTCGCTGGAAAACCGTGCGGACAGGCAAATCCTAAAAGGCACCCTCTGCGCCTGTTAAAGTTGTTCGTCCAATCGGGCTCATACCCAATTTCGTGTCATTTATTGAAATATGCAAACATTTTTAATTCTTAAATATATTTTGAATTGGCGCACAGTTTTTCAAATTCACGAACAATTCTGGAATCAGTCATTTTTCTAAAATTTGGAATAAGTTTTAAAATCTTGAACATTTTGTGAATTCAACACATTTTTCAAATTTACAAACAGTTTTTTGATCTGGTAAATTTTTGAAATTTGGGAACATTTATTTAAAATTTGGAACGGTCGTTGCATTTAGTCAAAAATATTTTCAATACATTAACCTTTTTAATTTGAGAACATTTTCCAAATTTAGTCCATATTTCAATTTTTTGAACAGATTTTGCATGCAGGAATATTTTCGAATTCTTGTACATTTCCTGAATTTTTGGAAATTTAAACAATGTTTAAATAAGTGAATGGTTTTTGAAAGCCATGGACATTTAATGAATTCACAAAGTTTTCTCTAGATCACGAACATTTTTTGGATTCAAGAAGAGTTTTTGAAATTCGTGACCATTTTTTTAGAATTAATGAACATGTTTTTAAATCCACATATGTTTATACCATTTGCAAAGGAAATTTTGAAATTCACGACACTTTCCATAATCATGCACATTTTTTATTTCTTGCTTTTGTTAATACACACTTTCTGAATTCATGAACATTTTTAAACATATGTAAAAGTAATAGTGAATGAGAAAAATGTATGTGATAGAAACAAGGAACACCTAAAAATACTGTGAACGAGCAAGAATTAATCCAGTCCAACTACTAAGAGCATTTCTAACCGATCCCCTAAAAGTTAGTGGAGTAAAAGTTGAAGTAAAGTTAGCGGAGTAAAATTTTACTTCACTAACGGTGGCCGCACCTAGCCGATGCCCTATAGTTAGTAGAGTAAAATCAAATTTGTGGTCGTTTTGTATACTAGCCGCACAAACATAATCTCTACAATACATATCTTAAAATCATTCAAATTAAAACATGGATAGCAATAATCGTCATAACATAAAGTTTCATCACCGTATTTTTCAAATTTGAACATGTGAAGTTCACCCAAAAGACATCACTTCAAACACAATGTTTGATTCAAAATCACCACAAACATAGCATGTATATGTTGTGGATCGAGCCAATCTTTGGCATGCACCACCACCCTCTCGGCCACCACCACACAAACGACGTCCTCGGCAAAGAAATGAACCTCAACATCCTCTCGGCCACATCACCACCATCACCACCCTCTCGGCCACCATCACCATCCTCTCTGTAGGAGATATGCCCTAGAGGCAATAATAAATGTTATTGATTATCTCCCTGTTCATAATTAGGTTTATATTCCATGCTATAACTGCTATAGTTCTCGAGTCTGCAATAACCACGAGGCTCGGAGGAAGACTCATATGCACGTGTGGGATAATAAACGGTAAAATGTATTCCTAGTCTGGCCTCTAAGACTAGCTCAAGTGTTGCATGATGGTTCTGTTTTCCTGATCATGGGCATGGCTATGCCGGCAACTTTGAGGGCACAATGTTAGGAGAACATTTGTGTTGAATCGACCCGAATTGATGTTATGCTATGAGATACATTCGTCACAAGTTAATGGTTAATAACACAGAGATGGTTAACGTTTGCATGATTCCTTAGACCATGAGAGTATCGAGTTTCTTCATGCTTGCTTCATGAACTTTGGGGTTTGTTAAACGTCATCCGTAAATGGGTGGCTATTACGGCGGCTTACGGGTTCATGGAAAAGTATGTCTAGTAACTTGATAGCTCAAGATTGGGATTTGCTCCTCCGACGATGGAGAGATATCCCTGGGCCCTCTCGGTGTTACGGTATCCATCATCGTCTGGCCAGACACTTTGTGATTTGATCACGGGGATGCCGGAACACGGGAACGAGAAAAGAGAACAATACCGGTAACGAGGTAACTGGCATAGTGGACAAGTTGTTGATCCACGGGGATGCCAACATGTCTCACCTCGGGTATTTGTAACATATCGCGAAGCAACAGGAATAGCACACGGCAACTGGAGGTTCACTCGAATATTCATTCGTGTGGGTATAGGGGTCAATATGGGTGTCCACGGCTCCGATGTTTGCTTACGAACCGGGACCAAAGGCCCTCCACGTGGCGCTGCCTGGGGCGGGGGAGGGAGGACCTTTGGTCCCGGTTGGTGTTACCAACCGGGACTAAAGGCTCCACCTTTGGTTCCGGTTGGTAACACCAACCGGGACCAAAAGGCGGCCACGCGTCAGTAGCTCGCAGTCGCTGGGGGTTTTGTTTTTTTTGGAAGGGGGGGTTTTGGGGTTTTGGAGGGTTAATTTAGGGGTTTCATATTGTGTTAGCGAGCTAATAGAGAGAAGTGACCTCTCTTTTTCCGTGCTTGGTCAACGCTAGCTACTACACATATAGAGAGAACTCGACGCTAGCTAGTAAGCAAATAAAGGAAACCATTAATTACACAAGATCGTCATGAACATATATAGAGAGAAGTGACATCTCTTTCTTCGTGCCTGGTCGAACAACAAGTTTTCGTATATCTATCCGACGCTGCTACATATGTACAATATATAACATCCCTTACAACAATTTCAATTTCACATGGTATTCTCCTTGTTCAGGTATGACGTGGTCAAGAAAGAATCCCGCCAATTCCTCTTGAATTGCTCGTATGCGATCATGTGGTAGGAGTTCATCCCGCATCTGCCAGATCTAATTTAAAGAAGGGGTCAATACATATATATGAATGAAACTCAACACAATTGATGGTAATGTATAAAATAAAATTGTGAATATTGTTTACGTACTTCAAATTGTTTCTCAGAGGAGGCCCGTTCAGAGGTATAGTAGCGAATGAACTCGCATACGTAGTATCCACATAAATGAGTGTTGGGTGCCTGCAACAAGCACTTTACGAGAATAGAGTTCAATCAAACTGATAAGCAAGCATGATAATGGTATTGATGAAACTAGAATCAATGAGAGATGCGCGGAACTAGCTAGTACTACTTACTTTGGGGTGTGTAAATCGCAGCTCCTTCTTCAGACCCGGAACCTTAGCGGTGAACGTTTTCCAAACCCTGGCAGGCAAAGAAAATGATTACTTGATATCAGGAAATGAACGAAAGTTGCCGATATGGTCCCGGTATTGATTGAACTTACTTCTGGAGCATTGCAGTCATGTCCGCATAATACTTGGGATCTTTACGGAGCGAGTCTAAGACAGTTACTAATGCCCCGTCAAGGTTAATGGATAGCAGAATATAGTGGAAGCTGCGCACGCATAACTCATCAATTACATTACTTCACCACGAGTAAGCGGAACCGAATATGCAGAAGACAGTAACACTCACTTGAAGTTGTAAGGAAAGAGTATTTCCCTTTTGTTTTGATGTGTAAGGAACGTTTGTAGTAAGTTGTTCTCGGTATCTTCAGCCGCCTTTCGTACCGACCATTCATTTACGGTATTTGGGCTAATGAACCCAACGTCGAAGATTCCTATTTTTTGGCATTCGACCATCTTCAATCTGCATAATATAGTGAGGATAATTATATATACATGCAATGAACGAGCTGAGCTAGAGACTTAATTATAGAAGTAATACTTACACACAGTAGCAAGTCATGAGTTGTTTGTCGAGGGCCTTTTGATTGTATAATTGAAATAACTCCACAAATTCAACAGGCAGCAGGTCGACTCCAGGGAAGTCATGCTCTTTTTTAATTCCGACTAACAAACTGTCTTTCCCAGACTTCCTGCAGGTTTCCATGTACCAGTCATGCAATTTTTGCATCATCGTTGTTAGATGAGGATGATCAGGTTTGACGAGAGGCTTCCCGTGCTCGTATCTAAAGACGTCTACTACCTCAGCCGTTTCAAACTGTACATCATCGGGCAGGTAATCATCAAGAGTGGTACCGGGCAGTAGCACCGAATGATTAGCGATATCGCTAGACACCTTGAGCGGGGGGCACGATTGCTTCTCCTGTTCGCCGAGCTGGGGAATTGTTTTCCCACTTCTTCGTTTTTTCGCTCTTGCAGCACTGGAAGTACTTCCCGACTGCTGCGCTTTAGCATGTGTCTTAGTAATTATGCGGTCATAGTTGGAATCCGGCGGAGGCGGTGGTGGTCGCTTCAGGGCATTGATAGTGCGCTTCACTTTCACCGGATCTACCTTCTCCTTCGGAGGTGGAGTTTTCTTTGCAAAATGGTCCCTCAGTTGGGCACGACATATGTCCTCGTTTTCCTGCTCGGTCCTCTCATATGGTAACTTTTCCAGAGGCTTGAGAGATGGACCGTATCTGAATTGGTTCCCGCCTCTGCTTGTACTGCTAGACGCCGGAGCGGCGGCGTCTCTCTTCCGTCGTTGCTGACGAGGCGGAGAAATCTGACGCGCCGGAGGAGCCGGAGCGGCGGCGTTTGTCTTCCGCCATTGCCGACGAGGCTGAGGAGGAGGCGGACTGCTCCGACGCGCCGGAGTAGGCGAAGGAGGAGGTAGAGTGCCCTCACGCGTCGGAGGAGCCGGAGAAGGAGGCGGAGTGCCCTGATCACTCGCCGTAGGAGGAGGAGGAGGAGGAGGCGGAGTGCCCTGACTCGCCGGAGGAGGAGGAGGAGGCGGAGGCGTCCAGTTTGGAAGCTTGATGTACTCATTCTTCCATAGACATGTACTCCTCAGAGCATGAACCAGCCGATTCTCCCCTTCACCTGTAGAGTGGTCAAGCTCGAGCTCCTCATATCCCTCCATTACTTCATCCACCATCACAACAGCATAGTCATGTGGAATCGTACGGCAGTGAAAAGTTCCGTTGGGTTGAGGAGGTGCAACAGAGCCGACAGCCGCCTTGAAAGTGAGGTTCCGGCATTTCGTCATAAGCTCACAATGTTGAGCCTCCGTGATAGTATCCACGGGGTAGCTAGGAGACGTGAAGTCAGGCTGAACGGGCTCCGTGGAAGCCACGCTGCTTCTCCGCTAAGATGGCGGGGTAGCTTCTGGGGTAGCTTCGTGCCGCTGAGATGGTTGGTCGGCAGCTCGCTGGCTCTCAGCTTCCTCTAGCTTTTGTAGTCTTGCATTGAGCTTCTGCATGTCGCTCAGCTCCTCTTTCCTCTTTCTCTCCCGGCTTTCGTAACCGCCTGCGTCGGGAAACCCAAACTTCCACGGAACGGAGCCTGGTGTGCCTCGTGTTCATCCAGGGTGCTCAGCATTCCCTAGGGCATCAGTCAGCTCGTCCTTCTCTCTGTCGGGAATGAACGTCCCTTCTGTTGGAAATATGCCCTAGAGGCAATAATAAATTGGTTATTATTATATTTCCTTGTTCATGATAATCCTTTATTATCCATGCTATAATTGTATTGATTGGAAACTCAAATACATGTGTGGGTACATAGACAACACTGTGTCCCTAGTAAGCCTCTAGTTGACTAGCTCGTTGATCAAAAGATGGTGAAGGTTTCCTAGCCATAGACATGAGATGTCATTTGATAACGGGATCACATCATTAGGAGAATGATGTGATGGACAAGACCCAAACTACGAACGTAGCATATGATCGTGTCAGTTTATTGCTATTGTTTTCTGCATGTCAAGTATCTGTTCCTATGACCATGAGATCATGCAACTCCCTGACATCGGAGGAGTACCTTGTGTGTATCAAACGTCGCAACGTAACTGGGTGACTATAAAGGTGCTCTACAGGTATCTCCGAGGGTGTCTGTTGGGTTGGCATGGATCAAGACTGGGATTTGTTACTCCGTGTGACGGAGAGGTATCTCAGGGCCCACTCGGTAATACAACATCACAATGAGCCTTGCAAGCAATGTGACTAAAGTGTTAGCCATGAGATCTTGTATTACGGAACGAGTAAAGAGACTTGCCGGTAACGAGATTGAACTAGGTATAGAGATACCGACGATCGAATCTCGGGCAAGTAACATACCGAAGAACAAAGGGAACAACATACGGGATTAACTGAATCCTTGACATAGAGGTTCGACCGATAAAGATCTTCGTAGAATATGTAGGAGCAATATGGGCATCCAGGTCCCGCTATTGGTTATTGGCCGTAGAGGTGTCTCGGTCATGTCTACATAGTTCTCGAACCCGCAGGGTCTACACACTTAACGTTTGGTGACGATTAGTATAGTTGAGTTATTTTGTTGGTGACCAAAGGTTGTTCGGAGTCCCGAATAAGATCCTAGACATGACGAGGATCTCCGGAAGAGTCCGGAGGTAAAGATTGATATATGTGTGATAATAGTGTTTTGATCTCCGGAAGAGTTCCGGAATTCACTGGAAGGGGTTCCGGGTGTTTACCGAAGTGTTCGGGTGCAGCAACACTTTATATGAGCCAAAGGGGTAAAGCCCACGAGGTATTGGAAAGTTCAAAAGGAAGTTTTGCTGCTGCCTTAAGCGGTACTACCGCTGGTAAAGGCAGTACTACCGCGTAAGCGGTACTACCGCTTGTGTGAAACGGTACTACCGCTCAAGCGGTACTACCGCTCGTGAGCGGTACTACCGCTTGTGCGCGGTACTGCAGGGATCCGAGTTGGACTCTTTCCCTGCGGGCCAAACCGACCTTGTGCGGGCAAAACTGACCTGGAGGAGGCTTTTACTCCAAGTTTAGACCCCAAGGCTCAACATATAAATAGAGGGGCAGGGCTAGCACACGGGACACATCAAGATTTCCCAAGCCGTGTGTCGGCAACCCTAACCCTCTAGTTCTCCCGTCATAATCTCCGTAGTTCTTGGCGAAGCCCTGCAGAGATTGTTCCTCACCACCATCACCACGCCGTCGTGCTGCCAGAACTCATCTACTACTTCACCATCGCTCGCTGGATCGAGGAGGTGAAGGCGTCATCAAGCCGTACATGTGTTGAACGCGGAGGTGCCGTCCGTTCGGCGCTAGATCGGAAGGACCGTGATCGTGATTGGATCGCGGGACGCTCGGCGATTTGGATCGCGAAGACGTTCGACTACATCAACCGCGTTTCTTAACGCTTCCGCCTAGCGATCTACAAGGGTATGTAGATTCAGTCTCCCTCTCGTAGATGCTCATCACCATGGATAGATCTTGTGTGTGCGTAGGAAAAATTTTGTTTCCCATGCAACGTTCCCCAACAGTGGCATCAGAGCTAGGTCTATGCGTAGATGAGATCTCGAGTAGAACACAAACGAGTTGTGGGCGTGGGTGTATACATATTTCTTGCCGTTACTAATTGATACTTGATTCGGCGGTATTGTGAGATGAAGCGGCCCGGACCGACATTACGCGTACGCTTACGCGAGACAGGTTCCTTCAACTGACATGTAACTTCGTTGCATAAAGATGGCGAGCGGGTGTCTGTCTCTCTCACTTTAGTTGAATCAATTTCAATGAAGAGGGTTCTTTTAGAACATCAAAAAGCAATCACTACACCACGTTGTGGTTTTGCGTAGGTAAGAACGGTTCTTGCAAACCCGTAGCAGCCACGTAAAATTTGCAACAACAATTAGAGGACGTCTAACTTGTTTTTGCAGGGTATGTTGTGATGTGATATGGCCAATTACATGATGAGATATATGTGATGTATGAGATGATCATGTGTTGTATAGAATATCACGACTTGCATGTCGATGACTACGGCAACTGGCAGGAGCCATAGAGTTGTCTTTAATTATTTTCGCCGTTTTGCTTTACTTTATCGCTATGAGTTAGCAATAGTCGTGGAAGCAACAGTCGGCGCGACAACCTCATGGCGACACGTTGATGGAGATCAAGATGATGGAGATCATGGTGTCATGCCGGTGACGATGGAGATCATGCCGGTGCTTTGGAGATGGAGATCATAAGCACAAGTTCATGGCCATATCATGTCACTTATGATTTGCATGTGATGTTAATCCTTTTATGCATCTTATTTTGCTTAGGACGACGGTAGCATTATAAGGTGATCCCTCACTTAAATTTCAAGATAAAATTGTGTTCTCCCCGAGTGTGCACCGTTGCGAAAGTTCGTCGTTTCGAGACACGCCGTGATGATCGGGTGTGATAGACTCTACGTTCACATACAACGGGTGTAAGCCATGTTGCACGTGCGGAACACTCGGGTTAAACTTGACGAGCCTAGCATGTATAGACATGGCCTCGGAACACAAGAGACCGAAAGGTCGAACATGAGTCATATAGTAGATATGATCAACATGAAGATGTTCACCATTGAAACCACCTCAACTCACGTGATGATCGGACTTGAGTTAGTGGATTTGGATCATGTTACACTCGAATGACCGGAGGGATGTCAATTTGAGTGGGAGTTTTTAAGTAATATGATTAACTAAACTCATTATCTAGAACAATAGTCTAAGTTGTCTTTGCTATATTTATGTTGTAGATCATGGCTCGCGCAGTAGCACCCCTGAATTTTAATGCGTTCCTAGAGAAAGCTAAGTTGAAAGATGATGGAAGTAACTTTGTGGACTGGGCCCGTAATCTAAGGATTATCCTTACGGCTTCCCAGAAGGCTTATGTCCTTGATGCACCGCTTGGTGATCCACCCGCTCCAGTTGAGTCTCTAGACGTTGTGAACGCCTGGCAGGCTCATTCTGAAGATTACTCAATAGTTCAAAGTGCAATATTGTATGGCTTAGAACCGGGACTTCAAAGACGTTTTGAACGTCATGGAGCATATGAGATGTTCCAGGAGTTGAATTTTATCTTTCAGAAGAATGCCCGGATCGAGAGATATGAGATCTCCGATAAGTTCTATGCTTGCAAGATGGAGGAGAACGGGTCTATCAGTGATCACGTACTCAGAATGTCTGGGTACTCCACCCGTCTGGCCGAATTGGGGATGCCCCTTGCACCAGAGGCTATCACTGACAGAGTTCTTCAATCATTGCCACCTAGCTACAAGAGCTTCGTGTTGAACTATAACATGCACGGGATGAACAAGTCAGTCGCCGAGCTGTTTGCGATGCTGAAAGCCGCTGAGTCTGAAATTCAGAAGGAGCATCAAGTGTTGATGGTCAATAAAACCACTAGTTTCAAGAAAAATGCCAAGGGTAAGAAGGGTAACTCCAAGAAGAGTGGCAAAGCAGTTGCTCCTCTCATGAAGAAACCAAAGGCTGGACCCAAACCAGAAACTGTGTGCTTTCATTGCAAGGGAACTGGACACTGGAAGCGGAACTGCCCCAAGTATTTGGCTGACAAGAAGGCGGCCAACAACAAACAAGGTATATATGATATACATGTTATTGATATGTACCTTACCAACTCTCGTTGTAGTGCCTGGGTATTTGATACCGGTGCGGTTGCTCATATTTGCAACTCAAAACAGGAACTGCGGAATAGACGGAGGCTGGCAAAGGACGAAGTGACGATGCGCGTGGGAAATGGTTCCAAGGTTGATGTGATCGCCGTCGGCACGCTCGCTCTTCGATTACCATCGGGATTAGTGATGAACCTGAATAATTGTTATTTAGTGCCTGCGTTAAGCATGAACATTATATCTGGATCTTGTTTATTGCGAGACGGTTACTCATTTCAATCAGAGAATAATGGTTGTTCTATTTATATGAGTAATATCTTTTATGGTCATGCACCCAATGTGAGGGGTTTATTCTTTTTGAATCTCGATAGTAATGATACACATGTTCATAACATTGATGCCAAAAGGTGTAGAATTGATAATGATAATACCACTTTCTTGTGGCACTGCCGTTTAGGTCATATTGGCGTAAAACGCATGTGGAAGCTCCATGCTGATGGACTTTTGGAGTCACTTGATTTTGAATCACTTGACACATGTGAGCCATGCCTCATGGGCAAGATGACTAAAACACCGTTCTCTGGAACAATGGAACGGGCAAGTGACTTATTGAAAATCATACATACTAATGTGTGCGGTCCGATGAGCATTGAGGCACGCGGTGGTTATCGTTACTTTCTCACCTTCACTGATGACTTAAGTAGATATGGGTATATTTACTTAATGAAACACAAGTCTGAAACGTTTGAAAAGTTCAAACAATTTCAGAGTGAAGTTGAGAATCATCGTAACAAGAAGATTAAATTCCTACGATCTGATCGAGGAGGAGAATATCAGAGTTATGAGTTTGGCAGTAACTTAAGACAATGTGGAATTGTTTCACAACTAACACCGCCTGGAACACCACAGCGTAATGGTGTGTCCGAACGTCGTAATCGAACCTTATTGAATATGGTGCGATCTATAATGTCTCTTGCCGATTTGCCACTATCGTTTTGGGGTTATGCATTAGAGACAGCTGCATTCACTTTAAATAGGGCACCATCGAAATCCGTTGAGACGACGCCATATGAACTTTGGTTTGGCAAGAAGCCAAAGCTGTCGTTTTTTAAAGTTTGGGGATGTGATGCTTATGTCAAAAAGCTTCAGCCTGAAAAGCTGGAACCCAAAGCGGAAAAATGCGTCTTCATAGGATACCCAAAAGAGACAGTTGGGTATACCTTCTACCTCAGATCCGAAGGCAAAGTGTTTGTCGCTAAAAATGGAACATTTCTTGAGAAAGAGTTTCTCTCGAAAGAATTGAGTGGGAGGAAGATAGAACTTGATGAGGTTGTTGAACCTTTACTTCAACCTGAAAGTAGCGCAACACAGAATGATGTTTCTGTAGAGCCTACAATAGCTGAAGAGGAAGTTAATGATGATGATCATGAAGCTTTGGATCAAGTTGCTATCGAACCTCGTAGGTTGACAAGGACGCGTACTGCTCCTGAGTGGTACGGCAACCCTGTCTTAGAGGTCATGTTGTTAGACAACGATGAACCTACGAGCTATGGAGAAGCGATGATGGGCCCAGATTCCGAGAAGTGGTTAGAGTCCATGAAATCCGAGATGGGATCCATGTATGAAAACAAAGTGTGGACTTTGGAAGTATTACCTGAAGGGCGTAAGGCCATTCAGAACAAATGGATCTTTAAGAGGAAGACGGACGCGGACGGTAATGTCACCGTCTATAAAGCTCGACTTGTGGCAAAGGGTTTTTCACAAGTTCAAGGAGTTGACTACGATTAGACCTTCTCACCCGTAGCGATGCTTAAGTCCGTCAGAATCATGTTAGCAATAGCTGCCTTTTTCGATTATGAAATTTGGCAGATGGATGTCAAAACAGCGTTCCTTAACAGTTTCCTTAAGGAAGAGTTGTATATGATGCAACCAGAAAGTTTTGTCGATCCAGAGAATGCTGACAAAGTTTGCAAACTCCAGCGATCCATTTATGGACTGGTGCAAGCATCTCGGAGGTCGAATCTTCGCTTTGATGAGGTGATCAAAGCGCTCGAGTTTGTACAAGTTTACGGAGAAGCTTGTATTTACAAGAAAGTGAGTGGGAGCTCTATAGCGTTTCTAATATTATATGTGGATGACATATTGCTGATTGGAAACAATATAGAAATGTTGGAAGGCGTAAAGGAATATTTGAACAAGAGTTTTTCAATGAAGGACCTAGGAGAAGCTGCTTTCATATTAGGCATCAAGATCTATAGAGATAGATCGAGACGCTTAATAGGACTTTCACAAAGCACATACCTTGACAAAGTTTTGAAGAAGTTCAAAATGGATCAGTCCAAGAAGGGGTTCTTGCCTGTATTGCAAGGTGTGAAGTTGAGTAAGACTCAATGCCCAGTGACTGCAGAAGATAGAGAAAAGATGAGTGTCATCCCCTATGCTTCAGCCATAGGCTCGATCATGTATGCAATGCTGTGCACAAGACCCGATGTCAGCCTTGCCATAAGTATGGTCGGAAGGTTTCAAAGTGATCCAGGAATGGAACACTGGACGGCGGTCAAGAATATCCTGAAGTACCTGAAAAGGACTAAGGACATGTTTCTCGTTTATGGAGGTGATCAAGAGCTCGTCGTAAAGGGTTACATCGATGCAAGCTTTGACACTGATCCGGATGACTCTAAATCACAAACCGGATACGTATTTATTCTTAATGGGGGTGCGGTTAGCTGGTGCAGTTCCAAGCAAAGCGTGGTAGCTGATTCTACATGCGAAGCGGAGTACATAGCTGCCTCGGAGGCGGCAAAGGAAGGTGTCTGGATGAAGGAGTTCATGACAGATCTTGGAGTAGTGCCTAGTGCGCTTAACCCAATGACTCTGTTTTGTGATAATACTGGTGCCATTGCTCTAGCCAAGGAACCAAGATTTCACAAGAGGACCAGACACATAAAGCGACGTTTCAATTCCATCCGCGATTACATCAAGGAGGACGACATAAATATTTGCAAAGTACACACGGATCTGAATGTTGCAGATCCGATGACTAAACCTCTTCCAAGGGCTAAACATGAACAACACCAGAACTGCATGGGTGTTCGATTCATTACAATGTAAATCACATAGTGATGTGAACTAGATTATTGACTCTAGTGCAAGTGAGAGACTGTTGGAAATATGCCCTAGAGGCAGTAATAAATTGGTTATTATTATATTTCCTTGTTCATGATAATCGTTTATTATCCATGCTATAATTGTATTGATTGGAAACTCAAATACATGTGTGGGTACATAGACAACACTGTGTCCCTAGTAAGCCTATAGTTGACTAGCTCGTTGATCAAAAGATGGTGAAGGTTTCCTAGCCATAGACATGAGATGTCATTTGATAACGGGATCACATCATTAGGAGAATGATGTGATGGACAAGACCCAAACTACGAACGTAGCATATGATCGTGTCAGTTTATTGCTATTGTTTTCTGCATGTCAAGTATCTGTTCCTATGACCATGAGATCATGCAACTCCCTGACATCGGAGGAGTACCTTGTGTGTATCAAACGTCGCAACGTAACTGGGTGACTATAAAGGTGCTCTACAGGTATCTCCGAGGGTGTCTGTTGGGTTGGCATGGATCAAGACTGGGATTTGTTACTCCGTGTGACGGAGAGGTATCTCAGGGCCCACTCGGTAATACAACATCACAATGAGCCTTGCAAGCAATGTGACTAAAGTGGTAGCCATGAGATCTTGTATTACGGAACGAGTAAAGAGACTTGCCGGTAACGAGATTGAACTAGGTATAGAGATACCGACGATCGAATCTCGGGCAAGTAACATACCGAAGAACAAAGGGAACAGCATACGGGATTAACTGAATCCTTGACATAGAGGTTCGACCGATAAAGATCTTCGTAGAATATGTAGGAGCCAATATGGGCATCCAGGTCCCGCTATTGGTTATTGGCCGTAGAGGTGTCTCGGTCATGTCTACATAGTTCTCGAACCCGCAGGGTCTACACACTTAACGTTTGGTGACGATTAGTATAGTTGAGTTATTTTGTTGGTGACCGAAGGTTGTTCGGAGTCCCGGATAAGATCCCGGACATGACGAGGATCTCCGGAAGAGTCTGGAGGTAAAGATTGATATATGTGTGTTAATAGTGTTTTGATCTCCGGAAGAGTTCCGGAATTCACTGGAAGGGGTTCCGGGTGTTTACCGAAGTGTTCGGGTGCAGCAACACTTTATATGAGCCAAAGGGGTAAAGCCCACGAGGTATTGGAAAGTTCAAAAGGAAGTTTTGCTGCTGCCTTAAGCGGTACTACCGCTGGTAAAGGCAGTACTACCGCGTAAGCGGTACTACCGCTTGTTGGAAGCGGTACTACCGCTTGTGTGAAGCGGTACTACCGCTCAAGCGGTACTACCGCTTGTGTGCGGTACTGCAGGGATCCGAGTTGGACTCTTTCCCTGCGGACCAAACCGACCTTGTGCGGGCAAAACCGACCTGGAGGAGGCTTTTACTCCAAGTTTAGACCCCAAGGCTCAACATATAAATAGAGGGGCAGGGCTAGCACACGGGACACATCAAGATTTCCCAAGCCGTGTGTCGGCAACCCTAACCCTCTAGTTCTCCCGTCATAATCTCCGTAGTGCTTGGCGAAGCGCTGCAGAGATTGTTCCTCACCACCATCACCACGCCGTCGTGCTGCCAGAACTCATCTACTACTTCACCATCGCTCACTGGATCGAGGAGGTGAAGGCGTCATCAAGCCGTACGTGTTGCATGCGCTAGATCGGAAGGACCGTGATCGTGATTGGATCGCGGGACGCTCGGCGATTTGGATCGCGAAGACGTTCGACTACATCAACCGCGTTTCTTAACGCTTCCGCTTAGCGATCTACAAGGGTATGTAGATTCACTCTCCCTCTCGTAGATGCTCATCACCATGGATAGATCTTGTGTGTGCGTAGGAAAATTTTTGTTTCCCATGCAACGTTCCCCAACACCTTCCTGCGCTGCGGTGATATACTTCTGAAGCTTCATGACGGGTATTGCAAGTTGCTCGTCCGTCCAACGGCACTTCCCTGTTTCAGGGTCCAAAGTTCCCCCAACCCCGAAGAATCAAGTCCTTGAACGGTCTGGCCAGTTCAATGTCTGTGGTTCGACCCCTTTAGCAATCAGGTCATTCTCAGCTTTGTCCCACTACGGCCGGGCTTTGAGGTAGCCACCTGACCCCGTGTGATGGTGATACTGCTTCTTTGCAGCGTTGTTCTTGTTTGTCGACAAACTTTGAGGACATTTTCTTACTCTTGTCCGATGTCTTGTAGGCCACAAATGCGGGCCAGTGATCTCTTATCTTCTCAAATCGGCCGGTGAATTCTGGAGTCTTCCCTTTGTCGACAAACTTTGATTTCAACTCCTTCTTCCACCTCCTGAATAGATCTGCCATCTTCTTAAGAGCACACTCCTTGACCAGTGGCTCTATAACTGGCTTATTCGGATCCTCCTCTGGCGGTAGGGTGAAATTTGCCTTCAGCGCGGTCCAAAGATCATCTTTCTGTCTATCGGTGACATAATCACCTTCAGGGGCGTCGTCCTTAGGCTTATTCCATTGCTTGATGCTAATCGGGATGTTGTCCCTAACAATAACTCCGCACTGAGCAGAAAATGCGTCCTTGGTCCGCTTGGGTTCAATCGGATGGCCATCGTCCGCGAGTGCTGTGATCGTGAACCTTTCATCCTTGCGCAACCTCTTCTTCGGGCCTCGTCTCGTTACCGAAGTTTGGCTCGATCCGGAGGGCTATAAAAGAAGAAAGAAGAGTTAATATATGTACATACCAAAACAATTAATGCATCAATTAGCTAGTCAGCACAGGCTTAATTAATATATATACCTCGCCGGACTTTGCAACAGCTCCCTCCTCCGTTCGGTCACCGGAGCCGTCATCATGATCTCCTTCTTCCTCCGGCATTCGGTCACCGGAGCCATCATGATCATGTCCTTCCTCCTCCATTGTTCGATCACCGGAGCCGTCATCCTCTCCTTCCAGACCATTGGTGTCGTTGAGAAACGACAAGACATCACGTCCGCCGAGGATTATCTCCCCCAACAACTGTTCTTGTTCCAAGTCTCTTTGAGCCATAGTTTCTGCAAATATTACAACATGGCAATTAATATACAAACATGAGTGTCCGACGTCCGGACCGCCTCTCTCATGAATGTCCGACGTCCGGACCGCCTCTCTCATGAATGTCAAACAAGGGATTCTCTTAACCTTTAAGGGATTTAATTAACAAATGATACATAGACTTGTTCGGGCGAGAGGGGGTTGATCGACGTCCCCCCTCATGTCGAAGTTACCGGAGTTTTCTTCTAGTGGTTTGGGTGGCCTCGAGAGATTGTCGGGTAGGGGCGGGAGGGGGTAGGAGATCGACAACGCTTTTTTCTAGGTTTTGGGTGGCCTCGAGAGCTGGTCGCCCGGTATATCGAGAGGGGGGTGAACATTTTACCTTAGTAACTTAGAAAAAAAAATGTTATCGGGGAGGGGGTATATCGACAACGCTTTTTTTCTAGGGTTTGTGTGGCCTCGAGAGTTGGCCGCCCGGTATATCGAGAGGGGGGGTGAACATTTTACCTTAGTAACTTAGAAAAAAATGTTATCGGGGAGGGGGTATGTCGACAACACTTTTTTCTAGGGTTTGGGTGGCCTCGAGAGTTGGTCGCCCGGTATATCGAGAGGGGGGGTGAACATTTTACCTTATTAACTTAGAAAAAAAATGTTATCGGGGAGCCGATGCCAACGTGATGATAGGGGGCCGGGGTGCTCTCGTGGCCTTGTTGATAGATAGAGCCGATGCCAACGTGATGATAGAGCCGATGCCAACATTTTCATTTAACAAAAAAACTACCTTCAAAAAAAGACTTGCTTCGCCGCGGGTGCTCGGTGCGACGTGGACTCAGCGGAAAAACTTAATGAAAATGCGGTGGTGGCCGGGCCGGGCGGTTTTCTTTTTCTTCTTCATTTTTTCCTTTGTTTTTTCTTATATGTTTGTTTTCGTTTTCACTCTACATTTCCGTACATATGAAAAACAACGAAGACTTTTTACATGAACATATACACACATATACATGAACATATATACATATACATGAAAAAAAACATATACATGAACATATACACATATACATGCTCGCAAAAAAAACCCTAAACGATGACGGGGCGGCACACCATGGGAAAGGGGGGGCTCACTGGGGGGGCGGCGATGGCTGGAGGCCGGTGACGGGGACGAGGATGGCGGCGACGGGACGAGGACGGCGGCTCGGGGAGGCGACGGGGACGAGGACAGCGGCGACAGGAACGAGGACGGTAGCTCGGGGAGGCGACGGGGACGAGAACGGCGGCGACGGGGACGAGGATGGCGGCTCGGGGAGGCGACGGGGACGAGGACGGCGGCTCGGGGAGGCGACGGGGACGAGGACGGTGGCGACGGGGACGAGGACGGCGGCTCGGGGAGGCGACGGGGACGAGGACGGCGGCGACGGGGACAAGGACGGCGGCTCGGGGAGGCGACGGGGCCGGCGACGGCGTCGGGGCAGCCTGGCGGCGTCGAGGAGGTCGGCGTCGTCGGGGGGAACTGCGAGATGAAAATGAAAATTTTCACAAGTGCTGCTTATATACACACAGCATTGGTCCCGGTTGGTGGCACCAACCGGGACTAATGCACCCCTTTAGTCCCGGTTGGTGCCACCAACCGGGACCAAAGGTCTCTTTTCAGCAGCCCAAAGGGCAGGAAGCAGAGACCTTTGGTCCCGGTTGGTGCCACCAACCGGGACCAATGGCCTTGCACAGCTGCGTGGTGGGAGTTTAGTCCCACCTCGCTACTTGAGAGAGTGTCGCACCTGTTTATAAGGCGCGGTGCGCCAGAGGCTTCGAGCTCCTCTCTAAAGCAGGCTTACTGGCCTAACAACTCTGTATCTGCCTGTGGGCCTACTGTGCCTTCTGCGGGCCTGAATCCTGGCCCAACTGGCTGGTTGGGTTTCTAGTCGTATTCAGGCCGTGGTGGCCCAGTAGGCGGCATTTTTTTAATATTTTTGCAGTTTTTTTGATTTGTTTTTTGCATTAATTATTTCTTTTCTTTTTTGCTTTATTTTTTAAAATTCTTTTTGCTGTTAGGTCACAAAAATTATAAACTTTCTGTTAGTGCTATTAAAGTTTGCTATTAAAGTTTCTAACAAAAAAATTCTTTATGAAAATTCTTTTTGCTATTAATGTTTTGAACAAAAAATACTTTGATAATTTTAGTTGCATAAAGTTTATATAATTTTAGTTTCAAAAATATTTTAATTGATTATTTTTAGTTCATTATTTTTGCTATTATTTTTTATTATTTTATATAATTATCGAAAACTGGATGCACTTCGTGTACAAAATGGACAATCTCTTTCGAAGTATCAGGGTTTCGGACGAAAACTCATCTGTTACAAAGGGATTTCATTTTTTTAACTTATTTGAACTCCAGACTTTTTGTGTGTTCAAAATGCACCATTCAAAGCCACATCATCAATTTTCAACCCTTTCTGACTTCATTTGGTATTTTTCATGCATTTACTGATTTTTTTGAGCTAAATGACCCTGAAATTGAAAAGTACTACAAATGAACTCTGAAAAGGTTGAAACTTGGCATGGTATCATCATTTCACCCACATAGCATGTGCTAAAAAGTTGAGAGGGTTACGGCAAAAACTGGATGCACTTCGTGTACAAAATGGACAATCTCTTTCGAAGTATCAGGGTTTCGGACGAAAACTCATCTGTTACAAAGGGATTTCATTTTTTTTGAACTTATTTGAACTCCAGATTTTTTGCGTGTTCAAAATGCACCATTCAAAGCCACATCATCAATTTTCAACCCTTTCTGACTTCATTTGGTATTTTGCATGCATTTACTGATTTTTTGAGCTAAATGACCCTGAAATTGAAAAGCACTACAAATGAACTCATCTGTTACAAAAGGCATTTCATTTCTTCACATGTAACTGCAATGATATAGTTGTGGAGAGAAAGTCTTCACTTTTTCTTCGCTTGTGTCCTTTGCTTATTGCGCCGTAACCATGGATAATCTTCATCGTTTAACAGGGTGCTTGGGTCAGCCTTGACTTTGAAGGGAGGAATTTCATGAAACTTTTCATAATCTTCAGACATGTCTGTCTTGCCCTCCAATCCCACGATGTCTCTTTTTCCTGAAAGAACTATGTGGCGCTTTGGCTCATCGTATGATGTATTCGCTTCCTTATCTTTTCTTTTTCTTGGTTTGGTAGACATGTCCTTCACATAGAAAACTTGCGCCACATCATTGGCTAGGACGAATGGTTCGTCTGTGTACCCAAGATTGTTCAGATCCACTGTTGTCATTCCGTACTGTGGGTCTTCCTGTACCCCGCCTCCTGACAGATTGACCCATTTGCACTGAAACAAAGGGACCTTGAAATCATGTCCATAGTCAAGTTCCCATATGTCCACTATGTAACCATAATATGTGTCCTTTCCCCTATTGGTTGCTGCATCAAAGCGAACACCGCTATTTTGGTTGGTGCTCTTTTGATCTTGGGCGATCGTGTAAAACGTATTCCCATTTATCTCGTACCCTTTGTAAGTCAATACAGTCGAAGATGGTCCCCTGGCCAACGAGTACAACTCATCAGAAACAGTGTTGTCACCCATGAAACGTGTTTGCAACCAACTGCCGAAAGTCCTGATGTGTTCATATGTAATCCAGTCGTCACACTGCTTCGGGTGTTTGGAGCGCAGAATATTCTTGTGTTCATCGACATACGGGGTCACCAAGGTAGAATTCTGTAGAACTGTATAGTGTGCTTGAGACCAAGAATGCCCGTCCCTACATATTATTGAGTCCGCTCCTAGCGTGCCTTTTCCAGTCAGTCTCCCATCATACCGCGATTGAGGGAGACCAATCTTCTTAAGGTCAGGAATGAAGTCAACACAAAACCCAATGACATCCTCTGTTTGATGGCCCATGGAGATGCTTCCTTCTGGCCTAGCGCGGTTACGAACATATTTCTTTAAGACTCCCATGAACCTCTCAAAGGGGAACATATTGTGTAGAAATACAGGGCCCAAAACGACAATCTCGTCGACTAGATGAACTAGGACGTGCGTCATGATATTGAAGAAGGACGGTGGGAACACCAGCTCGAAACTAACAAGACATTGCACCAAATCACTCCTTAACCTTAGCAGGATTTCTGGATCGATCACCTTCTGAGAGATTGCATTGAGGAATGCACATAGCTTCGCAATGGCTAATCGAACGTTTTCCGGTAGAAGCCCCCTCAATGCAACCGGAAGCAGTTGCGTCATAATCACGTGGCAGTCATGAGACTTTAGGTTCTGGAACTTTTTCTCTGCCAAATTTATTATTCCCTTTATATTCGACGAGAAGCCAGACGGGACCTTCATACTGAGCAGGCATTCAAAGAAGATTTCCTTCTCTTCTTTGGTAAGAGTGTAGCTGGCAGGACCTTCATACTGCTTTGGATGCATGCCGTCTTTTTCATGCACACGTTGCTGTTCCTCCCGTGCCTCCGGTGTATCTTTTGTCTTCCCATACACTCCCAAGAAGCCTAGCAGGTTCACGCAAAGATTCTTCGTCACATGCATCACGTCGATTGCAGAGCGGACCTCTAGGTCTTTCCAATAGGGTAGGTCCCAAAATATAGATTTCTTCTTCCACATGGGTGTGCGTCCCGCATCGTCAGTCGGAACAGATAGTCCGCCAGGACCCTTTCCAAAGATTACTTGTAAATCATTGACCATATCAAGTATGTGATCACCAGTACGGAGGGCAGGCTTCTTCCGGTGATCTGCCTCACCTTTGAAATGCTTTCCTTTCTTTCGACATTGATGGTTGGTCGGAAGAAATCGACGATGCCCCAGGTACACATTCTTCCTGCATTTGTCCAAATATATACTGTCGGTGTCATCTAAACAGTGTGTGCATGCGTGGTATCCCTTGTTTGTCTATCCTGAAAGGTTACTGAGAGCAGGCCAATCGTTGATGGTTACAAACAGCAACGCATGTAGGTCAAATTCCTCCTGTTCGTTCTCATCCCACACACGTACACCTCTTCCATTCCATAGCTGTAAAAGTTCATCAACTAATGGCCTTAGGTACACATCAATGTCATTGCCGGGTTGCTTAGGGCCTTGGATGAGCACTGGCATCATAATGAACTTCCGCTTCATGCACAACCAAGGAGGAAGGTTATACATACATAGAGTCACAGGCCATGTGCTATGCTTGCTGCTCTGATCCCCAAAAGGATTAACGCCATCTGCACTTAAACCAAACCATACGTTCCTTGGGTCATCTGTAAAGTTGCTCCACTTTCTCTCGATCTTTCTCCACTGCGACCCGTCAGCGGGTGCTCTCAAGTTCCCGTCTTTCTTACGGTCTTTTTTGTGCCATTGCATCAACTCGGCATGCTTTTTGTTTCTGAACAGATGTTTCAACCGTGGTATTATAGGAGCATGCCACATCACCTTGGCAGGAACCCTCTTCCCGGTGCTCGTGCCCTCAACATCACCAGGGTCATCTCTTCTAATCTTATACTGTAATGCACCGCATACCGGGCATGCGTTCAAATCCTCGTACGCACCGCGGTAGAGGATGCAGTCATTAGGGCATGCATGTATCTATTGCACCTCCAATCCTAGAGGGCATAGAACCTTCTTTGCTTCGTACGTACTGCCGGGCAATTCGTTATCCTTTGGAAGCTTCTTCTTCATTATTTTAAGTAGCGAACTAAATCCCTTGTCAGATACACCATTGTCTGCCTTCCATTGCAGCAATTCCAGTGTGGTACCGAGCTTTCTGTTGTCATCTTCGCAATTTGGGTACAACCCTTTTTTGTGATCCTCTAACATGCGATCGAACTTCAAGTTCTCCCTTTCACTTTCGCATTCTCTCTGTGCATCAACAATGACCCGGCGAAGATCATCATCGGGCACATCGTCTGGTTCCTCTTGATCTTCAGCTTCCCCCATTGCAGCATCACCGTATTCAGGGGGCGGGTAGTTGTCATCATCCTCTTCTTCTTCGTTGTCTTCCATCATAACCCCTCTTTCTCCATGCTTGGTCCAAACATTATAGCGTGGCGAGAGTTTTAGAGTTGGAGAAAGCCTTCGTATACTCACAGACAGTACATGGACAATGCATAAAACCATTCTGCTTGTTTGCCTCAGCCGCTTCGAGAAAATTATGCAGGCCCTTAATATACTCGGAGGTGCGTCGGTCACCGTACATCCAGTGTCGGTTCATCTGCGTGCGTTATATAGTTCTCATTATTGAACAACATATAACTCTCTAGAGCATCTAATTAAATCATACAAGTAAGAACTATCTAGAACAACATATAACCAAAACCATCGCACTATATAATAACAAACAATAATAAAAGTAAGAAAGTTACACAAGTATCTATCTAAATCATACAAGTAAGAACTTTTTTCTTTTAGAAAGAAGATAAGAAGAAGAAGTTAACCACGATGGTGCCGGCGCCGAGATGGGCGCGGGCGATCGACGGCGGTGAGGACGGGGACGGGACAGGACGGACCGCCAACCTAGACAAATCTTGAGGAAAATGGAGCTTGGACAAGGAGCTTCCAGAGGAGAAAGCTTAAGTATGGCTCGGGCATTTCATCGAACACCTCATGTGCATAGGAGGTGAGCTAGAGCACCACAAAGCTCTCCCCTCGCCGGCCAGAAAAACAGAGCAGTGTGGAGTGCTCTGCTCGCTGGCGAGGGGGGTATATATAGGCATCTCATTGGTCCCGGTTCGTGGCTGGAACCGGGACTAAAGGACCCCCTTTGGTCCCAGTTCCAGCCACGAGCCGGGACCAATGGTTGTGGGCCAGGAGCGAGGCACATTGGTCCCGGTTCGTGTCTGGAACCGGGACTAAAGGGTCTAGACGAACCGGGACCAATGCCCCACGAGGCCCGGCCGGCCCCCTGGCCTCACGAACCGGGACCGTTGCCCCCATTGGTCCCGGTTCGTGACTGAACCGGGACTAATGGGCTGGCCCGTGCTGGACCAAAGCCCTGTTTTCTACTAGTGAGCACACGGCAACTGGAGGTTCACTCGAATATTCATTCGTGTGGGTATAGGGGTCAATATGGGTGTCCACGGCTCCGATGTTGATCATTGACCGGAAGGGGTTCCGGGTCATGTCTATACTTCACCGAACCTATAGGGTCACACGCTTAAGGGTCATCTATCTGCTGAATACTAGACAGGGAGTCTGCGAGAAAATCACCAAAAAAGTTTCGGACACCGGAAAAGTTTCGGACAGCGGAAAAGTTCCGCGGAGAGAACACCGGAACAGTTTCGGTAAAACTGAAAATTTGTTTCAGGGGATACCATTAAGTCAAATTGGTTTTGGCACATGCCTGATAATTCTTGGAGGGTGCCAGAATCATTCTGGAAACTTCCGGGAATTTTTCGGAAGAAAAACCGGAAATGTTCCGGAGCTGCCGGAACCACTTCAGATGCTTTTCGCAGATGACATCACTAATCCGGAATTGTTTCGGAACGCGTTGAAAATTATTTTAGTGGGTACTGGAAATGTTCTAAGCCCACATAAATATTTTCAGTTCGAACGGACGCTGAAAAATGTCGTCGTGAATAGTGAAAGTGCTTTTTGGGAATTTTATGGAAAGCACCTTTTGGGATTTTCCCAAAAGGCTTATAGAATGCCTTAGGCACTAAGGAAGCCCCCTTGGGGGGTCCCCCATGAGGGTGGCCGGCCATGGTGGTGCTCCTTCATGAAGCTCCACATGGCACACCTTTTTGCCCTTTATTCTTTTATGTATGACATAAAGTAGGGGCACTTTGGTACTTTTGTATGCCAATTTTGCCCCTTGGCTTTCCTATAAATAGAAGTGGATGAGCTGCCCCAAACCACACTCTTGCTCTCATACACATGCCATCTGATTTTATCTGGCTTCTCTGTCCCTCCCACGAAAAGAGTTTCGTAGAGCGGAAAGGCTGTCTGGGTTTCGGCAGGAACTAGTTCTCGACGGTGAAGCCCTGCCGGATAGATGACACCGTATGTGTGCAACTCTGTAGAGAGATCGTTGTTTCGGTCTTAGTTCGAGAGTGCCTCCCGAAGGGCTGTCCGTGTGACCATCCGAGTTTCGAAGGTCCTCCCGAAGGGCTGTCCGAGTGACCGTTCGAGTTTCGAAGGTTCTCCCGAAGGGCTGTCCGTGGCACCGTCCGGGGGACTATCCAACTGCCTCCCGGAGGGCTGTCCGGGGGCGGATGAGGGTATACATCCTCGCGGTTGGGAGGTTGTAAATCCTAGCTGCGGGGATCTGCACCGCCGATCGTCATCGACTCTACTTCCGCTGCGCTACGAGTCGGTAACGAAAATGATCAAACCTTGTATGCAGTCTCCGTAGTGGTCCTGGGCTGGTGCGTAGGTCAGAAATTTTTTGTTTTCTGCTGCGTTACCCTACAGTGGCATCATGAGTCGTGCTATGCGTAGATGCAGGTTGCGATCTAGAATACATAGAGATGTATGGGTGTTGCACAATATAATCAGGTAGTAGATGAGTTCTATTACTGAAAATTATTTGTGCGGGTAGCAGATGAAATCTGTTACCCGATGTTCTTGTTGCTTCCCTGGAATTTGCATATTCCTGATCTTGATAACAGTATGGTGGAGTTTCAATGTTCTGGCAATCCGCGATCCTGATTGATCAACGAAGTGCTAACAGTTCATTGAATTCCACCGTAGTTAAAAACAAAGATGAAATTTCACAGACAAAAGGGCAATGCACATATGATCTGCACGGGGGTCATGCGTATGACGAAGTTCAGTATGGGGCTTGAGATTTTATTATCTCGTGTTTCATACACCCCGCGATGTCAATCTAGCGACTTGGATTATCATGCTTGATGATGGACGTTGGTAGCTTCGGGTTGTTTCGAAACTTTAGAAGCCACGTAAAACAAGTTTTTGCATGAACCGATTAGAGGCGTCTAACTTGGTTTTGCAGGATGGTTTACATGTGCATATGATGTGGTATAGCAAGTCTCATATTAATTCGATTATGTATGAGATGACTATATGATGTAATTTGATTAACATGACCTGCGTATCATGATTCGGCATGATGGCTGGAACCATATGATTGCACTTTAATGACCTGCGTGTCAACCTTATGTAATGCACTTATTTTATTAGCTATAGAAATAGCAATATTATCTGGTGCATCGACAAGGTGGTGGCAATCTTCGCAAAGGTGAACACCGACGCGAATGCCAAAGACGAAGAAATACAAGACTTCTTCGTCAGAAAGGGCTATACCATATCATGCTATTATGAATTGCCTGAGATGTTTATCCCTTATGATGCACCCTTTTGATTGCGCGGTAGTCGCTTTTATTAGGGTGATCTCTCACAAAAATATCAAGTAGTTAGTGTTCTCCCAAGTGTAGCACCGTCACGGCACCTAACTTTTCGGGGTATCACATGGATACATGGGTACGAACGATTAGGGATGTGTGAGGCGGGTGAGTTGAGACCTCGCAGCGAGATCACTTGGTTGTCTTGACGTTCTAGCTTGAAAGTCCTGAGCTCGGAACACGCCCATCGAAAGATGAACAAGAGTCACATAGAGATGTGATTGGCACGTTGGCCTACCGATTGCAATTCTCGTCACTTGAGATGGATACATCCTTGGCGTTGAATTGTAATTTGGATCTTGAATCGCTCACAATCAATTATGAGAGATATTGATTTGAGTGGGAGCGCACTGTAGAATTACCTTATTTAATTCTCAGTGCAATTAATTATGAACTTTGTCTAAGTGTGGTTTGCATAATAGTTGTAGAAGAATGGCTCGTGTTTCCACCTTCCCTATTAAAATTGAATAGCTGTTAAATATCTGGTTAAAACTTTACGGTTGGTAACGTAATATGAGGATTGTCCTCAAGAGTGCCGAGAAGGACTTTGTCCTATCGCATACTTTCGGTATTCTCCCGCTAATGCTATGGATGATATGACTCTCGTCCTTCGATCCAAAAGCTAAAATTCCGTTACGGTCAAGTGAAATATGTTTGCTTCCATGAGACCCAAACTTTGAAAGTTGGGATAGTTATATGATATTCATGGAACTGAAAATTGATTTTCAGATACAAACAAAGGCTAAAAGATATGAGATATCCAAAGCAATGTTTGTTTGCAAAACATTAGTAAAGTGTTTACTATACATTGGACTGATAAAAATGGGATCCAGAAGAACGCCTGTCATATGATATGAAGGTGAATAAAACAACAACTTAAAGAGAAAGGAAGTGTCCGAAGGGTGTTAGTGAAACTTTTCACGCCTAGGAAGTCCGGGGCTAACGCCACTCTTAAGTTGGGTGCTTCTTCTGAGAGTAGGAGAAATACTGAAAGTTAAACTGTTAGAAGTATGAAGGCAAAAGGAAAGAAGACTGGAATATCCAGCTCATGTATGAATGTCATACAAGTTTTTGATGTATAGAAAGCTGGTCAAAGATATAGTTCTTGGGAATTATGGTTAAACATGTTAATCACTAATTCTTGGGTATTGTGAGTTAATCACAAAGATACCCGCTCGATTGCATTCTGTTGCAACTCGATGTAAGAACTACTATGGCCTAAAAGACTAGCCAGGAATGAGGTTTAGATACACGCAGGGAACATAGTAAATGATACTATGCCTTCCATCGGTGTATTCGCTATGTATTTACTTTCATAATTCATTTTAGAGTTTCACACTCTAGCCCTTTGCATAAGGTATCTTGCAAGAAGGTTGTTCATAAGAGAACTTTTGATGTTCGGTGTTATGAATAACATAAGGGCCATACTTTCATTATGAATGAGACGTATGTTATGAATATTGATAATAATACATTACCTCTGGGTTTACTTTCATAATTCATTTTAGAGTTTCATACACTCTAGCCCATTGCACAATGTTTGTTGCAAAAGAGTTGTTCATAAAAACAACAATTGTTGTTCAGTATTATGAATAACATGAAGGGGAATGCTTCCATCCTAGATGGGATGTATGTTATGAATATTGATGGAAATATGATACATCCATAAACACTGACGCTAAATGTCGCAAGACTAAAAGAATACCACACAAGTGTGGCACTACATTTGGTCACATTGGAGAAACCCGCATGGAAAATTCCATTTTGATGGATTTTGAAGTCGTTTGATTTTGAATCATCTGACACTTGCAACTTTCCTCTGAAAAGTGAAGTGACTGAAATATCGTTCACTGGCCATAAGGAACGAGCAAAGAACATATTGGTGATCATACATTATGATGTGTGTAGTCCAATAAATGTTGTTGCAAGTAGTGGATTTATCTATCTTCAGAAATGACTCAAGTAGATATATGGATATTTACTTGTTGAGACATAAGTCTGGATCTTTTGAATTCATTCATAAGATTTTCAAAAATGAAGTAGAAGTTATTGTAACGAGAAAATTATGTTTCTGCAATTTGATTGCGCAAAGGAATATTTGAGTTACAAGTTTAGCGAATGTCTGATGAGTTGTGAAAGGGGTTTCATAACTTGCACCTCCCGGAACATCACTGCAAGTGAAAAGTCCGTGAAGATGTAATCGAACCATTTATGACATGGTAAGATCAAAGATGACATAAATAAATTTGCCATTATCCCTTTTAAAGTGATGCTTTAGAGACTGTGGCTTTTACACTGAAAAGAGCTCCATCGGGTCTGTTGAAATGACGTCATGGTATGGTACGCCCAACCATGTTATATCTTTTCTTAACATTTGGAATATGGGGCTTGTGTAAAAGGTTACAAACCTATTCCAAATCAGACAAGTGCTACTTTGTAGGTTATCCCAAGTAATTGGGTATTCCTCCCTCACTATACCAAGGCAAATAGGTTTGCCACAAAGAACAGTATGCTTTTTGAAGGAAATGGTTCTTTCAAAAAGGTGAGTGGGAGAACACTGCAACTAGACGAGATAAACAGTATCTTCGTCATCAGATCAAAGGAAAGGAACCTTGGAAGTGATTCCGGAGTTTCCTACTGCGACTGATACGGAAGTCTCTACAATAAAATGTATGGACTTCGGTCGAACTTGCAGCTGAACCACGTAGGCAAGGCTCGTGCAAACCTCTCAGGTGCGCAAACGAGATATTGTTGTTGGACAACAGTATACCTATGATACACAAGGAAGCGGTGATGGGCCCTGACTCCGGAATTGGCTAAATGCCAATACAATCCGAGATAGTTTCCATATAAGTGATTCATGATTAAAACCTTGATACACCTTTCGGAAGACTTAGAGTCTAACGAATATTTATGAAACTATAAACTGATGTGGATAAAATGTTTTATCCATAAAGCTCGACTTGTTGCAATAACAAGTTCAAGGAGTTGACTACGATGAGGTTGTTTCACCGTAGCGATGCTTAAAGTCGGTTCTGGTTGAACTAGCAATTAATACATATTTCAATCATGAGATATGAAACATGGATGGCAAAAGAATTTCCATGAAATGGGAATACAAACTAGGATTTGTATGTGATACAGTCCAAAGTAGTTTGTCGATCCAAAGGATGCTAGTGAGTATGCAAACTTCAGAGTTCCAGCAATGGACAGAAGAGAGCAAAATGGAGTTGGAATCTTCGTTTTGATGAAATGATCAAAAGAGTTTGATTTCATCAATGGATAAACGAAGATGCTTGTGTTTCAAGAAAGTAAGTGGGAGCATAATAATATTTCTAAAAACCTTGTGTGCTGGACACATTGTTAATTGGAAATAAATTTCTTGACACGAATTAGGACTTCATTTGAAAATAGTTTTTTCGATGAAGTGCTTGGGCTAAATAGCCTTGATATTAGGCATGATGATCTATGGAGATAGATTTACCTACTGGGGCTGAGCAAAGATACATATTGACAAAATGCTAAAACCTTTTAGCATTGAAAAAACGTCAAGGAGTGATTCTTGCCGAAGTCACATGGAAAGAGTTTTTGCAAGACTCGGTGTCCCAAAACACTGATGAGGAAAATACATGATGGTGATTCCACACACTCTTGTGTTTGGATTAATCATGTATTCCATGGTATGTAAAAACAACCAGATATGTCCAATACTCCAAAGTTGTTGCGAGTATAGATACCATAGTGATCAAAGTACTGATCATGGGACAACAGTGAAAGATGTCATTGAGTACTAGAGCAGTACTGATGACATGTTTTCTCGCAAGCAGAGATTATGAAGTGCTCGTTGTAAGTAATTACATCGATACAGTCTTCATCAATGCTCCATGCGATTTTCGATTTAAGTTAAGGGTTTTGTGTAATACACAACATGGTGGCACGGTAGTTGGAAATTGTTCCAAACAAGATACTGTGGCGAATTCTATAACAAAGGCTAAGTATGTTGACGCTTTAGAAGCGACAAAGAAGTTGTTGAATCATATAGTTCATTCATGAACTTAGTATGGTTCCAAGATGGTTTTGTTCTATGGGACACTATTGCAGATAGTTGCTCCATAGCTCAGTCTGAGGAATCAGGTTTCGACCAATGATTCACACATATGCAAAGCCAAGTCCACACAAAATATGAATTTTGTGAAAGCGTGAAAATGCAAGGATATGCAAAGTTACACACGGAGCTGAAGTTGTCAGATCCGTTGGACATCAGGCTATACCACAAGCGAAGCATATTTTACACCTGTATGCCATAGGTGTAAAGTGCATTAGCATTGACTAGATTATTGACTCTAGTGCAAGTGGGAGTCTGTAGGAGATATGCCCTAGAGGCAATAATAAATGTTATTGATTATCTCCCTGTTCATAATTAGGTTTATATTCCATGCTATAACTTCTATGGTTCTCGAGTCTGCAATAACCACGAGGCTTGGAGGAAGACTCATATGCACGTGTGGGATAATAAACGGTAAAATGTATTCCTAGTCTGGCCTCTAAGACTAGCTCAAGTGTTGCATGATGGTTCTATTTTCCTGATCATGGGCATGGCTATGCCGGCAACTTTGAGGGCACAATGTTAGGAGAACATTTGTGTTGAATCAGCCCGAATTGATGTTATGCTATGAGATACATTCGTCACAAGTTAATGGTTAATAACACAGAGATGGTTAACGTTTGCATGATTCCTTAGACCATGAGAGTATCGAGTTTCTTCATGCTTGCTTCATGAACTTTGGGGTTTGTTAAACGTCATCCGTAAATGGGCGGCTATTACGGCGGCTTACGGGTTCATGGAAAAGTATGTCTAGTAACTTGATAGCTCAAGATTGGGATTTGCTCCTCCGACGATCGAGAGATATCTTTGGGCCCTCTCGGTGTTACGGTATCCATCATCGTCTGGCCAGACACTTTGTGATTTGATCACGGGGATGCCGGAACATGGGAACGAGAAAAGAGAACAATACCGGTAACGAGGTAACTGGCATAGTGGACAAGTTGTTGATCCACGGGGATGCCAACATGTCTCACCTCGGGTATTTGTAACATATCGCGAAGCAACAGGAATAGCACCCGGCAACTGGAGGTTCACTCGAATATTCATTCGTGTGGGTATAGGGGTCAATATGGGTGTCCACGGCTCCGATGTTGAACATTAATCGGAAGGGGATCCGGGTCATGTCTATACTTCACCGAACCTATAGGGTCACACGCTTAAGGGTCATCTATCTGCTGAATACTAGACCAGGAGTGTGAGAGGAAATCGCCGGAAAAGTTTCGGACAGCGGAAAAGTTCCGCAGAGAGAACATCGGAACAGTTTTGGTAAAACTGAAAAGTTGTTTCAGGGGATACCATTAAGTCAAATTGGTTTTGGCACATGCCTGATAATTCTTGGAGGGTGCCAGAATCATTCTGGAAACTTCCGGGAATTTTCCGGAAGAAAAACGGGAAATGTTTCGAAGCTGCCGGAACCTCTTCAGATGCTTTTCGCAGATCAAATCACTAATCCGGAATTGTTTCGGAACGCGTTGAAAATTATTTTAGTGGGTACTAGAAATGTTCTAAGCCCACATAAATATTTTCAGTTCGAACGGACGCTGAAAAATGTCGTCGTGAATAGTGAAAGTGCTTTTTGGGAATTTTATGGAAACTTTTGGGATTTTCTCAAAAGGCTTCTAGAATGCCTTAGGCACTAAGGAAGCCCCCTTGGGGGGTCCCCCATGAGGGTGGCCGGCCATGGTGGTGCTCCTTCATGGAGCTCCACATGGCACACCTTTTTGCCCTTTATTCTTTTATGTATGACATAAAGTAGGGGCACTTTGGGACTTTTGTATGCCAATTTTGCCCCTTGGCTTTCCTATAAATAGAAGTGGATGGGCTGCCCCAAACCACACTCTTGCTCTCATACACATGCCATCTGATGTTATCTGGCTTCTCTCTCCCTCCCACGAAAAGAGTTTCGTAGAGCCGAAAGGCTGTCTGGGTTCCGGCAGGAACTAGTTCTGGACGGCGAAGCCCTGCCGGATAGATGACACCGTATGTGTGCAACTCTGTAGAGAGATCGTTGTTTCGGTCTTAGTTCGAGAGTGCCTCCCTAAGGGCTGTCCGTGTGACCATCCGAGTTTCGAAGGTCCTCCTGAAGGGCTGTCCGAGTGATCGTTCGAGTTTCGAAGGTTCTCCCGAAGGGCTGTCCGCGACACCGTCCGGGGGACTGTCCAACCTCCTCCCGGAGGGCTGTCCGGGGGGCGGATGAGCGTATACATCCTCGCGGTTGGGAGGTTGTAAATCCTAGCTGCGGGGATCTGCACCGCCGATCGTCATCGACTCTACTTCCGCTGCGCTACGAGTCAGTAACGAAAATGATCAAACCTTGTATGCAGTCTCCATAGTGGTCCTCGGCTGGTGCGTAGGTCGGAAAATTTTTGTTTTCTGCTACGTTACCCTACACTCTCGACCACCATCACCACCACCACCATCACCACCCCCTCGGCCACCACCAACATTCCGAAGAGAGGACAAGATTTCTCCACGAGTGAGCTCCCAATACTTTCTTGTGGTTTCATCCATTGTGTTTGGATTCATGAACATGATAGCATACTCTTCGGCCTTCTTCGCATCACGAATCCTCTCCTCCTTAAGTGCAAACCTACGCTCCTCGGTCTTCAACTTTCTCTCTTCGTCCGTCAACTTGGTCTTCCACTTCTCATCCTCGAAGGCCTTGAGCTCATTCCACCTCACCATCTTGTCTTCTTTGCGTTCGGCCGCCAACACCTTGTTGGTCTCGATCATTGCCACAAGTTCATCCTTGTAAGTGTCACCGAATGCATTCCTCTTCTTTCTTTATTTTGCAATCTTGTTTGCTTCCGGTCTATTGTTGGCATCTTAATCAACCTCGTCGTCGTCCTCAATGGATATGCTCAACCTTGACCTCTTCGAAGTGGTCTCCGCAATTCTTTGGATCCACTTCTCATTCTTGCATAGATCTTTGTAGCAATGATGCAAAATGAAGGGCTTGTGCCCGAACTTGGTGTTCCGATGCTTGAATACCTCTTGAATGTAGTGGGCATACTCTGCCACTTGCACACCACTCGGTGGAACATGGTTCACTTGGTCGATGCAACCAAACCATCGGTTGCATTGATCATGGATGCTGCTCCAACGATGCCCAAGCGAACCTTGTGTACGGCTTGATCGCACGTCCACGGAGGTGTTGTAGTAGACGGGATCCTCTCCCAAAACATGGTCTTGGTTTGATTCGTTCCGATCGTTGCATCCATGGAGATGGCACACCAAGCATCGCAAAGCGCAAGGTCCTCCTTTTAGTTGTAGTTTTGGGTGCGGCTCCTTGAGGCCTTGGTGCTTGCATCGGTCACCTCCACCACCTCCTCCTCGGCCACCACCTCTTGGACCTCCTCCTCGGCCTCCTCCATGTCTTGGGTGGCCGAATGATCCCAAAACGAGTCATAGTTTAGATCATCAAGGCCAACGGTGGCCGAGGACTCTAGCGATGCGAGGAATTCGACCGTGTTCATCTCCGCTCTACAATGTCAAAGCAAGCACTATAAACAATCACTACAGATCACGAACAATCACTATCGAATACCAACAGGACGCGAGGTTTTAATTTTACCTTGTTGGCATTTCATCGAGCACTTGGCGGCCGCGTTTTTTGTTGCCGGCTATGACCGCCGCTCGCGCCGAAGCACTCGCCGTAGGGGCAGCCAGAGTTGCCGCCCGAGGCATAGGCTTTGGACGAGGCGCCACTGCGGTCTTCTTTATCTTCTTCTTGGCGGCCGCCTCAGCGAGCGCCGCCGCCGCCGTCGTCGGCTTTCGAGCCCGTCTGCCTCCGTAGGTGCGACAAGAGGACGACATGCCGTTGCCGGAGATACGATGGCCACCCCGGACACCATTGGCACGGTTGGTGGCGGAGCTTGGACCCGGTGGTACTTTGTCATCCCCAAGCTTTTTTTTGGCACCGGTGGCTGGCCGGGTTAGCGAGGGTTGGCTATCCATTCCGGCCGGCTCGGAGGTCATCGATGGCGGCAGCAGGGGGTGGCGCCGGCAGGGGTGGGAGGCAGTGCGGCGCTGGAGGGCGAGAGGGTGTTTTACTCGGCCACCGCACGATGTAGTATATTTAGGGAAATATTGAAGGGAATAGGGAGTTGGAGTAAAAATTATACTCCCTTAATGTTTTTAGGGGATCGGCTAGGTCCATCGTAAGGGAGTAAACCGGAAATTTAACTTCCTTAGAGCATCTACAGCCGGACCCTCTATATGCTCCTCAAACACCCGGAACACCCTCCCGGTCACTGACCGGTCACAAAAATGCGAGCCAACCGGACCCCTCATATCCGTCTCAAACGCCCGGACTGACCGGCACCCTCCTATTCATCTCAAATATGAGGACGATATGAGGGCTCGCGGACGCGCCTGGGCAGTCCGCCACATAGGACGCAACCCCACTCCGGACCACCTTTTCTCTTTTCTTATTCATTATTTTCTTTCTCTCTCTTCTTGTCCACCAATCACGTGAGAGTGACCGGACATATGAGAAGAAAAATGAAAAGTATGATTGCGCGGATCAAATTATAGGGGCTCAAAATGAACACGTCCGGTCACTGACCGGGCGCGTCCGCGGGCGTTTAAGTGGTCAGATTTGCTAGGTCTGGCTGTAAATGCTCTTATTAGTGCATTAGGGATCGGTTAAAAATGCCCTAGTGGCTTACTCCTACCCGCTGCGCGTTTGATGACTTTCCACGTTGCGGATGAAGCCGACAGCAACATCTCACGGATTCCAGAGTCCGGGCCGGACTTCAGCGAGTAGTATAGGCCGTGGAAATCGGACATGGAGTTTTTGCTCCCGAGTTCATATGCACCCTCATGAACAGTAAAATCAAAAAAAATAGTAAATAAATTCAAAAAAAATTGAATTTTTTTTGTGGTAACTTTGACAAATGTTTTGTATGCTTGCAAAATTTCAGCTCAAAATAACATTTGTGGAACTCGGGAAAAAAAACAAAATCGATGCTCCAAAAATGCTAGTTTTGAATACATTTTGGACTGTTGATTTTATTTTTTTCGCTACGACTTCCACGAATGTTCTTTCGTGCTGAATTTTGGTACACATGTAAAACATTTGTCAAAGTTTACCACAAAAAACATTCAGAATTTTTTGAATTTGTTTACTATTTTTTTCGATTTTACTGTTCACGAGGGAGCATTTGAGCTCGGGAGTAGAATAGGACTTTCGGTGGAAATCTTTGTTCCAGCAAAGTACTTACATAGCACCCGTGAACGATCCAAGAGTCCTCCAGTTCAGCTCAATTTTTGTCATTGGCGCTCCTTAGCGCATCTATTGCTGACGCGCACACAGCATGCCCGGCCCAGGTAGCTGGTGAACCGGTTGACTGGATCGCCTTTGACTGCTGACTTTAGAAGATATAAAATGAAAAATTGAAACAGTTCACAGATTTTGGATAAAATCATAAAATTTAAAAAATATCATATATTTGAATAAATTCATGCATTTGAAAAAAAATACAGACACAAAAAAAGTACAGTCATTTGAAAAAAGTTTACGTGTTTCAAAAAAAAGTTGATGAATAAGAAAAACATTTATTGATGTCAAAAAATTAATTATGAGTTTTAATAAAAATATTCAGAAATTGAAACAGAAATTATTGTTTTAAAAAAAATCAAGAATTTGAGAAAAAGGTTCACAAACGGGAAAAAATCTCGAATGTGAGATAATTGAAATTTCTTAACGATTTTAAATTTCTTCTAAATTTAATAGAAAATAATTATTTTAAAAATGAAATAATCAGGAAAATTGACATGAATAAAATGAAACGAAAACGAAGAAACGAACAGAAACTGGCCTAAAATCTGACAGAAACAAAACAGAGAAAAAACGGGCCAGAAAAAAAGCACGAGGAAACCAGACTACAACTGCAGTAGTAAATGGGCTGGTCCGTCGCAGTTAAGGGGTATGTGCGGCACGTATGGATTAGCCGCAAATTCGTGGCTCTCGTGGAAGAAAAAAATAAAACGTGTTTTTTTTAGTTTTCGAGAGGCACAGCCGTGTCTCTTGCGAAATCAAATCCGTACCTCTCGCGGAAGAAAAAAAATAGAAATGTGTTTTTTTTTCGTGTCTCTCGCTGAAGTGCATTCAGGACGGTCCAGGCTCTAATCTTTGCCTCCGAAAAAAACTGTGTAATTTCTATCGAACATGTATACTATATATACCCTCAAAAAAACATATGCCCTAAAAAAGGCAAAAAAAAAAATCCGACACATCGATGGCCAGGAGGCGTGAGCGGACCGTGACATTTCGAGCGTTCTCGCTCGCCATCGTTTTCGTGCGTGTTTTCAATCCATTAAATCGCGTCCGTTTCACGCCAGATCTCTTGTACAGCGAACCTTCCATTAATCCACAATTACTAGTACGTTGGCTCGATTTTTCTGGGGCCACGAGCATTCTGGTCTGGATGCTGTGTGCGTAGGCCGACGGTGCACCGCACATGCACATGGAGTGTGAAATCCCAGGACGGGAACGCTGTCATTTTCTTCTGTGACGGCGACGACGACGACGACGACCGCACACGGAGAAATCACGGTTACCGTCACGGAAACATCGCGCGCGGAGGAGGTCGAGCTGAGGTGATGAGCTGTCGAGGCAGGGAGAGACAGGGCCAACGTCAATGCTGTAGTTTTGGGGAAGGGCGCAAATATATACGCCGACAATACTTGCAAATATCTTGATTCGAGACTCCTTTTTTTGTGAACAGGAACGATCTCAGCTGGAAGAGACATTTTTTTTTTTTGAACAAGGTCGAAGCCAAGATAAAAAGTCGCCGGAGCCAACACAAACAAGTAGCACTAATGTATCCACTTAAAAACAAAGTGGCAACAATATGTGGCTAAAACATGTGTAGCTCGTAGTAACATGTGTATGATATCTTTTAGTAACCTCACATAAATAAGAAATAATATATTTGCCAATGTATCATAACAAAATAAGCTCTGATTAGAAGAGTAGTTACATCTCTATTTTTCTTGACATCTACGACTTTTCATCTTCAAAAAGTTAATCTATCACATCCTAACGTGTAGTTGAATATAGAAGTTTTGGCTCCAAGAAGCAAATGATGCAGTAGTTCATGAAATCAACACGTCAAACAAACCCTAGAATGATAGGAGCATATGAATTTTATACAATAGAAGGAATATGAATTAGATGAAGAAATCGGTTTTAGTGCCACTTACAGATCGAATCTGCGAAACATATCTTCAATTTTTATGAAGGAGAGGCTTGTAGATCGGGAACGGCTAGGGCAACGGCGGGCAGCTCTAGTGAACACATGGGACGAGCACACGACACCTGAAGAAAGAAAAAGGGGCGACATGGGATCGAGATCGAGCACAGGCGTGAACTAGAACGAGCGACGCTGACCTTTTTTTTTATACAAGAGCGATCCTGATTTCCTTTTTTTTTTTTGAGACAAGAGCGATCCTGAGTTCCTGACTCCTCCTGATCGATCTATTGTTTTGAGATCGATCGGTAGTGAGACTGGGCCTGCGTGCCCGTGAGATGATCGATCCAAGTGGAAACGGGCCTGCGTGCGGCGCTGTTTTGGGCTGCTATCTTTTGGGTATTCTTTTGCACGGGGGTCAGTTTTCTTTTCAATGCATCATTTTCTTCATGTGTTGTATGTATGTAACAGTGTTTGGGCCACGGTCATCGCGGTCAATTGACCCCGGTCCAACGCTGTAGCTCTGCCCCTGTTTGTGAACAGGAATGATCTCAACTCGAATTAGTCTTATGAGATTTATTATGAAATCTATTTTCATATTATTGTATTTGGTGTTGTAGATTTGGCATATTTTTCAATTGAGTTGGCAAGATTAAACAAGTTCGGCATAGGACAAGTCTAGAACTCCAATTATTTTAAAACCAAGAGAGGTATTAAGAGCAACTTTACTAGAGTCGTTGTACTTATAGTCCCCACAATACATATGCAGCGTCCTATTTACGGTCATTATACTTCATGTGTATTTAAAGGCTGATCAAGCAACTTAAAAACATCATATCTTAGAGTAACTGTAGACAAATCGCCATATTTAGCGGATCGACATATATGAGGATCAACACATAAAATGGCACTCTTTTAGAGTCTTCGTATGTGCCTCGATCATCATATGTTCTGGAGCTCACATCATATCTTCCTTGAGAGGCCAGGAGGCGTGTGAGCATGTTTCAAACGCATTTCAGGCTCACCAGGTGACGTGTAAACACACATGCGTCGTATCTTCGCTCAACCATTAAACCAACATGTACAAACCGTGCCTAAGAGTAATATCTGACCCATTTCCGAGCTTAAGAGTAATCCTTTGCATATGCTCGGGCATGCATCGTACCCCTCCCAGATTGTTTGATAGGTCAGATTGTCCAACTTTATCGGGACAACAACATAGCATGCAGATTTTGTGGGACCTATAAATAGGATCCTTCTTTTCCACGAGGTAGGGGGTCACCCCAACACTTTCTCCACCATTATTGTTCTACACCTAAATATCTTGAGATATCCCTTCTTAGACACCCATACCTTCTGTCCTTTTACGGAGAGCAAGACGATATCTTGATCTACTACTTCAACAAAGAAAAACTCGAGTTCATCGAGCCCTCGCAAGATCCTTCATGAATCTTGTTAATCTTTGGATTTGGGGGAAACCCTAGACGGTTGGTGTTTTCCGGAAACTTAGAAGTTGTGTGGTTGTGCCTCTGGCTCATTTGTGGGGATTTGGAACTCGCACCAGGAGCTAACCTAGTGAGAGGGAACTTGGGCATATGTTGACCGAGGTTCTTCGAGACATAGGCGAGGCATTTATTGTCGTGAGCGCGTTTGTTCTTTCCAATCTCTTCAATCACTTTGTATCTAACCCTAACTTTCCTTGTTGTTATTAGTTGCTTATTTAGCTGTCTTGTGTAGCTTGTTAGCTTGTTGTAACTCATCATATAGGATATATCACCTAGTTGCATATCTAGAGAACTTACATTTCCATAATACTACTACTCGGTGAAGAAGGGGTTATAAATGACGATGGAACCACATGCCTCGTTGTCGTGGGTGTCATGAGGCATCCCCCGTCGGCTGGTCGTCCTCCAACTCAAGACAGGAAGAGCTCGGGGAGCTGCCATGGCGGCCGCATCATCGCGATTTGAGTTGTTCATAGTACATGGGGCGATGATAGACCATAGATCTGGCTGTGGTGTTGGTGGATCCACGATTTGTGGCCAACAGAGGTTTCTCAATTGGGATTTTGCACATGCTCGAGTGGCAAGGGTTAGGGACAGTGGTAGATTCCATTTATAGTCGGCCGACTGTGCAGGGATTGGGCGGTGTGGCCTTCGAGTCCATGACTGTAAGTGTTGCACCTACTGTTTCGAATTGGTCCAAACTAGATTATAGAAAGTGCTTCGAGTCGTATCTTTGTGGATGAAGTAGTATGTGGTGTACTCAGGGAGGCATCCAGGAGTCTACAGTTCATGGTAGACATCTCATGAATAAGTCAATAGTTCAGAAAAGCCTAGCTATGGCGTGCCAAGATTGACCTTGCTCGCGCAGGGTTCCAACGCCACCAATATCGTGCTAGTGAAAAATGTTACTGGTGTCGTTGGGGCCTACGTCGGCAGTATTTTGAGATCTGCTGGCGTGCCACGCGTCCAACGCCAATAGTAAATTCATGTTTAACTGTCCTTCCATGTTTTCCAACGCCACCAATATGATTCTTCACTAACAAAAAATATATACAACAATCTAAACCTAGTCTATATATGCAGCAATTTAAACTTAACTGGTTTCAACTTCACAAAAGTTAGTAGTTCTAAAGTACGAACTTCACAAACTCCACAAACGACGGTACTACTAGTTCATCTTCACAAAAGGTCATCATCAACCAAACTACTTACATCTCACATATCTCTTTGAAGGATTAACTTTATCTCGCGTAGCTTGTTCCTATTGCTCTCCCCTCTTGTTTGAAATGGGTTTTCTCCATCTTCAGCTGGTTCTCTCAGTCCCCAGGAGCTTTATTTCCTTCTTGAGTGGATCCCTCTCTCAGACCAATTGATCCTTCTGCTCCTGCAGCCTAAGTATCTCATCCTTCTCAATCTGCAAACGAGGAATTCAACTCCCTGAGTGCCTTGATTGTACTCTCGAGAGACGCGATCAGTTCGTGATTGAGCATGTCCACGTCACAAACCTTCTCCTCGACGGGTGCCGGAGACGGGTGTCGTGCATAACACATATGCATGTGTTTGCAATGCTCATGGATATTTTTGTAATCTTACCCGGTTGGTGCTCCCTTCGCCTCTGTCGACGTCGGCATACGCCGCAAAATTGCAAGAAGACCAGTAGTGGCGGTTGTAGGTACTCATTGGCTACAACTACACAATAATAACAAGTCAGGCACGTCAACATATGTTAGTGATATGAACTAAAGAGGATATGAAGTAGAGTATATGCTAGTGATATGAACTAAAGAGGATATGATAGAACAACACTTGCCAAACTAGGCCTAGTCTGTCGTAATGACATTTACTCATTGGCTGCAACTAAAAGAATGGAAGTGCATCTAGTGCCCCTTAGTGATTTTGGTGTATTGAAGACTTATAGGTTAAGGGACTAATATGTGTGTGAATGTACACAAGCTCTATAAGTCGCTGAGGAGTTTGATATATACGAAGAATGTCAACCCCTAAAAATGAATGTCTTCAACTGAAGACTTTGATGCTTTCTTGAAGACTTTGGAAATGAAGAATTTGGTGTGTCATTGAAGATATTGATACGAGGACTATGAAGCGTGAAGACTTTTGTTTTTGTAGTTTCATTTCCTTTCTTTCAATCATAGGAAACACTGTACTGTTAAAGGGGGTCGAGGTAATACTAAGGAAAAAAATTCCAAGTGGTGCTCATCTTAAAGCCTACACATACCCAAAACCTTCGAGTGAAGCCTTTGGAAATCTCTTGCAGTTTAGTCAATTTCTTCAGTGACAGAGACGAAGTTATTCTGGTCTCTGAGGAATTTGTTCTGACTGAGGAGTTAGGATTTCGCCAGTGCGAATTGCCTACCGTGAGGAATATGATAGCCCCGAGGAATTTGAGAGTTCAAATCTCCGACCGTTGTTGTGCCTTGCGCCAGCTCTCCAGATATCTTATCCACATAACGGTCATATCATTAGGGGCATTTATGTCATATCATGTCGGGTTGCACCCTGGCTATAAATAGCCGCCCCCCTCAACCACTAGCTGGTTGGCTGCTCCGAGAGAGATTAACAAGTGTCATTTGAGAGCAACCCATCCTCTGAGGACTTTGAGAGAAAATCATCAGTGAGGAAAAACCCAAAACCCAAACCACCCAAACCCAAAGTGATTGAGCATCACTGAAGAGATTGTTCCTGTGTGGAACCGACGCTTTTTTACCTTTGAAGACTGTGCACCTTCTAGACGGTTAGGCGTCATGGTCTAGAGCAACCAAAAGGAAATTCTGGATCGCCGGGTGACCGAGTTTGTGAGGGTTTGGAAGTCTTCCCTGAAGACTTACCACGAGTGTTGGGCGAGGTCTGTGTGACCTTAGCTCAAGGAGAATACAGTAAGGACTGTGTGTCCTTTGGTTTAACTACCAAGCCGCTCCAAACCAGACGTACGACTGTCACAACAGTTGGAACTGGGTCATCAAATCATTGTCTTCACTAAGCTCCTGGTTCTATTTCCTCAACCCTTTCATTTCCTCATTAACCTGTTGATGAAATTGATCATTACTGTTTGAAGACTTTGACTAAAGACTTTCTCAATTTCCTCATCTCAATTTCTTCAGTCACTTTGTCTATCACCTGCTTATCCGGTTTTCACGCTACTTGTGCTCTGTGTATGTTCGATTTCATCATGATGACTATGCTACGGCCATGTTATGCATGCACTTGAGTACTTATTCCGCTGCTAGTATTTCGTCACTTAGCAAATTCCTCATCTAGTAATTCCTCAGTGACGAATTTGTAAAAATCGCCTATTCACCCCCCCTCTAGTCGATATAACGCACTTTCAATTGGTATCGGAGCAAGGTACTCCCTTGTTTTGTGTGATTTTGATTTAACCACCTGGAGTTTTCGTTATGCCGACTGCAGGCCTGATCAATGTCTCCGCTGGGTGTCCTACCTTCGATGGGACGGACTACCCATACTGGAAGAACAAGATGCGCATGCATCTTGAGGCAATTGACAACGATCTCTGGTATGTTGTGGAAAATGGTGTTCCCTCCGTCACTCCCACTGTCACTGCTACTGATGTGAAGAGATTCAAGGAACTCGACTCTCAAGCGAAGAATATCATATGTGGCCATCTGAGCAAAGGTCAGTATGGTTGAGTGAGTGCTTTGGAGACTGTTAAGTTTATCTGGGATAGGCTGTCCAAAGTCAACGAAGGTGTTTGAACTCAACGTCACTCTCGAGTTGATGTTCTTCGCAATCTCTTCAACCACTTCAATAGACTTGACAACGAAAATGTTCACTAAACTTTTGATTGTCTCACTTATATCTCTAATGAGCTTCAGGCTCTTGGTGCCACTGACATCACCGACCATGAGGTGGTGAAGAAACTGTTGAGATCTCTTGATTCCTCATGCGATACACTTTCTTTGATCATTCAAGAACGTGGAGACTACAAGTCACTAGATCCTGCTGATATTCTTGAGAGACTCAATACTCATGAATTCCAACAAGCTGAAAAGAGATACCTCTACGGACCAAGCTATGGAAGAACTCGTGCACTGAAGGCAAAAGCAATTTCCTCATCTGAAGGCGAAGAATCTGACAGTAGCCTTGGTGATCCTGAAGAATTGAGTCAGGAGCTAGCAATGATCGTGAGGAAATTCCAAAAGTTCTCAAGGAGAGGCCGATTTGGAAAATCATCAAGAAGTGGCCTGAAGAAGTCAGAATCCTCATCAAGCGACTACAAGAAGAGAACTTGCCACAAATGCAAGAAGTCTGGCCACTACGTCGCTGGCTGTCCTCTCTGGGGAAAAGAATCAAAGAAGAAGAAATACAAGCATGATTGTTCTGATGACTTGAAGAAAAAGAAGAAATCTTCAAAGTCCTCATCGCACAAGAAGAACAGTTCGAGAAAGGCTCGGGCACTTATTTGCAAGGAAATGGATTCTGAAGAAGAATCTGAAGAATATGAGGAAGAGGAGGAATCTGAGGAGGAGTCAGACGCTGGTGTGGCGAGCCTAGCTCTTGCTACTGCTTTCGTCAGCAAGTCAATCTTCAACACTGAGGAAAGTGATGACGACTCCAACCTTGACAACGATGACTTTGCCCCCACCTATTGCTTCATGGCAAAAGTTGCCAAGGCATCCACGGAGTGCCCCATCTTTGATGGCACAGATTATCCTAAGTGGATAGTTCTGATGCGGAAGCACCTCCTATCTATAAACAGCGAGTTATGGACCGTCACAAAACTGGGACTGGCGGATCTCTGCAAGATGGCTAATGCTGAAGACATTCTTAAGTACACTCAGTTGGATGCTCAGGCAAGGAATATCATCTGCTCTAGCTTATCAAAGGACATGTTCAAGAGCATCTGTCATCTCCAAAATGCAAAGCTCGTATGGGATAGGATCTTTGACGTCAATGAAGGTTATCGCACTCGTCAAGATTCCATGTTCATCGAATACAACAATTTCCTCAAATCTCTAGAAACAGATCCAGTTTCATCTTGCTCATCTATGTGTCTCATGGAAAAAGGCTCCAAGGTACTCAAATATCATTCCTCATCTGAATCTAGTGAATGTGAATCTGATGAAAACCTCAAACCTAGCTATTCCAAACTTGCTAATATTGCCACCAAACAATAAACTGCTTTGGAAAGGGTTCAAAAATTGCTAGACAAAAGCGATAACCTGTTGAATGAGGAAATGGATCGTACTCAAACGCTGACTAAGGACCTTCAAAGTCTTCAGTCTAAGTATGATAACCTTCAAAGTCGTCATGATACTCTCTTAGATGATCATGAGAAGCTTTCTTATGAATTTCTTCAAAGAAAGCAGGATCTTGAGAAACTAAGGGTGTCTCATGAAGATCTTCAAAGGGATAACGATTCTTTGCTTGCTCAACAGATCAGTACCGCTCAGGAAGATTTCGTTCCACCTTGTTTGAAATGTATCAAACGTGAAACTACTAATTCTTCACCTAAAAGTTCAAATGCTTCTATCGCTGCAAATTCTTCAACTATTTATGTGGTCACAAATTCCTCATCCGATGATACCACAAGTGTCACTGATGAAAATGCAGGGTTGAAGGAATTTTATATGACAGGCATATACAAAAGCCTCAAAGGGCATCAAACCGTTTGCAATGTGCTTAAAAAGCAGATTCTGAACAGGAACCCCAGGAAAGCGGGTATTGCCTTTGAGAGCAAACTCAATGTTGATGGATCCTACTGGAAACCTGAGCAGTACCCCAAGACCTCATGGGTTGCTGCAAAAGGACCTCATGTAGATCCATCCACCTTATCTGGCTTTACATGTGAATCTTCATATTCCTCTGATGGGTCATTTGACTCCAACTATAAACTGTTCAAAAAACAGAATGGTGAAGTATTTGCCAGATATGTTGGTACTAACTGCAGGAACGGTCCTCTGATGAAGAAAATCTGGGTCCCCAAAAGGTACCTTGAAACTCTTCAAGTGAATGTCATCATGACACCACCAGTGAAGAACAGGAACCCCAGATCAAATTCTTCATTTGGACCAAAGTCTTCACAAGGACCAAAGTCCTCGCATGGACCAAATTCTTCATATGGTCATAAGTCATATCATTCTCGTGCTAATGCTTTTGTTTCGCAGGGAAAATCTAAGGGTCATGAATATGTGCATTATTCTTCAAATCATTTTGTTCATAAGTCCTCGATGAATTTCTCTGCTTATTCATATGAGTACTCTAACCCCCCCCCCCTCCTGTGAAATGAAGTGCACTTGCTTCATTGCCACCTTTCTCATATGGAGCTTGCAGAATGATGAACTCTTTACCACCCCTCCAGATGTGGGTGGTGAAGAAATTGAACTAATCTCTTATGCAGGGTCAGGTCTCCACACGAACTTGAACATCTGAAGAATTTGCTGGAGACCTGAGGAAATGCTTGAAAGGACGCAAGCTAATTACGAAGAAATGAATCATTCATTTCTCACGTCCTCACATTACTTTTATTAATATACTATGTGATGAAATTCTATCTGATGAATTTGATGTCATATTATTCACTCTGAAGTATATGTGTTCGTAAGTGGCACTAATGCATCTGCAGGATGAGCCACCTAAAGCAACTGAGTGGGTCCTCGATAGTGGATGTACCAACCACATGACATGTGACAAGAATCTATTTATGTTCATTCCACTTGCTCCATCTCATCTGAAGCATATCACCTATGCTGACAAAGGAAAAAGCAAGGTATTGGGTCTAGGTAAGGTTGCAATCTCGAAGGATCGACACATGGATAAGGTGATCCTTGTCGAATCCCTCGGATTCAACCTCATGTCTGTCCCAATGCTTTGTGATCTTGATATGGTTGTCATTTTTCGAAAATATCGTTGTGTTGTCGTCATGGAAGCTAAGAAATCCAAAGTCTTCGAAGGATTTAGGAGAGGAGACTTGTCTATTGTTGATTTCTCTATAGGTCCACAGCCGGCTAAATGTCTACTTGCAAAAGCTTAAGAAGGTTGGCTATGGCATTGACAACTTGGGCACGCAGGCATGAGGAACTTGGACACGCTTGCGAAGAAAAAACACGTCGTTGGCATTGAGGGTGTCAAATTCCTCAAGGATCACTTATGTGGGGCTTGTGAGTCTGGAAAGATGACCAGGCCCAAGCATCCCTCCAAGACTATCATGACTACCACTCGTCCTTTTGAATTGCTTCATATGGATCTCTTTGGTCCCACTCACTATGACACACTAACAAATACTGCTTGTTTATATGGCTTTGTCATTGTTGATGACTTCTCTCGTTATACTTGGGTGCATATTATCTTGTACAAATCTGAAGTGCAGGAAGTCTTTGGACGGTTTTCTTCAAGGGCCTCGACGAATTTCGGCATTAAGATCAAGCATATCAGGAGTGATAATGGGACCAAGTTCAAGAACACTGGTCTTGATGACTATCTTGATGAACTTGGTATTACTCATGCCCCATATACTCCTCAGCAGAATGGCGTCGTGGAGCGCAAGAATAGGACCCTTGTTGAGATGGCTCGCGCCATGCTTGAAGAATACAAGACCCCTCGCCACTTCTGGCCTGAGGCAATCAATACTGCTTGCCACATCATCAACAGGGTATATCTTCACAAATTCCTCAAGAAGACTTCATATGAACTCCTCACTGACAAGAAACCCAATGTGAGTAATTTCAAAGTATTCGGTGCTAAATGCTGGATTAGAGATCCTCACCACAGTTCTAAATTTGCACGGAAAGCACATGAAGGTTTTATGCTTGGTTACGGAAAGGACTCGCACACCTACAGAGTCTTCAACACCTATGACAACAAGGTTGTTGAAACTGTAGATGTGCGGTTCGATGAACTAATGGCTCACAAAGAGAGCACCTACCTCCTGTGCTAGATGAAATGCCTCCTGAGGAATCCATTAGGTTCAAGGCCACTGAAGATGTGATACCCACTGAAGAACCTCTACCTTCGGAAGAAGTTGTCCCGGTCACTGAAGACATTCATGCTAGTGCACCTGAGGAAAATGATGCTGAAGAAAATGCTCAACCCCAACAAAGTCATCAACCAGCTCATCCGAGAATTGCGAATGAAGTGCAGATTGAGAAAATCCTCGACGATATCAACGCACCAGGTCCTCTCACTCGCTCAAGAGCTTCACATTTGTCTAACTTTTGTGAGCACTTTGCTTTTGTCTCTATCACAGAGCCCACCAAAGTTGATGAAGCATTTATGGAGCCTGAGTGGATTCAAGCTATGCAAGAGGAATTGCATCAGTTCAAGCTTAACAACGTGTGGGAACTTGTCAAGCGCCCAGATCCTGGCAAGCACAATGTCATAGGTACCAAGTGGATCTACAGCAACAAACAAGACGAACTTGGTCAGGTAGTGAGGAATAAGGCCCGTCTTGTAGCACAGGGCTACACACAGGTTGAGGGAATTGACTTGGATGAAACTTTTGCACCTGTTGCTAGACTTGAAGCTATTTGCATATTGCTTGCTTATGCTAATCATCACAATATCATCTTATATCAAATGGATGTGAAAAGTGTATTCCTCGATGGTAAGCTTGAGGAAGAAGTATATGTTGCTCAACCACCAGGTTTTGAAGATCCTAAGCATCCTGACAAAGTCTTCAGACTCCACAAGGCTCTCTATGGCCTCAAGCAAGCCCCTTGGGTGTGGTATGACACTCTGAAGGAATTTCTCATGAAAAAAGGCTTCAAACCCGGTTCACTTGACCCAACTCTTTTCAAAAAATCATATGATGATGAATTATTTGTGTGCCAAATATATGTGGACGATATTATCTTTGGCTGTACTGACAAACATTACAGTGACGAATTTGCCTATATGACGAGTGAAGAATATCAAATGTCTATGACGGGAGAGCTGAAATTCTTCTTAGGCCTTCAAATTCGTCAACAACGCAATGGCATCTTCATATCTCAAGAGAAATATCTCAAGGATGTCCTGAAGAAATTCGACATGTAGGATTGCAAAGGCGTCAAGATTCCAATGCCCACAACTGGTCAAATCTGCACTGACGAAAATAGTAAAGATTTCGATCAGAAGGTATATCGCTCCATGATTGGCTCTTTATTGTATCTATGTGCATCTAGGCCAGATATTATGCTTAGTGTTTGCATGTGTGCCCGTTTTCAAGCAATACCGAAGGAGTCACACCATAAGGCTGTGAAGCATATTCTTCGATATCTAGCTCACACACCAACATTAGGATTATGGTACCCCAAGGGTTCAGATCTTGACCTCATTGGATATTCTGATTCTGATTATGCTGGTGATCGAGTGGACCGCAAGTCAACATCTGGCACATGCCATTTCCTCGGACGATCCTTAGTCTGTTGGTCCTCGAAGAAGCAGAATTGTGTGTCACTATCTACTGTTGAAGCTGAGTACATTGCTGCCGGTTCCTGTTGTGCTCAATTGCTATGGTTGAAGCAAACCCTCAAGGACTATGGCATCAACGTGAAGAATGTCCCTCTCTACTGCGACAACGAGAGTGCCATCAAGATTGCTCACAACCCAGTTCAGCACTCGAAGACTAAGCACATCTAGATTCGTCATCATTTTCCTCGTGACCATGTGTTTTGAAGGGCGACATCTTCATCGACCACGTGAAGGCTGAAGAACAACTGGCTAATATCTTCACAAAGCCCTTGGATGAGAAGAGATTTTGCAAGTTGCAGTGTGAGCTAAATATCTTAGAATCTTTGAATGTTCTTTGAAAGGACACGCATCCTAACACTTATGCAAAATTGATGACTTTGATGTGCAACACACGAAGTAACGTTTTTCTTCAATCAATGAAGACTAACACTCTAAGTGTGAAGCAGTTAATGAAGAATTTGATTCTCAGAACCCTACGACAATTGTACGCGGTGTCTGAAATCATCATTCTTATACGGTGGGTCACGCCACCAACCATTGTTGAAATTCTTCAATATTGAGTTTTTTTTCATTTTGCAAATTCTTCAAATCTTCAAATTCCTCAGGTTTGCAAATTCCTCAAAATCTCAAATTCTTGAAACATTTCAACAGGTGTTCTTCATATGAGTTTTTCTTCATTGACTATATATATATATATATATATATATATATATATATATATATATATATATATATATATATATATATATATATATATATATATATATATATATATATATATATATGAGTTTTCAATGTCCCCAACAGCATTCACTTATTACTAATTCTTCAAGTTAATTTTCTTCTAAGTGAATGTGATCGGACCCATTCCCCCTCTATGCTAAACTCAACCCAGCCTGTTCACAAATTCTTCAGATGTGTTCTATTTGAAACCCGTTCAAAATCTTCATTGTGTCCTTATCAGCTGAAGAATTTGCGAACAAACCTTTAAAAATCTTTAATTTCAATTTTTGGCGGTTGCCGCTCAAACCGATTCCGATTCACACGACTGGATAACCCACGACCCCCCACTATCTCCACTTCTCAGTACGTGGGTGACACATGTCGCGTGGAGAGCAAGGGTCAGGGGTATACCTGTCCAAAATCTTTGCACTGGTCAGTTTTCACTGTGGCTATAAATAACCCCCTCCCTCTCACTTCTCTCATTTACTCCGCTCGATCTCATCTCCCTGCTCGAGCTCGGACCTAGCGTCGCCGCTAATCCTCATCGTCGCCTGAGAAGAAGAGCTTCACTGCCTCGACCTCCTCGACGTTGTACTCGCATCGGCCGCGGAAATCTTTACTCTGCCGCCACTGTAGCTGTCTTCCACCGCCAAGTTAGGGCGTGGGAGATCTGGACTAACGAACTTCACAGTTCCTACTCCCAGTTCGCCGTGTTCTTCATCAGGGTAATTAAAATTTGATTTTACTGTCCTATTTTGATCCTTATGATTTTCACAAAATCCTCAAAAGGTGTTTATTCTTCAGCAATCCATTTCTTAAGCACCGAACAAACTCCTTCTCTTGATTTATTTCTCTAAGTTATGATTTTCTTCAAGATTCCTAAATTGTATGGATCTTCAAATCTGCACAACTCTGGAACCTAAGTCAAGAACACTTAGTGAAATTCTTCAAAGACATCTATGGTCAAATTTCTCAACTTGATATATTTTGAAAAATTTCTGAGAACGCTGCTGACCTCTTCAAATTCTTCACACCTATACTTTGTTTACAGGTACAAAATGTCTGCTGATGAATCTCTAGGTTCTCATCAACTTAACTCATTTGTAGCATTCGTAGAAGAAAAATTGCATACATCTTCAGAATCTTCAAAAGTTCAAATTCCTGAGCTGAAGAAAATGGCTGATGGGAAAAGACCTCAGAAAGGAGGAAAGAAGCCCGAAGCAAACACTGCATTTGAAATTCCTGAGGATATCTATCTTGAGTATTGCACTGCTAATGAGGATTTATATGGGAAGGAAACCAAGGAGAAGCGCAAAATTCGCATACAGAAAATTGAGAGGAGATTGGCACGGGAATGGAGAGAATATCGCTATGTTACGCCAAAGTACATGAAGAAATTCGCTCTTAATCCTCCCTGCCGAAGACCTCCATTGGCTGAAGGCCAGAAAGCAGATCCCACTAGCCTCATGAGTGGTGAGGACTTTCCCAATGAGTGGGCCAAATGTCAAGCCAAATTGAAAAGAACTGCTAAGGAGGCACTGAGGAAGTTGAATGAAGACTCTGCTGTTGCTTCTGCTGTAGCTGTTGGGGCCTTTGCAAGTGGCTCTGCCCCGAAGAAGGCTATGATGAAGAAATCAGCCTCAAAGCCAAAGTCTTCAAGCTCAATGCCCTCACGGCCAAGCTCCTCACAGCAAAATCCTCAAGCTCTTTCTTCAAGGACTGCTCCAACTCCCACTGTTGCGGCACAATCCTCAGCTGTTGCTACCAAATCATCAACACATGTGCATCTTGCCACATGTCAGCGCACTGCAGAATTCTCAATTGCTTCAAGGGCATCTGCAACTTCCTCAGCCCAAGCACATTCATCAAACAGTCCAACACTGCTGAAAGTGAAGGCAACAGTCAGACGAGGCAAGAGGCCAAGTCCTCACCAGAAACAAGTTGTCTTCCATATTCCCTCAGGATCTAAGGATGATGAAGCTGACGATGAAGAACTTGTCGAACTCGTCAAGGATAGGCAACGGAAAGCTGTTAGAGCTAAGGGAAGCTCCATTCCCCTCCTCCTGGATCAAAAAATGGTACTTGATTTCATTAATATATGGCACGAGGATCCAAACACTCCACTTTCTTCACTGGATTTGCCAATTGGAGTCAGTCATGTCCTCACCCATTTCATCGCTGAAGAGAAATGGAAACGTGAAAAGGCTTAGAAAGCCAAAAAGGACAAACGCAAAAAGGAACAGTTTCTGAGGAAAAATGTGATGAGTTTGACTCCTGATCAGCTCGTCTCTGTTCAATCCAAAATCAGAAGCCTCAATGAAGAGCAGAGCCGATATGATGCTGACTGGAGAGGTTCAAAAGTCAGATTCGTCAAGGCAGCCAATGCTGCTATCAAAGATCACAACTCAAGGATTGCTGCTAAAAATCCTCAGGCTGAATCATCTGCCAAACCTATTGATGAAACTACCAGGGATGATGATGACATTCCAGCGCCTGAAGAAACTGCCAAGGAAACTTCTCATGTTGCGCCTGAAGAACAAACATGGCCAGCTAAAGATTTTGATGTGCCTGAAGAAACTGAAAGGCCGACTACATCAGTCGTGCCTGAAGAAATTGTCCCACCTTCACCATCTGCTCCTCCTGCAAAATCCTCAAAGGTGAAGCAACTCACTCCTCCTTCTGCATCAGAAGTGAAGAAAACCAAGGCCGCGGAGAAGGAAGCCGCGAAGAAAAGGAAAGCATCAACCTCTTCAGAATCCTAAGCTCCCAAGAAATCGAGGACTTTGACAAGTTCCTCAACTAAGCCAATTGATGCAACTCCTATTTCCTCAGCACCATCCTATGAGATAGTACCCTTTGGAGAGGAATATAATATTCCCGAGGAAACTTAAAATGAAGAAACTCATTTTGCTGCTTCCACGGAGCAGATTGACGAAGAAATATTGGTTGAAGACTTCACTTCAACCCCACTGGTATCATCACCACAGCCTCAGTTCACTTCTGAAGAGGCTAGTATTGAAGAAATAGATGAAGACGTGGACATTGGCAATACAACACCTCTCATCAATGATGAATATTGGGAATCTGCTCACCCCAATACGCCAATGACCACTCCCCTTACCCAAAATCCTTAGTCGCCTGCTCAGACTGAAGAAATATTGATTGAATCAGAAAGTCACACTACTCCGTTAGGGTCCATTCCTCAAGCGATCCCAGTTGAAGAAATTCCGGCTGAAGGAATTCAAACTAAGTCAGCTCATGAACCAGAAGTGGATATTATCAACACTCAGACTGCTATTGAAGAAACAATTGTTCAAAATCCTCAGTCTGCAGTTGTTGTGGCCCAGGTTCCTCAAGCTGAAACAACCATTGTGCTCACAAAAACTGCAAGGCGATACAAGCCAAATCTTCAGCCCAAAGCTGTTCCGCCATACAAAAGCACAAAGCAACCCAAATTCCTCAAGGATAATTTTTATGATGAACATCATTTCTTCACAGGTTAAAATCCGTATGACTCTCCAAGGATTGGACGCAAGCGATTCTGGACTGCAACTCAGACTAACTTCTATGGTGTTGTGTTATTTGATAAGGACAAAATCTTCCAGCACCGTCAAATTCCTCATCAGATATGGAGTCTATACCATGCTTCTCCCCAATCCTAAATATTCTTCATGAAGCTGGACTGCTGCCGTTCTATGTTGATATTTGTGACTGGAATGAAGAACTCATTCTTCAGTTCTATGCTACACTGCACATCTCAGGTGACGCACAAGATGTCAATACATGGATACTTGACTGGATGACTGAAGACACACACTATACTGCTCCGGCAACTGAATTACTTCGTGCGGTACCAGTCAGTATTCCCTCAGAAGGAGCAAGATGCCTCTATGAAGAACCTGAGCTTCCAAATCATCCAATGCAAGTACTGATGAAGCCCTTGGCGATTGGCCAAGCTCCCAGACCCACTTTTCTGGTGAAGGATTTGCTCTATGTGCCCCCGAACGGTGTATCGAATCTTGACCAAAACCCTCAGCCGTATCAAAGGTCACAATTCTGAAGAACAAGATGTGGTTGGAATCATGAAGAATCTGCTATTCAATATCATTCATGGGATTCCAATCAATCTTCATGATTTCTTCATGAGGACTTTGGCCAACATTGCTTTATCTCCGTTTGAACTAAAACCATATGCTCGCTGGATCATGAAATTCATCAGAACAAGATCCTCAATTCCTTATCAAGCGGATTTTCAAAAACTTTTGAGTTTTCTGCCCCCAATTGAAGTCCTCAAGAATACATTTTCCTCAATAGAAGGAAAGGGAAAAACTATCATTGATGAAGGATCTCGCCCTCTGAATGGACAATTTCGTCAAGATGCTTCATACTCCACAAATGATGACACAACGTCTCAAGATTCAGCAGCAAAAGCCTCAACACAAAATCCTCGAGAAACTGCCCCAAGAGTGATGACCGGTCGTGAACTTCTTCTTAGTCTTCATCAGAAGGTCGATCACAACCACAAATGGGTCAAGCGTCAGTGTGCTTCAATTCTTCGTGACATGATTGTCACGCATAACTCCGTGAGGAAGAATCACTACTATCTGCATGAAGTCTTTGACCGCACATGGGCCATTCCGTCCCATCTCAAGACTCCTGAAGAACTTGTAGAGATGGAATTTCAGCAGAACTTTGACTCGTCATATCCGCCAAAGAAGAAATTCAAGAAGGTCCAATTTCCTCAGCTAGTTACTAGTTCATTTTCTTCATCACGCAAGACAGATGAAGTTGAGGATCTTGACGACACTGCGGCGGGCCCTTCAACGACAAACGACCCCGACAACAACGCTGGCGCTCCTCCACCAACCTCAGGATGAAATTCTTCGGGGGCGTTAGTCCTCAATTTTGTCCCTTTTGGTCACTTGATGAAAAAGGGGGAGAAATTTGAGTTAGTCTTCAAGCGAGTCTCTATATGGGTTGTTTTTGTTTAAGTTACAACACTTGCTCTTCTGGTGTGTTTGTTTGATGAGTTGAAAACTTAAGTCTGATGGTGGTCTGACTCTTTTGAACTGCCTTCCGCATGCATATTTCCTCAAGTACCTTAATGCACGCATGCTGAATTTCGTCAGACACCATTTTCCATCATGCATTTCAAATTCTTCATATCATATATTAAATGCGTGTATGGATTACAAGATATAGGGGGAGATCTCCAAGATTTTATCCTGCCATGTGCATTTGCAGTCCAAAGCAATTCCTCAAATATGCACATCTTTAGGGGGGTCCTCTATAGCTTGCAATCAAATTCCTGAAACTCGGTATTTGTACTTCATATGTTTGTCCCCGTAGAAAACTTAACCTATTTGTCATCAATCACGAAAAAGGGGAGATTGTAAGTGCATCTAGTGCCCCTTAGTGATTTTGGTGTATTGAAGACTTACAGGTTAAGGGACTAATATGTGTGTGAGTGTACACAGGCTCTATAAGTCGCTGAGGAGTTTGATATATACGAGGAATGTCGACCCCTAAAAATGAATGTCTTCAACTGAAGACTTTGATGCTTTCTTGAAGACTTTGAAAATGAAGAATTTGGTCTGACATTGAAGATATTGATACGAGGACTATGAAGCGTAAAGACTTTTGTTTTCGTAGTTTCATTTCCTTTCTTTGAGTCATAGGAAACATCGTATTGTTAATGGGGGTCGAGGTAATACTAAGGAAAAAATTCCAAGTGGTGCTCATCTCAAACCTACACATACCCAAAACCTTCGAGTGAAGCCTTTGGAAATCTCTTGCAGTTCAGTAAATTTTTCAGTGACAGAGACGAAGTTCTTCTGGTCTCTGAGGAATTTGTTCTGACTGAGGAGTTAGGATTTCGCCAGTGTGAATTGCCTACCATGAGGAATATGATAGCCCTGAGGAATTTGAGATTTCAAATCTCCGACCGTTGTTGTGCCTTGCGCCAGCTATCCAGATATCTTATCCACATAACGGTCATATCATTAGGGGCATTTATGTCATATCATGTCAGGTTGCACCCTGGCTATAAATAGCCGCCCCCTCAACCACTAGCTGGTTGGCTGCTCCGAGAGAGATTAACAAGTGTCATTTGAGAGCAACCCATCCTCTGAGGACTTTGAGAGAAAATCGTCAGTGAGGAAAAACCCAAAATCCAAACCACCAAAACCCAAAGTGATTGAGCATCACTGAAGAGATTGTTCCTATGTGGAACCGACGCTTTTTACATTTAAAGATTGTGAATCTTCCAGACAGTTAGGCGTCATGGTCTAGAGCATCCAAGAGGAAATTGTGGATCGTCGGGTGACCGAGTTTGTGAGCGTTTGGAAGTCTACCCTGAAGACTTACCACGAGTGTTGGGCGAGGTCTGTGTGACCTTAGCTCAAGGAGAATACGGTAAGGACTGTGTGTCCTGGGACTGTGTGTCCTTTGGTTTAAATACCAAGCCACTTCAAACCAGACGTACGACTGTCACAGCAGTTGGAACTGGGTCATCAAATCATTGTCTTCACCAAGCTCGTGGTTCTATTTCCTCAACCCTTTCATTTCCTCATTAACCCGTTGATGAAATTGATCATTACTGTTTGAAGACTTTGACTGAAGACTTTCTCAATGTCCTCATCTCAATTTCTTCAGTCACTTTGCCTATTTCCTGCTTATCCGGTTTTCACGCTACTTGTGCTCTGTGTATGTTTCATTTCATCATGATGACTATGCTACTGCCATGTTATGCATGCACTTGAGTACTTATTCCGCTACTAGTATTTCATCACTTAGCAAATTCCTCATCTAGTAATTCCTTAGTGACGAATTAGCAAACCCCTCTAGTCGATATAACGCACTTTCAAAGAATACTTGTGATATGAACTAGACAGGACGAATGCAACTATATGAGTACATATTACTAGTAAATATTACTGATTCACACAGATCAGCTAACTGATTGTATGTAGTTGACGTTGGTGCAATGATTTAAAACTATGATAGAACAAAACTTTCCATTGGCTTCATTTTGTCTATTTTTCTGTACTTTGGCACCGTTTCTTTTACTAGCATTATCAATAATATACCTATTGATAATTTGCATAGAATTAAGCTTAAAAGCAGTATTAAAGATAGATAGATGGGTTCAATATTACAAGGTCTTGATCTACTGAAGTTAACATAAGAAGGAAATAGCATTACATTTACATGGTTTGTATGAAACTGTAGGAGATATGCCCTAGAAGCAATAATAATAGTTATTTTGTATCTCCAAGTTTGTAATGAATGTTTATGTTCCATGCTATAACTGCAATGATTCCCGTGTCTACAAATACCACGAGGCACGGAGGGAAACTCATGTGCATGTGTGGTATAATAAACGGTAAAATGTATTCCCACTTATGCCTCTAAGACTAGCTCAAGTATTGCATGATGATCCCGTTTTCCTAGTCATGGGCAAGACTATGCCGGCAATTTTGAGGGCACGATGTTAGAGGAACATTTGTGTTGAATCGACCCGAATTGATGTTATGCTATGAGATACATTCGTCACAAGTAAATGGTTAATAACACAGAGAAAGTTAACCGTCGCATAATTCCTTAGACCATGAGAGTATCGAGTTCCTTCCTACTTGCTTCATGAACTTTGGGGTTTGTTAAATGTCATCTGTAACAGGGTGGCTATTACGGCTGCTTACGGGTTCACGGAAAAGTATGACAAGTAACTTGGTAGCTCAAGATTGGGATTTTCTCCTCCGACGATGGAGAGATATTCTTAGGGGCCTCTCGGTGTTATGGTATCCATCATCGTCTGGCCAAACACAATGTGATTTGATCACAGGGATGCCGAAACACGGAAACGAGAAAAGAGAACAAAACTGGTAACGAGGTAACTGGCATAGTGGACAAGTTGTTGATCCATGGGGATGCCGACAAGTATCATCTCGGGTGTTTGTATCATATCGCGAAGCAACAGGAATAGCACACGACAAACTATAGGTTCGCTCGAATATTAATTTTGTGGGTATAGGAATCAATATGGGTGTCCACGGTTCCGCTATTGATCATTGATCGGAAAGTGTTCCAGGTCATTTCTATACTTCACCGAACCTATAGGGTCACACGCTTAAGGATCATCTATCTGTTGAATACTAGACAGGGAGTCTGAGAGAAATTCACCGACAAAGTTTTTGAGACAACAGAAGAGTTCCAGAGAGAGAACACCGGAAGAGTTTCGGTAAAACCGAAAAGTTGTTTCGAAGTATACCATTAAGTCAAAATGGTTTCGGCACATGCCTGCAAATTATTCGAGGGTACCAGAATTATTCTGGGAACTTTTGGGATTTTTCCGGAGAGAAAAAATGGAAATGTTCCGGAGTTGCCGGAACCACTTTGGTTGCTTTTCGCTGATGAAAATCATTGATCTGAAAAAAATTTGGACCGCGTCCAGATTTATTTTAGTGGGTACTAGAAATATTCTAGGCCTGCAGAAAAAGTTTTGAATTTTTCAAACGCAAAAAAATGTTTTGATGAATAGTGAAAAGCACTGATTGGTTGCTTTTTGGGAAAATATCTAAAGGGAATCTTCCCAAAAGATCTAGGGATGACATGGAAGGGTGGGAACCCCTTTTGGGGGGTCCCCAAAAGGGTTTGGACAGCCAAGGGTGGTGCTCCTCCATGGAGCTCCACTTGCCATCCTTTTATGCCTTTTATGTGTGACATAAAGTGTGGGTGTTTTGGTAATTTTTTGTGCCAACCCTACCCCTTGGTTTTCCTATAAATAGAGGTGGAGAGGAGCTCTCCACACTCACTCCAACTCTCATACAAATGCCATGCATGATCTGGCTTTCTCTCTCCCTCCTAGCGAAATAGTTTCGTACAGCCAAAAGGTTGTCTGTGTTCTAGTGGAACTAGTTCTGGACGGCGAAGCCCTGCCGGATAGCTGACACCGTATGTGTGCAACCCCGTAGACAGGTTGTAAGTTCGATCTTTTTGCCCGAGGGGCTGTTCGAGGGTCCTTCCGAAGGGCTGTCCGAGTTACTGTTCGAGCTTAGAGGGTCGTCCCGAAGGGCTGTCCGTGACATCGTCCGGGGGATTGTCCGACCGCCTCCCGAAGGGCTGTCCGGCGAGGGAGTACATCCTCCCGGTTGGGAGATTGTAAATCCTAGCTGCGGGGATCTACACCGCCAATCTTCATCGACTCTACTTCCGCTGCACTACGAGTCGGTAATGCTCAGATCAAAAACCTTGTATGCATCTCCATAGTGATCCTGGGCATGCTCGCTGTTCCGGAAATTTTTGTTTTCTGTCACGCTCCCCAACAACTCCGCCTATGTTGTCTCAACATAGCCGGTCCCAAGCCCGGGTAAAGGAGGAGGGTTGTGATAGGCTTGGCGAGCCAACGTCAAAACTCAGCCACTCTTATGGAGATGGAACCCAATAGATTTTCGTTGGGGCGTAACCCTCTCAGCGACGCGCCACATCGGAACCCGGGTGTGGTGGAAAATGGGCAAGGGCCAGGCCATCACCCCCCAGGTGGCGCGCCGTATCGTGATCTGGATACGGTGGCAAGTGAGCGAGGATCGGGTCGTCGCATCCTTAGTGGCGCGCTACATCGGCGCCCGGGTGTAGTGGAAATTGAGCTAGGGTCTTCGCATTTGACTCGACGAGTGCGAAGGGTAAGGAAGCTAGCCGAGCCTAGGAGGATTCGCTTAGGTAGCTGGAACGTAGGTTCTCTGGCAGGTAAGCTTCGGGAGGTAGTTGATACAGCGGTGAGGAGAGGCGTTGATATCCTTTGCGTCCAAGAGACCAAATGGAGGGGACAAAAGGCGAAGGAGGTGGAGGGTACCGGCTTCAAGCTGTGGTAGACGGGGACGGTGGCAAACAGAAATGGAGTAGGCATCTTGATCAGCAAGAGCCTCAAGGATGGAGTGGTAGACGTCAAGAGACGTGGGGACCGGATTATCCTGGTCAAGCTAGTAGCTGGGGACTTAGTTCTCAACGTTATCAGTGCGTTTGCCTCGCAAGTAGGCCTCAATGAGAACACCAAGAGGGAGTTCTGGGAAGGCCTAGAGGACATGGTTAGGAGTGTACCGATTGGCGAGAGGCTCTTCATAGGAGGAGACCTCAATGGCCACGTGGGCACATCTAACACAGGTTTTGAAGGGATGCATGGGGAATTTGGCTATGGCATCAGGAACCAAGAAGGAGAAGATGTCTTAAGCTTTGCGCTAGCCTACGGCATGATCGTAGCTAACACCCTCTTTAAGAAGAGGGAATCACATCTAGTGACTTACAATAGTGGGCAATGCTCTAGCCAGATTGATTTCATCCTCTCGAGAAGAGAAGACAGGCGTGCATGCCTAGACTGTAAGGTGATACCTGGAGAGAGTGTTGTCCCTCAACATAAGCTTGTGGTTGCTGACCTCCGCTTTCGGATTCGTGTCCAGCGGGACAAGCGTGCCAAAGTCGCTAGAACGAAGTGGTGGAAGCTCAAGGAGGAGGTAGCTCAGGCGTTCAAGGAGAGGGTCATTAAGGAGGGCCCTTGGGAGGAAGGAGGTGATGTAGACAACATGTGGATGAAGATGGCGACTTGCATTCGTAAGGTGGCCTCAGAGGAGTTTGTGTTGGAAATATGCCCTAGAGGCAATAATAAATTGGTTATTATTATATTTCCTTGTTCATGATAATCGTTTATTATCCATGCTATAATTGTATTGATTGGAAACTCAAATACATGTGTGGGTACATAGACAACACTGTGTCCCTAGTAAGCCTCTAGTTGACTAGATCGTTGATCAAAGATGGTTAAGGTTTCCTAGCCATTGACATGAGATGTCATTTGATAACGGGATCACATCATTAGGAGAATGATGTGATGGACAAGACCCAAACTAAGAACGTAGCATTTGATCGTGTCAGTTTATTGCTATTGTTTTCTGCATGTCAAGTATCTGTTCCTATGACCATGAGATCATGCAACTCCCTGACATCGGAGGAGTACCTTGTGTGTATCAAACGTCGCAACGTAACTGGGTGACTATAAAGGTGCTCTACAGGTATCTCCGAGGGTGTCTGTTGGGTTGGCATGGATCAAGACTGGGATTTGTTACTCTGTGTGACGGAGAGGTATCTCAGGGCCCACTCGGTAATACAACATCACATTGAGCCTTGCAAGCAAAGTGACTAAAGAGTTAGCCACAGGATCTTGTATTACGGAACGAGTAAAGAGACTTGCCGGTAACGAGATTGAACTAGGTATAGTGATACCGACGATCGAATCTCGGGCAAGTAACATACCGAAGAACAAAGGGAACAGCATACGGGATTAACTGAATCCTTGACATAGAGGTTCGACCGATAAAGATCTTCGTAGAATATGTAGGAGCCAATATGGGCATCCAGGTCCCGCTATTGGTTATTGATCGTAGAAGTGTCTCGGTCATGTCTACATAGTTCTCGAACCCGCAGGGTCTACACACTTAACGTTTGGTGACGATTAGTATAATTGAGTTATTATGTTGGTGACCGAAAGTTGTTCGGAGTCTCGGATAAGATCCCGGACATGACGAGGATCTCCGGAAGAGTCCGGAGGTAAAGATTGATATATGTGATAATAGTGTTTTGATCTCCGGAAGAGTTCCGGAGTTCACCGGAATGGGTTCCGGATGTTTACCGAAGTGTTCGGGTGCAGCAACACTTTATATGGGCCAAAGGGATAAAGCCCACGAGGTATTGGAAAGTGCAAAAAGTAGTTTTGCTGCCGCGTAAGCGGTACTACCGTTTTGTGAAGCGGTACTACCGCCCAAGCGGTACTACCGCTTGTTGGAAGCGGTACTACCGCCCAAGCGGTACTACCGCTTGTGTGAAGCGGTACTACCGCCCAAGTGGTACTACCGCTTGTGTTAAGCGGTACTACCGCTTGTGCGCGGTACTGCAGGGATCCGAGTTGGACTCTTTCCCTGCGGGCCAAACCGACCTTGTGCGGGCAAAACCGACCTGGAGGAGGCTTTTACTCCAAGTTTAGACCCCAAGGCTCAACATATAAATAGAGGGGCAGGGCTAGCACACGGGATACATCAAGATTTCCCCAAGCCGTGTGCGGCAACCCTAACCCTCTAGTTCCTCCGTCATAATCTCCGTAGCGCTTGGCGAAGCCCTGCAGAGATTGTTCCTCACCACCATCACCACGCCGTCGTGCTGCTGGAACTCAACCACTACTTCACCATCGCTCGCTGGATCGAGGAGGTGAAGGCGTCATCAAGCCGTACGTGTGTTGAACGCGGAGGTGTCGTCCGTTCGGCGCTAGTTCGTGATCGGATCGAGGGACGACTTGCGATTTGGATCGCGGAGACGTTCGACTACATCAACCGCGTTTCTTAAACGCTTCCGCTTAGCTATCTACAAGGGTATGTAGATTTACTCTCCCTCTCGTAGATGCTCATCACCATGGATAGATCTTGTGTGTGCGTAGGAAAATTTTTGTTTCCCATGCAACGTTCCGCAACAGTGGCATCATGAGCTAGGTCTATGCGTAGATGAGATCTCGAGTAGAACACAAACGAGTTGTGGGCGTGGGTGTATACATATTGCTTGCCGTTACTAGTTGATATTTGATTCGGTGGTACTGTGAGATGAAGCGGCCCGGACCGACATTACGCGTACACTTACGCGAGACAGGTTCCTTCAACTGACATGTAACTTCGTTGCATAAAGATGGCTAGCGGGTGTCTGTCTCTCTCACTTTAGTTGAATCGATTTCAATGAAGAGGGTTCTTTTAGAAGATCAAAAAGCAATCACTACACCACGTTGTGGTTTTGCGTAGGTAAGAACGGTTCTTGCTAACCCGTAGCAGCCACGTAAAATTTGCAACAACAATTAGAGGACGTCTAACTTGTTTTTGCAGGGTATGTTGTGATGTGATATGGCCAATTACATGATGAGATATATGTGATGTATGAGATGATCATGTGTTGTATAGAATATCACGACTTGCATGTCGATGAGTACGGCAACTGGCAGGAGCCATAGAGTTGTCTTTAATTATTATATGACCTGCGTGTCAATCATTAAGCGCTATGTAATGCTTTACTTTATCGCTAAACGTTAGCAATAGTCGTGGAAGCAACAGTCGGCGCGACAACCTTATGGCGACACGTTGATGGAGATCAAGATGATGGAGATCATGGTGTCATGCCGGTGACGATGGAGATCATGCCGGTGCTTTGGAGATGGAGATCAAAAGCACAAGTTCATGGCCATATCATGTCACTTATGATTTGCATGTGATGTTAATCCTTTTATGCATCTTATTTTGCTTAGGACGACGGTAGCATTATAAGGTGATCCCTCACTTAAATTTCAAGATAAATTGTGTTCTCCCCGAGTGTGCACCGTTGCGAAAGTTTGTCGTTTCGAGACACGCCGTGATGATCGGGTGTGATAGACTCCACGTTCACATACAACGGGTGCAAGCCATGTTGCACACGTGGAACACTCGGGTTAAACTTGACGAGCCTAGCATGTACAGACATGGCCTCGGAACACAAGAGACCGAAAGGTCGAACATGAGTCATATAGTAGATATGATCAACATGAAGATGTTCACCATTGAAACCACCTCGACTCACGTGATGATCGGACTTGAGTTGGTGGATTTGGATCATGTTACACTCGAATGACCGGAGGGATGTCAATTTGAGTGGGAGTTTTTAAGTAATATGATTAATTAAACTCATTATCTTGAACAATAGTCTAAGTTGTCTTTGCTATATTTATGTTGTAGATCATGGCTCGCGCAGTAGCACCCCTGAATTTTAATGCGTTCCTAGAGAAAGCTAAGTTGAAAGATGATGGAAGTAACTTTGTGGACTGGGCCCGTAATCTAAGGATTATCCTTACGGCTTCCCAGAAGGCTTATGTCCTTGATGCACCGCTTGGTGATCCACCCGCTCCAGTTGAGTCTCTAGACGTTGTGAACGCCTGGCAGGCTCGTTCTGATGATTACTCAATAGTTCAATGTGCAATGTTGTATGGCTTAGAACCGGGACTTCAAAGACGTTTTGAACGTCATGGAGCATATGAGATGTTCCAGGAGTTGAAGTTTATCTTTCAGAAGAATGCCCGGATCGAGAGATATGAGATCTCCGATAAGTTCTATACTTGCAAGATGGAGGAGAACGGGTCTATCAGTGATCACGTGCTCAGAATGTCTGGGTACTCCACCCGTCTGGCTGAATTGGGGATGCCCCTTCCGCCAGAGGCTATCACTGACAGAGTTCTTCAATCATTGCCACCTAGCTACAAGAGCTTCGTGTTGAACTATAACATGCACGGGATGAACAAGTCAGTCGCCGAGCTGTTTGCGATGCTGAAAGCCGCTGAGTCTGAAATTCAGAAGGAGCATCAAGTGTTGATGGTCAATAAAACCACTAGTTTCAAGAAAAATGGCAAGGGTAAGAAGGGTAAATCTAAGAAGGGTGGCAAAGCAGTTGCTGCTCCTGTGAAGAAACCCAAGGCTGGACCCAAACCAGAAACTGAGTGCTTTCATTGCAAGGGAACTGGACACTGGAAGCGGAACTGCCCCAAGTATTTGGCTGACAAGAAGGCGGCCAACAACAAACAAGGTATATATGATATACATGTTATTGATATGTTCCTTACCAACCCTCGTTGTAGTGCCTGGGTATTTGATACCGGTGCGGTTGCTCATATTTGCAACTCTAAACAGGAACTGCGGAATAGACGGAGGCTGGCGAAGGACGAAGTGACGATGCGCGTGGGAAATGGTTCCAAGGTTGATGTGATCGCCGTCGCCACGCTCGCTCTTCGATTACCGTCGGGATTAGTGATGAACCTAAATAAGTGTTATTTGGTGCCTGCGTTAAGCATGAACATTATATCTGGATCTTGTTTATTGCGAGACGGTTACTCATTTAAATCAGAGAATAATGGTTGTTCTATTTATATGAGTAATATCTTTTATGGTCATGCACCCGATGTGAGGGGTTTATTCTTATTGAATCTCGATAGTAATGATACACATGTTCATAACATTGATGCCAAAAGATGTAGAATTGATAATGATAATACCACTTTCTTGTGGCACTACCGTTTAGGTCATATTGGCGTAAAACGCATGAGGAAGCTCCATGCTGATGGACTTTTGGAGTCACTTGATTTTGAATCACTTGACACATGTGAGCCATGCCTCATGGGCAAGATGACTAAAACGCCGTTCTCTGGAACAATGGAACGGGCAAGTGACTTATTGGAAATCATACATACTGATGTGTGCGGTCCAATGAGTATTGAAGCGCGCGGTGGTTATCGTTACTTTCTCACCTTCACTGATGACTTAAGTAGATATGGGTATATTTACTTAATGAAACACAAGTCTGAAACATTTGAAAAGTTCAAACAATTTCAGAGTGAAGTTGAGAATCATCGTAACAAGAAGATTAAATTCCTACGATCTGATCAAGGAGGAGAATATCTGAGTTATGAGTTTGGCAGTCACTTAAGACAATGTGGAATTGTTTCACAACTGACACCGCCTGGAACACCACAGCGTAATGGTGTGTCCGAACGTCGTAATCGAACTTTATTGGATATGGTGCGATCTATGATGTCTGTTGCCGATTTGCCACTATCGTTTTGGGGTTATGCATTAGAGACAGCTGCATTCACTTTAAATAGGGCACCATCGAAATCCGTTGAGACAACGCCATATGAACTTTGGTTTGGCAAAAAGCCAAAGCTGTCGTTTCTTAAAATTTGGGGATGTGATGCTTATGTCAAAAAGCTTCAGCCTGAAAAGCTGGAACCCAAAGCGGAGAAATGTGTCTTCATAGGATACCCAAAAGAGACAGTTGGGTATACCTTCTATCTCAGATCCGAAGGCAAAGTGTTTGTCGCTAAAAACGGAACATTTCTTGAGAAAGAGTTTCTCTCGAAAGAATTGAGTGGGAGGAAGATAGAACTTGATGAGGTTGTTGAACCTTTACTTCAACCTGAGAGTAGCGCGGTGCAGAAAGTTGTTTCTGTGGAGCCTACATTAGCTGAAGAGGAAGTTAATGATGATGATCATGAAGCTTTGGATCAAGTTGCTATCGAACCTCGTAGGTCGACAAGGACGCGTACTGCTCCCGAGTGGTACGGCAACCCTGTCTTAGAGGTCATGTTGTTAGACAACGATGAACCTACGAGCTATGGAGAAGCGATGATGGGCCCGGATTCCGAGAAGTGGTTAGAGGCCATGAAATCCGAGATGGGATCCATGTATGAAAACAAAGTATGGACTTTGGAAGTATTACCTGAAGGGCGTAAGGCCATTCAGAACAAATGGATCTTTAAGAGGAAGACGGACGCGGACGGTAATGTCACCGTCTATAAAGCTCGACTTGTGGCAAAGGGTTTTTCACAAGTTCAAGGAGTTGACTACGATGAGACCTTCTCACCCGTAGCGATGCTTAAGTCCGTCAGAATCATGTTAGCAATAGCTGCCTTTTTCGATTATGAAATTTGGCAGATGGATGTCAAAACAGCGTTCCTTAACGGTTACCTTAAGGAAGAGTTGTATATGATGCAACCAGAAGGTTTTGTCGATCCAGAGAATGCTGACAAAGTTTGCAAACTCCAGCGATCCATTTATGGACTAGTGCAAGCATCTCGGAGTTGGAATCTTCGTTTTGATGAGGTGATCAAAGCGTTCGAGTTTATACAAGTTTACGGAGAAGCTTGTATTTACAAGAAAGTGAGTGGGAGCTCTATAGCATTTCTAATATTATATGTGGATGACATATTACTGATTGGAAACAATATAGAAATGCTGGAAAGCGTAAAGGAATATTTGAACAAGAGTTTTTCAATGAAGGACCTAGGAGAAGCTGCTTTCATATTAGGCATCAAGATCTATAGAGATAGATCGAGACGCTTAATAGGACTTTCACAAAGCACATACCTTGACAAAGTTTTGAAGAAGTTCAAAATGGATCAGTCCAAGAAGGGGTTCTTGCCTGTATTGCAAGGTGTGAAGTTGAGTAAGACTCAATGCCCAGTGACTGCAGAAGATAGAGAAAAGATGAGTGTCATCCCCTATGCTTCGGCCATAGGCTCTATCATGTATGCAATGCTGTGCACAAGACCCGATGTCAGCCTTGCCATAAGTATGGTCGGAAGGTTTCAAAGTGATCCAGGAATGGAACACTGGACGGCGGTCAAGAATATCCTGAAGTACCTGAAAAGGACTAAGGACATGTTTCTCGTTTATGGAGGTGATCAAGAGCTCGTCGTAAAGGGTTACGTCGATGCAAGCTTTGACACTGATCCGGATGACTCTAAGTCGCAAACCGGATACGTATTTATTCTTAATGGGGGTGCGGTTAGCTGGTGCAGTTCCAAGCAAAGCGTGGTAGCAGATTCTACATGCGAAGCGGAGTACATCGCTGCCTCGGAGGCGGCGAAGGAAGGTGTCTGGATGAAGGAGTTCATGACAGATCTTGGAGTAGTGCCTAGTGCGCTTAACCCAATGACTCTGTTTTGTGATAATACTGGTGCCATTGCTCTAGCCAAGGAACCAAGATTTCACAAGAGGACCAGACACATAAAGCGACGCTTCAATTCCATCCGCGATTACATCAAGGAGGACGACATAAATATTTGCAAAGTACACACGGATCTAAATGTTGCAGATCCGATGACTAAACCTCTTCCAAGGGCTAAACATGAACAACACCAGAACTGCATGGGTGTTCGATTCATTACAATGTAAATCACATAGTGATGTGAACTAGATTATTGACTCTAGTGCAAGTGGGAGACTGTTGGAAATATGCCCTAGAGGCAATAATAAATTGGTTATTATTATATTTCCTTGTTCATGATAATCGTTTATTATCCATGCTATAATTGTATTGATTGGAAACTCAAATACATGTGTGGGTACATAGACAACACTGTGTCCCTAGTAAGCCTCTAGTTGACTAGCTCGTTGATCAAAGATGGTTAAGGTTTCCTAGCCATTGACATGAGATGTCATTTGATAACGGGATCACATCATTAGGAGAATGATGTGATGGACAAGACCCAAACTAAGAACGTAGCATTTGATCGTGTCAGTTTATTGCTATTGTTTTCTGCATGTCAAGTATCTGTTCCTATGACCATGAGATCATGCAACTCCCTGACATCGGAGGAGTACCTTGTGTGTATCAAACGTCGCAACGTAACTGGGTGACTATAAAGGTGCTCTACAGGTATCTCCGAGGGTGTCTGTTGGGTTGGCATGGATCAAGACTGGGATTTGTTACTCTGTGTGACGGAGAGGTATCTCAGGGCCCACTCGGTAATACAACATCACATTGAGCCTTGCAAGCAAAGTGACTAAAGAGTTAGCCACAGGATCTTGTATTACGGAACGAGTAAAGAGACTTGCTGGTAACGAGATTGAACTAGGTATAGTGATACCGACGATCGAATCTCGGGCAAGTAACATACCGAAGAACAAAGGGAACAGCATACGGGATTAACTGAATCCTTGACATAGAGGTTCGACCGATAAAGATCTTCGTAGAATATGTAGGAGCCAATATGGGCATCCAGGTCCCGCTATTGGTTATTGATCGTAGAAGTGTCTCGGTCATGTCTACATAGTTCTCGAACCCGCAGGGTCTACACACTTAACGTTTGGTGACGATTAGTATAATTGAGTTATTATGTTGGTGACCGAAAGTTGTTCGGAGTCTCTGATAAGATCCCGGACATGACGAGGATCTCCGGAAGAGTTCGGAGGTAAAGATTGATATATGTGATAATAGTGTTTTGATCTCCGGAAGAGTTCCGGAGTTCACCGGAATGGGTTCCGGATGTTTACCGAAGTGTTCGGGTGCAGCAACACTTTATATGGGCCAAAGGGATAAAGCCCACGAGGTATTGGAAAGTGCAAAAAGTAGTTTTGCTGCCGCGTAAGCGGTACTACCGTTTTGTGAAGCGGTACTACCGCCCAAGCGGTACTACCGCTTGTTGGAAGCGGTACTACCGCCCAAGCGGTACTACCGCTTGTGTGAAGCGGTACTACCGCCCAAGCGGTACTACCGCTTGTGTTAAGCGGTACTACCGCTTGTGCGCGGTACTGCAGGGATCCGAGTTGGACTATTTCCCTGCGGGCCAAACCGACCTTGTGCGGGCAAAACCGACCTGGAGGAGGCTTTTACTCCAAGTTTAGACCCCAAGGCTCAACATATAAATAGAGGGGCAGGGCTAGCACACGGGATACATCAAGATTTCCCCAAGCCGTGTGCGGCAACCCTAACCCTCTAGTTCCTCCGTCATAATCTCCGTAGCGCTTGGCGAAGCCCTGCAGAGATTGTTCCTCACCACCATCACCACGCCGTCGTGCTGCTGGAACTCAACCACTACTTCACCATCGCTCGCTGGATCGAGGAGGTGAAGGCGTCATCAAGCCGTACGTGTGTTGAACGCGGAGGTGCCGTCCGTTCGGCGCTAGTTCGTGATCGGATCGAGGGACAACTTGCGATTTGGATCGCGGAGACGTTCGACTACATCAACCGCGTTTCTTAAACGCTTCCGCTTAGCGATCTACAAGGGTATGTAGATTTACTCTCCCTCTCGTAGATGCTCATCACCATGGATAGATCTTGTGTGTGCGTAGGAAAATTTTTGTTTCCCATGCAACGTTCCGCAACAGTTTGGAGTGTCCAAGGGAAGTAGAAGAGAAGCTAAAGATGCCTGGCGGTGGAACGATGATGTCCAGAAGGCAATTAGGGAGAAGAAAGATTGTTTTAGATGCCTATATCTGGATAGGAGTGCAGACAACATAGAGAAGTACAAGATGGCAAAGAAGGCCGCAAAGCGAGCTGTGAGTGAAGCAAGGGGTCGGGCGTATGAGGACCTCTACCAACGGTTAGACATGAAGGAAGGCGAAAGGGACATCTATAAGATGGCCAAGATCCGAGAGAGGAAGACGAGGGATGTTGACCAAATCAAGTGCATCAAGGACGGAGCAGATCAACTCCTGGTGAAGAACGAGGAGATTAAGCATAGATGGCGGGAGTACTTTGACAAGCTGTTCAATGGGGAGAGTGAGAGCTCTACCATTGATTTGGACGACTCCTTTGATGATACTAGCAGGCGTTTTGTGCGGCGAATCCAGGAGTCGGAGGTCAAGGAGGCTTTAAAGAGGATGAAAGGAGGCAAGGCGATGGGCCCTGATTGTATCCCCATTGAGGTGTGGAGAGGCCTTGGGGACATAGCGATAGTATGGCTAACCAAACTTTTCAACCTCATTTTCGGGCAAACAAGATGCCAGAAGAATGGAGACGGAGTATATTAGTACCAATCTTCAAGAACAAGGGGGATGTTCAGAGTTGTACTAATTACCGTGGAATTAAATTGATGAGCCATACAATGAAGCTATGGGAGAGAGTCATTGAGCACCGCTTAAGAAGAATGACAAGCATGACCAAAAATCAGTTTGGCTTCATGCCTGGGAGGTCGAGCATGGAAGCCATCTTCTTGGTACGACAACTTATGGAGAGATATAGGGAGCAAAAGAAGGACCTGCATATGGTGTTCATTGACTTGGAAAAGGCCTATGATAAGATACCGCGGAATGTTATGTGGTGGGCCTTGGAGAAACACAAAGTCCCAGCAAAGTACATTACCCTCATCAAGGACATGTACGATAATGTTGTGACAAGTGTTCGAACAAGTGATGGCGACACTGATGACTTCCCGATTAAGATAGGACTGCATCAAGGGTCAGCTTTGAGCCCTTATCTATTTGCCTTGGTGATGGATGAGGTCACAAGGGATATACAAGGAGATATCCCATGGTGTATGCTATTTGCGGACGATGTGGTGCTAGTCGATGAGAGTCGGACGGGGGTCAACAGGAAGTTGGAGTTATGGAGGCAAACCTTGGAATCGAAAGGTTTTAGACTTAGTAGGACTAAAACCGAGTACATGAGGTGCGCTTTCAGTACTACTAGGCACGAGGAGGAGGAGGATGTTAGCCTTGATGGGCAGGTGGTGCCGCAGAAGGACACCTTTGGATATTTGGGGTCAATGTTGCAGAGGGATGGGGATATCGATGAAGATGTGAACCATCGAATTAAGGCCGGATGGATGAAGTGGTGCCAAGCTTCTGGCATTCTCTGTGACAAGAGGGTGCCACAAAAGCTAAAAGGCAAGTTCTATAGGACGGCGGTTCGACCCGCAATGTTGTATGGCGCTGAGTGTTGGCCGACTAAAAGGCGACATGTGCAACAGTTAGGTGTGGCGGAGATGCGCATGTTGAGATGGATGGGTGGCCACACAAGGAAGGACCGAATCCGGAATGATGATATACGAGATAGAGTTAGGGTAGCGCCAATTGAAGAGAAGCTTGTCCAACATCGTCTGAGATGGTTTGGACATATTCAGCGCAGGCCCCCAGAAGCCCCAGTGCATAGCGGACGGCTAAAGCATGCTGAAAATATCAAAAGAGGCCGGGACAGACCGAACATGACATGGGAAGAGTCCGTAAAGAGAGATCTGAAGGATTGGAGCATCACCAAAGAACTAGCCATGGATAGGGGTGCGTGGAAGCTTGCTATCCATGTGCCAGAACCATGAGTTGGTCGCGAGATCTTATGGGTTTCACCTCTAGCCTACCCCAACTTGTTTGGGACTAAAGGCTTTGTTGTTGTTGTTGTTGTTGTTGTTGTTGTTGTCGCGCTCCCCAACAGAAACCTATAGCCACATCCCAACATCAGGTTTCATAACAAAACATCTTGTTTCTAACCAAAAAAAGGAAAACATCTACAAAGTCTAATATGTCCAAAATGCGCAAGCCAATAATTGGCAATGTCAGAATTTGCCAAAAATTAGCAACTTCTTGTGAGGTTGGCAACTACAATTTTTGGCGCTTTTAATGGAATTTAACAGGGCATCTTTAACCCAGCATGAAATGGTGTTTAACAGGGCATCTTTAACACTAATCCATGACCATAGACTTTAACCCTAAACACAAAATAGCCACAACCATGGCTTTAACCCTAGCTAACCACAAAACCGCCACGACCATGGCTTTAACCCTAATTAAGCACGAAATCACCATGTCCATGGCCAAAACTAGGCCTAAGCATGAAATAGGCACTACATGAGCTCACCTTGTCGGGTTTGTAGCTGAGGCAGAGCTCGTCCCTGTCGTCTCCTTCGCCGGTGCCGAAGCCCTAGCATGGGAATCCAATCGGGACGATCTCAGTGACCAAAAAAACTAATCAAATGGGTCTACGAGATAGGGCGACGAGAGGGGGATATGTAGAAGTGTACCTCAGTAGCGAAGACGGCAGGTAATGGCCGTAATCGACCGACGACGAGCAGCGGCGAAATGAGACCGACAGAGAGAGAGAGAGAGAGAGAGAGAGAGAGAATTTCGGATGAGGGGGTCTGATGCCCCTCCGTTTTGACACAATGCTATACACTCTTGGGCTAGGCCCAATGGGCGAGTGGGCCGGTAATTACAATTTTTAATTTATTAAAAATTAAAATAATACTATTAATTTAATTTATGTTAAAACAATATTCCTACTTTAATAAAAACTTCATTTAATAAAAACAAATAAAAGACTAAATATATTTTTTAAAATTATCATTTTAAATTTAAATATTCTTACAATATTATAGAAAGACTCAAATTATATTGTAAAAATGTCACCATTTCCAACTACCGTATTCTAAATTTAGCAAAAATAAAACACAATATATTATACAAATATTCACCTGTTACAAAAAAATAAAAATTTCAAAATATTTAGCAAAAATATATAAAAATATTTTATATAAATTAATAATAAATAATTACAAGTAGTGTTGGCGTCACAGCACACGACACACCACGTGTAAACATCATAGTGCTGACTTTAGACGTTATATCACGTCACCACTATACGACGTCTTGTGCCAACTGTTGGCCCCACATACAAGTGGCGCTTAATTATTTTCTAACGCCACCACTATGGTCTTAGATATGTCGTACCAAATATACCAATGTCACCACTATTTGAAAAAAATAATGTTGGCGTTGGTGCGAAATGACGCGCCACAAATAAAAGTTGTGGCTAGTCATTTCTCCACTGGTGAGTAGATGATTATAAGAACAACTACTATAAAAGATGATTACTGAGCAATCATGAAGTAGGCAAGGGTGCAGGTCAGATCGGGTTGAGCGGGCAGAAGAACTTGATAATCTTCATCCAATTCATCGTCAATGATGTGGTGGTGTTGTCATGTGCCAGGTTAGTACATTGGGCCGAATATTAGTTCTTTTTTAACATCATTATCTTCCACTTCTCTGCTTTTGTCTCCTATGTAAAATGCAAATTGTTTTCACTTATGTGTAGAGTACTACTGTATGCTTGCTAGCTGGATTTAACTCGCATTACATTTTTTAATAACCTGCTCTCTTTTTTTTTTGGCAAGTTGCTTTATTTTAGTTGCATTGCACAAGGATAACCTGCTGTGACATCCGATTTTGGGCGCGGGGGTATTATCTTGTCAAATAAATTGAAAAATGGCTTAAGAATTTTAGGTCCACTGCATATATTAGCAGACATTGAGAATATTTATGTATCATGGAAGAAATGTGCGGCGGATCTTGTAGCAGGCCACGAAACATCATTGGCGAGCTGCGAAGACGGCATCACCTCGTCAAGACAACGCATAGATAGAACATAGGATGAATATGGACTTGTACAACTTTTGTGCTATTTCAATGTTATTGTATTATGAGAACTTGTAAAACTTTTGTACTATGAGTATTGCAATGAAACATGTGTTGTGTTTGTACTTTTGTATTACAGTGTTCCATCTGACTATCATTAACAGGGGTAGGTACTTAATAGGAAATAGTTGGATCCCTAACATATCACATTGAGGCGGTTATTCGTACGAAACAGCATGTAGCACGCAAACACTAGAGGTGGATACGTGTTTGGAACCGCTTGTGGTGTCCACGACATTGAAGACGGCTTTCTACAACCACCGTTGTCGTGCGGAGTATTAGTGTTGCAGGCTTTGAGGTGGATTTGGAAACTGTCGCCGGTCCATCTAACGAAACCACCTCCAAAGCCCGATTCTGTAACAGCGAGCAAGTGCGCCAAGCAAGTGGATTTACTACCCCTGCTGTTTGGATAGTCTGCGTGAACACAAGAAGGCGCACCGTCAGGCGGAGGTGTAACGCAAGTCCGAGGCCAACGATGAGTTGTAGGTGGTAAAGCTCATCGAGGCCAGTCCAAAGCTCCGTGCCGAGAACATTGCATTCTTAGAGGAGAAAGAGATTGTTACGTGATAAATTGCAGGAGAAGGATGATTTATTCGACCAGCTCAAGATGGGGCCCTCCGACGAGAAAGAGGAGGAGTAGGTAAAGCCGCGGAGTAGGTTTACCGCCAATGACCACGATGCAGGCTCCTCCGGCGGTGGAGTGATGAACATCGATGAGGACAGCGATGACTTTGATGCGTACCTCCAGCGTAATGCTCCGCCATAGAGCTAGGTCTATCATAGCAGTGTTTAAAAGTTATGGAGTTTCATGTTTGACGTGCAACATTTCATACTAGTATAAAATGTGCAACGATTTTTGAGTTCTTGGTTCATGTTTCAGATTTTAGGGCAACAATTTTAGGGTTGCTAGAAAAATAAAAACTTTTCTCGTTCCATAAAACCTTCCCTTTCTTCACCTAAAACAATTTTTAGGGCATCAATTTTTTGGGCGGCTGTTCGAGATGCTATAGCATGTCCTCATCGCGGACGTATGCAAGATATGCAAAGATGCCTTCAAGAAGGGAAACAGCGTCCAAGGACGCTGCCGTCACATGCCTCGACCCATGTCGATCAAAAAGCTTTGGCTCATACCCGCACATAACCGTCCCACCGAACTTGAGATAAGTGTGGCCTAGCCAATAACCTTCAATGTTGCTTCCCGTCCAACTGCTCAGGGCCTAGTAAGAAGCGCTCTGCAACTATGCCTCCATGGAGAATCACCGGCGACGACCCCCATTGAAGAACAATGCTTCTGCCTAGAGCCCTATGCCTCACCACTCTGACCCTGTGGAGGATCCAGGCCACTGCGAACCGAATTCATCAGCGGCGAACCCAACCAAAACAAAAAAAGAAGGATGTTACTACCACCAAATCGCATGGTGGACCCAATTGTCGGCAATCATTTTCCTTTTGTTCATTTTTCTACTCTTCTTTTTATGCCCGGCAGATACATTTCGATGCTAATGCAAAAAAAAATGTGACCCCTGCAACAAAACTCCAATAAAACTGGTGTGAGAAAGAAGCGTGTGTGTTTTCTTGTGGGGAAAAAAGGTGTGCAGAACTGCGTGCAAGTCTCCATTTGGTAATGACTGCAAGTAGGTCTTCAAAATACAATTGCCGAACCACCAATATGCGTTGCATCGTGCTGATGTCAACTCTCACTAGTATGTTCATGCATCAAGCCGTCCGTGAGTTGGGAGCTAGCGGCACAATTCTATTGCATTGCTCAGCCTGAGGCGAGCAAAAGTGATTACGACCATGGAAACCATCCATGCATGCAAAAACACGGAGACATGACCCCTTGTTTTACATGTACAACTTGTGTCCTCGCATTTGTCATGGAATGACTTTAGTTGGCACAAAGGCAAAGTAGTTTTGTTCTTCTCATTGTACGACCTGAAGATGCTCGAGATGTTCTAGTCATGCCATGTCAAGAGATCACAATGGGTGGCATGTCAGCATACCTTTGCTGATTGATGCAAAGCTAGAAATTTTGTCGTTTTTATATGCTTGTTGACAGAGCAACACCTACTTGTTTATTTTCAAAATATAACACATGGACACGTATACATGTCCATCACACGCTCGTATATCACCTACTATGAATGGAGTCGTTGATCAATTATTACTAGCTATAGCGTCACGGAACACATCTCCAACAACGTGACGTTTGTTAGTTGTCAACTTTGTCATGTCGTATTCATACACGAAGGAGAAAAAAGAGTCAAAAAGATAACACGCCGGGCGGACGGTCCGGTCACTGACCAGTCACAAAAATGTGATCGAGATGGGCGTTTCAAACGGGACTCAAACGTCCGGCCTGACCCGTACCCCTCATATCCAGCCCAAATCTAGGGCGGATATTGGGGCGTCCGGACACGTACGCCCACCAAATCCACTCATTTGCTCTCTTCTCTTCTTTTTCCTCCGCGACGTTCGTCTCGCTGCTCCGTCGCCGCGCACGCTCCGCACCCGTTCTGAGCATCTGCGCCGACATCACCGATACAACACTCCTCTCTCTCGTCCTCGCAGCCGGGGACATCTTCTCCGACCCAGACGCCACCGCGGTACGTCCGGCAACTCTCGGGCTGCCCCTTGCATTTGATACATTGTCCGACTCAATTTTTTGTGATTTTTTTAGGGAAAACGATTAATTTCGATGCTTCGTCGGACGAGGGGTATGGACCGACGGAGCTCGATCAAATGATTCAAAATGAGTTTTTTGATTCGTCGGATTCGGACGAAGAAGTGAACATGATCATGCTCATGAGCATGCAAAAGGAAATTGACCGGCAGGTGAAGCATATTCTCAACTTCAAGGGCTCAATCAAAAGAAGAAGAATGATCAATCAGGATAGGGTCTCCGGTTTCCGACTGCTGTAGAAGGACTACTTTGCTCCGGACCCCAACTTTTAGTTGGGGAATTGTCCATGGAGCTACAATGATGTGAGAATCGGAAACTTTGTGGTAGTTAATTACATGTTGTGTTATTTTCCATAACATGATTGTCGAGGATGAGGGTGATGGTATTTCCCAAACAAATGATTTTGAAGCGCCCGAAAAATAAGTTCAAATCCCGGAAAATCAAGATGCAAACCAACTTAAAAACTTTCTGCGGATGGATCAGAATTTTCAAGATCATCAGGTGCATGCACAACTATTCAATGATCTTGTGGATCATATATGAACCCACAATGAAAACCAAAGAGCTGATGATTGAGTTGTGCACTTTAAATAAAATTTATGTAGGAACTACATATTTTCGCTACCAAACATTTGTTATTTGCGTGTGACATTGACGTATATGATGGACGTGCATGGATTTGGATGTATTTGAGAGTCCGAATTTGAAATATGTGGATGCCGGTCAGAGATTTAAGGGGTCATCCAGACGCGCCCGCGGACGTATAGAGGCCGGATTTGTCAAACTCCGGTTGTAGATGCTGGGCGGTAGAGATCAGGATCCTGGTCGTTTTCCTTGCTCGGAGAAAATTTCTTAACACTCTAGTTGACGAGTGTGTGGTTTTAAATGAGAGAATTAGCACCCTGACGGCGTGTCTTCGTTGGAGAGCGAGGTTGTTACCCAAAACCTAGGCAGTATTTTCAAATTTCAATCGTTAAGCTTCTACACAAGCGCCTATGCAATGGACATGGCCGTAGATGGGTTCGCGCCGGTAACATCGTAGCAACAAAGATCCTAGTAAACTCAGGAGAAGAAATCAAATGTATCACAAGCCGTGTAAACAAGCAAGGAAACACTAGAACATTTGTCATAAGTGATGTAGCGGAGAGAAGCTGTCTCTTGACACAAGGCCTTCCACTTAGCGATCGACAGCTCAAGGCAAGAAGCAACAAAATATAGAGGTCAGTACAGAACTGCCCATCAAGATAACTATTGTGTCCACTGCTCAAGATGCCCGAATCGCAGCGGCTACAGTGTCATCGATCAAATTGGTACCCTCATGCCGGATGCTGCAGAAAGAAAGATGCTGCCAGTGCTAGTAATGCTCTGTACTCTGAATAATGCTCCAAATTGATCGTTTGCTAATGATGTGTCGTTAGTTAAGCCACGGACCCACCGTTGTTAAAAGTGACCTTCTTGACCTGGCTAACGAGTCAAGGTCACATGTTGGCGCGCAATCCGTGGGCCCACCATTCCAGTGATGACCTGGGGCACCAAAGCGGGCTGACATCACGAGGTGAAGGGAGCGCGTGATGTCACACATGGCGGCCACGCTGGCTCTTGATTTTTGAACGTCTGGCCCGTTCTCCTATTCTACCTGTGTTCCTTCCTCTAGGTCTCAGACTTCCACACGCTTGTCTGCTTGTCACCCGCTCTTCTTTACTGTCTAAGAGCATCTCCAATAGCAGTGTATATTTAGATGTCTATATATTCATATAGACAATGGTTTAAAAAGATTCCTTCATATACACGTCCAGTTTTGCATCAGAAAGTCTATATAAGGGACCATGACAGGTGGGCCGCCGCTGGGAAGATGGAGAAATCATGGCTGCAGCTGAGTTTGGACGACGCCTTCACATTGTGCAGGCGTGGGCATTGTCGAGGTCGATTTAGAGGATATGTATGTTTGGACGACCATATAGACAAGCTGTTGGACGTCTGCTTTGGGCTCAAGTCGTGGAAAACGAGTATAGACGTCCATATAGACAAGCTATTGGAGATGCTCTAACAGCATCTACACCCGGACCCCTGGTTTCTCATCGAACGTCCAAAACATCCGTCCGGTCAGTGCTCGGTTAAAAAAAAAACGGACCCAATCGAACCCTTCATTTTCATCCTAAACGTCCAGACCGACCGGCGTACCTCAAATCCGTCTCAAATCTAGGGACGATATGAGGGTGTCCGGTCACGCCCGGTCAGCCCACACGGTCCCACTTGCCAGCGACTTGGCGAGAAGACCGTTGCAGCCCGGGAGCTAGTCGACCCAAATTTTAGTCCCACCTCGCCGCGCCAGCTGGAGGCGGACCGGCTTAAATTGCCGCGCCATCGGACAGCTACAAGCTTCTCTGTTAATTGCATAGGTGGATCAATTCTTGTTGTATGAATGAGGGAGCTTGACACTAGATTGCATTTCATCAACTGATGATTGTTCATCGAGTGTCAACTTCATCTCATTCGTATACGTTGATGGCCTACTACAATGATAGAGATTTTTATTTTGTGATTCAAAAAGAGTTGTGCACACATCAATGTTCCATTTGTGAAGGAGATAGACTGTGACTACGAATCTTCTCTGTTAAGCAAAGCAGATAAGATTCGTAGTCACAGTCTATATGCTTCACAAAGGATATAATGATGCCCGAAGCTTATGGCTTGAGGACACGACCGGGCTATTTAAGCCGGTTGATTCGCTCGTAAGGCGGCAAGGTGGGACTGAAAACATCCGAAACCCGTCGGATCAATACAGATGTGAAAATCTTAAGTACAGAATGTTTATTCAGTGTCCCGCCGGCCAAACAAAAACCTGATGATCGACGTGCATGTCCTTGCATGTATATGATGTTTTGAAAGGGTATATGGTTGCAAATTGCAAAAATTAAGGTATGCCCAGCCACCGTCCGTGGGCGCCTCCGCGAGCGTTTGAGGGGCCGGATTGGCCTATCGCGGTTGTAGATGCTCTCATGTTCCAAAGGTGAGGTTCGAGTGCAACTCCTCTTCTTTGGAAATATGCTTTTACCTCCCATTATAAATAAAGGCACACAGTGAAACAAAACAAGGTAGTGAAAAGGTTTTTTTTCTTTATAGGCAGTGCACCTCCTGTTGTTGCAAAGCGTTGCGGAGGTCAACTTGGTTGTATACAAGGTGCATTCGACGATCTTGGGCTTTGGCGCCCCTGTATCCGGCTTGGTTAATGTGCCTTGATAGATAGAAGTGTGTGAAGTTTCATCCGTTTTCTTGTGTGGTTATTAGTCAGGTTTCGTTCATTATTTGATCGAAGAGGATGTTTGGTTTCGAGCCCTCGGCTGCCCGACAAAAAATTTGGTCGTTGACCAGACACAGGGTGGCGTTTGGATTGGCTCCAATAATTTGGTACACCCAGCCCACACCGGCCATCCAAGTTCACATGCACGCCAATTTGTTGGTGAAACTGGGGCAGCCAAATCGACCGTCAAATAATTGGTGTGCCCTCGGTTGGCAGGGTTGCCTATGGCAGAAACCAAACGATCTCTAGCTCTTTTCTTCTTGATGCGATACACGGGCTCCCCACCCGCTGACGAGGTTCCGTCAAAAAGTCTTTCCACTCCATCCTTCCAAGCGAGCACAGGGAAAGCGGTGTGTGTGTGGAGGGGGGGGGGGGGGGGGGGGGGTTGTGTGTGGGGGTGGGGGGTTAACTTTGCATGGGGGGGGGGGGGGGGGGGGGGGGGGCGTTCAAGAATGTGTGAAACCATAATCGGTTCATTAATGTTATGGCGTAGTAAAAACATTAAGATAATTTTATTGAAACGAGCTATATGGAATGTGCACACAACAAGTTCGGAAAAACACCGCACATATTTGTACATAGAAGACACCATCTCAATTCACATCAAATTTTGGTGAGGATTCCCTGTAACCTCTATTGCCCTTGGCTAGCGGCGTGTTTTGTCTCTATTGTAATTCCCCCAACATTCGTTGGACGTAATACCGATGCACCATCAATAGTTCAAAACCTTTGTCTCACAACTCGGATCTTAGATTTCATGGCATAAGATCTTAAACGCCTCACATCCTAACACATGCCAGTCCCATCCTTCCAAGCCAGGACCGGGTGGAGGCATGTGCAGCCTGTGCTACCCGCACAGGGCCCCAAGTTTACAGGACCCTGAATTTCGTTGCCAACCTATGGAAAAACAACAGCTAGGCTCATGACGAACTCCAACGAAAAAGTTATGCATTTTAATTCGTCCTTCTGCGGATTCGAACTGGTGACCTCTCACAGTAAGAAAGTTATAGCAACCAAGTAGACAGTTTAAGCTTTGTGATTACTGCTATGAATCAAATGACCATTATTGCTACTATCTATCACTATATAAATTACCCAGCCGTAGGCTTCCTACCATTTGTGGAAATATTTTCCAAAATGTCTCAATTAGTCGATGCTTGGAGACTTTTTCGTTAAGTGGCTCCATGCATCCCAAAACGCCTTAGTATACACAACCATTTGTGACATAATGAGGAAACATCTTTGATTGTTTAGGCTTTTCACCAAAATACCTTAAAAACTGTATTAAGGAAATTAAGGAGAACACCTCAAAATACTATTTATTCACGCAGCTCGGCTATGGCTCGGTTCAACGCCACAAGTGAAATAAACGTGTTTCTCTAACAAGGTAGGGCCGTCTTAGAGTTTGGCACAGGGCCCCAGATTTTGCCGGTCCAGCCCTGCTCCAAGCTACCGCCGAGAGAAGATGGCGGGGAAGGGGGGGCATTCGTGGATTGGTGGGATCCTAATCCTTGTCAATGCAATCATGTAGCAAATTCTACATTTTAGTTTCTTGACAAAAAATATGGAATGTGTGTACAAATAAAGTCAACAAAGGGTCGGGAAAATGTGTAGAAAACACAATTTAACACGCATGTCCCATGAACAAGACTTGTAATAGTCAAGTCATGTAATAAAAGAGTAGGATTTTCGACCCTTGCCAAACTATAATTGTTCACTGAAAGAACTAAAGCATTGACTATAAGCAATCCAGTGTGCCCAACCTTTGTGGGCCGATGCTTTTAAGCAATCTAGTGTGTCTAATTATTTGCATGGTGATACTTACTATTCAATATATGCATCTAAGTTTTACCGGAACATATTTGCATTCAGACAGAAACAATATATTGTTGTTGTTGTTGTTGTTGTTGTTGTTGTTGTTGTTGTTATGTAGCCAGTTCTATCTTTGTCAATGATAAAAGCATGGTATGAAGTCTGCAGCTTATCTAAAGTGCATAGAAATTAAGAGATGATCTTGATATAAATTTTGGTCTTCCATATCAAGAGGCTTTGTTTGCAGCTATTTCAGTTTTCAGTTTCATATTACCATGACTTTATGTGATAAATAAAGGTAGTTAGTGTGTAAAAAGATAAATCACAGAAGGGCATTTCATTTTCACAAGTGCAGTCTTGGAGGGAATCATTTGCCAGATTTTTTTCATTCTTTCCACGTCATCCATGATGATCGCGAGAAGGAAGATGGTGGGAACCAAGTGACCAACTTGAGAATCGTTTTTAGCGTACCAAATGACCAACTTGTCGATTGATTAGTTATCACAGTGCGATGAGTGCGTTCCATAATAAATTGAGCGATGACCCGAGGATCGGTGTATAACCACAGGCTAAATTAAGACGACCACTGCAGGCGGTCTCGATTTTATTGGGCCGGCTACTGAAGTCTCTATACGTCAGCTCCATGACGATGGTTCCTAATCACAAGTTTTTTTTTTTGAGACATACCTAATCACAAGTAGTATACATGAGAGCCATATAAGAGATGTCACATATTTTGGTCTGGTTGAAGGAGAGAACAAAGAAGAAAGAAAAAAAAACGGTCTATAGATTTACAGCCGGCTATAGCACAGAGTCTAACATTCTTTGTGAGAGTAAAAGGTGGATCCTATATTAATAGCATATGGCATACTAATTTGACTACTATTGTACTCCCTCTGTCTGGATTTATTAGGCCCCTTTTATTTTGAGCCAAAATTTGACATGCATTTAAATAATAATATGTAATCTATATGTTACAAAAACTATGGCATAGAAAACCTCTTTCAAATACAAATACAACAATATACTTTTCGTATCATATACTTTATACATTTTTAGTCAAATACATAGTCAAAGTTGGACCCAAATACAATGGTGCCTAATAAACCCGGACGAAGGTAGTATTGGTGTGCTATTGTGTTGGCTTTAAGCAGACCTCGGCATGGGCAGCCCGGCCCACGCGGCCCGACCCGACTAGGCCCGAAAATCCCAGGCCGGGCCGGGCTTGATCGTGTCATTGGGCCGGGCTCGAGCCTGGAAAGTGAGCCCGACGGGCAGACCGGGCCGGGCTCGGGCTTGCAAAAAACTAATTTTTAGCTGTGGTCGGGTCGGGCCGACCGGGCTTTGTCGGGCTTTTCCGGGCTCGGGCCCAATTTATCATGCCCGGCGGTCGGGCCGGACCGGGCTCGGGCCTGAGTTTTTCAGTTTGGGCTTTCTCAAGCCCGGCCCGAAACCTGGCCCGGCCTGGGGTATTGCCCAGGTTTAGCTATAAGTGATTGAAAATTTTATATAGTTGATTGTTAATACACAATTAAGAGCATCTCCAATACTGACCTCAAAACAGACGCACTACTTGTCCGGGTCAGTCTGCGGACATGGATGTGGAAGCCAGCCATCGAACCGCATACCCTAAAAGTCCGTTCAATTTGAATTTGAAATGCATAGCAAAGTGCCGCATTCACATAGCGCCTAATCACAACCAAAGTAAGGTTGATGTTCATAGTTTTACATGTCTGATCATAAAAGTAACTCAGTTTGGATCATTGGATCGGCCGTAAATTCCTTCAGTTCTAGGTCATCGTTGTCGTCCTGCTCCGGGTGGCTGGTGTACGAATCTGGTGGCCCGTGTACGTCCTCGGCTACATGCCCGACTGGGTGAACATGTCGGACTATGTGTACGTTCCCGAGTCGGGCTGTGTGTATGTACCCAGTTGTTGTGCACACACCTCGTGCTCCTCTAAGTCATCCACCTGCCTGTCATTGAAGGAGCCTTGGCCACCGCTATGGATCATGTCCATCATCTCCCTGTCTGTGTCGTCGTACGTGGTTGGCCCGGGTGAGGCATAACAGCGAACGGAGAGCAGGAACCGAGCTGCTCGACGCCTGACGTCCGTGATGAGACAAGTTGCGGCGATGCGATCTCAGAGAATAGGAGCGGCGTTGCGTTGGCATCGACATAGTAAGGCACGTTCTGCCAAGCTTATGGGCGACGTAAAAGTAGGGAGGTTGGCATTGTTTAAGCTAGGACAGCGTGTGCATGCATGACGATGGCGGCGACGCCCTGCTCCCAGGCCCCGTCCGGCCCCTGCACCCCATCAGCGGACACGCACGCCTCCTATGCCCTTCTTTTTGCCGGCCGCCTCTTTCACCTTTGCCTTATCTTTGACGCGACGGGCTTGTCATGTAGCCGAGTTCATCTTTCAAGCGGCCACCTTCGCTGGATCCTCCACCTCCTCCGTCTCCGGCATCTTTTCATATGCCTCCAAGCGGTGGCAACGGCGAAAAAGGGCAGGAATTAGGAGAGCGGCGAGATGATAGTATAGAGAGCCGAGAAAGGATGGGTTTTGTCACGTAAATAATGCAGTCGGCTCCAATTACGTGGGCTCCGTCCTCAGTTTTCATTGTGTCGAGGGTTCAAAGTCCTATATGACCGGTGTCTAGACTCCTGTAAAACCCCTGGTTTGCTTTGGCTTTTGCGGAAAAAGGACATCCGGACTGGTCCATGGGTAGATGTGAGACACCGTGGGATGGCTTGCAACGTCCGCACACTCGGTCAAGACGATTGCAGGAGGTTCGAGGGCTTGCATCAGAGTTGCCTTAGAGCATCTATAATCGGGCTCCCCAAACCCGTCTCAAACGCCCTAGCGGATGGCTCGGTCATCGACCGGTCAGAAAAAAGCGACCCAGACGGGTGCCTCAAATGGGCCGCAAACACCCGGGCGTGGCACCCCTCATATCCACCTCAAATATTGGGCGGATATGGGGAGGACCGGACACGTCCACCAAGTCAGACTGATGACCGGGTCCCACACAAAAAATTGCCCAGAGACCCAACAGTCCGATGGGTGTCTCCTCCGGTGGGGGTGTGAATGTCGCGTGGCGCCGCTCTGGCTCGTTGGTCGAGGCCAAAGTCCGGCTATTTAACCGGCCAACGTCCCCAACCCTAGGCACATACACCTCCTCCCTCTTCGCGCCGCCAGCGCGAGCCCATTGATACGTCTCCAACGTATCAATTTTTTTAATTGTTTCACGCTATGATATTATCATTCTAGGATGCTTTTTGGGTGATTATTTACCAATTCATATTATTTTTTGAGCACTAACCTATTAACCCAGTGCCCAGTGTGAATTGCTGTTTTCTGCATGTTTTTGATTTTTCAGGTTTACAGTACCAAACGAAGTCCAATTGCCCCGAAACTTTTTTATGATTTTTTCTGGACCAAAAGAAGACCTGGAAGCTTCGAGAGGAGACCGGAGGCCGCACGAGGGAAGGAGCACACAACAGGACACGGCCATTGCGTGTTGCCTCCCTCGGGTGGCCCCCGACGCCCCTCTCTGGCCTATAAATTCTCATTAATCCGAAAAACCCTAGAGAGCCTCCCGAAACACTTTTTCCACCGCCGCAAGTCTTTGTTCCGTTGTGTGCCCATCTGGAGCCCTGTTTCGGTGCCCTATCGGAGGGGGTTCGATCATGGAGGGCCTCTACATCAACCTTGCTGCTCCCATGGTGATGTGTGAGTAGTTCCCTACAGACCTACAGGTCTGTAGTTAGTATCTATATGGCTCTCTCTCTCTCTATCTCTCTCTCTCTCTCTTGATCTTCAATACAAAGTTTATCGCATCTTCGTGGTGATCTATTTGATGTAATCACTTTGTGCGGTGCGTTTGTTGGGATCCGATGAATTGTGGGTTTAAGTTCAGATTATTCATGAAAAAGATTCGAGTCTTCTCTGATTTCTATTATGATTCTTATTTGCATGATTATTATAGCTTCGTAAATCTCTCCGATCTATTGAAATACTTTGGCCAACTAGATTAATATTTCTTCAATGAGAGGGGTGCATTGTAGTGAGTTCAACCTGACGGATTTCTATATTCTAGTGACAAAGTAGGGGACAAGATACGTCTTTGTGTTGTTGCCACTAAGGATAAAACGATGGGGTTAATTCATATTGATTGAATTCTCTTTGTCTACATCATGTCATTGTTCTCCAAGCATTACTCTGTTTTGCTTAATACTCTAGATGCATGCTGAATAGCGGTCGGTGGGTGGAGTAATAGTAATAGGTGCAGGCAGGAGTTGGCCTATTTGCTTATGGACGTGATGCCTATATATACATGATCATTGCCGTGAATAAAGATTGCATAACTATGCGCTTTTCTATCAATTGTCCAACAGTAATTTGTTTACCCATAGTGTGCCTACTACATGAGAGAAGCCACTAGAGAACACTACGGCCCCTGGGTCTATTCACTTATAAATTTACAAAAGCCTTCATTACTTTGCTGCCATTTATTTACTTTTATTTTATTTTGCAATTTACAATATTCAACTTGCATCCATATACTTCACACATCACTGGCTTGACAATAACGAGTCCAAGGGGATTGACCCTCTTGCCCGCGTTGGGTGCAAGTGTTTTGCTTCTTTGTGTGCAGTCGCTGAAGACGGGGGTTGCGTGCTACTCCTATTGGTCCGATAAACCTTGGTTCTCTACTGAGGGAAATGCTTATCTATACTGTGCTGCATCACCCTTTCCTCTTCACGAAAAACCCAACGCAGATCACAAGTATCACCCATCCACCTCTCTCCCGCTCCATCGCTATTCCCACGTCGTCCGGCTTCGACATGTCCCGGCAAAAGAAGACAACCTATGCTATGCTCACGATGGAGCGTCGTTTCGAGATCGAGGAGCAGATACGGGAGAGGCGTGCCGCCTGCATTGCAGTCGACCTGCCTCCGAACTCACCAGAGCCGGAGGAGGAGCAACAGTCAGAGGAGGAGGAGTAGCATCCGGTTCCGATGAAGGAGGAGGAGGAGGAGGAGGTGCGACCGTAGGAAGAGCTTACTCCGGCTCCGAGCTTCAACATGGAGTTCGTGGAGGTGGAGTTCGTGGTCGCCCAAGCGGTTGAGATGGCGGAGTAGCAGGCTATCCTGGAGTCCATACATGATTAGGCCTATGTGGAGGCCAACCGATAGTTCATCCGGCAGGAGCGGGCAGCGACCGACACGCCTTTTGCCGAACTCGACGTGGAGACCGATTTCGAGGCCGAGGCGACGCCAGGTCCGGAGCATCCGGAGGAGCCGGAGTTGCGCCTGCCCCCATGTACCCAGATCCCAAAATGGAAATAGTGGATATCTTCGATGACGACGAGTAGCCAAAGGCGGATTTAGTTGATCTACGTAGTACATAGTGATGACCCACAAGTATAGGAGATCAATTGTAGTCCTTTAGATAAGTAAGAGTATTGTAACGCCCGGATAATTAGTCTACAGTAATCTCTGTAATTAAGCTACAGTAACCTATGGATTATGCTAATCCATTTTTAATGATCCAGTTATGATCACTGTTGAAATCAAACCCTGATTCAAAATCCTTTGAAATTCAATTTCAATTAAAAGGTGAATTTAAAAGTGTTGCAAACTTTAAAATAAAAATCTTGCTTAGGTTTCAAATATTCCCTAAGCTATTCTAAAATTGGAACCAACATTTTATCAATTGGTTTAGTGCCTCTAAGACCTTTATAACAGTGGCAAAACAATTATTAAATGCCCATTTGGATTTATGTAAGTTTCAATCATTTTCAAAAGGCCCCTAAACTTTTTATGCGGCTGCCTAATATCGCCTTGGTAATATTGGGCATGTCCTCTACTTTTTATAAATGTATTTTATTACTAAAATAATTATAAAACAGAAAATAACAAAAGAAAAAAGAAAAAAAAACAAAACAAAAATAAAAATAGAAGGCTAAAGCCTTCCCCCCCCATGGGCCTTGGCCCATTCGGCCCAACCCTGGCCACTACAAGGGGCCGCCACACCCCCACCGACACCCCATCCCCCCCCCACTCTCTCTCCCCGATCCCCACTCTCTCCCCTGCCTCCCGATCCAGATCGGATCGGGGCCGGGTTGCCCCGCCGCCCGCCTCGCCCCTCGCCGGCCAAGCCCCCGATGCGGAGCCCCTCCTCCCACCGGCGCCTCCCCGCCGGCGCGCCCGGACCTCCCCGCCACCACGTCGGCCGCCGCCCTCCTCCTCGGGTCCTACCCACCGGGCCGCGACACCCCCCCTCACCGAGCCCACTGCCACCCCTCTCGTCGCGCCGGTGAGCCCCCACCAGGCTCCTCCCTCCCCTCATCCTCTCCCGTACGGCCGGCTTCCGCCCCGTCGCCGCTAGCCGCCCGCCGGCGCGGCCCGCGGCCACGCCACCGCGCCCACGGCCGCCTGCTCCGCCGCTGCTAGCCCCCCCGGCCGCGCCCCGGCCTCGTCGCCGCATCGCGCACGCGCCCCCGCCTCCGCTCACCACCGCGGTCCCGCTGCGGCTCCCCACGGCGTCGCTGGCTTCCACTGCCCCCCCCCCCGTCGCTCCTCTCGACGTCGTGCCGCTGCGCTCACTCGTCGCTGCGGTTCCTGCAAGCCACCGGCCCCCGTTCGCTTCCCTCGCCGTCGCGCCGTGCTCGCCATGCCCCCCCGTCGCGGCGCCATGGTCGGCGCGCTGGCCCCACCGGTGATCGGCCATGGCCGAGCGGCCAAAGCGCGCGCGCGTGTGTGTTGTGTGTGTGTGGCCAGTGGGCCTATGACAGTGGGGGCCCACTCCCCCCCCCCCCACTCCCTATGACAGAGGGGGCCCACTGCCCCCTAAAACATTTTAACAAAAATAAAAATAAAAATAAATAAGTAATAAAAATAAATAATAATAATATTAATTAATTAATTAATTAATAATTCTGTTAATTAATTAGTTAATTTAATTAAGGCTAATTATGTTAATTAGTTAATATGTTAATTAATTAATTTAAACAGTATGACATGTGGGTCCCACACCCCCCTAGTTAAACCTGTTTAAGATTAATTAAACTTAATTAATCTGTGTGTATGACATGTGGGACCCACTGGTCAGGTTTGACCAGTCAACTGAGACAGTTGACTGCTGATGTCAGCATGACATCATGGTGATGTCATAATTGTTTATTGAATTAAAATAATCTATTTTAATTTCTGAATATTAATAAAACTTTAAAAATTAATATAAAATAATCCGTAACTCGGATGAAAATAATTTATACATGAAAGTTGTTCAGAAAAATCCCACGAATCCGAATACGCGGTCTGTTCGTCTGTCACATGCCTCTAGCATAGCGAACATGGAACTTTTCCATCGGTTTCATCTGTCCGGTAGTAGCCCGAGACCTGGAAAATATCGTCAGATATTCTTCCGATCCGTCTGCGACGTGTAGCCCTGCGTTAGTGCATGCCTAGCTCTACATATTGCCATGTCATGCATCGTGTTGAATCTGTGCTTTATATTTATTGTTTCTTCCCCCTCTTCTCTCCGGTAGACCCCGAGACTGACGATGCTGCCGAGTACGACTACGTCGTTGACGATCAGCCTTTTTGCCGCAGAGCAGCAAGGTAAGCAAACCCCACTTGAGCATTCCGATATCGCCTATTCCTTTCCCTCTTATTCTTGCATTAGATTTTGCTACTGTATTAGTTAGCTCCTATTCTGATGCATAGCATGTTTTTGATAAACTGCTGCTATACCTGCAACAATATCAATTGTTTAGTATAGGTTGATCAGTGAATCCCTTGTGACCCCCTAAGTCCCAGTTGCCCCTGCTTCTTCATCGACGACTCGAGGACTCGAAGACTCGGTCGACCGACCGACGAGCCAGGCCCCTCACATCACCGCACACCCCTTAAGTATGGCACTGCAGAGCTACTATTGAGTGCCGAGGGTGATACCTCACTTATTAGCACTCCCGGTGTTAATTCTGTAGCGTAGCTAATCGGTCGTGGGTATCGAGGGTGATTCCTCCTTCCCATTTATCGATAGCGACTCTTGCCATACACTTACCTCGAGTGGGATCCATCGAGGGTGATTCCTCGGATATCCACTTGGTGTATAAACACACAGTTACTTTAACTTGACATTGTTTACATGTGAAAGACGGGACTGGAGGGACAGGCGGTACCACCCTGGTTGAGGTGGACCTGAGTTCCCGACAGTCTTGAGACGGGTCGGCCCCAAGGGTACCCGTGTGTGAGATGTGGTGGGATTCGCTGGTAAGGCATCCAAAGGGTTATTATGAGGCGTGGACGGGCAGGAGAGGCCCTTGCCACACATCCTCGAGTCGGGGTGACGGGACCGCACTTTATGGGTCGCGCTTGCCCCGCATTAATAAAATGCTAATGGGTTGGGTATTTGATCTGAGTTGGCTCGTTGGCCTTTTTACGCACCAAACCATCGCGTGGGAGAAGTTATGGGTACTCAGCGTCGTTGTATCAGCCGAAGCTCTTCGGATGTCAGCAATGGAGCGGAGCGCGCCGGATTGGACTGAACGGTACAGCTCTTGGACTAGAGTGTGCTAGGTCTGCTTCCAGCCGCGTACGCATCGTGCAAGAGCACATAGGGCAAGTGGGCCCACGACCCCTGTGTGCTTAGGATTTAGACCGGCGGGCTGGCCTCTTCGTTGAGCCTAGGTGGGGCGATGACGTGCTGCTATCCCGAGGCCGGGCATGACCCAGGAAAGTGGGTCCGGCCGGAGGTGATCAGGCTTGTTGGAAATGCGGTGCACCCCTGCAGGGATGAATAATCTATTCGAATAGCCGTATCCACGGTAACAGGACGACTTGGAGTTGTACCTTGACCTTATACAACTATAATTGTGTTTTAAATTTGAAATGAATGTTGGCTCCGAGCTTGCTTCCTCGCAGGGAGTCGAGGAAGAATCTCTGGGCGTGGTTACTTAATAACATTGCTACAATAATATGACTATATGTGAGATACCAGTCTACTCTCTTCTAATGCTGCAAGATGCTGAAGATGCTAGTCTTCGATAGGACTAGACCTTCCCCCTATTCTTGCTTTCTGCAGTCAGTCCATATATAACCCCTCCCCTTGATACTGATGCATACTTAGCATAGTTCTGATGTCAGTCTTGCGAGTACTTTGGATGAGTACTCACCGCTGCTTTGCTTTCTCTTTCCCCCTCGATACGATTCTGCGTTCAGACGACAGAGCCCAGGAGATGGAGTACGCCGGAGATGACTACTACACCACCGCTGGAGCCTACTACTACGTGGAGAGTGCCGACGCTCAGGGGTAGTTAGGAGGTTCCCAGGCAGGAGGCCTCGCCTCTTTCGATCCGCTGCTTATGTTTGTGCTAGCCTTCTTAAGGCAAAACTTGTCTAACTTATGTCTGTACTCAGATATTGTTTGCTTCCGCTGACTCGTGCTTGTCGAGCTTTGTATTAGAGCCCTCGAGTCCCCTGGCTTGTAATATGAAGTTGTATGACTTTAATTTGTGTCTAGTGTTGTGTTGTGATATCGATCAGTGAGTCCCTAATCTTGGTCGTACACATTGCGTGTATGTTTAGCGTACGGTCGAAATTGGGGGCGTCACAAGTATCGAACCCAACAAGGAGCAGAAGGATTCAGTAAGTGGTTTTCAGCAAGGTATTCTCTCTAAATGTTGCAAGGTAGTTGTGATAGATAATTTGATAACAAGATAATTCGTAACAAGTAACAAGTAACAAAAGGTACAAGGTGTAATAAGCTGACCCAATCCTTTTATTGCAAATGATAAGCCGGAAATATTTGTCATAGCGACCAAAACATTCTCGAGGACACATTGGGATATTGTCTAGTTACTTTTCATCACGATGCGTTGACTCGCGTTCATTGCTTTGATAAGTTGTCATGTGGGTAGGCCGGTTCTAACGTGGTGTTCTTACTTGAACAAATAACCTTCTTATGAGTATCCCCTCTCGCAAGCATCCACAACTATAAGAGAAAATTTAAAATAAATCTAACCATAGCATCAAACATATGGACCAAAACCAGCCCCTTACGAAATATCACATAAACTAGGGTTTAGGTTTCTGTCACTCTCATAACCCATCATTTACTTACTTATCCCATAATGCCTTTTCCTAGGCCCAAATATGGTAATGTGTCATGTAGTCGATGTTCACATGACACCACTAGAGAAAGAACAACATAACACACCATAAAAACATTGAAAAAAACTCAAGTTCACATGATTACTTATAACAAGGCCTCTTCCATCTCCTCAAGAACAAACAGAACTACTCACAAATCATATTCATCTCCATGATCAGAGGGGATAAATATATGATTAACAATCTTAACATATAATCTTGCATGAAATAAACCGACTAGCATCAACTACAAGATGTAATCAACACTACTAGCAACCCATTGGTATCAATCTGAGGTTTGAGAAAAAGATTGAATACAAAAGTTGAATTAGGATTTGTATATGAGATGGTGCTGGTGAAGATGTTGATGGAGATGAGTTCTCTCACGATGAGAGGAGCGTTGGTGATGACCATGGCTTCGATTTCCCCCTCCCGGAGGGTAGTTTCCCCAGCGGAATCGCTCCGCCGGAGAGCAAAAGTGCTCCTACCCATGTTCTTCCTCGGGAAGACGGAGCTTTATCCCGAAAGTCTTCTTCTGATTTTTTAAGACAAATGGCTTTATATAGCAGAAGATGGGCATCGGAGGGCTTACGTGGCCCCCACAAGGCACCTGGGCGGGCCCTAGGAGTAGGGTGTGTCCCCTTGCCTTGCCACCGAGGGTCCTCTCCGGTACTTCTTTCGTTCAGTATTTTTTATATATTCCAAAATTTTAGGTTATTTGGAGCTCCGGAGAATAGCTACATCTGTTGTACTTTTTCAGGCTTAGAATTCCAGCTGCTGGCAAACACCCTCTTCATGTATATCTTGCATATTCAGAAAGAAAAGACATTATCATTGTTTCATAAAGTGAGATAAAGCTCCAAACAATATAAATAACAATAGAAAAACATGATTAAAAAATGAACGTATCACTTAGATGTTTTATTTGCATGATTTTTATGGTTTGAAGTTTTTATATATGAGATATTCGGATACAGAGAGGGATATTTAAGGAGTGACCGCTCAGTGTTTAAACGTTTGAGGAGCCGAATTTGACAGGTCGGTTTGTAGATGCTGTTAGAGCATCTCTAGCAGACCCCGTAAAAGGGCGACCCGCGAAATGCGTTTACAGTTCGTTGCGGATCAAATTTGTGGGGCGAATTCGTGCGTGAAAGATCAGACCCCGTATATGAAACTGTAAAATTTGAAAAAAAACATTCGCGGGAGAAACTTGCAAAGACATTCATCATCAAACTATCATAGTTCTTCATCAAACTACATTAGTTCTTCAGCAAACTACATCATAGTACTATGTAGGAGGGGGGATATGCGGGCCGTGCAGCATACCCGAGCCTAGGCTACCAAAAACGACGGGTGCGGCGGCGACGACGCGGCGGAGGAGCCGGAGGAGCTAGAGCTCAGTCCTCTTCGGAGTCGAGGTCGATCCAGATCTTGGCTTGCTCGGCCTTCATGACGCGCAGGTCCGCCTCCTTGGACGCGTGTGCCTGTGACGTCGCGACGCCTTGCTCGAGGAAGATCTGCTCGATCTCGAGCTCGCGGCGGGTGCGCGCGGCAACCTCCTCCGCCTCCTTCACCGAGCGCTCCATGATGGCGCGCATGAGGTGATCCTCCTGCCCCGAGGGGAGGTAGTCCTCGGGGCCGATGACACCTCGACGCGGCGGGCCGGCGTCGGCCTCGAGCTTGACGGCGAGCGGCCCGAGCTCCTCCGGCTTTCTCTTAACCGGAGTGATGATCCGCGAGGACGAGGCGCCCGCGGACTGATACGTCTCCAACGTATCTATAATTTATGAAGTATTCATGCCATGTTTACAATAATTTTATATGATTTTGGTATGATTTTATTAGAACTAACCCGGACTGACGCTGTTTTCAGCAGAACTATACCATGGTGTCGTTTTTTGTGCAGAAATAAAAGTTCTCGGAATGGGCTAAAAATTTACGGAGAATATTTTTGGAAAATATAAAAAATACTGGAGCAAAAAGATACCGGAGAGGAGTCCCGAGGCAGTCACAAGCCTAGGGGGCGCCCTCCCCCCCCTAGGGCGCGCCCCCCTGGCTTGTGGGTCCCTCGGGAGTCCCCTTGACGTGAGACCGACGCCAAAAATTCCTATAAATACCAAAACCCCCAGAAAGAAACCTAGATCGGGAGTTCCGTCGCCACAAGCCCCTGTAGCCACGAAAAACCAATCGGGAGCCCGTTCCGGCACCCCGCCGGAGGGGGAAACCATCACCGGAGGCCATCTTCATCATCCCGGCGGTCTCCATGACGAGGAGGGAGTAGTTCACCCTCGGGGCTGAGGGTATGTACCAGTAGCTATGTGTTTGATCTCTCTCTCTCTCTCGTGTTCTTGAGATGGCACGATCTTGATGTACCGCGAGCTTTATTAATATAGATGAATCATATGGAGTTTTCCCCTCTCTATCTTCTAGTGATGAATTGAGTGTTCCCTTTGAAGTTTTCTTATCGGATTGAGTCTTTAAGGATTTGAGAACACTTGATGTATGTCTTGCGATGGGATATCCGTGGTGACAATGGGATGTTCTATTGATCCACTTGATGTATGTTTTGGTGATCAACTTGCGGGTTCCGTGACCTTGGGGATCTATGCATAGGGGTTGGCACATGTTTTTGTCTTGACTCTCCGGTAGAAACTTTGGGGTACTCTTTGAAGTTCTTTGTGTTGGATTAAACATGATGAATCTGAAATTGTGTGATGCATATCGTATAATCAAGCCCATGGGTACTCGTGGTGACATTGGAGTATCTAGGTGACATTAGGGTTTTGGTTGATGTGTATCTTAAGGTGTTATTTTAGTACGAACTCTAGGGCTGTTCGTGACACTTATAGGGATAGCTCATAAGATTGATCGGAAAAGATAACTTTGAGGTGGTTTCGTACCCTACAATAATTGCTTCGTTTGTTCGCCGCTATTTGTGACTTTGGAGTGAACTCTTTGTCGCACGTGAGGGATTTACATATGATTCAACTATGTCAGTATTGTTGAGAGAACTTGCACTAGTGAAAGTATGAACCCTAGGCCTTGTTTCTAAGCATTGCAATACCGTTTGTGCTCACTTTTATCATTAGTTACCTTGCTGTTTTTATATTTTCAGATTACAAAAACCTATATCTACCATCCATATTGCACTTGTATCACCATCTCTTCGCCGAACTAGTGCACCTATACAATTTACCATTGTATTGGGTGTGTTGGGGACACAAGAGATTTCTTGTATTTGGTTGAAGGGTTGCTTGAGAGAGACCATCTTCATCCTACACCTCCCACGGATTGATAAACCTTAGGTCATTCACTTGAGGGAAAATTGCTACTGTCCTACAAAACTCTGCGCTTGGAGGCCCAACAAAGTCTACAAGAATAAAGTTGCGTAGTAGACATCAAGCTCTTTTCTGGCGCCGTTGCCGGGGAGGTGAGTGCTTGAAGGTATATCTTTAGATCTTGCAATTGAATCTTTTAGTTTCTTGTTTTATTACTAGTTTGGTCTATAAAAGAAAACTACAAAAAAAATATGGAATTGAGGTTGCCTCATATGCTTCATCTTTTTAATGTCTTTCGTGAAAATGATGGAAAGGAAAATTGTGCTCAAGTGTTAGAAGAAGAAGTTATTAAAATGTTTGGCACTAAATCTTTGAATGATGAGCATGATAGAAATATTGTTAGTATGAATTCTCTGAATATTCATAATGCTAATGATATGCAAAGCCACAAGCTTGGGGATGCTATGTTTGATGAAGATGATATTTTTAGTCCCCCAAATTTTGATGAGGAAATTTATGATGATGATGGCATGCCTCCTATCTATGATTATTATGATGATGACATGTATGCTATAAAGAGTGATAGTAAACATGAAACTTGTCATCAAGATTTCAATATTCAATGTGATTATGCCAATCATGTATCTCATGATAGTTATTTTGTTGAGTTTGCTCCCACTATTGTGAATGAGAAGAAAACTGCTTATGTGGAGAGTGACAAATTTTCTATGCTTGTAGATCATGAAAAGAATGCTTATATGTGCTGGTTATATTGTGAAATTCCTTCATGATGCTACTGAAAATTATTATGAGGGAGGAACATATGCTTGTAGGAATTGCAATAATATCAAGTTTCCTCTCTATGTGTTCAAAGTTTTGAAGTTATGCTTTTTTGCCTTCCTATGCTAGTTGATTCTTCCTCCCATAAATTGTTTGCTCACAAAATCCCTATGCATATAAAGTGGGTTAGACTTAAATGTGCTTGTCATGAGATTCATGATGCTCTTTTGCATGTTTCAATTATTATTCCTATGTGAGCATCATTGAAATCATCATGCCTAGCTAAAAGGCATTCAAGAAAAGCGCTTGTTGGGAGACAACCAAACACTTTTACTTTATGTTTTGTGTGATCACATGATTAAGCTACTGTAGTAATCATGTTTTATGCCTTTTATTTCAATAAAGTTCCAAGTAAAGCCTTTGGGATGACTCACAAGATGAGTAGAATTGATGCTGAACCAAAACAGAAACTTTTGACTCCAGTACAGGAATTTTAGTATTTTACTGTAGCGTGATAATGATCTGAAATTTTTACACAGTTTTCATATACAAATTCTTCAGGTTTCCTAATTTTTCAGAATTTTCAGAGACAGGGAAATATGGTTACACTACAGATCTTCACAGACTATTCTGTTTTTGACAGATTCTGTTTTGCATGCATAGTTTGCTTGTTTTAGTGTTTCCATAGCTTATATTGAGTGATATAAATTATTGGAATGATATAATACAGTAGGTATGATGTGGGAACAATTATGAATCTTGTCTTGACAGTACCTAAGTGAATGATTTATCTTTACTACACTAACCCTTCTCACGAAGTTCCGTTAAGTTTTGTGTGATTGAAGTTTTCAAGTTTTGGGTGAGACACCGATATGAGGAGAATAAGGAGTGACAAGAACCTAAGCTTGGGGATGCCCAAGGCAACCCCCAAGGTAATATTCAAGGAAGACTCAAGCGTCTAAGCTTGGGGATGCCTCGGAAGGCATCCCCTCTTTCGTCTTCAACATTATCGGTATATCTTACTTTTTTTATTTTCTGTTAGGTGTTATTCATAATCTTGTTTTTCAATAAAAAGTTCCAAGAATTGTCTTAGGATGCTTGCATTGCATGTTTAATGTGTGCTGTGTAAAAAACAGAAACTTTTGCTGTAGTGTTTGAATTTTCATATTTTACTGGAACGTGGAAAGTTTCTGAAATTATTACACAATATTTTCATATAAATTATTTAGCATGTCCTAAATTTTCATAATTGTTTGAGTTACATAAGTACACTGTTTTCATAAATAGCTACAGGCTGTTCTGTTTGGACAGATTGCTGTCATAGTTTTGTTATCTACTTATCCTATAGTTTCCATAGTCTATATTGGTAGATATAAATTGTGGAAATGATAGTAAACAGTAGATGATGTTTGAAATTATTATACAACTTGTCTTGGCAGTACATAAAGAGTTGATTTACTATTATCTGTACTAACCTATCTCACGAGTTCTTTTCAAGTTTTGTGTGGATGAAGTCTTTGAGAATAGGTGAAACCATGATATGAGAGGATTGAACGAGATACAAAAGCTCAAGCTTGGGGATGCCCAAGGCACCCCAAGTAAATATTTCAAGGAGTCTCAAGCATCTAAGCTTGGGGATGCTACGCATCCCACCTCTCTTCATCAACAATTATCGGTTAGCCTATGTTGAGCTTAAATTTTTATTCGTTCACATGATGCATGCTATTCTTGGAGTGCTATTTTTCTTTTGCTTGCTGTTTAATAAAATACTTAAGATCTGAAATTCTTAGATGAGAGAGTCTTCACATAGTTATTTAATTGTTGGCTACTCATTGATCTTCACTTATATCTTTTTGGAGTAGTTTGTCATTCACTCTCGTGCTTCACTTATATCCTATGAGTAAATGGTTGAATGAATTGAATATCATAAATCTGAAATTAAATATGCTTCATATACTTATCCCATGGGGAGTAACGACTTCACACATAATAAGTATAGGTGGTAAAATTTATTGAAAGTTAGCAAACACCGCATTGGTCACTTGAACAATTCATGAAAGAATATTGAAGGAAGAGAGATTCCACATATAAATATACTATCTTGGACATCTTCTATGATTGTGAGCTCATTAATTATTTTCAAACTCGAGCAAAAATAGTTAAAATTGGACAAGGAAGAGAACTTAATGAGTTATGTTTGGGTATATTTGTATAGAAGTTATATTGTTATGGATCCTCCAACATGTGGTGCTTGCTTCCACCTCATACTAGCCAAAACTTCCGCACCAAGTAGAAATACTACTTGTGCATCCAAACACCCTCAAACCAGTTTTGCCATGAGAGTCCACTATACCTACCTATGGATTGAGTAAGATCCTTCAAGTAAGTTGTCATCGGTGCAAAAAGCAATAAAAGTTGCTTCTAAATATGTATAATCTTTTATTGTAAGGGAAAATAAGCGTTGTACGAACTTGTGATGGTAAAGAAATAAAAGCGACGGACTGCATAATAAAGGTTGCTATCACAAAGGGCAATACAACGTGACGTTCCTTTGCATTAAGGGTCTGCACATCCAAAAACAAAAAGCGCATGACAACCTTTGCTTCCCTCTGCGAAGGGCTTATCTTTTACTTTCTAGTACTTACCTTTATGCAAGAGTCATGGTGATCTTCACCACTTCCTATATTTCGCCTTTTTCTCTTGGCAAGCGTCATGTGTTCGGGAATGATCTAGACATATATATCCACACAAATATATTTGATAATGAATTATTATTGTTGACAATTATCTATATGATAAATAAGTTGGGAGGCGAAACATTAAGCCCCTATCTTTCTCTGTATTCGATGGATGCTATTTGTTCTAAAAATATGCTTTGAGTGTCAATAATCATGGAAGACTATATGATAGTTGAGTATGTGGAATTTGCTAAATCAAAGCTCTTACATAGACCCTTCCTGAAAATAAGATGAATTGCAATTGTTCGATGACTAGGAATATGGTTTGTTGGTTTTCAAGAAACTTTCTGGTCTATACTTTAACATGTGAATAGCTTGTTACTTGATCATGAGAAGTTTTATGAGATGAGCTACTGTTTATGGTTTATATTGATGCTAGAAAAAGTGATTAGAATTATCATTGATCAAACTTGTGCACTTGCTAGCATTCACACTTCATAAATTATTTATTTTATCATTTACCTACTCGAGGACGAGCAGGAATTACGGACGAGCTCCCAGCGGCAGAGGAGCCGGAGGAGCCGCGGCGCCGGATCGCGAACTTGCGCTCGTACTCGTCGAGCTCGCGACGTTCGAAAGCCGGCGGCGGCCGACTACCCTAGTTCAGCCACTTCTGCGCCCCCTGCTTGCGTGCGGCGTCTAAGATGCGACGGCGGCGGCGGTCCGCGTCATCCCCTCCATTTCCGTAGCCGTCCATGGTCGGGACGGGCCGCTAGGGTTTTTTTAGGCTCGCCGGCAGCGAGAAATTGGGGCGGAGTGGGAGAGGAATCGCGGCGGAGCGGCGGCGGAGGCGGATAGGGTTTGACCTGTATCCGAGCGGTGAAACAGCATATATAGCGGTTAAGGGGGTCTTTTTCCGGGGCACGGTAAATTTTTAACGGGCCGCATGTGGGATACGGTGTCTGTTTTGGCAAGAAAAACGGGCCGAACCCGTATACTCGCCGGAATTATCCGGGTTTGGCCCTTTGACGGGGTCTGCTAGAGATGCTCTTAGCTTTGCTCTCAGAAAGGAAAGGGACGTCCATGATGGTGACAACTTTCCCTTCCCGTTGTGCCACTCGACGGGTGGATGTGCATTTTTTTACGGTGTCCGGAGCAGCGCCGGCAGTAACTACTGCACTCCACGTGTAGTACTGCTATATATGACAAGATGCAACACGCAGTGGTGGAGTGAGGGACGAAATCACTATTCTGACCTTCTCAGCGATCTTTGTCACAAACTAAACTCGATTTGAAAGTATTTCACGATCTGACCCTTTTGGCAACGCCGTAGCCCGTGGCGTTTCTGTCCAACATAGAAACACCGAGCTAGATAGCGTTTCTGCCCTTGTCCACTGCCAGGCCGAGCACGCGTACGTGACAGGCCAAAAACGCCGAGCTAGACGTCGTTTCTGGAAACGCCAAAGGCCTTGGCGTTTCTATGTAGGGCAGCAACGCCAAAGGCCTTGGCGTTTCTATATATAGCAGCAACGCCAAAGGCCTTGGCGTTGCTGCCCTACATAGAAACTCCAAGGCCTTTGGCGTTTCCAGAAACGGTAGCCAGCTCGGCCTGGTAGTGAGCGAAAAGCTATTTAGCTCGGCGTTTTTATGTCGGGCAGAAACATCACGGGCTATGACGTTGCTAAAAGGATCAGATCGTGAAATATTTTCATGTCAAGTTTAGTTTGTGACAGAGATTACTGAAAAGGTCAAAACAGTGATTTCGACCAGGAGTGAGCGTGTGTGGCTTGTATCCCATGACGTCTTGTCGTGGAAAATTGGCAAGTTGCAGACCACCATAACAAACAGGAAAACGGCCCGAGCTGCCGAGCAAGCTGGGTGTGTGAAGCTAGCAAGTAACAGTCGTACATAGCGTGCTGATCACATACCCAAACGGATATCGATCGTGTTACGTTTCCCTCGAGATTTTTTTTCGGCAGCCCCGTGCACGCATATCTCTTGACGTAGTACCAAACAACTCGACGATGACTAGATTCGCAGTCCTGGATGAGTTCCAATCGGTCGAATCAGGCCCCGGAATCAAGCTATCATGAGACCCATCATCTGTCTGCATGATGCCTTGCACTACTGGGGCATCTTTGAAAGTTCAACATCTAGCAAGCGACCAGCAGTGAGCAGTGAGCAGTGAGCAGTGAGCAGTGAAGAGCCCCTGTTGGCTGACGCATCTCCCATTGGAGGCAGACCAGCACCGGCCGATGATCGCCGTACAGGCTACCCATCGCCAGGCAATTTCGTTTGGTCTCGGTGGTTTACACCTGCAGTAGTTAGTGCACGTACAGTCGTACACCAGTAGTACAAGGTACTACTATGGCTATTCTTAAGAAAGGAAGAATCTCCATCTCTGCCGACCAACGACATCTTGTCGGCAGTGTTCGTTTCACATTTTCGGTCCCTTCTCCATGGTGTCCTGAATTTAATTTTCGACTGCTAAAAAACAGTTTGCGCAAAAAGAAAAACCATGTGCACGTTCTTGTAAACGAGCAGAGGGGATATCTCATTTTGATGAGGGCAAGATAGCTGGCTGGAATCATTCGTTAGATTTTCCTAATCTTTCCACGTCATCCATGACGATGATGAAGATTCACGCGTCTCGAACCCGTAAACATGTCAGAAAAATCCCGGATGAAAGGTTCGTCCGTTCCTAGTCTAGTCTTTGAGGAACATAGGAGCAACTCCAACGCGCCGACCCATTTCGTCCGCCCGCGTCCGTTTGGGTCGCCGCAGACGAAAACAAGCGCCCAACGCGCCGACCTAGTCCCAAATCGCGTCCGCACCGACCCATTTCAGGCCTAAATTTGGGCCGAATTTGCGTCGGCGCGGACGCCAAGCGGACACGCCGCACGTCCCCTCGTGTCCGCCTCGGCCCCACTTGTTGGCCGGCCAACCGCCCCCCGGTCGTATTAAATGCGACCAGCTACCTCCGGGGCCGGCCTGGCAGTGGGTGGAAGGTGGGCGCGGGTCGTCTTTTTAATGGAAGCGTGCGGCGGGGCCGGCCTCATCCGCTTCCGTCCACATCTGGCCACGCTTGCTCCCACGCCGGCGACCAGCCAAACCCTAGCCAGCCAAAACCCTAGCCAGCCAGCGCGCCATGGGGTTTTTCAGCCGGAAGGGAGGGAAGGGCAGCGCCGGCGCGAGCTCTTCGCGCGGGCCCGCTGCGCTGCTGCCGCCGCCGCCACGTCGCAGCTCGCCGCCGGAGCGGGACCGGCTGTACATCCCAGTCCACCAGGCGCGGTGGCACTGGCAGTACCGCCGGCCATTGCAATATCCAGATGTCAACCTGCCACACGGTTGGCATCTGGATCCGCAGCGGATCCTCGTTCCGGCGGTGCCGCGCATGCCACGAGCGCACGTCGAGGAGGTTCGCTGGCAGCGTGAGGCCCTCACGCCGGAGCAGCGCGCCATGCGTGCCTACGCGCCGGACTCCCCCAACTGGGAGCGCTGGTTCGCGCTAGAGCACGAGGAGGAGCGGCGCCGGGGCGTGCAAGTCGACCACGCCGTCCCTCCGCCGCCACCCGAGGTGCTGCCAGAGGAGGAGGAGGCGGAGCAGACGTACCAGGCCGCCCTCGAGCTAGCCCTCCAGAACGCGCTGGAGGCTAGCCCTATCGAGGAAGACGCTCACTGGGATGGCCTGGACCAGGCCCTCGCCCTCTCGGCTGCGGGGGACTCCGTCCACAGCCCGATCTTCGTCCCGCCGCCGCTGCCTCCTCCTCCGCAGCCGATGCCGCTGTCGCCCGTGGCCGAGCCAAAGGTCGAGGCGGAGCCGGAGCCCATGCCGACGCGGAAGCGCTCGCCGCCTCCTCCCACTTGGACGGAGGAGTCGTACACGTGGACCGGCATGGTCCGCGACTGGGTCAGCGCGCCTCCGGTCTGGTATGCCTCGACGCCGGAGGAGGAGCTGGCCCAACTCGAGCGCTGGAAGACGCACTGGCTCGCCCAGGAGGCAGCCGACGGCCAGCGGCAGATCGAGTGGGAGCACGACGAGGAGGCGCTGCGCCTGGAGGCAGAGGAGGAGGCGCGTGCCCGGCTCGCCGCAATGCCGCCGCCGCAGCAGACGCCGGAGGAGGCTGCCCTGGCGGCCTACCAAGCGGCGTTCGGGTGGGCTGGGCCGCCTCCTGTCTTCATCGACCTCACCGGCGGCGATGGCGATGGCGACGGCAAGGGCAAGGGCAAGGTGGACGACTAGGGGGCAGCGGGCGCGTAGTTTTTTTAGTTTATTTATGTTTAATTATGTTTTAAGTGGACTTTGGCCGGCGGTTGACCGGCCACTTATGTTTAATTAATGTTTTATTATGTTTATTTTATGCCACGTGTTATTTTTTTCGGTGGCAAATTTGGGTCGGCCTCCCGTTGGGCGCACGCGCCGACCCATTTCGCAAAGCGGACACGGGCGTCCGCTTCGCCGACCCAAACGGACAAAAAGCGGACAAAAGCCGCATCCGTTTGGGTCGGCCAGTTGGATTTGCTCTAATACTACACATACACGTACATACGCACAACCGTTTATGAGGGTGCACACACAATATATCTTTATATCATCTTTGACAAACTGAGCTCGACAGAAATGTCATCTTCAAGTGAACGATCATCATCAGAAATTCTGAAATATTTTTTGTTAAAGAAAATAAGCATTGGTGTCAACTCTATGACTTGAATCGGGGTAGGCTGGTTTCATCATAAGGAACCTAATCATTCGAGCTACGCTCAGTCCGCTCTTCGTTCCTAGTCTAATAGGGTAAAGGGTAAACCTAGGTTCAACCCTATTTTTTGTACCAAGGGTAAACTGGCATCAACACGTTATCGAGACGGAGCAAGATGAGCACACCCCAGTCCAAGTCCCACCAGAGTCGAGATGACGTGCGTGGTGGTAGCTGGCATGTTGCGGTGGCGTCTAACATGCATCTAGCTTTTGCGGTGGCATAAGCTACATGGCACACACGAATGCAGCGAGGAATACACCGGGGTCGACATGGATGAAGCAGACAAAGAACGCGCGACACGGTGGCAGCGAGTAGTGGAAGTGACAGAGAGACACGCTAGGCAACAACAACAACAACAAAAACAACAAACGAAAGGTTCAATCCTAGGGCGGAAGAGGGTATGTGAAAGTGCAATACATTAAAGGTGGCCTCTAGGAGTGGAGCCCGGTGGCCGGCCTGCCACACGGTCTATGCGGCCTAGACGAAGCCCGGCGACAGGAGGGAACTCGGATAGAGCTCGGGGACCATCTTGGCGAGCAAGCTGAGGTGACGGCGGCACGAGATCGGCGAACCCCCACGTAAACCCTAGCTCATATTGTCTATGTAAGGTGGAGCTAGGGGTAGCCATTCCCATCTACATCTATAGCCTATAATCTCTGTAGCTTATACATCATCCTCATTGTGATCACTCGCACGAGGAACTCCACCATGTATACAAATCAGAAGCAGGACGTAGGGTGTTACCTCTTCCCGAGGGCCCGAATCTTGGTAACCCCCCTCGTGTGAACTCCCTTCTGGCACTTACATCCACGTTCCCCATTGTATCGAAGGTACTAACGGTATACCGTCAGTTGGCGGGTCAGGCAGAGGGCTTCACCGGTTGAAGACCCGAGTCTAGATGGGATCTCCCATCGCTTCCAGCGAGAGGCTGCCGGGAGAGATCCTTGCCTTCGACTCCTTCACCTTCTCTGTGGACGGGGCAGCCCGGGTCGACATCAACCCACCGGCCTCTCACTCCCGCACCGTCTTCTTCGAGTCGTTGGCATTTGTCATTGACCGCTACGGCAACCTTCGCGTGTGCATTCTGCCATGGCAGCAGACCACATATGTGGCCTCATCGGAATCTGCATTCATGGTGGATGTGACTTTTCATTTTTAGTTTAGGGTCCTTTTCATCGAGTTGTAACAATTTTTTATTTTGGACCTTGTGAGTCCCCTCCCTTCGCCCAATAAAAAAGGTGCCCAACTTTTGTTGTTGTTGAGAAAACCAAGTGCACAACTTGAGAATCGGTTTAGCCATTGTCTATCAGTTGGTTGCATTGTCAATTATCATACTGCCATGAGCGTGTTTCACAGGTGGTGCAGAGCCTCCACCAGCGTTGAGTACTACACTATGTAATAGTTCTATTAAGTTAGAGAATTCCATGGCACCATGCGTGAAATCCATGACGAGAGCCCTAATCAGGATATGGTAAAAAGAATATGTAGTGAGGCAGAGTACTACATGAAGGGATGATCTGCAGAGCCCGGCGATGACGACAACAATTTTCTCTCCCTTTGTATGCAATGGATGGATGGATGTGCATTTTACGGTGTCTGAAACGTGCCGGTAGTAAGGACAACTCCAACACGGTTCATTAAAATTGATATCATCAAATGTCTGTGAACGCATTACGTGTCCACGAATAGCGATAGAGGCGACTGCCATTCACCTGGAGTCACCAAATGCCAGACCAAGTTCGAACGGATATATAATAAAAGTGATGAAATTCATGCAACCTAGCGATATTTGTTGAATTTCGTTGAAATTTAACAAAGTTTCAACTAAACCGAATGAGCTGTTTTTTAAAATAAAAACTACGTAAGGTACCGGACGATGACCTCGTAGGCATGGCCTCCGAGGCCACTGGTACCATTGGCGGAGCTACGTGCATCGCTGCAGGTGTCGTGCGCTCCCCCCCCCCCGCCCCCCAACCTAGGATAGTTTAGTGAAGAATTTTTTTGTATGGAGTACTAGATTGAAAAAAATAGTCCCTCTAGAAATTGTAGTTTCTCATTTGCCCAACCCCACACCCCCCCCAATCAACCTTGCCTAGCTCCGCCACTGGCTGGTACCTCCGTCCTCGTTCACGCTATCGTCCGAGTCGTCGTCATCATCCTTCAAGTGGCGGAAACCCCGCCAGGCATCACATCAAACCTGAACGGCCGCCGCTACGTGCTCGCGGCGCAACCACTTGGCCTCCTCCTCCTGGTGCAAAGCCTTGGCCTGGAGGCGATGATCGGGCGCTGCTGCATCGCCCACCTTTGAGCCAGGTCAAGCACTCGGACTCCTCCAACCCCACTTTGACGAGCTGATTCGACAGCCTGACGGGCAGAGATCTCCGTGGTGGTCCTGGACTGATCAGTGGCCGATGCCTCCACGAGCGCAGTTTCGCCAAGACCGAGGGCGGTGCAACGTCCGGCAACATGAAAAACATTGGGCGTTGCGCATTACGCCGCTCCCGGCGTGCTGCCTCGGAGGTTTTTGTCATGGTGAAGGTGCAGTTGCCACCACCACCAAGGTAGTAAGTGAAGCCGACACACACAATGGAGATCGCCAGGGACGGCTGCTCTTCCTTCCTGAGGGCAACCGGGCACCACTAGCCCTCGTACCGCCAATGCGGCGGGAACAACAACAACAACACGACCCGAAGCTCCCGTTGGATTTGGACGGGCGCACAGAGAACCACTTGCCGCCGTCAGACATGCACGTCATGACAACCAATTGTGAGGTGGCACAGGAGAGGAGAGGAGTAGCGACAATGTGGATAGTGAATTGTGTCCATCGCCCGACTTAAATAGCCGGGGCAGGGGTGGCCGTCGTTGGATGACAAAAAAATGTTGGGATAGCTCGGTTCAAACACTTAAAACGGTTTGATGTTCGCGTTGGATTTTTTTTGTTGGGAAAAGTTCGTGTTGGAGTTGGTCTACCTACTACTCCCTCTGTTTATTTTTCTTAAACACAGTACAGACACAAGCGCTCATATACACGCGCATACACTCACCCCTATGAACGCACACACGCACACCCTACCCCTATGAGCACCTCCGAGAGACTGAGCCGGCATATTATCTCAAGAATTACGAAGTCACCGTAGGCGTCTCGTCGTCGACGGGAACGTCTCCTCCGACTGAATGGACATCGCCGAAAATCCTGAAATAAATGCAAAAATAATGCAAGTACCAGGACTTGACCCTGGTGAGCGGGGATACCACTGTTCCTCTAACTACCCAACTACAAGTTGGTTTGCCTTTCCTCTGTTGATTATTATAAGATGTTTTAGATACTTCAATATTAACAAACACATCAAACTACGTACATACGCATCTAATTTTATAAAAAAGTTAGAACAACTAGGAAGTAACATATTTTTCACTTCCCTTTTTCGGACGACTAGTCGTGCATGGTTAAGAATAGGCAGATGCGGCATCCAGTTGGTGCCATGCGTGGCTTGGCGTGCTTCCCGCGGCGAGATTGCAGACGAGTGTGCGGACGTAGGCACGATGACGAAACTCGAGAGGCATTCGTAGCGAACGCTGGCCCGTGTCCCGTGCGATGCTATGGACGCCAAGAATCACTGGCGTGCACGGGCGAGTCGCGTGTGCTACCGTCCACGAACTTTTGCTGCTAAACCCCAACTATTCTTTCTGCGTACTACTCCACTACACGATGACAACACTGCCGGTTTCTCGGTGCGCTCGAATCGGCCGAATGATGTTTCGGGCATCTTCGAAAGTTCAACATCTACAACCAAACGAGCAGCAGTGACGATGAACAAACGAGCGCCAGACCAACACGAGCCGGCGATCGCCGTGCCGCCGTTGGCGAGCCCTGTCCTTGTACCCATCGCCACGCAATTCTCGTTCGGTCGCGGTGCTTCACACGGGCAGTAGCCAGCGCACGTACATACGGAGTACAACGGTAGGAGTACAAGGTACTGCTCTCGTGAGCAGGATGGGTGGTGGAGTCGGTCGCCGTCCCGTCTTAATAAAAGTGGCGCCTTTTTTTTCATCTCTCTCTAATTGTTTTCCAACTGGTGGCCATTCTTTTCGGGGATCGATATAAGCGCAGGCTTCCGGCGGTTCTTTTCTTCCCAGACACTCGTCCAGGTCCAGACACCCACCGCTCACCCACCAAGCAAAGAAGGGAACACACGCGCGAGCGCGCAGCGACTGCCCGCCCCACCCGCGCGCGCGCGCTGGTGACCATGGACGCGCCGACCGCCACCGCCAAGCGCAAGCGCTCCTCCGCCGCCGCCGCACCGGCACCCGTCGGCGTGGAGGACGTGTCCGACGCCGAGGTCGAGGAGTTCTACGCCATCCTGCGCCGCATGCGGGACGCCTCGCGCCGGCTCGTCTCGGGCGGGGTCGCGGCCGCCACGGCCCGCGCCCCGGCCCCGCGCGCGCCCGCCTGGTGCCCCAGCTTCTCCTGGGAGGACTTCGCGCCGCCCGCCCCGCCGCCGCCGCCTCCCTCGCAGCAGCAGCGGGAGCCCGCCGACGAGCGCGTCGCCGAGAACGCCACGCCGACGCGGCGGCCCGTCCGCGGCCTCGACCTCAACGCCGAGCCGGAGCCCGAGGTGCAAGCCTAGAGTAGAGCCGCACGGACGACGAGGACCCCTGGCCTGGGCGCGCCCCCGCAGCTCCGCGTGCACCGACGGACGCGCGCGCGCTGGCCGGCGGCGTTACTCTCTCCTCTGTACCACCACCCACCGGCCGGCCGGTGCTTAGCAAACTGATCATCATCATCTGTTAAATTACCTTACCAGTGGTAATTCGGTATGTTTAAACGAACACTACTACTACTACTGTAGTATGAGTACTCCTACTTACTTTCTTCAGAGACGTACTATGAAGACTCCATTGATTTCATTACTCCGACCCACATAATTTGTCACTGGTTTAGTACTGTACGTCATTGCTTCGGTCACGTACATACGTACGTGCACATGCAATTATTGGCGCCCGCTTAACTTTGATGGTTTTCCAGCTTAATCACAGCCCAACTATGCGGCGTGTGCGGGTTCTGAATTTCCATTCTCTCTGAAGCTCAACGTTTACTCCAATCTTTCTGAATAGTCGACAGCGAAGTAGACAATATCCTGCAAACTTGCTGCTCTATACCCTTAAAAAAATAGAACACGAAAATACATTGACGAAGACAAGTTTGGTAGTCATCTTATTTTTACCTTTTATTTTATTGATATATGACCGTGCTATTTCTTTGTTATTTGTGCCTGCTTAATTTGGACGGCTTTAACCACAGCCTGTCGCTACTGCTGGGTGTTAGATTGGTGTCTGTGTCCTGAAGAAATTATTTTATGCGATTTTCTTCTCTTTTCACAAGATTTTTTTTTTCTGTTGAATAATTAATCAACACTCCCCCGCAATTTTTTTTTAATCAATACCAGGCAAAAGATTGGAATGAGTTCAGTATTTATTTAAAATGCCTGTGTTTTTGTCGCGGGAGACTCCCCCCATCCATATTAATTGACGCGGTTTTAAGTTATTATACTACTAAAAACAACATCAATTCATATGGATCTGAGGGAATACTATCTTCGAGTTAATAAAATTGTGCGAGTTAATTTGTGATGTGAAAAGCATGGTAAATCGGTGTCGAAAGTGCTAGTACCATATTCAACATCCTGCAACGTGATGTCGTCTCATCTCACCCTGTTTTCTGTAGAACCCGAAAAATATATTGATGAAGACTAGTTGAGTGAAGTCATGTTTCACCTTCATATTTATTGATAGATGGACTGATCACTAGCTAGATAATAGGAGTAGAACTTTGCATAGTCTAGTCTCGCAAGAAAGATGAAACCTCATATCATAGTCTAAGCATTGCAGCAAAATCATTTCGGTTTGATCTGCTGACCGTGGAGTCACATTCCGAATGCGTCACACGTAACATGACAACATGCCCTAACCACTCAGGCCATGAGATAGAACAGTTCGCTTTATTCGTTCGGTGAGGACTACGTACAGTCCAGCAATAGTAAATAAAGATGCAAACACAAGGTATCAATCGTGTAGTGGTGAGATGCTCTGCAACTTTCATCCTTGGCCGCCCGTCCGTCGAGCGGCCAGCATCTCTCCCTCTCGTGCTTTCTGCGTAAACAAACGGAAGTGTCTAGAACACATCTAGATGTGACATAGTTATTGCACATCTAAATGATTAAATGAAGCATAAAAAGAAAAAAAGAAAAGAAAAAAAGATATCTACACGAATCTCCACGTAAGATCAATGATATAGGACTTAGATGTGCAATACGTATGTCACATCTAGATGTGATTTAGCAAAACCGTAAACAAATATAAGACGTTTTAGATTACATAGTTTGGCATGTTAATGAGGTTAGAATGCATTTCCCTTGTCCCATTGTGAGGAGAAACCCAAATTTTTCAAAAGATAAAAAGGGTTAAAGGAGCTTGCTAGCTTGCCCCTGGGCTTCGGTGAAGGTTGCAAGCAACTTTATTAGGCCATGGCCGAGAAATCAACTTTGCACAGTACTAAAAGGAAATCAGAGGGAAGCTACTAGCAAGAAGTTGAGCACATTTCGTGATAGAAGAATCTTATTGTAGGTACTAGCATATTGTATAGACCAAGACTTCTCACGGTCCCAAACCCTCTACAGTCAAGTCACACTAAATAGTTTATATCTTTGCTAAACAAAAGGACAGCTAGCTAATTTTCTACTACTAGCGCCTAAAATTTGATTTCTCTGGCAAGCATTGGATTCCACGCAAAGTTAGGGTCGTATTCGTACGAGAAGGACTTGTATATATTTATACAGTTATACTTCTGGTAGTAGCATGTGACTCTGGCGGCTACAGTGTTCTTGCTAACTTGGACGGCAATTGCACATGTTCCACTTCAATCAAAATTCATACTCCCGTCCAAAATTAATACCCCCGTCCAAAATTCCTCGTCACGAAACTAGATAAAAATAAATGTATTTAGAACTAAAATATGTCTAAATACATTTATTTTTTCGACAAGTATTTCCGAACGGAGGGAGTACATTCTCTGATCACAAATATAAAATGTTTTACATATTTTAATATGGACTACTCCCTCTCGGTCGAAAATAAGTGACATGCTTTTAGTTCTACATGCGGATTGAAATTGATGAACAAACATTAAAATGCGTCCATATAGATTCGAATCAGAAAAATGTTAGAACATGTGCTATAATAATGAACGGAGGGTTAGCTTTCTCAGCCAGCATTGCCCGGCAGTCGAACAGACACGTTCCACCTCAATCAATCAATGATAATAATAATTCTACACTAAAAGAACAAGATGAGCGAACCAACCAGTGGTTGGATGGTAAGAGGGACTGTGGTATCCCCAGCCCACCAGGGTTCAAATCCTGGTGCTCGCATTTATTCCTGGAATTATTTCAGGATTTCCGGCGATGCGCATTCAGTGGGAGGAGACGTTCCCGTCGACGACGAGGTGCATACGGTGACTTCGTAAATTTCAAGATGATATGCCGGTTCAGTCTCTCGGAGGTGCTCATAGGGGTAGGGTGTGCGTGTGTGCGTTCATAGGGGTGAGTGTATGCGCGTGTATATGAGCGCTTGCGTCTGTACTGTGTTCAAAAAAAAAAGATGAGGGCGTTGAGATGTCTCCAAAAAAGAAGAGAAAAACGGGAGGCGCTGCGGTTAAAACGGCATCCATGTTGACTGCGGCGAAGCGTACGAGGTCAATGGCGGAGAGCGGAGCCCGGCGTGGAGGCGCGTGCAAAGTTGACGCCTTCCCGCTCGTTGGTCACCGCCGGTGCATGCATCCGTGAGACCGTGATCCATCCAGTGCACGCGGTGCACGAGAGTGACACGCCAGCTCTCTACGTATCGCAGCGAAGAAGACACGCACGGCACGGGGCTAGCAGCTTGACTTGAATGCCGTCGGTCGCCGGAGGAACAGTCGGGGTCCGCGCACATGGTGGCGGGGCGCGCCCACGCCAGCAGAGGGGACGTCGCCACGCCACGCCCCGGTCGTGACGCCGGCGGGCCGCGGCCGGATGTGGTGCGAACGCGATCCCCAATTGCGGCGGCCACCGCGTTCCATTACTGCTCCGTATCTTTGCAGCGAACCCCCAACCAACTGAACGGAATTATTGCTGGCGGGTGGGCGCCGTGGCGATGGGCGCACGCAACGCACCGGCCACCGGCGTCGTACCGCCTGCTTCGTCATTTCGGCGTGTCCGGTGGTCCTCCACGGTGTGCTAGCGGCGCATGTGGCGCCTGGCCTGGCCTGGGCAGATAGGATGTGTCGTCCGGACTGGCCCGGGAGCAGGCGAGATACACGGGTGACGGGTCCCCGTCGGTCGCGGACACGGAAAATGACGTTTTCGGTGCGGGGCTGGCGTAACGGCGTTTCTCGCGTTGCGGTGTATTGGGTTTTGGATTTTGGGGCGTGGGGGCGTCAGCGGTGACTGTGTGAGCGTCGTCACGCCACCGTCAGGGAAGGCCCGTCTACGTGTTAGTGGCTGGCTCTAGCTACAGTCGCGGCCTGGAAATTTAGGCCTGATTCTGTAGTCTCGTGCTCAAGGCTGACACACAACAAAAAAAAGGACTAGTTAGGTATCTCCAAGAACCTCAAAGCTCCTGTATATATTTATACTGTAATGTTTTGATCGTCTGTGTCATCGAGGACCCTCGTTGATCTGTGAAGTGGTTTCGATGTTCATTTTTCAGCAAATCCGAGACAAATTTGGGAGAGTTATACAGGTGTTTGGACTTTCACTTGACCAACAAAAAGCCATCATGTGGTTCTTCTCCCTTTTCTCTCCCCACATATGCATAGCCCCTCTCCTCTCTTTCCTCCCAACCGTACAAATAAGGATTAATTTATGAAAGGTGTTGGATGGTTCTCTCACGCATCATATCCGCGCACCACTTCCGGACATAAAAATGGACCTTTGCCGTGTCCATGTGTGGGTCAGCTTTAAAGATGCCCTTAGTGTCGCAAACGCCCGGACCAAAGTGTTGTAAAATATCGACGGACACATCTGCATGTCCGAATTTCGGCAAAGCAGAAGCAAATCTGATAGTCCGGACATTCATCTGCCAATCAAAAGATAACACGTATCCCTCTTCTTTTTGTCTGGATGGCAAACAAAAAAAAAGTTGATTAGCATGCAAACGTTTGGCAGAAGGCTGCTAGCATGTTTCGTATATTCTGTGAAAGCTGCTAATCACATGCTTCATGCTTCATGTTGACGAAAGCCATTAATCAGCATCCTTCATCTTTAGCGAAAGGCATCAAGTTTCACTTCACGTGCTAGCACAACCAGTAAAACACGCTAGCGAATAAATAAAATCGACAAAAACAAAATAAAAAACAGAAAGCAGAAAAACTAAAAACCAAAAAAAGGAATCACATTTTGTGCCTTTTCACCTTTTGAGAAGTACGGTTGTGCTTCACACGAAAGCATAGTTGTGCTTCACCGTGACACATAATTGTGCTTTTCATTTTTCAAAAGCACACATGTGCTTCACGCGGAAGTAGCCATGCTTCATCGTGGAGCACAAATGTTCTTTTAACTTTTCCAAGAAATGCAGATATGCTTCACATGGTAAGCAAAATTGTGATTTTCACGTATCGAATGCACAATTATACTTCAGAGGGAAGCATAGCTGTGCTCAATTGTGAAGCACAACTATGCCTTTTCACATGTTGCGCTTCGCGTGAGAAAATAAATCATTTTTTGGACAAAACATAGGAAACCCGTACAAAACTCAAATACCTGAACAAAACAAAAGCGCGTGCAAAAAAAGTGCTCCCGTGGGTGCACTCAGCATGCGGCACATGGCGGCACTGGGTGCACCACCGGGCACGCTGGGACGCTTCGTGTGGTGTTCGTTGCTCCCCGCCCGTAGGGATACCCGTCAACTAGTTGATACCCGGCAAATTCGGGTCAGTGATATGTATTGGTCAAGGTGAAAGTATGGAGCGACCGCTAAATTCGGACATCCCCCTTGCTTGATGCGAGCGGCCCATTACTTTCATTTGCTAGCTCCTGTAACCTAGCATAGTATGTGGTGACGGAATAACTACATGGTAGGCTCACAAATACGTATGAACCAGCAAAAGCTCATGCCCATTAATATTATGGCTGAAGTGGTCACCAAGTAAGGGGTCCTTCACCAACAACTACAGTATCTACAAACGGGTCCTATCCCTTTAAATGGGTGAACAACTTTAGTCGACCATATTCCTAACCGGATTCAATCGGATTACTACAGTCGGCTATGAGAAGAGTTAAATATGGTCGTTACTACTAACAATGTCCATAAAACAATCGGTCTTGCAGTGCTGTTATTGATAACTTTTATACCAGCCCGCGTGACAAACCTTTAGCGCACTGTGTAGAAGTCGGAAAGAGGGCACCAGGCTAAGGGTTGACCTCCATTGAACCTATGCGCAAAGACAAAGCAAGAAAACCACCACATGAGTCAGGCAATACCAGAACCAACGAGGGCCTGAACCGGTATAAACACTTGCGTGTATTCCCATCCCTACCTTTGGTAGAAATGACACTCCTACATTCATAGGCCACGAGTATTGTTAGGAAAATATCCACAACAGTAGGACTTGTTATTTTTTTCTTCTTCTAGTTTTTGTCTTTTTATTTCCACTATACTAATACCCGAAAACATGTCTGAAACTCACAAATTTAAAATATATTTAAGAAACCAGAAGAATCTTAAAATTGGAAAAAATGTTCATAATTTTTAAAACATTCATGAATATAAAATATGATCGTGATTTTTTTTCATATATTCAAAAATCTCAAATTCAAAAATATTATGAATTTCAAAGACTGTTAAAACCTTGAAAAAATGCTTGTGAATTTCAGATTTTTTTTTAAATATCAAAGAAGGTTCACAAATTTGGGAAAACTGACATAAATTTGATGAATGATTTAAATATGAAAAATGAAAGTAACATCGGAAAAAGCTAGTGCATTAACCTTCCCAAAATTGCGTGGAAAGTTTCAGAAAATTCTGAAAACCAGTCAAAAACCTCCCCTAATGAATGCCCCCGCTTATGGGCCGGCCGAACAAATAGGGCAAGTGGGAGATTCATGTCGAAACTATAGATGGGACCTCCTATTCCACGACCCACGAGGTGGGGGGCGAGGTAACGCACACCCCTGGGTCCATGTGGCGGCAGGATGCCTCTGTTATTTTCTTTTGTCTTTCTCCTTTTTTGCTCCGTTAAACAATGTTTAGGATTTTAAATAAATTTAAATTTCAAAATGTTCAAGAATTTATTTTTTCTCGAATTAAAAAATGTTTGTGAGTTAGTAAAAAATGTTCTTGAATAAAAAACATCGTGATCTAAAAACTGTTTGTGAATTCATAAAAAGTTCGAGATTTTGAAAAAATATTTGCAAAACTGAAAAAAATGTTAGTGGAATAAAAAAATACATTGGTTTCATGATTTTGGAAAAAAATACGATTGCAAAAAATGTTCTTGAATTGTAAAATGATCTTAAGTTCAAAGAAATGTTCACATCTTCAAAAAATGCTTCAGAATTCTTAAAAGATATTCATAATATAAAATTTTGAATTCGATGAACAAATTTTGAATCAGATGAGCATTTTTTGTAATCCATGAATTTTCTTTAAAGAATTATTAACCTTTTTTGAATTTTGATGAAAATTTAAGTTCTTGCTTAAAATATTATGAATTCAGTGAACAAATTTTGAATTTGATTAAAATTTTTTGAATTCAATGCATAAAAAAAATTGATTTAAAAAAATGACGAAATGACAATGGCTAATAATAATAAAAAACAAACATTAAAAAATTAAAAAGGAACTAAAAAGAAATGAAAAAGGATAAAAGGAAACAATCATGAAAAGAATAAAAGAAACAAAAATGAAAAAAAATATGTAAAAAACACGCAAAAAACTGTGTGCGAACCTTGCCAAATCCAAAAGTGTGATCTGCGCTACTTGGTAAACACATAGTAGGCAGGGAGGGGTGCGTCTTTGGTTGACATTTGTCGACCCACGTGTGGAGTAGGATTCTCGACGAGACATATCGTTTTCCCTAAAGTTGTTCTCATGCTCATGCTCCTAATGGGTCGGCCCAATCAAGGAAACCATTAGGCGATCCCTAAGCTAATGGTTGCAATGCGCGGTATATAGAATTTGGGGCAAATTTGTGGCTAGTTGGAAATATAACCTGTTATGAAAAAGACACAAGGAGATACAACCAGAACAGGAATCCCTAATTTGAGGTTTGCGACCCATCGACGTCTGGAGGAATTCTACATAGGCTACATGTATCGCAGCCCATCAACACAGATGCAATTTTTTGTTATTTTTTCTCTTGTAAAACTTGAAAGTATATGATTTTCTATACATCACTCCACCATGCTTATGCAAAAATATTTTTATTTTTATAAATACCTATTGTGAGTATACAAAGAATTATTATACTATAAAAAATTAATATAATTTTTTGTCTTGTAAAACCTGAAAAAATATGATTTTTTATACATCACTCCACCATGTTTATGCAAAAATATTTTTCTTTTTCCAAATAAGTGTTGCGAGTGTACAAAGAATTATTATATTATAATAATTTAATATACATGGATATAAATGTTTGTGTATTTAAATATAAATATCAATATCATATTTGAAGAAATATTTGAGTATACAAAAACATGTTTATGCTTTTTTTTAAATCATGTATTTTAGCTCTTCCACTGGTAGAGGATTTGTCTGGGATTGAAAAAGCAATTACCTTAATAGTCGACCCCTTGCCAATTGATTCTGACTTTTTTATCAAGAGCTGAGGCGAATTGTGCAAAGGCTTTTAACTCTTCTCTACAAAAAAACAATCTTTCCTTCCAGTGACTTATAGATTCCATCTAAATCTATAAACGCGTCCTTTTTTTAAAAAAACCTTGATTTTTACTATATTTAGGTCATCAAGACAGGTTACAAAAACATCAAATTGGTTGGGGTTGCTTTTGTTTACTCCTTTCCTTGGTACTGCCCAACAGCAAGGAAAAGAACAAGATCTCGAACAGTTTCTAGCAGCTTAGAATTCTACACTGGAAAAGTATGATTCGTTCATCTTGAAGAAAGCATATAGAGCCGGCCGGTATTGTATTTCATTAATAAAACAAGCTCATACATGTTACGATATGTGTTCATGTAATTTTTAAAATGTTCCTACTAATTAGAAGAAGATTCACTTTCTTCCAAAATTATTAAATTAATAAAGACAAATAATAAAAAAGTGTGAACGGAAAATAGAAATAAAAACAAAAAACAAACAAACAGATAAACATAAAAAGGGGAAAAAGGGAAAACTTGAATAAAAAAATAACAGAAGAAATTGCATCGCACCTTATTGGCATGGCTCACCAGTGGATTCTTCGGGCGATGCCACCCTTATTTGCGGCACAGAGCGACATATAGTGTGTTTGTACGTGGACCTCCTACATCCATGTTCCCGGCTGAAAGAGCCTAAGTAAATATTCATTGAGATCGAATTATGAGGCTCACAACCTTTTTAAGTTTACTAGTCTCCAAATTAGGACGAACATGTTTGATTATTAGCTTAGTAGTTTGCTCTAAGAAAGTCAATATATCCATTGCAAACAAAGTACAAGATAAAAAAAAGGAAAAGAGTTAGTGAACAAATAAAATGGCAAAAAGGGAACCATAAAGTAAAAGGGCAACAGAGAGAAATGGCATAAATAAAATGGAATATGATATGAATTAAAAGATAAATTAACATATAGTTAGAGTAAAATTAAATGAATAATTAAATGGTAAAAAGAAGAAAATCTAAAAAATCTATGGATTCATTCTATCGCTGAAATGACAGTCAATTTTGGATTTATTGCCGCTGGTGAGTTTTGGACTTGTTGTGATAGACAAAGGTGAATAATTATCATTGTGGAGCTGTGCTTTATGTGGATGTTTGGGTGGCAGCAAAAATTCACCCTAAGAATTTTCTGGTCATGACCAACAAACTGGTCTATGTTTGGGTTGGTTGCCATTTTTTGGCATGCCAATGGCTCAATGAAATTTATAGTTTATGTTTCTTCCTAATCTTGGCAATTTATGGGAAAGCAAAATATCTAACCAAATATTTAGTATGAGAAGTTTGGTGTAAAAGTAAAACCAATCTTACTCTAAATAATTCTTTGGATTCTAGTAATTAATTTGTTCAAACTATATATACTAGTGTGTATGCACGTGCAATGCCTGTTTTAACATTATGGAGTGATTTTTGGTAGAAAAAGAACATAGACTCGTTGATATATTTAAGGCGAAAATAATATTGTTGATGTACGAGCGCAGAAATAAATTATAATTATTAAGAAAATAACAATTAATATTTGTAATCGTCACAATTTGTTAACAAAGAAAATAATTCAAAAAAATTATACTTTATTTTTACTCTATCTTTCTCCTCCAAAACCACATTTTTTCCGGGGCTCAACACGTCTTCCACCTCAAGTTGCAGCATGGCCCAGGAGGAACCAATATGGGCCACTTCTTCTAAGAAGGATGCGTCGATCGTTCTAGAACATGAAGGATTGAGCAACGATGCACTGTTCACTGCGAATCCGATTGCTTTCAGCCGTTGCATTTAGGACACGAATGGATAGGATTGATGTCCATATCCAAGTCAAAGCTGATACATTATGTGGTACTCCCTCCGTCCCATAATATAAGAACATTTTTTAAGCTTTGTTAACTTGAAAAACGTACTTATGTATGGGACGGAGGAAACTTGAAAAACGTTCTTATATTATGGGATGGAGGGAGTAGCATAGATGAAAAATGATCATGTGGTTTATTTAATCCTGAAAATTAAACTTAACGGAGCCCTCGTCTTGTTCTACCTTCAAGCTGCTTTTGTTTCTTGGAGGATGTTTTGAAGCTACTTTTTAAAGGGGAGTTTTAGAGCTCCCCTCTAGAACGGGTCTTACCAACAATGATGATGTTGCGCCTGTGTGTGATGTGGGGGCCCAACAACGGCTGCCCATTCAGGGGAGGTCCACGACCGGTCCAATCGAAGTTGAAGATGCCGTTGCTGAACTGGTCATTTCTTGGGTCTTTCTATCTGAGAGAGATTCTCTAGTCTAAATTAATAAACCAACGGCAACACAAGCAGCAGAATGTATATTACGTAATGTACATACACACGTGTCATGGTAAATACGATCGCGATAGTGAATTACCGATCACAGCCCCACATCACCACATCATAATCACCTTCCTACGTGTTCTCCAACAATATCACGTTTGTTTCCTAGCGTGTGTTTATTTATTTGGTACACATTACACTATCTATGCAGTGACGTCCAATGCAGCAAATATTTTGCGATTGGCGCACTCGAGGAATATGTTGAGGCATAATTAATCTTTGGCGCACGCCAGCGCCTTGTTATAGTTGGCTCTTAATTAACTTAGATCGTCTGGGCATATTATACACTAATCCAGTGAAACTTAGTGTGTGGCGGGCACACGAGGATTTGACAAAACTGATGGAGAAGTAGAGTTCGGTGCCAAAACAGCATGTACCCCGGAAATCCCTCGCCACCCGAGCATTATCTGCCTACAAAGTAACGGATTTGCCAATGCCGAATTAGATAGTACAAGAGGCACAGTAGGTAGACTCTTGTTTAGTAACATAAACAGCACCCACTCCACGACTGCTGCTTTGGGTTTCTTTTATAGCTTATTTTATGGGACAGATGATTAAGCAAGCACTAAAGGCAGGTGCATAGTTGATTTGCAGGAGATACTATAAAGTACTACCTACTGTCCTTTTAAGTCTGCATATAGGTTTTATTTGAAATCAAAATATCTTTACTTTGATCAAACTAATAGAAAAAAACATCTATATTCACAATGCCAATCAATCTTGTTAGGTTCATTATGAAATGTAGTTTCATACTATATATATTTAATATTGTAGATGTTGATATTTTTTAATATAAATTTCATCAAATTTTACAAAGTTTGACGGGACACATGTCTAATACGCAGAGTAAGAAGGGCCGGAGGGAGCACTGCAATTTTTGATCTGTAGGTGATGATATAATCATTGACTGTAATTTTTTGTTAGTAGCTTACCAAATTGACTGCTTGATGATGATATAATCAGTGAAGTTTTCTATGATTTTATTTACGCTTTTAAATGTTGAGTTGGGATGAGGGCCTTGGTCTTCACTGCTCACTCTGCCCAGTGAGCACCAGATAGATATATGTCACTGCTAATGGAGGTGGCCGAGTATCTTGCACAACAGTGAGCTGCATATTTATATTTATATACTACTAGTACTTTACATGAGTAAACACGAACATTTCTTACGAACAATGAAAGAACTTCTCTCAGATATATGAGCATTTTCTGTGGACTTTTGAAGGAATTATTGTGAGATACATGGACAGTTTTTCTGAAGCCAGAACATATCCCGTAAAGAATATTCTTTTTACACGTTGTGAATAATTTTTGTGGGACATCAACATTTTTCTTGTGAACCAGAACACTCTTATAAGAAATATGGATTTTTAACGTTGTTTCTCATACAGGTCACATGTTTGAAAGGTCTAGTTATCGCCAAGAGCAACTGCTCAATACATGCCCGTGAGGAGGGGGGGGGGGGGGGGGGGGGCAACAAGAAGTGGCCACACTTGTACCAGAATTTACCAAACAACCGGCAACACTATTTTATCATGACTAATCTTCATGAGGCTAAACTCGCAAAGTCCCAGAACGTGACACATCTCCAGTATAACATGGCGATAAGTAGGTCAATCAAGAGAATTTTCCGCACGACCATTCATAGCAAGAGAGGAGATTTTCTATGCATGGTTGTAGCTACACACCCTTTGGCATACGTGCCTTTTTATATATATGAGATGTTGGGTTTCTTATGGCATTGGCACAAATGCATTTTTGTTGTATAAAAAGGACCTTTTCTCAATTCTCGTTGTCTTTTTATTACCTTTTTGACATAAGTGCCTTTTCGTTGTTTAGAAAGGGCCTTTTCTCACTTCTCTCAGTTTTATCGCTTGCCTTTTTGGCACAAGTGCCTTTTTGTTTGTGTGGCTGGTCCAAGGTCACGATATTTCGTTATAGAGTTATTTTTCATGGTCCAAAATAATTACAGATAAAAATTGAGGCCATGTGTAGCAAATTATTTCTGTTCATAGCAATAGAGCAATATGATTGAACAATAATGGGCAGGGAAGACAATTCCATCGAAAGAACCGATCGCTCCCTGATTGCGTTTAGCTCATCTTCGACCAAGAATAGAGTAGGTATATGAGCTTGCTTTTGTGTATCCTTGTTGCGTTTCTTTATTACATACAGCTTGCAAGCGCTACATCGTTGTGTTACTTACGGTGTAGTTTTTAGTTTTCAAAGAACATAGTACATGGCACATCCAAGAGCGACTACAAACAACACTTCAGATTATAGGGGTGAAATTTTCCTTTTACCGATTCAATCCGCTAGTTAATTTCCGGGGTGAAAATTGCCCTTTGCCAACTCGATCTGCTTAGTTAGTTCTCGCTTAAGTTTGGCCAAGTCAGGCCATTTGGTCCTAGGTTTTTTTTATCCGTACTTTGGAGTATTAGAGTTCTTAGACATTTTTATTTAGTCGGCTGTTTGATTCGTGTGACCGAATCATGTATATGGTTTTCGCCAAGCACTCATTTATACTAGAATAACCAATAGAAATTTTCACATCAGCTCAAACCTCATTTGAAGGTATCATCTTCTTTTAATGCGATGCAATAAAAAAATCCCTTGTCCAATCAAATGAGCATGCCATTACAACTCTGATTATGGGCCCGTTTGTCTGGGCGGTTTAAAAAATAAGTTGTCTTTCCCCTGCTTAAAAAATAAGTCTCTTTTAGAATTTACTGAGCCTTCTAAATTAGTAGTCACATAACCATTTCAAAAGCCCCAAAGAATAAGGGAAACGCCTTACGGAAAAAACTGGGAAGGAGGCGGCCAAAACAACTGCCCTATATTTGTTTGTCATCACATTCTTTTTTTTTTTTTATCGTCACAATCTTAGACGTTAAGAAAACGTTGTGCGCGGCGCGGCGGCATGCATGCACGCATGCCCGGCGGCAAGCAGCCCAAAACAAAGCGACAACCGCCATTCCATGCACGCATGCATGCAAAGTGACAAGTGCCAACCCCAACCGCGCGCGTCGTCATCCCGCATTCGCCCACCCGGGTCCCGTGCACCGGCCCAACGGCGCGCCATCTCGAGCGGACAAAAGCGCTCGATGACGGAGACGGGCAGGTGCAAGAGCCGAACCACCAACCCGTCCGACGGTCGCGCTCACGCCCGTCAGTCCGTCACCACATGTCATCACGAGTCTTTACTACGAAGTCGCAACCGCCCCACACTTTCTCCGCCTCTCTCTCCCCGTCCCTGCCCTGGCTCCTTGTGGCCTCGTGGGAGCACTCTCTCATAACCAAGCACAGCCGAACCGTTCGAAGGAGGAGGAGCCTCCAATCCATCATCTCGATCGTGAGTGCGTTGTGCGCGGTTGCATCGCGTACGTGGTCGCTTGCATTGCGCTGCACACCGCTAGCAAGATCCAATCGATCTCCCTCCATCTCGCTGGGTGCTTCACTGCTTCGGTCCGGGCGCCCGGCATGGGGGAGCAGGCGGCGGCGCCGTGGCGGCTCAACGTCAGCGACTTCCAGATGCCGGAGCGGCCCAAGCAGCCGCCGCCCTTCGCCAGCCGCGTCTTCATGCGTGGCCACGGTATGTACATACTCCGCCGCGTCTCCGGCCCATGCGTCCTCTTTCACTCTTTCTTCCATGCAGCGTTTGCTCCACGGTTGGTCCCTTTTTTTTTTCCTCAAAAAAAAAGAGAGTTCTGTTTCAGCATTCCGTGCATGGCCGATTCGATGCGTGTACGCTGCTTCTCCCACTAATCGGATACAGATTTGACTACGTGTTGCTGGTGTATGCCGTCCCATTCTTCACGTTAATCCGCTTGTTACTTTCGGGACAAAGGGAGAGAAAGAGTTGTAGTACCGTCTCCTACTAGCAATGCCCTCACTTCTCAAAAAAAAAAAAAAAAACAATGCCCTCGTTACTTTGACCGGTCGTAGTTAACTTCAAGATAATTATAACAACAACTACTAGTGCTGCCTGACGATGCTGTTGCCGTTTCGTCCCACCAACCGTGCACCGAGCGACGATCGGTCACTCTAGTGGCGTCCACGCTCACTGCCACCGCCGGCCGGCCGGACGCTCTGCTCATCCTTCGGTTCCGTCCCGGCTCCAAACTTCCAATCATCGTCACGTAGGCATGCCCAACTGAAATCTGCACACGAAGCTTCCTGGCCTTATTTCTTTATTCATTTTTTAAAAGCGACTGCAAAATATTTATTTATTTTCCTTGTTCTCCTCAAGCCGTTTCGACTGATGAACTCTGGTCTTGTCGCGTTGCACGAGGGTGAAGCGCAACAAATTTGTTAAACGACATGAGCAAGGGGAATAATCTTGTGGCCCGTGGAATTCTTTTTCCGTGCTTAAATAAATTTAATTGCTTGATGTTCACAAGGACGGATATGGATATGCGCGTGTCGTGAACTTAAAGAAAACCTGAACGCGCGCGTGACCTGATGGAAAGCAACACGTCGATCGAGCGCGGCCGTCCGACCTGTCACGCCCTCGTCCACGTACGTGTGGCGCATGCAGAGTCGCTTGCTCACATCTGGACGCCATGCAGCTCCGACCCTGGGCCCTGGCAGCGTGGTTCTAATTAACGCATTGCCAACGGGCGTTGGTACTTGGTATACTGTCATGGTTCGCGCAGCACCAATACACTTGTCTGTTTCTACAGGCTTCCTCTGTATATATATATATATATTTTTTTTTTTTGAGGGTTGCTTCCTCTGTATAGCTGTAGAGTTTTTCTTTTTCTTTTTGAGAACTCGAACGGGCCTTGGCGACAGCATGCTGCCACTGGGCCGTTAAGGCCGGGCCGTCCAGCCTTCCGACTGTCTGAAAATCCCTTTTCGTTAAGGTCTATTGAAAAAATCTCAAAAAAGAAGGGTCTCGCACTCGACGTAGCCGGCAACTTTGCATCGTCGACCTCATCAGTCCAAACGTACGTACGCCGAGTCGCCGAAAGCCTCTTTAGTCGGGACCGATTCGATGGATTTTGCTTTGCTTACGCAAAAGCCAGTGTGGCCGTGTCGTCAGGTTTAGCTACACCGAGTAGGCTTCTTTTCCGTGTCTGTGCGGCGTTGGGCTGGAAAGTACTCCCTCCGTCGTCCGGAATTATCTAGAACTAAAATACATCTACATACATCCATTTCTATGACAAGTATTTCCGGACGGAGAGAGTGCAGGACGTTGCGTGTGGCCAGCTCCACAATACGTAAGTGGCAATAGCGCGGGCACCAAAGGTTTCAGTCCTCGTCATCTCTCGACGAACGATCGAGCTGGGCCGGAGACGTACGGCTTGACGTCGCGCGGAGCTAGCAGTAGCAGAGCATGGCGACGGCGGGCGGGCGCGAGGAGGGGGGTCCGGCTGCGGCGCCGGCGTCGTGGAGGCTGCGCATGGGCAGCAGCGACGCCATGCGCGTCCCGGAGCGGTGGCACCGGCGGCCGCCCTTCTTCTCCAGGCTCTTCGGCGCCGCCTGCCCTTCCCTACACGGTGCGCTTCTTCCCCGCTCCTTCCTCTCCTCTTGCTCTCTCGCTGGCTAGCCGCGTGCTCTGCTTCGCGAGTTTGCTGCCATGTGTGACTACGATCCAGCACCTCTGCTTCCTGAGCGCTGATGCTCTGCCCACGCACGGCACGGGTCGCGAATTCTGCATCTTTGAGTTCAGCTGTGAAAGCACAACGAAAAACGAGGCTCTTACACATTTCAGCATTATTTTCAGATTATAGTACTGTAGGAGAACTTGCATCTTCATCAGACCTCCGGCTATTGGAGCATTATTCCGGTATCATTTCCAGATTAGTAGGAGATCTTGCAGCTGCTGGAGCGCATCTTATTCCTTTATTTCCCTACCTGGCCATGCCCATTGCCCATTTTAAGAACGAAAAACCACACGGTTTGGTTGCAAACAAGGAAGAGGAGCGGAAATGCAAGCCAGCTGCGTACTCTGCTTCGTGAGTTTGCTGTCATGTGTTTGTGACTACGATCGAACACTTCTGCTGATAATCGGAATTATTTTCAGATTTCTTCTTTAGAACTCCGGTCGTAGAGCATTGTTTAGGCATCATTTTCCAGATTAGTAGGAGATCTTGCAGCTGTTGGAGCGCATCTTATTCCTTTATTTCCGTACCTGACCATGCCCATTCTCCATTTGAAGAACCAAAACCAAATAGGAGCGGCAAATGTAAGCAGGCGAGTCCGATGCAACATCGAAAACAACAACAACAACGCGTCATGCAGCATGGGCTATTATGGGTGCGATACTGTGATGGCTGGCACTAACTTGTTTTCTAATGTGTTCGAAGACAGTCCTTATCGATCACATTATTAGGTTGCAGTAGTAAGTAGTAATATTGTGTAATTGGTCAGTTGGGTCTAACTCTGTTCCACTAGTATGAGTGCCAGAGTCACCATTAGCAACAAATTGCCAGTGCAAATGACTCGGCACTAGAATTACATACCCTATGGTGGACCAATATTAAGCTACCCATTGAATTATTGACTGAATATGAAGAAATAAGCAATGGAGGGATAACGAAGAGTTGGTGGACCAAAGGGAATGGGAAAGCTAGAGGAACGGTGTTGTCTCTAGCAAGGGAAATCCAGGAGCCTAGAACAACTTGTCATGGGAGGTCAACTGCGATCCCTCCTTTAGGTGAATAATAACAGCCAAATTACGGATGAAAACAAAGCGAAAACGGACGAAACTGAGTGCTGCCATATTTGTTCTCTTTTTTCTCCCGAGAACTGGAAACGAATACAAAAACCCTACAAACAGATACAAACTCTGATAGTACCCGAAACTGGTACGAGCTAAATTAGATGCAAAATTGGATGTTTGCAGGAATTAACATACATGTTGACTAATTGAGAAAAAAAAGCAAACCAACAAACTATTTCAATTTATATGACTAGACCGTCTTTCGATGATCTCCTAAGGCGCCTGGGGTGTGTGGTGTGGTGTGGCATGTTTGGTATAGTGAAACGTAGAAGGAGATTAACGATGGTTGTTGGGCCACAACATAGGTTTTATTGAGTGATCTGGCCCACACGAGTCATAAAATAGTGGAAATTTTTGTGTTTATGGAAACAGAATGTCGTTTCACCAGAAAACTCCATTCCCTTTCTGTTTTTGTTTCCGCGTAAGAAATTCAGTTTACGTTTACGTTCCGCTGCCTTCATATTTCCTCTCAGTTTTCTTGCTTCTCGAAAAATCAGGAAAATTTCCGCTCCTTTTGATCCCTAAGCAAAATCACCTCAAGACCTATTATATGGGCCAGTCACTGCACATCCCATTATCTACTTATTCTTGTCGATAAAAATATATATTTATTTAATAAAGTGAAAAAAATGTCAATAAAATAAAATAATGGAAACACTCATATATTACTGAATTAATGATGGCCACAAATTTCTTCCCATGTTTCAAAAATGTTCACGTATTTATGAAAAACAATAATCATATTTTAAGGAACTATTCATGTATTTATGTAATTGTGCATGACTGCGATTTGGGTTATATTATTCGCATAGAGCGTAGAATAGGATTTTCTGGGAAACCACCCCCAACCTTCACTATTATCTGCAATGAAAATCACTTGACCCAGGATCCCTAAACATGTTGGAGACTGTACATGTCTTATTGTCCCTATTATCACTTGAATGTAGAGAATAACTAGTAGTAGCACTGAATTCAATCGCACCGGTGGTACCGAAAACCAATGTTTAGCATTTGATCAAGCTTCAATCAAGGTTAATTTAGCCTTCCAATGTTCCTTGTGATAACAAAGTTATCCATTTCAGGGAAACAAAGAAAAATCGCAAAGTACTACGAGAAGCAGGAGAGTCTCCTGAAAGATTTCAGCGAGATGGAGAGCATGAATGAGCTCGGCTGCTTGGATCAGAACGGTGCTCCCACCGAGGTAAAAATCCAGAATCCAATGTTACATGCGTAGTAACAGCTTTCTACTAACAAATACTCTTAGCTGACACAACTTGCTACACGTCCTCGCTGTTCTCTTTAATTAGGAAGAACTGCGGCAATTGGCGAAAGGGGAAAGGCTGGCGATCAACCTGTCGAACGTGGTCAACCTTGTCCTGTTCGTCGGGAAAGTCGTGGCTTCCTTCGAGACCAGGTCAATGGCGGTGATCGCGTCGACGCTGGACTCGCTGCTGGATCTCCTGTCAGGGTTCATCCTCTGGTTCACGGCGCACGCCATGAAGAAGCCCAACAAGTACAGCTACCCGATCGGCAAGAGGCGCATGCAGCCAGTGGTATGTACATATGATGTTCTTCATAGATCCTGACCAAGTTTTGCATTTCGAATGTTGATGACTGATGGTTAGAGTTGCTGGCGTTGGCAGGGCATAGTGGTTTTTGCATCGGTGATGGGGTGCCTGGGGTTCCAGGTGCTGATCGAGTCGGGGCGGGAGCTGGTGACGCAGGAGCACACCACGTTCGACACCTGGAAGGAGATGTGGATGGTGGGCAGCATGTCGTCGGTGGCCGTCGTCAAGTTCTTCCTCATGCTCTACTGCCGGACCTTCAAGAACGAGATCGTCCGGGCGTACGCGCAGGACCACTTCTTCGACGTGATCACCAACTCCGTCGGCCTCGTCAGCGCCCTCCTCGCCGTCAAGTACAAGTGGTGGATGGACCCCGTCGGCGCCATACTGGTAAACAAACAAAATCTACAATGGAAACCAAATTAGCCGGAGATGTATGAATGAACTGCACTGGAACTGCATGTGGTTGATGATCGGTCGATGGCGTTGCAGATCGCGCTGTACACGATCACGACGTGGGCGCGGACGGTGCTGGAGAACGTGGGGACGCTGATCGGGAGGTCGGCGCCGGCGGAGTACCTGACCAAGCTCACGTACCTCATCTGGAACCACCACGAGGAGATCCGGCACATCGACACGGTGAGGGCGTACACCTTCGGGACGCACTACTTCGTGGAGGTGGACGTGGTGCTCCCGGGGGACATGCCGCTCAGCCAGGCGCACGACATCGGGGAGGCGCTGCAGGAGAAGCTGGAGCAGCTGCCGGAGGTGGAGCGCGCCTTCGTCCACGTCGACTTCGAGTTCACGCACCGACCAGAGCACAAGGCCAACGTCTGATCTCATCTCATCATGCTCTTCTCCTGAAATATGCATTGTACGTGATCTCCCAGGCCGGCCCCGTACAAGTTTGGAGAATGTATGTGTGTGGGCATGCACTGTTTTTTCTTGCCATGCTCTTCACTTAAAGTCTCTCGCGCCGCTTGGGAACTGGGAAGTACTACTAGCTTGTAGGCACTTGTGCAACACTTGTGGTATGAATGATAGGTCATGTCGCCTGCTTATTTACACACTGCTATCTTTTTGTCATGGCTTCACACTGTTTTGGTTGGAATTTCTCCTATAAAAGGAGCTAGGCTATCCGACATTTTACCGCTTGCGTGTGTGCTACGCTTTGTGGACCGAGCATTTCTTTTACTCTTGACTAGTTTTGGCTTTTGGCAGGAGAAATAAAAAGGAATATCGAGAATTCGCATGGCTGAAGGTGAAGCAGCTACTTTCAAAGCAACAAAATGAGAAGCAACACTGAAGAACCGGTTGCTTTTCACCGTTGTGGATGTTTACATGGTAGATGACTGGTGGCCCTTGATCCAGAGAATCGCTCGTTTGTTCCTTAATTCTGCGTAAGCAGAATGTGGGATGGATGATCGCAATGAGTGTGCCGGTTTCGACGTGGCGGCCGCGTCCGGACTTTCTCATATACGACTCACGTATGGCTTTGAATTTGAGGGGTCCAGTTTCATGTAGTTTTTCGGTCCATGCAATGTTTGAGTTGTCCACACAAATGGGGAAGAGTAGGGGTCCGATTGTACATGCACTTAGTTGTCGTTGTCTTGTTATGCTCTTACGTGGGCTGCCACAAGATGTCCGTTCGAGACGTCCTTCCTACCGCTTTTTTTAGGATTTCCTCCCGGAAAATCCTATTGGATGCTCGTTGCGGCAACTAATCGGGGCGACGCACAGGGCAGGCCGAGGAGCGTTTCGGGTGGGCCAGCCCGTTATAATGTTTGAGCAATTCCGGTTTTAGGAATCTTCTAGGTGGTTCCCAGCCGTTTTTTTCTGGTTTTTGGAACCTTCTAGGAGGTTGTTCCTGAACCGGTTTTTCTATTAAGTATTTTTCCTTTTTTGATTCTTTCCTTTTTCATTTTCATTTTCATTTTTCTTTTTTTCTATTTTATTTTCTTTTCTTTACTCTTTCGGTTTTTTCATGTCTCTTTTGTTTGAAAATTTTAAATATTTATTCGGAATTTTATAACATGTTCTTGTTTTCAAAATTTGCTCCAACTTTAAAAAATGTTCAGGAATTTGAAAAAATGTTCCTGTTTTCAATTTTGGTCAAGTTTTCAAAAAATGTTCTGGAATTTCAAAAAATGTTCCTGTTTTCAATTTTGCTCTCATTTACAAATTTTGAAAAAATGTTCGTGTTTCAAAACGTCTTTCGGAAATTTCAAAAAATGTTCCTGTTTTCAACTTTTGTTCACAATTTCTAAAAATGTTCTCGTTTTCAAATTTTTGTTCACGTATCAAAAAAATGTTCGTGTTTCGATTTTTTTTCGGATTTTCAATTTTTTTCTCCATTTTGAAATCTGTTATAAAAGTTCAAAATATGTTCATGATTTAAAATTTTGTTCCTGTTTAAAATTGTTTTCATAAATTCAGAAAAATTTCATGTTTACAAAAAAAGTTCAGAAATTTTAGAAAATGTTCTGAATTGGAAAAAAGGTTCCTGTTTTCCATTTTTGTTCAAAACTTAAAACTGTTCGTGATCTCAGAAAATATTCCTGAATTTCAAAAATTGATTGCGTTTTTCATAATTTGTTCGTTTTTGTTCATGTTTAGAAAACTGTTCCGGATTTGCAAAATTTGTTTGTGTTTCTTTTTTGAATGGAAATTACAAAAAATATTACTTCTCCAAAAAAATGTTGGAATATATAAATATTGGGACATTTCAAAACTGCTTGCAATTTCAAGAAATGTTTTCCAATTCACAACGCTAATGTATGCTCTTATAAGGTTTTGCACCTATTGTATGCAGGTAACTGTGTGGTGTAGTGGTTAATGGCTCGCGATCAGTTTTCCTCGATGTTTGATGCCGTGGGTTGGAAACCTGGGACGCCCTGTTGTTTTTTTAGCTTTTTTTGTGTCGCGCGATTGGAAACGTGTTGGGCCGGCCCAGTCATGCGTCGCCCCTGTGCGTCATTGTCCTCTATGACGCAAAATGCGTCATATAGGAGGTCCCTTCCCTCCCAGCGAGTAAGGCGCCAATAAGCCCACCAGCGTCCAAGCTAAGGCCCAACGAACACTCGGTCGCCTGGTCGTTTGTAGCTCGGTACTTGCTAAGCACATAAAAAACATGTTCTATTTTTTAAAATAAACTAACTATACATTAAAAAATCTATATTTTTAAAAGTTTGCGATGTTTTTTTGCAAATTTGAATTTTTCACACATAATTTAAGAAACACAGATTTGAAGAAAGTTTTCAAATTTTTAGAAAGTTCATGGATTTGAAAAAAGTCACAAATTTGACAAAAGTTCACTAATTTTAAAAAGTGCAATTCAAAGTTCAAAGAAAAAAATTAAAACTTAAGAAAATAAAATCATGAATTTGGAAAATAATAACGAATTTGAAAAATGTTGTCCACCTCCAACCAAGGGCAGAGACTGCTCCCATCTCTTCGTGCTAGGAGAAAAAAATATTCATACCAAACTCACCGAAGGCCTTCTGTGGGGCGACTAGAAGTATATTTTTAGGTTACGTGGTGTTATTCTTCTGGTTTTGTCCATTGGTTTGCCTGGTTAGTTGATCTTTTTAGGGGTTAAACCAAGTTTTATTGCGAAAGTCACCTTCTACTCCCGAGCTCATTTGAGCTCGGGATGAACAGTAAATTCCGAAAAAATGAAAATACATTAAAAAAATTCCGAATTTTTTTGGGTCCATACTTTGACAAATGTTCTCAGCGCTTGAAAAAATCCTGGTTATTCAGACTTCCATGTCTCCCCTTGTTAATCTTGGTAGCATGAGGTTGCTGCGTTCTGCCTATCCCTGAAGTATAACAGCATGAGGTACCTACTCCATTCATATAAATCATGGACTCGTGTGGATATTTAATGTTGCACTTTTGCTCATTTACTGAACTCGTTGTAACTGGTTTACCTTTCGAAGGCCTATGGTCTATTTATATGTTTCAGGAACATGTGTATCTCGTTGAGATACCATTCTGTCATATAACTAGTTCAACACTTTCACTTTGTGGCCACTATAATACCGAGGTCACAATTAGTCTACTCCATTTCTGTGAAAAAATATTAATGCATGCTATGTTGATTGTCGTGGCTTTTCAGAGTTCGTGTGCCATGCGGTCCTGCTTCTTTTGTTGAGCCCCCACCCTGCCGCCCATCGGCCATCGCCAACCCTATGCAGAGATATACGCCACGGCAGAGGGAGTAGTAACTATTCAAAATAAATCGTTCTTGTGGAAATCAAAAGGAAAAAAAGCATAAATAATCTAGAGCTCCAAATCTTAGGGTCCTGTTTTGAATGCGGGAAATCAAAACATAGGAATAGGAAAAACGTAGGAACTGAGCTGCCATGTATCCTGGATTCCCACAGCAACTAAACCACGGGAAAAAAAAACCCGCAGGGAAACTTCAAAATTGCCGTTTGGATGTCACATAGGAAAAATACAGGAATTATAGAGAAAATGGAAAGAAAACACGAGATCTACATGAGGTAGGACCTCGGGTTTGGTTCTCCAAAATTTCCATGGAATAGCCCATTCCATAGAAATTTCGAAAGAATGTAGGATACCGGTTTCTTTGTTCCAAACAGCGGCAAAGGAAAATTGATTTCCTACATGAATCGTATCCTCCAAAATTCCTATGCCTTTACTTTGTTCTGAGCGGGGCCTTGGCAGTAGCAGAGCTGTGGTTAAAGCTGAAGTCAGAAAATTTTGGAAGTTAAGCAGGCACTAATAATGAAGCAATGTCAGTAGAGTAGTCTCAGTGGACTCTTGTTACCGGTCTCCCCTGTTCACACAAGCAAGACAGCGAGAGGCATCGCATACAAACGTAAGAGCTGAAGAAAGAGAAGTAATCTTCGTTTAAACATACCGAATTACCACTGGTAATAAGGTAATTAACAGATGATGATGATCATCAGTTTGCTAAAAACAGCACCGGCCGGGCGGTGGCCGGTGGATGCTACAGAGGAGAGTATCGTCGCCGCCAGCTCGCGCACGTCCGTCCATCCCAGGGGTCGACGTCCTCGCGCGTCTACGAGGGGGTGACCTCCGGCTCTGGCTCGGCGTTGAGGTCGAGGCCGCGGACGGGCCGGTGCGGCGGCGTGGCGTTCTCGGCGACGCGCTCGTCGGCGGGCAGCAGCTGCTCCCGCTGCTGATGCTGCGGGGGAGGCGGTGGCCGGGCGGGCGGCGCGAAGTCCTCCCAGGAGAAGCTGGGGCACCACGCCGGCGCGCGTGGGGCCGGCTCGCGGGCTCCGGCGATGCCGCCCGAGACGAGCCGACGGGAGGCGTCGCGCATGCGTCGGAGGATGGCGTAGAACTCCTCGACCTCGGCGTCGGACACGTCGTCGACGGTGACGGGGGACGGGGCTGCGGCGGACGAGCGCTTGCGCTTGGCGGTGGCCCTCGGCGCGTCCATGGTCACCACTCACCGGCGCGCGCGCGCGGGTGGGCAGTCGTTTCTTTGTTTGGTGGGTGCGTTTGCCGGTGGTCTGGACGAGGGAATGCCTCTGAAGAAAAGAACCCAGGAAAGACTACGCTTATATGATCCCAAAAAGAAATGGCCGCCGGTTGTAAAACAAAGTGAGATGAAAAATAAAATAGTTCATTTTATTTTATGGTTATTAAGACGGGACGGCGACTAAACTTCACCACACATCATGCTCACCAGAATATAGTTAGCAGTAAAACGCAGCCACCAAGACACGGGCCAGCGTTCGCTCAGAATGACCCTCGAGTTTCGTCATGGTGACTACGTCTGCACAACCGTCATAGTGCTCCCAATAAGTCCATGCGTGGCAGCATGGATAACACCATGGGAAGCAGGCAACACACGCTCACCAGCTGGGTGGTGCGTCCGCTTAAACCATACACGGGCAGTTGTTTGGAAAAAGAATTACTCATGGTACTTCCTTAGTTTTTATTTACTTCACATATTAGTTTTGACCTAAATCAAATTTTATAAAGATTGATCGAATTCATTAAAAAATAATACAGTATAAACTTTCACAATAAAAAAATATATGGTATGAAAATATATTGATTGGAGATTGCAATGTTATTGATTTGTTATTGTGAGTGTTAATATTTTTTTACATAAATTTTATCAAAGTTTATAAAGTTTAACTCGAGACAAAACTAATACGCGAAGTAAATAAAAACGTAGGGAGTTGTCACTGCAGGCACTCTTCGGGACACCGTAAAACGCAGCACATCCGTCCGTCCATTCCAAAAAGAATACTTGCCATGGAGTACATCTTTCCTTCTATCATGACCAGGGGCTCTCGTCATCGAGCTGACGTATGATGCCATGGAATTCACTAGTAGCAGCATTCAAAGCTGGAGGAGACTGACCCAATTTATTATGGAATGCACTTGTGGCAGTACGATTATCCACAACACACGGTCCTCGTAGTTTGTGATTATTATCGATTCTCTAGTCATCGGCCAATTTATTAGACTAATGAAAAGTAACATAAAGTAGTAACATGCATATATTACTTGTCTAAGTTAATACCTTCACAGTAGGTAGTAAGATAGGGTAGTAACGACACTGAACCTTTTATTTATTACTCCCTTCGTCCCATAATATAAGAGCGTTTTTAACACTACACTAGTGTTTAAAACATTCTTATATTATGGGACGGAGGGAGTAGCTTATAGACTCATCTTGTCTTGGTATATGTTATGTTACTCATAGTATGAGTAACTAGATATGTTACTCAATTTCTCTCTCCTCTCATTAATTAGCTGCCACATCATATTTTTTGCTGAGGTGGCATCGAAGTTACTCTCACCGTGGATAGTCTTATGGAATGCACTCATGGGAGTATGCTAATCCACAACACAACCAATTGACAGACAATTGGTCGTTTGTCCGATTATTCTCAAGTTAGGCACTTGGTTATCTCAACAAGAAAAAAAAACTGGGCACTTTCTTTTGAACGGCAGGAAGGGACCTCAGTGTTCAATAAGTCAAAAGTGATACAACACTACGGAAAGATGTTATTGGCCAAGCTCTTCTTCCAGTCTTTACTGGTCAAGCTCAGCAACGATGAATTTGTATCGAGTTTGTTGAGGAAATTGCCTCCTTGTTGTTGTTATGACCTTCATTGCTTAGGATAAAAATCATGTCCACGCCATCTTCGGCTGGACGACGACAATGCGAGGTCGTTTATATCTTCTTAGGTCATCTCTAAAGAAGACCCTCGAAGTTTTCGTATATGTCCGGATTGTAGTGTCCGGACCTTTGTGTTAACTTGAGTCATCCAATGGGGATGCCATCGGTCCATGAAGTTGTATGGACGTCCGTTTTCCGGCAAACCCGAAACAAACGTGGGGGAGCTATACTAGTGTTCGGACATCCATTTGAGCAACAAAAAGGCACCATGTGGTCCTCTTCTCTTTTATTTCTTCATATATGCATGGTCCCCTCTCCTCTCTCTCCTCTCAACTGGACAAATAAGGATTAATTTGTGAAAATGGTTGGATCACTCTCTTCCGCATCATGTCCGCGGACCACGCCCGAACATAAAACGGACATATACCGGAGCCATTTGTGGGTCAGCTTTAGAGATGTCCTTAAAGGTGTTGTTGTGGAATTGTATGACTTAGTCTTAGGTGGTAATCTATACCTAATATTAAAGGGATGATTGTTGCTCCATTTTTTGGGTTCATCAATGCGTTTCCTACGTCGTCCCGATTTTCATTTTGGTACGTTGTTTCTTTTTCGTCGGTCGTTTGCATTGCACGTAAAAATTGTGTTTTGTATCTTTAATAACCCCAAAAAAGTAAGTGTGTTACGAGGACTCGAACCCCACTCGCATAGATTGCGGCAGGCGGCATGCACGAACCAGGCGACCTAGCTAACATGCTGTATGAGAAAGGGAAGGAAGATATCAGAAAACACCGATGTGGCCCAACGAAGCACGGTAACAAACTGAGCTACCTATCATTGTGTTATACAAAAAGCTTGATTCACATATTAATCCCACATCGTTGCCTTATACGGAATCCTCTCAACTTATATATGTCTTTGAATTTTCTAGGTATCAAGGAGCCGTCTTAGGAATCGATAAGGAAGGAAATAAGTTGTCCCGTTCAGACAAATAAGGAAAGAAAGGAGAATAAGCTGGTGTCGTTCATCTACATGATTTGAAAGAGAATAAGGAACGAAATAAGTCATCCGGAAGGAAAGAGAATAAGGACCGAAGGAAAGAGAAAATAAAGGAAGAAATTAACTTCCGGAATTGGGCTTGTTGTATAAAGAAAGAAACTAACTTACAGAATTGTACCCGTGGGATAAAGGAGGGGAAAGACATGCATTAATAATTGAGAATGATGTTTTATTTTATTTTATTTACAAGCTTGCCAATTTACATTATTAATCTGATTTTTAACAGAAAATCAAACACGCTAAGTGGACAGTTAAGTGAGGAATTAATGAAATTTTGAAAGTGGCACAATTTTCCCCTCCATTCTTCATTTAACTATTTTTTATTCTTTTACTGAAACTTTGGTACACATGACGACAATAACATTTTTTTTACACTTTTCAGGGGACATCATTTTTACACTATCACTACAAAAGAGAGTAACCTTATTTATGACTTTTTTTACATACCCGTTACTCGAGGAAAGAAAAATAGGGAAAAGAATAAGTAGTGCACTAGATGTTTTTTTTAAGTATTCCCTTCTTCTATCCATATCATATAGAATTTGTCGGAGTTGAATAGAAGATGTGGCGTGTGAAGCACGTTTTTAAAATGAGTGAGATCTCACAATTATCATTAAATTTGAATTCATTTTAAAAAATTCTTTCATTGCAACGCACGGGCATCCGTAGTTACCTTTTGCTATTTTTGACCTTCGTTGGTTACGTCAACTAAAATAAAATTAGAAGAGGTGCGAGCCGAACCTTGCACCTGGGATTTTGCGACATGTTTGCAGGTCCAATAAGTCTGTACCACGTGAATCTTGATCATCATGGATGACGTGGAAATATCAGGGCAAAATCTAACGAATGATTCCAGCCATCTCTGTTAGGCAATAAGCCACGGCTCAGGACAGGTCAGGCGCGGTGCGCGTGCGTGCGCGCGGTGCGCGTGCGTCGAGTCCGACCGTGGCGGGCTCGGGCGCGTGTGTGTGTGCGTGTCCGAGGGGGTGCGTGCGTGTGTGTGTGCGTGCGTGCGTGGGTTAGTTAGCGAGTAGTCAGGGAGACCGCGTCTAGCGCTCGGAGTGGCCGCGGCTATCGCGTGGGTGCGCGATGTGCGTGCGCGAGCCGGAGCGTGCGGGGCGCGGCGGAGTGGGAGGTGGGTGCGTCGGTGCGCGGCCCAGCGTGTCAGAGCGCGCGGGTATAAGACCCTCTTGACGCCTGTGTACTTGTAGCCTAGTTTGAGTTCGTGCTCGAGGAGAAAATCAGAAAAGCCGTACGGGCGGCGGTGGTGTTTGTGCGCCGGAAAAATTCCTGTGTTCATCCTTTACCCCTCCGACCTTGTCTCCGGTGATAGCCGGCGAGTAGTGGTTCCGTTTCTGCGCCAACATTTGGTATCAGAGCGAGGTGTGAGAGAGAGAGGTCGCCGGCCATGGCGCTCGTCCCGTACGCCGGAGGATCAGGGGGCTCGGTGTCGCAGCCGGTGCCCGTGCTCACAGGGGAGAACTACACCACCTGGGCCATCAAGGTGGAGGCCGACCTGGACGCCGCCGGGCTCTGGGAGGCAGTGGTGCCGCCGGAGGACGCGGCGTCGGCCGTGATCGCCAAGAAGGATAAGCCGGCGCGGGCTTATCTGCTGCGGGCGCTCGCCGACGATCTGCTGCTGCAGGTGGCTGCGAAGAAGACGGCGGCGGAGATCTGGAGAGCAGTCTCAAGGCCAGGTTCGTCGGAGCTGATAGGGTCAGGGCGGCGCGGCTGGCCACGCTGCGGGACGACTTCGAGCGGCTGCGGATGGACGGCGGCGAGTCGCTGGACGCGTTTGCTGGCAAGGTCAGTGGCATGGCAGCGCGATTCGCGGGGCTCGGATCGACGCTCGATGATGCTGCGATGGTGAAGAAGCTTCTGGACTCCGTCCCCGATCGCCTGTACGCCGCCGTCACCGGAATGGAGCAATTCTGCGACGTGAACACGCTGCCATTCGAGGACGCCCTTGGTCGCCTGAAGGCGTTCGAGGAGAGGCTGCGACGGCGTGGGCAGGCGGATGGCGAGCGGGCGGATGGCCAGCTCATGCTCACGACGGAGCAGTGGCGAGCCAGGGAGCGGCAGCGGGGCGGTGCGCGGGAAGATGACGACGGGAAGAGCGTGGCGTCGGGCAGCGGAGGAGGACGGCGAGGTCGCTGCTACAACTGTGGCCAAAGGGGGCATTTCAAGCGCGATTGCACAAAGCCGAAGAAGGGGGCAGCGGAGGCGGAGCGGGCACTGCTGGCGGACGCCGGCGTGGAGAACGACGGCCTTCTCTGAGCCATGGCTTAGGGGGTGAAATGTTAGGCAATAAGCCACGGCTCAGGACAAGTCAGGCGCGGTGCGCGTGCGTGCACGCGGTGGCCGCGTCGGGTCCGACCGTGGCGGGCTCGGGCGCGCGTGTGTGTGCGTGTCCGAGGGGGTGCTTGCGTGTGTGTGTGCGTGCGTGCGTGGGTTAGTTAGCGAGTAGTCAGGGAGACCGCGTCTAGCGCTCGGAGTGGCCGCGGCTATCGCGTGGGTGCGCGATGTGCGTGCGCGAGCCGGAGCGTGCGGGGCGCGGCGGAGTGGGAGGTGGGTGCGTCGGTGCGCGGCCCAGCGTGTCAGAGCGCGCGGGTATAAGACCCTCTCGACGCCTGTGTACTTGTAGCCTAGTTCGAGTTCGTGCTCGAGGAGAAAATCAGAAAAGCCGTACGTGCGGCGGTGGTGTTTGTGCGCCGGAAAAATTCCTGTGTTCATCCTCTACCCCTCCGACCTTGTCTCCGGTGATAGCCGGCGAGTTGTGGTTCCGTTTCTGCGCCAACAATCTCGCACTTACGAAAATGAGTTGTCCTCTCTTCACGTTTGCAAGAAACGGGCACTACACGTTTTTCTCATGTTATTCATTTTTTGTGGCAAACTAGCTTTAGCACTATAAAAAGAAAACTAAGACGCCATGGCGAAGAGACCGAAACAGTGAAACGATCAAACGAAAACTGCCGACAAGGAGATGTCTTTGATGGGTGCACCACTGCAGGTGTGAAGCACCGCGACCAAACGAAAAGGATTGCGTGGCGATGGGTACCTTATACGGCGATCGATCATCGGCTCGTGTTGCTCTGGCTCCAACGGGAAAAGGGTCAGGCAGCGGGGTCTCTGCTCACTGCAAACTGCTGTTCGTTTGCTAGATGTTGAACGTTCAAAGATGCCCCAACAGTGCAGAACAAAGATGCGTCTATCTCATGGGTATGATGTCTGATGCTAGCTTGATTTTTGGGGTCTGATTCGATGCATTGGAGTGCAACGAGGACTGTCAATCTAGGCATCATCTAGTTGATACGTGCTCACTATCTCCCTAAACCTTCAACAAAACCAGAAGGAAAGAAATCTCGAAGCAAACGTCAGGGAAACGTCTGATCGATATCCGTCTCGAGGGCCGTCTTTCTGTTTGTTATGGTGCCTTTGCGAGTTTTCCACGACAAAACATCATGGCAAGCAAGCCACCAACGCTCGCTCACACCTCACCAACTGGGTGTTGCATCTTGTCATAGTATACTACACGAGTAGTGCAGTCTTTCGAAAGTACGTAATAATTTAGAACAGTGGTTACTGCCTGTGCTATTCTGGACATTTTGTTTTTTGCGTGTGGATTCAGGACATTGTAAAATGCACATGAACCCATCCACTGGCAGAAAGGGAGAGAAAGGCATTGCAAAATGCACATACGCCCATCCACTAGCAGAAAAAGGGAGAGAAAAAATGTCACCGTCATGACTGTCCCTTCTTGTACTACATATTCATTTTACTTTGTATCCTGATTAGGAATTCTCGTCATGGAGCTGATGTCTGATGCCACCGAATACACCACTGGTGGAGACTGCATTACCCGGCACTACAAAAACGAGACCTAGCCGGGGTCGTCTTAGTTTAGATTGTGGTCATATATCGATCCTCGGGTCATCGCCCAACTTTTTTCCCTGGGTATCGCCCATTATCTTATGAAATCCACTTGTGAAAGTGTGATAATTGACGATGCGTGCATGCGTTTATAGAGATGAGTATATGTGTGTATGTTTAAGAGTCTGCGTTTGTATTGTGTTCAAACAAAAACTAATCTGTGGACAAGTTGATCGTTTGGTACGATAAAAACGATTCTCAAGTTGGGCACTTGGTTCGTGGGAATCCCACCATCTTCCTTCTGGCTATATCTCATCGTGGGTGGCCTAGAAGGATTAGAAAAATCTATCGAAGGATTCTTAGCCAGACTGCACTTATGAAAGTGAAATGCTCTTCCTGTAATTTTTCATTTTACCCATTAACTAATTTATTAATCTAATAAAGTCATGACAACACAAGAGACAATAAACTGAAACAAACACTGCCTTAAAAAAAGACTGAAACAAACACTGACGACAAAGCTTCATGATAAAAGACCAAAAGTTATATAATATTGTCTCTTAATTTCTTTTTGTGACACGCTAAATAAACTGCAGACTTCATACCCATGATTTTTATCTTTGGCAATGATGGACCAGCTTCAAAAAATCTTTTGATTTTGTTTTTTCTGGATGCAAAGATTTTTTATTTTTTTTGCAAATTCTCTGCATAGGGTATATAGTGTCGTGAACATCAACATGCAGACACACTTCCTGAGGATTGCCTCATGATTGCTTAAAGGCATCAACCCTTCCTGAGGACGTGGAAACAATACAAAAATATGTCGAATGATTCCCACTAATACTGCAATTATGAACATGAAATGCCTCTCCCGTGGTTTCTTTTTTAGCCGTTAATTAGCTTTATTTATCAAATGAAGTCATGACAACATAAAAGTGGAAACCGAAACAAACACCGGCAGTAAAGCCTCTTGATGAAACAAAAAGTTATATCATAATCATATGTTAATTTTTGTGCATGTTAGATAACATGCAGACTTCATACCGATGTTTTATCATTCACGATGATAGACCTGGTTAACTTATTTTTATTTTATTGTTTTTGTGATAATGCAAATATATTTTGACAAAATTTCATGTATATATTGTCGTAAGCATCCAACGCGATATATTAACACACTAGATTGATTAAAGGCATGAACCACAAAAGTCTAGATGCACTAGATTGCTTAAAGTGAATATCGTTAGTTCTTTCAGTGAACAATTATAGTTTGGTAAGTATCAAAATCATGCTCTCCTTTTACATGACTTTACTATTACATGTCATGTTCATGGGACATGCGTGTTAAATCATGTTTCTGCACATTTTCTCAGCACTTTGTTGACTTTATTTGGGTATACTCCATATGTTTTGTGTCAAGAAAAAAAGATGCGCTACACAATTGCATCGCCAGGGATTATGATCCCACCCATCCTCGAATGCCTCCTCTTCCCACCATGTTCTCTCATCAATAGCTTGGAGGGAGGCAGTGGCGGAGCTAGGCAAAAGGTTCAAGGGGGGCCAAAGGCAAATCATAAAAATCTAAGGGGGGCAACAACTATTTTTCTCTGAATCTATGTCTGCTCAGAAAAAATTTCTTCACAAATATTTCAAAGTGGGTGGGGGTGGGGGTGACTCCCCCCCCCCCCACCCCACAAATCAACATAGCTCTACCATTGGAGGGAGAGATTGGCAACCTGTAGGAGGAGAAGCGCTTAAGAGCTTACGAGGCGACATTAAATCTAAGATTTGAGGTGTGTTGAGGGTGGGTCAATGTTACACCAACAAATGTTAGAGGATTGACACAAAGTCACAACTCGCCGCTAGCCAAGGGTAATATAGGTGACAAAGAAGCCTTGCCAAATTTGATAGGTTGATTGAGATGGTGTCTTTTATGTACAAACATTCTCGATGCTTTTCCGAACTTGTTGTGCATATATTCCATATATATAGTTTCGAGACAATTAGCTTATTTTTTACCCTGATTAAGGTCCCACACATTCTTGAATGCACAACGCAAAGTTACGCTCACACGGGAGAGCCCTTTTGGCTCTAGGGAGGATATGCTCCCGGATGAACAGTAAATTCAAAATAAATAGTGAGCTTTTTTAAAAAAAGTTGTTTTTTGTGTGGATATTCATGTTAGTCTAACAACCATGCTTGACAATTTTCATGTGAAACGGGATAGCAGTGCTTCGTCAATGAAAAAACTAAATTAAGTGTATCATTTGGAGGTAACATTTCATGTTTTGATTTGCTTTTTCACATAGGTCAAATAGCTTAAGCTTTTCCACTAAAAAATCGCATGTAGCATTTGGGTGTGACGATGAACACGTTTATTTTACTTTTTACATTTGCAAAAAAAAAATTGATGGGCAGGAGCATATGCTCCCAAGAGTCGAAATAAATTTCTGCACTCTCTTCTCTGTCTATCTCTTTCTCTATGCTCGCCTGGAAGGATGGACTGGAAAGAGCTAAGATGTCAGGTGTGCGAGGGCATACAAAGTTTCACGATTATGCCTCTCATGGCAACTGTTGTGTTGCCGCGAGCGTCGTGCTCTTGGTGTTATCATGGTTCATATTTGCTCAATAATGATGCAAGATGCCTTCCCAACTTCCTAACCATCCCGATTTTCTGCGGCGGAGCTCCCAAGCAAGGTTCATATTCATGGCGCTCTCTGGGCTAACATTGCTCCAATTCTTGCCCTTCCTAGCACAGCATGTTCATGCTATATGACACTCATTGATTGTGGATGCTCCTGTGTTGTGTCTGGGTTTAGTGCGCATGCCGGTGTTGTGTTAGACTTTGTATCGTAGCCCAACTGTGTAATCCATACCGTATTAGTATAGGACTTGATTGTAGCATTGTACATCATTATATATATGTGATAGGCCACCCCATAGAGGGTTGAGCCAGTTCCCCAAAACCCTACGTCTTACATGGTATCAACCTAACCTAGGTCCTCCCCCACCTTAGCCGCCGCCGCCGCCGCCGCCGCGCCCAAACCCTAGGGCCGCCGTCGCCGCCGCCATGTACGCTTCTGCCTCGGGCGCCGCCAGCTCCGGGTCCATCCCCGTGTCGCTTGCCGCCCTCCTCAACCTCCCGCCTCGTGCCCTTGCTCCGCCGATGCCCCGATCCCGCCGTCTCCCGCGACTGCCGCGCCTGCGATCTCCGTCGCCACGACGACGGTCCCGCTCGCGGCGCCACCCGCGGCCTCCACCGGCTCGTCCCCGACACTCGCCATCTTCCCGGCAGCCTCGGGGGCTCTCGATGCCCCGCCCGCGGCTGTGGCCCCCGTCGCCGCTGCGACGCCCGCTGCCCCGGTTGCCGACGCTGTCGCGCCCTCCGGGCCGTTCCACTTCGACAACCTGACCACCATCCGACTCACGCCGGACAACTACATGTTCTGGCGCGCCAAGGTACTACCGCTGCTCCGCAGCCGCTCCCTCCTTGGGTATGTCGATGGTTCCCTGCCGTGTCCTCCACAGGTCATCGCCACCATCCATGGCCCGACCATCAACCCGGAACACCGTGTGTGGGTGCAGCAGGACCAGGCGATCCTCTCCGCCATCCAGGGTTCCCTGGGCGACGGGGTCGCCGGCCTCTGCCTCTTCGCTGCCACCTCCATGGACGCCTGGACGACCCTGGAGCACGCCTTTTGTAGGAGATATGCCCTTGAGGCAATAATATATGTTATTGATTATCTCCCTGTTCATAATTAGGTTTATGTTCCATGCTATAACTGCTATGGTTCTCGAGTCTACAATAACCACGAGGCTCGGAGGAAGACTCATATGCATGTGTGGAATAATAAACGGTAAAATGTATTCCTAGTCTGGCCTCTAAGACTGGCTCAAGTATTGCATGATGATCCTGTTTTCCTGATCATGGGCATGGCTATGCCGGCAATTTTGAGGGCACAATGTTAGAAGAACATTCGTGTTGAATCGACCCGAATTGATGTTATGCTATGAGATTCATTCGTCATAAGTTAATGGTTAATAACACAGAGATGGTTAACGTTTGCATAATTCCTTAGACCATGAGAGTATCGAGTTACTTCATGCTTGCTTCATGAACTTTGGGGTTTGTTAAACGTCATCCGTAAATGGGTGGCTATTACGGCGGCTTACGGGTTCATGGAAAAGTATGTCAAGTAACTTGATAGCTCAAGATTGGGATTTGCTCCTCCGACGATGGAGAGATATCTCTGGGCCCTCTCGGTGTTACGGTATCCATCATCGTCTGGCCAGACACTTTGTGATTTGATCACGGGGATGCCGGAACACGGGAACGAGAAAAGAGAACAATACCGGTAACGAGGTAACTGGCATAGTGGACAAGTTGTTGATCCACGGGGATGCCTACATGTCTCACCTCGGGTATTTGAAACATATCGCGAAGCAACAGGAATAGCACACGGCAACTGGAGGTTCACTCGAATATTCATTCGTGTGGGTATAGGGGTCAATATGGGTGTCCACGGCTCCGATGTTGATCATTGATCGGAAGGGGTTCCGGGTCATGTCTATGCTTCACCGAACCTATAGGGTCACACGCTTAAGGGTCATCTATCTGCTGAATACTAGACAGGGAGTCTGAGAGAAAATCACCGAAAAAGTTTTCGGACACCGGAAAAGTTTCGGACAGCGGAAAAGTTCCGCAGAGAGAACACCGGAACAGTTTCGGTAAAACTGAAAAGTTGTTTCAGGGGATACCATAAAGTCAAATTGGTTTTGGCACATGCCTGATAATTCTTGGAGGGTGCCAGAATCATTCTGGAAACTTTCTGAAATTTTCCGGGATGAAAACCGGAAATGTTCCGGAGCTGCCGAAACAGCTTCAGATGCTTTTCGCAGATGAAAATCACTAAACCGGAATTGTTCCGGATCGCATTGAAAATTATTTTAGTGGGTACTGGAAATGTTCTAAGCCCACATAAATATTTTCAGTTCGACCGGACGCTGAAAAATGTCGTCGTGAATAGTGAAAGTGCTTTTTGGGATATTTATGGAAAAGTCACCTTTTGGGATATTTTCCCAAAAGGTTTCTAGAAGGCTTGGGGGCCAAGAAACCCTACCCCTTGGATTTCCTATAAATAGAGGTGGAGGGGCTGCCTCCACACTCACTCCTTCTCACATACAAGTGCCATGACATTTCTGGCTTCTCTCTCCCTCCCAGCGAAATAGTTTCGTAGAGCCGAAAGACTGTCTGGGTTCCGGTGGGAACTAGTTCTGGACGGCGAAGCCCTGCCGGATAGATGACACCGTATGTGTGCAACCCCATAGAGAGGTCGTAGGTTCGATCTTTTTTCCCGAGGGGCTGTTCGAGGGTCCTCCCGAAGGGCTGTCCGATTTTCTGTCCGAGTTTCGGGGGTCCTCCCGAAGGGCTGTCCGTGAGGCCTCCCGGAGGGCTGTCCGAGGATCCGTCCGGTGGGACTATCCGAAAGACTGTCCAGAGGCCTCCCGGAGGGCTGTCCGAGGATCCGTCCGGTGGGACTATCCGAAAGACTGTCCAGAGGCCTCCCGGAGGGCTGTCCGAGGATCCGTCCAGTGGGACTATCCGAGGGACTGTCCCGAGGCCTCTCGAAGGGATGCCCGGAGATCCGTCCGGTGAGCTGACGAGGGAGTACATCCTCGCGGTTGGGAGGTTGTAAAATCCTAGCTGCGGGGATCTGCACCGCCGATCGTCATCGACTCTACTTCCGCTGCGCTACGAGTCGGTAACGAAAAAGATCAAACCTTGTATGCAGTCTCCATAGTGATCCTGGGCTGGTACGTAGGTCGGAAAATTTTTGTTTTCTGCTGCGTTACCCTACAGTGGCATCAAGAGCCGTGCTATGCGTAGATGCTGGTTGCGATCTAGAATACATAGAGATGTATGGGTGTTGCACAATATAATTAGGTAGTAGATGAGATCTATTGCTGAAAATTATTTGTGCGGGTAGCAGATGAAATCTGTTACCCGATGTTCTTGTTGCTTCCCTTGAATTTGCGTAGTCCTGATCTTGACAGCATGGTGGAATCTCACAAAGTTCTGGCAATCCGCGATCCTTTCATGCTGCTCCTGAGTATGCTGATTGACAGATCAACGAAGTGCTAACAGTTCTTTGGGTTCCACCATAGTTAAAGAAAGATGGATGTTTCGCAAACGAAAGGGCAATGCAGATATGATCTGCACGGGGGTCACGCGTATGACGAAGTTTAGTATGGGGCTCGAGATTTTATTATCTCGTGTTTCATACACCCTGGAAAGTTAATCTAGCAACTTGGATTATCATGCTTGATGATGGACGTTGGTAGCTTCGGTTTGTTTCGAAACCTTAGAAGCCACGTAAAACAAGTTTTAGCATGAACCGATTAGAGGCGTCTAACTTGGTTTTGCAGGATGGTTTGCATGTGCATATGATGTGGTATAGCAGTGCTCATATTAATTTGATTATGTATGAGATGACTATATGATGTAATTTGATTAACATGACATGCGTGTCATGATTCGGCATGATGGCTGGAGCCATATGATTGCACTTTAATGACCTACGTGTCAACCTTATGTAATGCACTTATTTTATTAGCTATAGAGATAGCAATATTATCTGGTGCATCGACAAGGTGGTGGCAATCTTCGCGAAGGTGAACACCGACGCGAATGCCGGAGACGAAGAAATAAAAGACTTCTCCGTCAGAAAGGGCTATACCATATCATGCTATTATGAATTGCCTGAGATGTTTATCCCTTATGATGCACCCTTCTTGATTGCGCGGTAGTCGCTTTTATTAGGGTGATCTCTCACAAAATATCAAGTAGTTAGTGTTCTCCCAAGTGTAGCACCGTCACAGCATCCTTCCTTTCGAGGTGCGCCATGATCTATATGGGTACGAACGATTGTACGGGTGTAAGGAGGGTGAGGTCAGACCTCGCAGCAAGATCACTTGGTTATCTTGACGTTCATGGCAGGATCGTCCTGAGCTCGGAACACACGCATCGAAAGATGAACAAGAGTCACATGGAGATGTGATTGGCAAGTTTGCCTACCAATTGAAGTTCGCGCCATCAGTGTTCATCTCGAACAATGGCGTTGAATGGAAATGTGGGTCTTGAATCACTCACAATCAATTATGAGAGATATTGATCTGAGTGGGAGCGCACTGTAGAATTAACTTCTTTTAATTCTCAGTGCAATTAATTTTGAACACTGTCTAAAGTGTGATTTGCAAAATAGTTGTAGAATAATGGCTCGCGTTTCCACCTTCCCTATTAAAATTGAATAGCTGTTAAATATCTGGTTAAAACTTTACGGTTGGTAACGTAATGTGAGGATTGTCCTCTAGAGTGCCGAGAAGGATTTTGTCCTATCGCATGCTTTCGGTATTCTCCCGCTAATGCTATGGATCATATGACTCTCGTCCTTCGATCCAAAAGCTAGAATTCCTTTTCAATCAAAGTGCAAAATGTTTGCTTCCATGAGACCCGAACTTCGAAAGTTTGGATAGTTATGTGATATTCATGGAATCTGAAAATCATTTTCAGAGACAGACAAAGGCTAAAAGATATGAGATATCCAAAGCAATGTTTGTTTGCAAACTATTAGTAAAGGAGTTTACTATGCATTAGACTGATAAGAGAGGGATCCAGGAGAACGCCTGTCATATGATGAAAGGTGAATAAAACAACAACTTAAAGAGAAAGGAAGTGTCCGAAGGGTGTTAGTAAGACTTTCACGCCTAGGAAGTCTGGGGCTAACGCCACTCTTAAGTTGGATGCTTCTTCTGAGAGTAGGAGAAATACTAAAAGTTAAACTGTTAGAAGTATAAAGGCAAAAGGAAAGAAGACTGGAATATCCAGCTCATGTATGAATGGCATACAAGTTTTTGATGTATAGAAGGCTGGTCAAAGATATAGTTCTTGGGAATTATGGTTAAACATGTTAATCACTAATTCTTGGGTATTGTGAGTTAATCACAAAGATACCCGCTCGATTGCATTCTGTTGCAACTCGATGTAAGAACTACTATGGCCTGAAAGACTAGCCAGGGATGAGGTTTAGATACACGCAGGGAACATAGTAAATGTTATTATGCCTTCCATCGGTGTATTCCCTATGTATTTATTTTCATAATTCATTTTAGAGTTTCACACTCTAGCCCTTTGCATAAAGTATCTTGCAAGAAGGTTGTTCATAAGAGAACTTTTGATGTTCGGTGTTATGAATAACATGAGGGCCATACTTTCATTATGAATGAGATGTATGTTATGAATATTGATAATAATACATTACCTCTGGGTTTACTTTCATAATTCATTTTAGAGTTTCATACACTCTAGCCCATTGCACAATGATTGTTGCAAAAGAGTTGTTCATAAAACAACAATTGTTGTTCAGTATTATGAATGACATGAGGGGCCATGCTTCCATCCTAGATGGGATGTATGTTATGAATATTGATGGAAATATGATACATCCATAACACTGACGCTAAATGTCGCAAGACTAAAAGAATACCACACAAGTGTGGCACTGCATTTGGTCACATTGGAGAAACCCGCATGGAAAATTCCATTATGATGGATTTTGAAGTCGTTTGATTTTGAATCATCTGACACTTGCAACTTTCCTCTGAAAAGTGAAGTGACTGAAATACCGTTCACAAGCCATAAGGAACGACCATAGAACATATTGGTGATCATACATTATGATGTGTGTAGTCCAATAAATGTTATTGCAAGTAGTGGATTTATCTATCTTCAGAAATGACTCAAGTAGATATATGGATATTTATTTGATAAGACGTGAGTCTGGAGCTTTTGAAATCATTCGAAAGGTTTTCAAAATGAAGAAGAAAATATTGTAACAAGAAAATTATGTTTCTACAATTCGATTGCAGAAAGGAATATTTGAGTTACAAGTTTAGCGAATGTCTGATGAGTTGTGAAAGGGGTTTCATAACTTGCACCTCCCGGAACACCACTGCAAATGGAAAGTCCGTGAAGATGTAATCGAACCATTTATGACATGGTAAGATCAAAGATGACATAAATAGATTTGCCATTATCCCTTTTAAAAGGTAATGCTTTAGAGACTGCGGCTTTTACACTGAAAAGAGATCCATCAGGTCTGTTGAAATGACGCCATGGTATGGTACGCCCAACCATGTTATATCTTTTCTTAACATTTGGAATATGGGGCTTGTGTAAAAGGTTACAAACCTATTCCAAATCAGACAAGTGCTATTTTGTAGGTTATCCCAAGTCATTGGGTATTCCCCCACCACTATACCGAGGCAAACGATTTTGCCACAAAACGGTATGCTTTTAAAGAGAATAGTTCTTACAAAAGGTGAGTGGGAGGACAGTGCAACTCGAAGAGATAACCAGTATCTTCGTCATCAGGTCAAAGGAAAGGAACCTTGGAAGTGATTCCGGAGTTTCCTACTGCGACTGATACGGAAGTCTCTACAATAAAATGTATGGACTTCGGTCGAACTTGCAGCTAAACCACGTAGGCAAAGCTCGTGCAAACCTATCAGGTGCGCAAACGAGATATTGTTGTTAGACAACAGTATACCTACAATACACAAGGAAGCGTTGATGGGCCCTGACTCCAGAATTGGCTAAATGCCAATACAATCCGAGATAGTTTCCATATAAGTGATTCAAGATTAAAATCTTGATACACCTTTCGGAAGACTTAGAGTCTAACGAATATTTATGGAACTAAAAACTGATACGGATAAAATTTTTTATCCATAAAGCTCGACTTGTTGCAATAACAAGTTCAAGGAGTTGACTACGATGAGATTGTCTCACCGTAGCGATGCTTAAAGTCGGTTCGGGTTGAACTAGCAATTAATACATATTTCAATCATGAGATATGAAACATGGATGACAAAAGGATTTCCATCTGATGGAAATGAAACCTAGGACTTGTATATGATACAGTCCAAAGTAATTTGTCGATCCAGAGGATGCTAGTAAGTATGCAAACTTCAGAGTTCCAGCAATGGACAGAAGAGAGCAAAGTGGAGTTGGAATCTTCGTTTTTGATGGAATGGTCAAAAGGGTTTGACTTCATCAAATGGGTATCGAAGATGCTTGTGATTCAAGAAAGTAAGTGGGAGCATGATAATATTTCTAAAAACCTTGTGTACTTGACACATTGTTAATTGGAAATAAATTTCTTGACACGAATTAGGACTTCATTTGAAAATAGTTTTTCGATGAAGTGCTTAGGCTAAATAGCCTCAATATTAGGCATGATGATCTATGGAGATAGATTTACCTAATAGGGCTAAGCTATGAATACATATTGACAAGATGCTAAAACTTTTTAGCATTTAAAAACGCCAAGGAGTGATTCTTGCCGAAGTCACATGGAAAGAGTTTTGCAAGACTCGGTGTCTCAAAACACTGATGAGCAAAATACATGATGGAGATTCCACACACTCTTGTGTTTGGATTAATCATGTATTCCATGGTATGTAAATCAACCAGATATGTCCAATACTCCAAAGTTGTTGCGAGTATAGATACCAAAGTGATCAAAGTACTGATCATAGGACAACAGTGAAAGATGTCATTAAAGTACTAGAGTAGTAGTGATGACATGTTTTCTCGCAAGCAGAGATTATGAAGTGCTCGTTGTAAGTAATTACATCGATACAGTCTTCATCAATGCTCCATGCGATTTTCGATTTAAGTTAAGAGTTTTGTGTAATACACAATATGGTGGCACGGTAGTTGGAAATTGTTCCAAACAAGATACTGTGGCGAATTCTATAACGAAGGCTAAGTATGTTGACGCTTAAGAAGCGACAAAGAAGTTGTTGAATCATATAGTTCATTCATGAACTTAGTATGGTTCCAAGATGGCTTTGGTCTATGGGACACTATTGCAGATAGTTGCTCCATAGCTCAGTCTGAGGAATCAGGTTTCGACCAATGATTCACACATATGCAAAGCCAAGTCCACACAAAATATGAATTTTGTGAAAGCGTGAAAACGCGAGGATATGCAAAGTTACACACGGAGCTGAAGTCGTCAGATCCGTTGGACATCAGGCTATACCACATGCGAAGCATATTTTACACCAGTATGCCATAGGTGTAAAGTGCATTAGCATTGACTAGATTATTGACTCTAGTGCAAGTGGGAGTCTGTAGGAGATATGCCCTAGAGGCAATAATATATGTTATTGATTATCTCTCTGTTCATAATTAGGTTTATGTTCCATGCTATAACTGCTATGGTTCTCGAGTCTACAATAACCACGAGGCTCGGAGGAAGACTCATATGCATGTGTGGAATAATAAACGGTAAAATGTATTCCTAGTCTGGCCTCTAAGATTGGCTCAAGTATTGCATGATGATCCTGTTTTCCTGATCATGGGCATGGCTATGCCGGCAATTTTGAGGGCACAATGTTAGAAGAACATTTGTGTTGAATCGACCCGAATTGATGTTATGCTATGAGATTCATTAGTCATAAGTTAATGGTTAATAACACAGAGATGGTTAACGTTTGCATAATTCCTTAGACCATGAGAGTATCGAGTTACTTCATGCTTGCTTCATGAACTTTGGGGTTTGTTAAACGTCATCCGTAAATGGGTGGCTATTACGGCGGCTTACGGGTTCATGGAAAAGTATGTCAAGTAACTTGATAGCTCAAGATTGGGATTTGCTCCTCTGACGATGGAGAGATATCTCTGGGCCCTCTCGGTGTTACGGTATCCATCATCGTCTGGCCAGACACTTTGTGATTTGATCACGGGGATGCCGGAACACGGGAACGAGAAAAGAGAACAATACCGGTAACGAGGTAACTGGCATAGTGGACAAGTTGTTGATCCACGGGGATGCCTACATGTCTCACCTCGGGTATTTGAAACATATCGCGAAGCAACAGGAATAGCACACGGCAACTGAAGGTTCACTCGAATATTCATTCGTGTGGGTATAGGGGTCAATATGGGTGTCCACGGCTCCGATGTTGATCATTGATCGGAAGGGGTTCCGGGTCATGTCTATGCTTCACCGAACCTATAGGGTCACACGCTTAAGGGTCATCTATCTGCTGAATACTAGACAGGGAGTCTGAGAGAAAATCACCGAAAAAGTTTTCGGACACCGGAAAAGTTTCGGACACCGGAAAAGTTCCGCAGAGAGAACACCGGAACAGTTTCGGTAAAACTGAAAAGTTGTTTCAGGGGATACCATAAAGTCAAATTGGTTTTGGCACATGCCTGATAATTCTTGGAGGGTGCCAGAATCATTCTGGAAACTTTCTGGAATTTTCCGGGATGAAAACCGGAAATGTTCCGGAGCTGCCGAAACCGCTTCAGATGCTTTTCACAGATGAAAATCACTATACCGGAATTGTTCCGGATCGCATTGAAAATTATTTTAGTGGGTATTGGAAATGTTCTAAGCCCACATAAATATTTTCAGTTCGACCGGACACTGAAAAATGTCGTCGTGAATAGTGAAAGTGCTTTTTGGGATATTTATGGAAAAGTCACCTTTTGGGATATTTTCCCAAAAGGTTTCTAGAAGGCTTGGGGGCCAAGAAACCCTACCCCTTGGATTTCCTATAAATAGAGGTGGAGGGGCTGCCTCCACACTCACTCCTTCTCACATACAAGTGCCATGATATTTCTGGCTTCTCTCTCCCTCCCAGCGAAATAGTTTCGTAGAGCCGAAAGGCTGTCTGGGTTCCGGTGGGAACTAGTTCTGGACGGCGAAGCCCTGCCGGATAGATGACACCGTATGTGTGCAACCCCGTAGAGAGGTCGTAGGTTCGATCTTTTTGCCCGAGGGGCTGTTCGAGGGTCCTCCCAAAGGGCTGTCCGATTTTCTGTCCGAGTTTCGGGGGTCCTCCCGAAGGGCTGTCCGTGAGGCCTCCCGGAGGGCTGTCCGAGGATCCGTCCGGTGGGACTATCCGAAAGACTGTCCAGAGGCCTCCCGGAGGGCTGTCCGAGGATCCGTCCGGTGGGACTATCCGAAAGACTGTCCAGAGGCCTCCCGGAGGGCTGTCCGAGGATCCGTCCGGTGGGACTATCCGAGGGACTGTCCCGAGGCCTCTCGAAGGGCTGCCCGGAGATCCGTCCGGTGAGCTGACGAGGGAGTACATCCTCGCGGTTGGGAGGTTGTAAAATCCTAGCTGCGGGGATCTGCACCGCCGATCGTCATCGACTCTACTTCCGCTGCGCTACGAGTCGGTAACGAAAAAGATCAAACCTTGTATGCAGTCTCCATAGTGATCCTGGGCTGGTACGTAGGTCGGAAATTTTTTGTTTTCTGCTGCGTTACCCTACACCTTTGCCCAGGTCTCCACCTCCCACTCGATGGCTCTTCGCGGCAAGCTCGACGACATCAAGAAACTGGACTCCTCCGCCACGACCTACTTCAACAAGATCAAGGTACTGGCGGACACGCTGACCTCTATTGGTCAGCCGCTTCGCGACGAGGAGTTCGCCGGCTACGTCATCAAGGGCCTCGACGCCGAGTACGACAATCTCGCGGAGGTCGTCCACAACGCCAAGCCACCGATGCCTCCTCACGAGCTCTACTCATGCCTCCTCTTCACCGAGCAGTGCGTCGAGGCTCGCCGCTCCTCCGCCACCATCGCCGAGCAGCCGGCGGCCTACTGGGCCTCTCGCGGCCAGCGCCCGCCTGCGCCCCCGTCTGCTGCCAAGGCCGCCCCGCCCCCTGCACCGACCTCGGGTGGGGGCCCCAACGCTTGTGTGTGCCAACTGTGTGGCCCTGAAAAACACGTCGCCTCCAAGTGCCACCGACGTTTTCAGAAGAGCTTCCTCGGCATCGGTAATGACGGCAGGGGCAACGAGCGCCAGTTTGCCATGGCCGACTTCGCCCCCCCCCCCCCCCCCCGCCGCCCCGGCTGCCCACGTCGCCGCCAAGGGCAAGGACCCGCGCGTTGAGCAGGGGTACACGCCGTCCTACCCCATTGATCCCGCGTGGTACATGGACACCGGCGCCACGGATCACACGACGAACGAGCTCAACAAGCTCGCCACCTACCAGCCCTACTACGGGCACGACAAGGTTCACACCGCCAATGGTGTAGGTATGCCCATCTCTCACATTGGCCAAGCATCTCTTTTAACTAGTCATCCCTCTAGGCAGCTCCACCTTCGTAATATTTTGCGGGTACCCTCGGTGACTCGTAATCTTTTATCCGTTCCTAAGCTCACCCTTGATAATAATGTCCTATGTGAATTTCACCCTTTTGATCTCTTTGTTAAGGACCGAGCAACCCGGGACGTCCTGCTTAGTGGCCGCTTGAGCCAAGGCTTGTCCCGTTTGGAGGATCCATCCGCCCCGCGCGTCTTCAGCGGTGTTCGTGTGTCGCCGTCACAGTGGCACTCTCGCCTTGGTCACCCTGCCACCCCCATCGTTCGCCACATGCTCCACCGCCATGAGCTGCCATTAGAGTCTAGCAATAAAGAGATGTCCGTGTGTGATGCATGTCAACAAGGCAAAAGTCATCAACTACCATTTGTTTCATCTACTAGGGAAGTAACGAGTCCTCTTGAACTTGTGTTTTCCGATGTGTGGGGTCCAGCACAAACATCTGTTAGTGGTCACAACTACTATGTCAGTTTTATTGATGCCTATAGTCGCTTTACATGGCTTTATCTTCTTAAGCGCAAATCTGATGTGTTTGATATATTCATTCAGTTTCAAATGCATGTTGAACGTCTACTCAAGCATAAAATTATTCATGTTCAGTCGGATTGGGGGGGCGAATATCGCAACCTCAACACTTTCTTTAATAAGCTTGGGATCTCTCATCGTTTATCATGCCCACATACACATCAGCAAAATGGCGCCATTGAGCGCAAACATCGCCATGTAGTTGAGACCGGCCTCACACTTCTTGCTCATGCTTCTGTACCCTTTCGCTTTTGGAGTGATGCCTTTGCCACAGCATGTTTTCTTATTAACAGATTACCTACGCGTGTCCTTAATATGAAAACTCCTATTGAGCTTCTCTTGCATGAAACTCCTGACTATACCTTTTTCAAGGTGTTCGGGTGTGCCTGTTGGCCCCATCTTCGTCCATATAATAATCGAAAACTTGAGTTTCGGTCCAAAAAATGTGTGTTCTTGGGGTATAGTTCTCTCCATAAAGGCTACAAGTGCCTCCATGTGCCAACAAATCGTGTCTACATATCTCGTGATGTTGTCTTTGATGAGAACGTCTTCCCTTTTTCCGCCATGCCACAGCCACCCATCACAGCCCCATCCATGCATTCATCTCCTATTATGCCTGGCCAATTTGAAGATGCTGCATATTCGCCTGTGTTGTTACCTAATCATGGTGCAGGAACTGGACGTGGTGCTCGCCTGGAACTCCTACCCGATGCACCACCTGCGTCGCCTGTGGCGCACGTCGATCGGCCGGTGCATGCGCATGCACTGCCTCCCGCCTTCGACCCCGTCTCAGGAGCCACGCCTGCCCCTGCGCCTGGGCCGGCGCCAGCGACGGCCTCCCCCGAGCGGCCCACGTCGCCTCCTCCTCGCCCGGCCTCGCCTCCGTCGTCGCCCACGTCGCCCGCGCGAGCTTCCCTGCCGCCCACCTCGCCTGGGTCGGCAGCGCACAACTCAGCGCCGCACACGACGCCTGGGCCCTCGTTGACCGGCCCATCGTCGCCCGGCCTCTCTTCGCCGAAGTCCCCTGGGCCGGCCTCGCCTGCTTCGGATATTCCGCCTGCCCCTGTGCTCGCTGCTCTGCGGCGTCCGCACACACGCAGCCGCAGTGGCATCGTTCGTCCCAAGGAGCGCACCGATGGCACAGTCACATACTTGGCTGCTTGCCTGGCTCATGCTATGGAAGATCCAACCGCCGAACCACGCAGTTATCAAGCCGCTATGAGTATCCCGCACTGAAGGGCTGCTATGGAACAAGAGTATCATGCTCTTATACAGAATGAGACCTGGACACTTGTTCCCCCTCCGCCTCGCGTCAACATCATTGATTCGAAGTGGGTTTTCAAGGTGAAGAAACATGCAGATGGTTCTATTGAGCGCTACAAAGCGCGTCTTGTGGCTAAGGGCTTTAAACAACGCCATGGACTGGATTATGAGGATACATTCAGCCCAGTTGTTAAGCCTACCACTATTCGGCTTCTCCTGTCTTTGGCAGTTTCTCGTGGATGGTCTCTCCGCCAGCTTGATGTGCAGAATGCTTTTCTTCATGGGTTGCTTGAAGAAGAGGTTTACATGCGGCAGCCACCTGGATTCGTCGATCACACTCAGCCTCATCATCTCTGTCGTCTGACGAAGGCTCTCTATGGACTGAAGCAGGCGCCTCGTGCCTGGCATGCTCGCCTGGCTTCAGCTCTACGTACTCATGGCTTCGTTCCTTCGACGGCTGACACTTCACTGTTCTTGTTTCAACGCCCGAGTGTGACTGTGTACTTGCTTGTGTACGTGGATGACATTATCCTAGTCAGCTCCTCTACGACGGCTGCTGATGCTCTTGTGACTGCACTTGGCAGAGATTTTGCAGTTAAGGATTTGGGAAAGCTTCACTTCTTCCTGGGTATTGAAGTCTCTCATCAGTCTCGTGGCAGCTTAGCTCTCACCCAGAAGAAGTACTCTCTTGATCTCTTGCGCCGTGCTGGTATGCTCAAGTGCAAGTCATCTCCTACGCCCATGTCCTCCACCGACAAGCTTTCAACTGCTGATGGTGCTCTTCTGTCTCCTGAGGATGCGACTGAGTATCGGAGTATTGTTGGTGGCCTGCAGTATCTGACGATCACGCGTCCTGATCTCTCCTTTGCGGTTAACAGGGTGTGCCAGTATCTTCATGCGCCTACTGATATGCACTGGTCTGCTGTGAAGCGCATACTGCGTTATGTGCGTCTCACTGTCTCCTATGGTCTCCACCTGCGCCCCAGTTCCTCCGGAGTTCTTTCTGCATTCTCAGATGCTGATTGGGCTGGGTGTCCAGACGACAGGCGATCTACGGGGGGATATGCAGTGTTCTTGGGTCCTAATTTGATCGCCTGGAGTGCACGCAAGCAAGCCACTGTTTCCCGCAGCAACACAGAAGCTGAGTACAAGGCGGTTGCCAATGCGACTGCCGAGCTTATATGGATTGAGTCCCTACTTCGAGAGCTGGGAGTTTCCCAGCCACATCCTCCGGTCCTTTGGTGCGACAACATCGGTGCTACGTTTCTATCGACAAACCCGGTGTTCCATGCACGGACCAAACACATTGAGATTGACTATCATTTTGTGAGGGAACGTGTTGCACAGAAGCTACTACAAATCAGGTTTATCTCTTCAAAAGATCAACTTGCAGACATCTTCACCAAGCCTCTACCTTCTCCCATGTTTGAGGTCTGTAGGCGCAATCTCAACCTTCTAGACGCTTCAGGAGTGAGTTGAGATTGAGGGAGGGTGTTAGACTTTGTATCGTAGCCCAACTGTGTAATCCATACCGTATTGGTATAGGACTTGATTGTAGCATTGTACATCATTATATATATGTGATAGGCCACCCCATAGAGGGTTGAGCCAGTTCCCTAAAACCCTACGTCTTACATGTTGTCGACCGTTTGTAAGTCTTAGTATTGTGTTTCCACGACGACACCTCACATCTACTTGTGTCTCTCGTGGTGAAGGTTCTTCTATCTGCTAGCTAGATAATGCTTTGTCCTGGACGCCAACCTTTTTTTTGTCTTCTTTTACCATTGTCACTTGTATGATTTTTGGCTCGGTTTCTCTCATAAATAGGATCAACTTGTTTAGATTTTTGATCTGCTTTTCCTTATATACTCGATCATTTTTTTAATGAGATTAAATCTAGAAATTAAACCCTAATAAACTTGTTTCACCACAAGAAAACTTAATCATCTGAGTTACGCTCAGTTTGTAGCCTCGCCTTCTGAATACAAGACGATGATAAAGAAGGGTGAGGAGGGGCAGAAAGACAAGCACGTGGAAGGCCGAGACCAAGCCACACAAATCGAATAGGAGGACCGGTCAGACGTTGAAAAATCTGCAAGAACCACGGTAGCCATGTGTGACATCACGCCCTCCCTTCACCGGTGATGTCAGACCGCTTTGGAGCCCCTGGTCATCGCTGGCATCACTGGAATGGTGGGCCTATGGCCGGGCTGTCGCGCGAACATGTGACCTTGACTCATTAGCGAGGTCAAGGGGGTCTCTTTTAACAACCGTGGGTCCGTGGCCTAACTAAGGACACAGCATTAGCAATCGATCAATTTGGAGCATTATTCAGAGTACAGAGCACTAGTGCTAGTATAGCATCTTTTTAATTTCAAAAAAAAAAGTATAGCATCTTTATTTCTGCAGCATCCGTCATATGTGTACCGATTTGATATATAACACTATGGCTACAGTAATCAGGACATCTTGAGTATATGTTTTTTTTTTTTTGTTTTTTGCGCTGTGCTGTCGATCGCTGGGTGGAAGACAATGTGTAGAGAGGCAACTTTTCTCCTTTGTCATCGTACGCAGCATTTTTTTTTTTGGAAAAAGAGGTTAAACCCCCGGCCTCTGCATCAATCGATGCATGCAGTCATCTTTATTAATTATTCCACAAAGGTCTGACAAGAACATTCTACATTAATCCACCCAAAGCGACCACTCACACCTACAAACTCGATAATGTGAAGTGCTCTCACTCCACATATCTAAAACCGGTGTCGTCGTCAATCCATCCACATAACGTATCGGGAACAACAGCCGGTGCAGCAGACCTAAAGCGCACACCACATGCACACGTTTTAGAAGTCGCCATCATCATCGGACCACTGACCCATCTTCAGGAGAGAGATCCGCATCATCCTTGTCAGTCTGAACATCCGTCGACGCCACCACGGCGCCCAACGGCGCCACCGCCCTGCGCTCATCCGTCCAGACGCGAAGACCCTGGAAGATCTGTCGTGCGTAGCACCTGCCAACCAGGCATGACTCAGCGTAGCACCTGTCGGTCAGACTGGCATTCGGTTAGACCGAACCGTTCGGTTCGGTGCCTCGGTATTGTGGATTTCGGTTTCCATATTTTACTGACCGATCGGTCTCTCGAGAAATCAATGACCGAGATTTCGGTCCACCAGTAATTCGGTTCAGTACTCGGTATAACCAAAGAGAACCGAGATATGGGGATGAAGAAATCACACAGTCAAATCCTTAGAAAGAAATGATGAACAGCAAACAGAAATCAATTGAAACATGCGTAGGCTACCGGGATGGTAGGAGAAAGAAATGCCGTCGCCGTCGCACGCGGGCCGCTGGCCGTGAAGTAATGGGCGCCGCCGCAAGGGAGCTATGGGAGCCAGCCGCCGCCGTTGCGTGGTAGCTACGCATGGCCGCGTGGGAGCCATAGGCGCGGGGCCGCCACCGGTAGGGCCGTAGGGTTGCGGGAGGTGGGCAAATCGGCAAATGGAGGCGGCCGCGGTGGTGCGAGATGTGCGGTGCGCCGGTGCGGGCGTGAAGCCTATAAGCTGGAGCGCATCAGGATAAGATGTGGGCGTGCGTGGATTGAGGATTTTTTTTTGAAACTATGATGATTTTTATAGCAAATTCGGAAACTATACACCCTAATGCATAAAAATCAAAAGTATCACCCCGTCGGCCTCCTGTTGGCTGAAGAGGGACTTTTCGGCCTACCGTTGGCCGAAGAGGGTGGCCGAAGAGTCCCTCTTCGGCCAACGGTAGGCCGAAGAGTCCCTCTTCGGCCAACACCTGCTCTCCCGTTTTAGAAAATTCATATCAATTAGGATTTTTAGTATTTTAATTTGATTCTTTTTGCATTAGATTAGAAATCTTATGAATTTTTTGTAGATATCAAGTTTGACTAGATTTGAAAGTTTGAATTTGAATTTTCATGAATTTGCTCAAATCACTAGATTGCCTATAATTTGAGCTAGGAGTATTTTTTTAGATGATTCTTTTTGCTACTGGTTCTTTGTGACTTTGTTTATCAGTAGTAATTAATTGGCGAATTTTAGGATTATTTAAAATTAGGTTTTTACGAAAACAGTTCTGTTTTAGTGTTTTATAGGTTTTGTGCTATTTCTTTTAATTTTAATTGCTTTAAATTGTTTTCTTTAGTTTTTTTGACATATTCTTTTAGTTTCTGTTACGTTATCAGTAGCTATTTTATTTGTAGTAAAAAAAATTGTATTTTATTTCTTTTATCCTACTAGAAAACTTGTTTTCACCTTCATAGGAGTTTATATTTAAAAGTTCCTTATAAATCCTGTACAACCATTGCCGTTTTATACATGAAAAAATATACTTTCCCGCAATCTTTTTCCCTCCATTTTCTTTCCCGCCATTAAGTAGGTGCGGGTGGCCTGCAAGGACCTTTGAGGAGATACGAAAAGAACTTCTCAGGTTGCATGGAAGGTGGAAGAAGCAACAACATAAGGGTGAAGCATTCCTAAAGGCTGCAGCAGAACATACTTATTTATGGACCCAAGACAGCGAGGACGAAGACGATATTTTCATGCCGAGCACCAAGGGCAAGAGTACCGCATCGTCGAAGGGCAATAGTACCGCATCGTCCAAGGGCAAGAGTGCTGCATCGACGGAGGATGACGATGATGCCTTCATGTGGAGTGTGAAACACTGTCTGAGAGAAGTCATAAGTGTGAAACACTCTCCGATGATGATGACGAAGCTGCAAACACTTATGACTTCTCTCAGACAGTGTTTCACACTCCACCAGCAGCACCGACACAGGAGACACAGACCATGTCAGACGATGTTATCTACGGTCGTGGACACCGTGAGGCTCGTTTTATGAACAAAGTCACAAAGAACCAGTAGCAAAAAGAATCATCTAAAAAAATACTCCTAGCTCAAATTATAGGCAATCTAGTGATTTGAGCAAATTCATGAAAATTCAAATTCAAACTTTCAAATCTAGTCAAACTTGATATCTACAGAAACTTCATAAAATTTCTAATCTAATGCAAAAAGAATCAAATTAAAATACTAAAAATCCTAATTGATATGAATTTTCTAAAACAGGAGAGCAGGTGTTGGCCGAAGACCACTTTTCGGCCTACCGTTGGCCGAAGAGGGACTCTTTGGCCAACGGTTGGCCGAAGAGTCCCTCTTCGGCCAACGGTTGGCCGAAGAGTCCCTCTTCGGCCAACGGTAGGCCGAAAAGTCCCTCTTCGGCCAACAGGAGGCCGACGGGGTGATACTTTTGATTTTTATGCATTAGGGTGTATAGTTTCCGAATTTGCTATAAAAATCATCATAGTTTCAAAAAAAATCTGGATTGAGAATAGGCTGGGGAAAAGCTTTGTGGATAAGCTATAGGCTTTTTTTATGTGGGCTTAGTAGTTTTGGTGGGATTTAATATAATATTCGGTTAATTCGGTGCACCGTGTTTAGTGACCGAAATCACAGAAATAGTTTCGGTTATTCACATTCGCTAACCGAGCAAACGACCGAAGTATCGGTCTTCGGTTTGTTCGGTTTCGGTCCCGGTTTTCGACCTGTCAGCCAGGCATGACTTGACAACACCACCGAAACTTCGTGCAAGACGAAGCCGCTCCATCTCCTGCCTCTGTCTGCCAGCGCTGCTCCACAAACGATGCTCCCAAGAGAGAAACTTCACCGCAGTACCGCCATCTTCCGATCTGGAAGACCAGATCCTAGGGTTTCCCCCGAAGTAGTGCCCACCACCAGCAACCGTCAAGGACCCACACAGTGCCCACCACCACTCGACGCCTTCAGGAAGGTCACGGCGTCAAGGACGCCGCCGCCGCCCACCGGAGTTAGGGTTTTCACCCGAGAGGCAAGGAGGGGGGAGTGGAGGAGCAGACGTAGATCGACGTCTCCAAGAAGAAAAACGGCGCCCTTGAGCGTCGTCATCGGCGTGGCCGGCCGGGGCCGACCAAGGGGTTTCCCCCAATCCGAATCTCCTCCACCAGCTTCTGTAGGAGATATGCCCTAGAGGCAATAATAAATGTTATTGATTATCTCCCTGTTCATAATTAGGTTTATGTTCCATGCTATAACTGCTATGGTTCTCGAGTCTACAATAACCACGAGGCTCGGAGGAAGACTCATATGCACGTGAGGGATAATAAACGGTAAAATGTATTCCTAGTCAAGCCTCTATGACTGGCTCAAGTATTGCATGATGATCCTGTTTTCCTGATCATGGGCATGGCTATGCCGGCAATTTTGAGGGCACAATTGTTGGTAGAACACTTGTGTTGAATCGACCCGAATTGATGTTATGCTATGAGATACATTCGTCATTAGTTAATGGTTAATAACACAGAGATGGTTAATGTTTGCATGATTCCTTAGACCATGAGAGTATCGAGTTTCTTCATGCTTGCTTCATGAACTTTGGGGTTTGTTAAACGTCATCCGTAAATGGGTGGCTATTACGGCGGCTTACGGGTTCATGGAAAAGTATGTCAAGTAACTTGATAGCTCAAGATTGGGATTTGCTCCTCCGACGATGGAGAGATATCTCTGGGCCCTCTCGGTGTTACGGTATCCATCATCGTCTGGCCAGACACTTTGTGATTTGATCACGGGGATGCCGGAGCACGGGAACGAGAAAAGAGAACAATACCGGTAACGAGGTAACTGGCATAGTGGACAAGTTGTTGATCCACGGGGATGCCTACATGTCTCACCTCGGGTATTTGTAACATATCGCGAAGCAACAGGAATAGCACACGGCAACTGGAGGTTCACTCGAATATTCATTCGTGTGGGTATAGGGGTCAATATGGGTGTCCACGGCTCCGATGTTGATCATTGATCGGAAAGTGTTCCGGGTCATGTCTATACTTCACCGAACCTATAGGGTCACACGCTTAAGGGTCATCTATCTGCTGAATACTAGACGGGGAGTCTGAGAGAAATTCACCGAAAAAGTTTCGGACGAAACGGAAACGTTCCGGAGAGGATATCGGAATAGTTCCGGTAAAACTGAAAAGTTGTTTCAGAGGATACCATAAAGTCAGATTGGTTTCGGCACATGCCTGATAATTCTTGGAGGGTGCCAGAATCGTTCTGGAAACTTTCTGGAATTTTCCGGGATGAAAACCGGAAATGTTCCGGAGCTGCCGGAACCGCTTCAGATGCTTTTCGCAGATGAAAATCACTAAACCGGAATTGTTCCGGATCGCATTGAAACTTATTTTAGTGGGTACTGTAATTGTTCTAAACCCACATAAATATTTTCAGTTCGACCGGACGCTGAAAAATGTCGTCGTGAATAGTGAAATCAGATTTATGGATATGGTTGGAAGTTGGCTTTCCACAAATATCTTCCCAAGATATTTTGGGATGACATGGCATTTTGGATATGCCCATCCTACCCCTTGTTTTTCCTATAAATAGAGGGGAGGAGGCAGCCCCATATGCTTCATCCTTGCTCTCACATACACATGCCATGACATTTCTGGCTTCTCTCTCCCTCCCAGCGAAATAGTTTCGTAGAGCCGAAAGGCTGTCTGGGTTCCGGTGGGAACTAGTTCTGGACGGCGAAGCCCTGCCGGATAGATGACACCGTATGTGTGCAACTCTGTAGAGAGATCGTAGTTTCGGTCTTAGTTCGAGAGTGCCTCCCGAAGGGCTGTCCGAGTTACAGTTTGAGTTTCGGGTGTCCTCCCGAAGGGCTGTCCGAGTGACCCGCCCGAAGGGCTGTCCAGGGGCCTCCCTAAGGGCTGTCCGAGGATCCGTCCGGTGGGACTATCCGAGGGACTGTCCCGATGCCTCCCGAAGGGCTGCCCGGAGATCCGTCCGGTGAGCTGACGTGGGAGTACATCCTCGCGGTTGGGAGGTTGTAAATCCTAGCTGCGGGGATCTGCACCGCCGTTCGTCATCGACTCTACTTCCGCTGCGCTACGAGTCGGTAACGAAACAGATCAAACCTTGTATGCAGTCTCCATAGTGATCCTGGGCTGGTACGTAGGTCGGAAATTTTTTGTTTTCTGCTGCGTTCCCCAACAGTGGCATCAAGAGCCGTGCTATGCGTAGATGCAGGTTGCGATCTAGAATACATAGAGATGTATGGGTGTTGCACAATATAATTAGGTAGTAGATGAGATCTATTGCTGAAAATTATTTGTGCGGGTGACAGATGAAGTCTGTTACCCGATGTTCTTGTTGCTTCCCTAGAATTTGCGTTTGCTCAATCTCGAGACAGTATGGTGGAATTTCACAAAGTTCTGGCAATCCGCGATCCTGATTGATCAACGAAGTGCTTCAGTTCTTTGGGTTCCGCCATAGTCAAAAGAAAGATGAAATTCGCAGATGAAAGGGCATTGCAGATATGATCTGCACGGGGGTCATGCGTATGACGAAGTTTAGTATGGGGCTCGAGATTTAATTATCTCGTGTTTCATACACCCCGCGATGTTAATCTAGCGACTTGAATTATCATACTTGATGATAATACGTAGGTAGCTTCGGTTTGTTTCGAAACCTTAGAAGCCACGTAGGTAGCGAGGGAGGGAAGGAGAGGAGGCGGTACGCCGGCGGCGGGAGGGGGGTCGCCCCCGAGTCGCCCGAGAGGGGAGGCGCGGGGTTTGGGATGTACAATTGACCACACATCACATGTATACATAGCAGTTGTGACAGATGCTCCACTTTTTTTACAAGGTTCTCTATTTCAAGCAAAATGGCAACTCCCCCTCCGCCAATGAGAGTTACCAATTTACAACACTAGTAGAATGCCCGTGCGTTGCTACGGGCTAAAATGCATATATAAATAAATCAAACAAATGATTAAGATTGTCTCTAAGGTCGAAGCTTATTTCTCCCTTATATGTCCTGACATGTTCAAACATTCCTCTCCCTCCACCTCCCCCACTCCCTCCACCCCCCTCCTCTCTCTCTCACTCCATTTCATGTTGGTGCACTTAATTTGAGCACATATGCATTATCAACTACCATGTCTTTAACAACAAGAAACATCTACACTATGATATCATACTTCAAGGAATATTTAATATGCATTACGAAAATCCAGGAACGAAATAGCTAGAATATAACAATTGATAGCATATCTCCAACACATTAGTTAATATATTTCATAAATGGAAACTTGATTCATCGCTCCATTCACTTCAAATGCACATGAACTATATGCACATGATGGTGATGATATATGCTCATAGAAGAAGGGTTGACGTGGCGGCAGTCCGCGATAAAAAGGTTGTCAAAGAACAAGAAAAATATTACAGTAATTGTGCCTAGATTGCCACGAAGAAGAAGAGAGGACAAGACAAACATGGTTTTTGTGACTGCATAAAATGAACTGGATTGGCACTATCTAGTTATTTTATGGTCTTGTGGGAGCAACCTAGCATCAAATTCACGTTTCCTTTAGAAAAAAATATCATTACGGTGGATGGTAAAGTTCAGTACCAAACATTAGCTAGCCAGTACCCCTGGTTATTTTGTTAAAATAAATAAAATTATCAGACAACAAGGCAAGGCAAAACACATTTGTCAATCCATGTGTTAAACAATCAGACATCACACACGATATTGCTAGATATTACCTGTAGAAGTGGCAAGGATATATTATGTGAAGAATGTGACATCAGATCTCCTGTACTTTATTTTTTTGCTTCAATGATCACCTGTACATCAGATCTCCTGAACTATTTTTCTTGCTTCATCGATCACCAAGCATTAGCTTTCCAGTGACCCTGGCTGTTGTAGTTATTCCCTTGTTTGACTAATTCAAAAACTTACTCCCATACCATAAAAGCAATCAAGGCTATCTTCATGCCATACAATTATTTCAGAAAAAAACAGTACCAACTTTTAGACAAAGAAATCAAGCATCTTTTGGAAACTTAATCACATATTTGCAGTATAAGGGCCCTGCGACGTGTGCTCCTTTGGCGTTCCTGCGCAGTGGATCTTGATGTAACTGTGGCGTTGTTGACAGAGGAATACAAATAATGCATATGTAAAATTTAATTTCGAAACAAGTCAGATTAATAAGTGACTACTACCTGCATTAAGTTAATTGACAAACCGTGGTGCACCGAAATTTCATTACTGGTCAGTTGAGAAAATTAAGCACCATACTTCTTTTCGCCAAGCAGCTTTGGAGAACCAGCATGAAATTCTGCACAGGGTTGGGCATGCCAACCTATATAAAATAAGAAATTTGAGAGACAAAATGGGCAAGGAGAAAAATATCTAAACGGCTGCGAACAATTGATCAGAAGGCATGACTAGATGTGGATAGACTGAGGTCTCGGTAGTGTATCGATTACTGCCCAAGAAAATAGCAGCAACACGTCAAGGGCAACGGCAATCAAGGATGGCATCCCCTTCGGCCATACGGTGGTCCATACTCCCAAATCCCAGAAGAACAACGAACCTTGAAAAGTTGAAATCAGGAGTCAAGAACATATCAAAAGAGTTCAAAAATAGAAAGAAGAAAATTCAATAGTCAGTACAAAACGAATAGGTCTCTGTATCATAAACTCCGCACATCCAAATCGCTAAGAAGATCCTCTGATCGACTAATCCTGCGAGGACGTCCGGGCATGCTGCACCTCTTACTTCTAAACACATGAACAAATCAACATGTATGCGCTGAATAAAAAGATCCTCATGGGACATATACCAAAAGGGGCACCCTCATGCTTGCATTACCTAATAGCATTGTTTTTATACTCATTCGGAAAGATGGCTGCAATAACTATCGAAAAAGATCCAAATTTCCCCTGAAGCATCCTGGTCTTTACTTGGAGAAAAGATCTGAAACATAATTTTAAATAGGGTCACCTCCATCATTTCCAAATGAATATATGGGCGGCTCATCCGCTTAAAATGTATAGGAATTCTAGAGAACAAAGCAAGTATCTGTACCTGAAGGTGTGCATGAATCTTAGAAACTTTTCAAGTTCGTTTACTTGGAGATGGTCGTTGGTATGGTAGACTGTCAGGCCATCCAAGTCCATCAGCATTAAAAACCCCTTTTGAGTCACATCTGCAAGTGTTTGGATGACATGATTAAAGCAATGACATTCGATGGAACATACCAGCGGTAAATCGTGTCGGACGGTGCTCGTCGATGACGACGACGAAGCAGCCGTGTGGCTGACCCTCGATCATATTATTGTGTAATAAGGAACAACCATGATTGTCCATGATGAATAATTGTTTTTTTTTACGTGAAGTCAACCATGAAAAGGTGGGAGTGCATGAACCATGCTGAATCTATTTTCAAGTGTCTTACTTCTACAATATACATGCACCAATTTTGCTGCAAAGTTCGCAAATAGACATTTACAAGAAACATGGTAATAATAATATTAATATATCAAGCTCAAAACAAAACTTCATATGGAACAGAAAGTTTCCAGAAAATAGTGATGCATAGACCATTGTTGAACGTGCATTAAATCATAATGTATATGCAAGCGTTGATAACATCAGGACATAACTTTGTTTTAGTGAAAGCTAAAGGCAAGTGGCATTCTATTAAAAATAAAAATACTAATACTATGCCAATGTAGTGTTTTCGTACAAACCCTCCAGAACAAAACACAATCTGTTTTAGAAACAAAACTCCATAACACCCCAGGTAGTAAAATAAGTCGGCTAAGTAAAATAGAGAGCAATTTTCGACATACTTGACATTGACAATGCTACAAAATATCACGGCACTGTTAATTCTCTTATTACAGGAATCGTTACCTTCACTCAAGGATAGTACTATTATAGTCTATGACGATGGCTACAGGCTTCTAGGTTAGTGCACGGCAGGACGAAAACAAACAAAGACCTAAACATAGTATATGAACAAGCAACTGCACTCTGCCGATGTAATTACCTGGTATTTATTCCCTGCTCCAGTAGGAATATAACTATAATTATTAAACTGACACGAGAATCAACACACTTGCAGGGGCATGTAGTCAGCACACATATATGTTTGGTTCATGCAAGTGAAACACGATGAAATTCCATTACTGGTGACGTGGTATTTTCCTCTACTGAACTATGATTTAAAAAACTTATTAACATAAATGAACCTATTCTAATTCAGATCTCTAGCTATTGGTTGATCCAGTCGGTCCAAATCCAGATCAGCAAAGATATGCAACTGGTGTAGGCCCAAGTTGGGGCATCAATCGTAAGGGAGATGAGAGTGGGATCTGAGAGGAAATGAAACATACTTGGCTTCGGGGCCGAGGCGCTGCACGACCGACGGCCGAACGAGCCTATCATGTCTGACTGCTTTGTCACTAATCCATCAAAACTGGTCGTGTAGTAAGCGCTCACCCATGGCGGCTGCTGCATCTGGAGCCAGCAGCGAGGGAGACTTTGAACCGCCCCCTCCTTCCTCGATGAAACACGGCGATTCTAGACAAGGTGGAGGCTTGGTCTTCGGGGGCGTCCACCTCAAGCCCCTCTGTCATGGTCACGAGAGCGTAGATCTGGGAGCCGCTTCCTTGACGAGCACGCGCGCGTCATGGACGTGGAGCTCCGCTATCTTACCTTGAGAATCTGCAGCTAGGGGGTCATTCTTTTCCAGGGATTGTCCATCAGCCCGCCTATAACCAACAAATTGAACATATAAATATGGAAGGTTTCGGCTGTATACATGGAAAGGCTATAACTTGATCTTAAATTGTGTATACATGGAAAGGCTATAACTTCGATCTTAAAATTGGATATGATTTGTGTTATATATGGAATACACGTTATATAAGGAATACATGCAACAGGAAAAGAATCTGAATGGTTACCGACTTACTTCTTTGGTTGAATAAAAACCGGTGGGCTTCTGATTTATTTCGTTGTAAAAAAACCTTATTAATAAAAATCGGTGGGAGTGGGATCGATGGGGAGTCCTAACGAAACCATTAGACGTGAGGGGGGTGGGGGGAGACGAAAAAAAACCAGGAAGCTATTCTACCAAGTGAGCAATTAGGAGTAGAGATTTAGAGAAACTTGTAACAGTTTTCTTCCCATGAGTGCAGTAGGTTTCTGCTGCTATGATGTTTTACCTTTTTTTTTGCGATGACAATGATGTTTTACCTAGGTCAGCCAGTTCCGCCTCCGCCCATGACAGTTACCAGCCTACCATAAATATGGTCAAATATCAAAGTCTCGTTTTTCTCCAATAGTAAATGGATTATTGATGTGCGTATCTATTTTACTCTCCTTTCACCTTCATGCATGAATACGACGTCGCAAAGTTGACAACTATCGGTAGCAAACATCACATTCTTGGAGATGTGTTCCGTGACGCTATCACTAGCGATAATTGCTCAACGACTTCATTCATCAGTAGGCGATGTATGAGTGTGTGGCGGTACATGTATGTGTTATGTTTCGAAAATAAACAGGTAATAATTGCTCTATCAACAAGCATAAAAAAGATGCAAAGTTTCTAGCTTTACATCATTCAGCAAACTAGCAAAGGCTTGCTGACTCATAGTGATGTTTTGACATGGCATGACGAACATCTCGAGCATCTTCGGCTCGTACAATGAGAAAAACAAAACTACTTCCCCTTTGTGCCAACTAAAGTCATTAAGTAACAAATCCAAGGTCACAAGTTGTACATGTAAAACAACGGTCCCTGTGTGTCTCCGTGTGTTTGCATGTATCGCTGGTTTGGAACTTTTGCTTGTCTCAGCATAAGCAATGCAATAGAATTCAGCGCTAGCTCCAAGTCACGGACGGCTATATTGATACATAGACATAGTAGTGCGAAATGTTGCTATCAGCACAACGTAAAGCATAATGCTGGTTTTGCAGTTGTATTATAAAGGCCTACTTGCCGTCATTAACAAATTGAGACTTGCGTGTGATTCTACATCATTTTTCCTGATTAAGAACACACATTTCTTGAGTGTTTGTAAAAGTACAAATTGTAGATCCTTTCTGCAGGGAATCCATTTATGTGCACGAGGCATATAAGAAAAAAAAATATAAAAGAAGGGAAAAGATTGCAGACAATTGGGTCAAGCAGCCCATCAAAAAGCAGCTCCAATAGCTAGCCTAAAATTCGATCACCTAAAACAGTTTTAGGTCAGGACAAAGAAGGTTTTGGGTAGCCAGGAAAAACTGTAACTTTACAACAACCTAAAAATTGGGTCACTGAATTCCAGCTTGTATTTCTACCACACATCTAACGTCTGATCGTGGGGAGGTTAGGAGGCGGATCCGACAATCGCTGGGGCACCAAGCTTGATTTCGGACGGCAGGGCTTGCCGGGCTTGAGGCTATCGTTGGATGCCTAGCAAAAGGGTCGAGAGGAATCGAGGGGGGGGGGGGGGGGGGGGGGGGGGGGAGCCGAGGGTTAGGGGCAGTCAACTCCTGCGATGTCGCGCTGCCCGAGCGCCAAGAGCTCGACACAATGCCACGGTTCAATGGTTGTCGCGTGTGGGGGGTCGCCCGATCGCTAATCGACCTAGGTGGGTGACGACCATATCGGGCAACGATGGGCCAGGGGATAGCTGGAATCGACGAATCTGCTGCGACGGTCATGGAAAATGTCCCTGAGTGGCGGGAATCGGCGGGGTTGCTACGAGAGTGGCGACAGCAGAGTTCGACAACGCTGATGCCGAGGCGGGTGGGGCGGGGCGGTTGGCGGTTTTGATTTTTGTTTCAGGCTTTGGGCTGCTGAAGACCTATATTGACAACTTTTTAGCAAAATACACGAGTAGCCTAGAAAATTTAGCAACCCATGCAGTTTTAGATTAGCTGGTGCAGCCGGTTTTTTTAGAGAAAAAAACTAAAAGTTTCGATTCTTATGTATCTGCCTCATTTTTATGCCGTGGACCGAGACCCACCACATGAAGTAAGAGCATCTACAACACCGACCGGTCAGTCCATAAATTTTCTTGTCCACATTCGGATACCTCATACTAGAAATCTCAAATCCATACAAAAACATGTAAAGATAAAAATCCACGTAGTAGATCATCTATCCTAGTCCTCGTCAAAGATGTCGACTATATCCATGCCCGGCACCGATTACATCGGCGGCAATTGCAGCTCATGCTCCTGCGGCTCCTCCGCGTCGAATTAGGCGAAAAGAGCGTCGGTCGCCGCCCGCTCTTGCCGGATGAAGCACCGGTTGGCCTACACATAGGCCTCATCCTGGATGGACTACAGGATGGCGTGCTGCTTCGCCATCTCCTCGGCTTGAGCGACGGCGAACTCCGCCTCCGCTTGCTCCATGTTGAAGCCCGGAGTCGGTGCCATCTCCTGCTTTGGCTGCTCCGCCTCCTCGTCTTCCTGCTCCTCCTCCATCGAAGCGGGCTGCTACTCCTCTCCCTCCTCCTCCTCCGCCTGCGTCTCCTCCTCCTCCGGCTTCGGGGAGTCCGGAGGCAGCCTGGCATCGATGCGGGCGGCGCATCTCGCCCGGATCTCCTGCTCGATCTGGTACCGGCGCTCCGACGTGGGCATCGCGTAGGTGGTGAACTTCGCCTGGACCATGGCGTCGCTGGAGAACGTGGGAAGAGCATCGGATCGGGAGGAGGTGGATGGGATAGGGTTGGGGGACGTCGACCGGCTTAAATAGCTGGATTTGGCCTCGGACGGCGAGCCGGACCGGCACCACGCGACGTTCACACCCCCACCCACCACCGGAGGAGGCGCCCGTCGGACCGCCAGGTTTCCAGGCGTTTCCGTGTGGGTTCACGACGTCAGACTGATGTGGCGGACGCGCCTGGGTGTGACCGGACGCCCCATATCCGCCTCATATTTGAGTTGGTTACGAGAAATGCCTGTCAGTCCGGGCATTTTAGGTCCGTTTAAGGCCTCAGTTTGGGTCGTTTTTTGTGACCGGTTATTGACCGGACTGCATGCCATCGCATTTGAGACGAGTGTAAGACGTCCGGCTGTAGACGCTGTAAGTTTTTTTTTTTTTTTGATACATCCATGGAGCATGTTTGTTGTGAGTAGCGTCGAAAGGCTCTGTCGCAGCTAGGCATAGAAATGGATGGCGCTGAAATAACATGTTGTTGCCGAGGCATTGTGCACCATGAAAATCTACCTGGTGCGCTACACACCTCTCTTTGGACTGAGGCCGGCCGGTCCTGGCTAATCATCGTTGCATGATATTTGCAAGTACACACACGTGTTCCGATGCCGGCGCACACGTCCTTCCACAATGCTACAAATCCTCGATGTTGGCCGTGTCTCTCCCTGCCTCGACAGCTCATCACCTCACCTTAACCCTGACGCAGACCCTCTCTGACTGACGCGCGCGCGATGTTTCCGCGACGGTAACCGCGATTCTTCGTGTGCGTGTGGAAGAAAATGAAGAAAATAAGAAAGAAGATAAGAAGAAAATGACGGCGTCCCGTCCGTCCTGGGATTTCACACTAGGTGCATGTGCGGTGTAGCATCGCCCTATATGTGCACGCAACGGAAGGCAACATCGAGTCGCGCAATTGTGTCACAGAAAAAACACGCAACGCATAATTTGTAATGTGCACGCAACGGAACACAACATCCAGTCGTGCAATTGTGCCACCAAAAAAAAACATGCAATGCGTAATTTTTAATGTGCACATAACGAAACGCAACGTCCAGTCGTGCAATTGTGCCACAGAAAAATGCAATCGTAATTTTTAATGTGCACGCAATGAAGCGAAACATTCAGTTGTACAATTGGGCCACAGAAAAATCATGCAATGCGTAATTTTAAATGCAAAGGCTCGGTGTAGAGGAGATCTGGCATGAGACCGACATGATTAAGGATTGAAAACCCACGCGAAAACGATGGGGGAGCAAAAGCACAAAAGATGTCACGGTCCGCTCACGGCTCCTGGCCATCATGTGTCGGGAGAAGTTCTGTTTGGGTTGCACTTACATACTTGGCCGAAAGTACATAGTAGTAGTATTTGAAAATATTTAACCAACATGTGGTTGGATGGTTAGTAAGACAGTGATATCATAAGCCCATTAGGTTCAAGTCTTGGTGATCTTATTATCCTGGATTTATTTCAGGATTTTCGCGATGTGTGTTCAGTGAAAGAAGATGTTTATGTCGACTACAAGGTGCCTGTGGGCACTCCCTTCGGTCCTTTCTAGTCCGTGTTCTATATTTGTGTAAAGTCAAATTTTGTAAACTTTGATCATCTTTTATTTAAAAAAAAATCAAAATCTATAATATCAAATAAATATAATGCGAAAATATATTCTACAATGCATGCAATGATTGATTTGGTATTAAAAATATTGATATTTTTGGAACAAACTTGATCAAACTTAATAAAGTTTGACTTCACTTATGTAGAGTAAAAAGGACAGAAGGAAGTACTAGTTGTTTTGGCTGCTGAGAAGTGAGACAGAATAGGGATTTCCACCCCAACAGCCTATGCCAGTCCTTCCTTTTGAAACTCGACACATGCTTTATTATTCAATAATATTTAGAGGAATACAACCAATAGAAGGTTACAAGAGCCACATATGATGGCCTGGAGATAAACAAAGCACGTGCTTAGCGAGGCTATGTGCCTCATTGTTCTAGGCTCTTCCTTAAAAAACAAAAGAGCAATCTAGCAACTCCGAAGACAAGATCTTGATTTCGCTATGACCATGCATGCTACCATTGCCCTCTAGTATTTTTGTTATCACTTCCTTGCAGCCCGAAGCAACAATGATGCGTGCCTGTAATAGGTCAGTTGCCAATACCATTGCCTCCCGTACAACTAAGGCCTCCAACGTGCCCAGGTCTGAGACGCCACCAAAAAGAATGGCCTAAGTCTCCATGAACTTCCCGTCACTATCCCTACTAGTGACCTGATCCTAGCCATGTGGAGTTCGATACCGCCCCATCCACCTTGAGCTTGGCATAGCTCCTGGGTGGTGGAGTCCATGCAGATATAGCACGTTGGACGTATGTTGCAGGTGACGTGGTCTCTCATGTATGTCCTGACTCGGTCGGATCCAGGAGGAATCAGTGGGCAGCGCTACTGTGAGCTTATAGCGAGACCTAGCGTGCTCTCGCGTCAGGCTCCTCCCTAAATGGGCCGGCTCAGGTGCGTGGAGCCACGGCCTCATGTTTTCACGTTTTCTCTCCCCATTTTTATTTAGTTTATACTTTCAAATATTCTAAAAATATATATTACAAAAAATACTTTACACTAAAACATTTCAAAACATTTAACCAAGCATTTCGAAAATCTGAAATGTGTATAAAGAAAATGTTTCTCGTGTATACAACAAATGTACAATATGCTTTTAATAGTTGATCATGTATTTAAAATATCATAATCAAGAATTGTTGCACAAGTATTTAAAAAATAATAACCAAAAATTATGAAAAATGGTAAATGTGTATACAAAATAATGACCATGTATTATAAAACAGTATTTTAAAACTGTTAATCAAACATTTGAAAATATTTAAATGTGTATAGCAACAAATGTTGACCATGTGTTAACAAAAGTTAATCTTGTAACTGAAAATGTTATTCAAGAATTTGAAAAATGTTAAAAATGTGTACAGAAAAAATATCGACCATGTATTAAAAAAATGTTAACCAAGCATTTGAAACATGTTAAATGTTTATAAAGAAGTATTTCTCATGTATATGAAAAATTGTAACAAAAAATTTACAATGTGTGTGATCAAGTTGATAACGTATTTAGAAAATGTTAAACAACTAGGTGAAAAATGTTAATCAAGCATTTCAAATTGTTAAAATGTGAATTGAAAAAATATTGAGCAGGTATTAAAAAATATGTTAATCCTGCATTTCAAAAAATGTTTATCAAGTATTTAAAAAATATTGAAAATGTGTATTAAAATTGTTGACTATGTATTAAATAATTGCTGAACTTCTATTAAAAAAATGTTAAGCATGTGCTATAAAACAATTATTGCCGTATAAAAAATGTGGAATAAAAATCAAAAGAAATAAAGAACAACAAAAAAGCAATGAGAACCGAAAAAAGAAAAGAAATCAAAGAAAAAGAGAAACGAAAAAGAAAACCAAAGTAAAAAGTGGAAAAAGTATAAAAAAAAGTTAGAACCAATACTGAAACAAAGAAAAACAAAAAATCATCAAAAACCAAGAAAGAAACAAAAACCAAAAAAAGGAGAAATGAGAGAGAGAAAAAAACCCAATGAAAACCAGTAAAGAAACATAAAAGAAAACGAAAGAAAAAAAACGAAACAAAGTGTAACGACAAATAAAGAAAACCAAAGAACCAAAGAGGAAATTAGAAAACTAAAAAAAACGAAACAAACACATCAGAAAAATTAGAGATGTATTTGAAGAAAAAAACTGGTGATAAAAACCAGGGAAGAAAGCAAAGAAAACAAAGAAACTAGAAAACGGAAAATAAAAAGAAAAGAAGGAAACCGAAGAGAAATGGGTGCAAAAAGCAAATGAAAATGAAAAAACAAAATAAAACCTAGGAACAAAAAACTGAATAATAAAAGAATGAAAAGGAAACTAGGAAAACTGAGAAAAAAGGGAAAATCAGCTGAAAACATAGAAAAACAAATTTCCGCAGAAAACCGTTGAAGAAACAAGAGAAAACCATAGTAATCTTTTTTTTCCCCTACTAATAAAGGAAGGAGTGTGTCTGCCCGTACGTCATCGAAATTGCCATTAAAGTTACTAAATATTACCCACTAATGTTAACTATAAGTGATAGAAAAAACTATCACACAGAAAAATCTCGAACTGGGTCGGCCCATGCAGGAACCTCCTATAATGCGCTCTGCTCGGTAGAAAAAGACACAACTAGCCTGTGGGCCAGCCCACATATGGGCGACCAGCTTTTCAATATTGGTTTTTCTGTTCCTTTTTCTCAATTTTAAATAATTTGAGAATTTAAAAAATGAGAATTTTCTAATAAATTTTTAATAACTCATAAATGTTTGTGGTTTTAGAAAATGATTGCGATTTTTAAAAAATATTCACAAATTTTAAAACAAATGTTCGGGAAAAAAAATACGTGCATGAGTTTTTCTACAAAGTTAGTGTATTAAAAAATATATATGAAATTTTACAACATTTCGCCAATTCAAATAATATTCATGTATTAAAAAATATCATAAAAATAGAAAAATTGTTCATAAATGTATATTTTATTGATTCATAAAATATTTACTTACTAATAAAGGAAGGAGTGTTTTTGTCCGTATGTTTTCGAAATTGCCCTTATAAAATTGCAAAATATTACCCAATAATGTCACCTATAAATGTTAAAAAACGTTTCACACAGAAAAATCTTGGACTGGACCGGCCAATGCAGGAACCTCCTATAATGCGCCCTGTGCGCTAGAAAAAGACACAACTCGACTGTGGGCCAGTCCACGTAAGGGCGACCAGCTTTTAATTTTTGATTTTTCTTTTCCTTTTTCTCAATTTTAAATAATTTGAGAATTTAGAAAAGTTTAGAAAATTTAAAAAATGAGATATTTTTAATAAATATTTAATAAATCATAAATGTTTGTGGCTTTAGAAAAGCTTTGCGATTTTTAAATAATATTCGGAAATTTTAAAACAAATGTTTGGGACATAAAAATACATTCATGCGATTTTCTAAAAAAAATATTGTATTAAAAAATATTTTTGAAATTGTACAAAATTTCGCCAATTCAAATAATATTGATGTATTGAAAAATATCATCAAAATTCAAAAACTGTTCATAAATTAAAATACATACTTTATTGATTCATAAAATATTCGCTGATTCAAAAAAGATCATGCAGTTCAAAAAATGTTTATTAGTTTCAAAATTTGTTGCATCAAATCCCAAAAAATTGTTGGTCGATTCTAGAAATGTTCTCTGATTAAATAAAAATGTTTTAGAAAATGTTCACATTTAAAAAAATGTTTGCAAATAGTATAAAATGTGCATGAATTTAAAAAATGTTCTTGATTTTAGAAAATGTTTGCGAACATAAAAAATGTTCACAATTTCAAATATGTTGACGAGTTTACAAAATGTGCATGATTTGTTAAAAATTGTTCACGAGTGCAAGAAAATAATAGTGATAGTGTATCTCGATGGTGTATTAAAATGTGGCCATTGCCATTCGAGATTATGATTTTTTTTCTCCCGTTGCAACGCACGGGCCGTTTTGCTAGTAAAAATAGAAGAATGAAAAATGGAAGACGAAATCGAAGAAACCAGAGCGAACGTACCCTTGTCTCGATGGAAACCCGGTCGAAAGAAAAAAAAATAGATGGAACTGGTCCGGCTCAATGGCTACTCGTGGGAAACCTTTCACGGCAAGGGCATCAGTGGGCTCCCGCATGAATCAGTGGGCTCTCATTGCTCTAAGTGACGGTGTAGTTGTTTGTTGTTGGGTTCTTACATGGGCTGCCACTGGACGTCCACCCGGAGCGGCGCTGTGGCGCGGGCCGTAATTTTCGGCATGTTTGGTCTTTCAGCAGACCGCTGGCAACAAAAACGTGTGATCTGACCGAGCGAACGGCCTCGCCTTCCTCCGCTCGTCGTCTCGTCTTCCGTCCGATCCTCTCCTCTCCTCTCGGCGGCGCACTAATGGGGACTTGGGAGGCGGCTCAGTAGAAACTGGCTATCCGCGGCCTTCCTCTTCCCTCCGTCCGTTAACAGAGGCGAAGCAATCGAGTGTGCTGTGCCTCACAGCGAACTCACCGAGGAGGGGGAGCGCTCAGGCCTTTTCTTCAACACGGCGACCAGAGGTACGTGACATGAGGCTGCGCGCGCGGTGTGAATCCCCGGCTCCTTTTCCATCTTTCCCGCCTGGCTGACGACGATGATCTTGCTCATTCCATGCCCATCGCCTCCCCAGCTACCGCGCGAGCCACCTGCTCGACGGAATGGCTGACAGGGTCGACGCTGGTGAACTCAAGAAGGCGGCCGTGGCTGGCGGCAAGGACAGCTTCGAGGACCTCCCGGAACATGTGCTCGAGCTGCTGCTGTCATTGCTGCCAGCGCGAGACGTCGTCAGGTCGTCCGTGCTCGCTCGCCGCTGGCGCACCCTCTGAAACCTGAGCCTCAACCCTTCTCAGTTCGGGAGTGCCCAGGTTTTCAACAACTTTGTTAATACACTGCTTGAGCACCGTGACAGAACATCCCGTCTTCGTGAATGTGACATCCTTCCCTATCCGGTGGGCAAAGAAGATGAGGCACACCGTCATCTTGAATCGTGGGTCCAGTATGCTGTCTCGTGCGGAGTGTCCGTGCTTCGAGTTCTAAACTGGCGTGCTGGTTATTCTCATTTGAAGTTATCCAACAGCAGTGTCATCTCCAAGGACTTGAAAAGGCTAGAGCTTTCCAATCTGGCATTTGACGAAAGCCCTCTAGATCTTCTCGGCTGCGAGGCACTGGAGGTGTTAGAGATAGATGAATGTTTTATCAGCCTTGGTGATATCTTACCCAAATCTTTACACCATCTGAAAATCAGATATTCAAGACTTTATTCCATGCAAGCACCACGGAGTTGCCTTTCTGCTCCAGGTCTGCTCACCTTTGAACTATCTGACTGTCTGAGCTGGACTCCGTTGCTTGAGGGCCTGCCATCATTGGTGACGTCATTTATCAGGATTGGCGCGATTTGTGAAGATGCTTGTACTAATGTTAAGTACCTTGGAGATTGTGGTGATGAGTCATGTGAAGGATGCTATGGTGAAGTGGATCGTTGTCTACTTCTCGAAGGTTTGGCGGGCGCTACAAATTTAGAGCTGATAAGTGAATATTCTATGGTATGTTTGCTCTTTTTCTAACACCCTGTGTTGATTGCCATACAACATTTTGCATCCCTCTATCATGTTAAACTTGTTCCTAATGTCCACATGTTAAACTGTTTGTAATGTCCAAACTCCAATTGCATGTTTTCCATGAATCCATTCTTTTTGGTCATCATGTTCCTATGCAGACATCCCATTTAATTGGTCTCTTAAGATGGCAGTAAATTTTCCATATATTTTGATAGTTGATACTTCTGACCTCGTACTACACAGAAGCCTATGATTAAAGATAATTTTGCAAGACATATTACTTCATCCAACATATTAGACGTTATGGCTTAATATATATTTCTTTTCTTAGTCAACCAAAGACTTGTAAAATCTATACTCATCTACTCAGAATTCATTACTTCAATTGTTAATAATTCTCTGCACTTTGTTAAGACTTTCAGAAAGGACTTGAAATGGTGCCCTATGTTTAGCAAGCTAAAAACAGTGTTGCTCAATGATTGGTGTCTGTCTGCAAACTTTGCTGGACTACTTTACTTTCTTCAGCACACACCAATTCTAGAAAAGCTTACCCTTCTACTTCCATCTCGCGAGGTATATGTCTTTTCATATATGATAGCTTTTGTCGCTGAACCTAACATGTACAGCTGATTCATTTAAGTAAAATCATATGTTTTCAACAGGATTTGGACATTGTATCAAGTGGAAGCTACAACCCAGCAAAATACTTCGGGCTCCTTTGATACGAAGGAATTTCATTGGATTTTTGAAGGATTTGGATCCTTAGGATTTTTTCCTACGATGGTCGTTTGATTCGTAGGATTGAAATCCTTTGGAATTTTTCCATAGGATTCATTTGTACTACATTTTGGAGGAAAATTTTCATCCACTCAAACCTCTTTGTTGAATTTCTTTGTTTTTGCTGTGCTATCAAACACACTTCCAAATCATGTAGGGTAGAAAAGGACACGACACTCTATTCCAACGTTTTCCCTATTCCTGTAGTTTGAGAATCCTGCAAATCAAAGAGGTCCTTCTTGGTGTCGAAGCATCTGAAGGTAGTTGAAATCCATTGTAGGGAGGAGGATGATTGTATTTATCAAATTGTGAACATCCTTGGTATTCATGGAGTAACTTCTGCGCAAATTAGCATAAAACATGACTCTTGGTGTTCTTCCAGTAAGTAAATAATACTACAATTTGCTAATGTTTTATGTAGTCTGCATATGTGTCATTAAAATCAAAAGGTAAACCTAATGACTTTAAACTATTTAGTAAAGTGAGAGATTAAGAAAATCTATTAGAATGTTGTATGATATTCACGTTACATATTTTATTGAAAATGTTATTTGGCCAAAGCAAGTTTCATATTTTTTACTGAAAATGGGATTAGGCCAAAGCAAGTGGAAAACGAAAAATAGGCAAATAAACAATGTGAGGTATTTGTTCAATATTTAGTTGAAATGGATCATTTAACAGCTTATCTTTCCAGTATCTGCATAGTGAGATCAAGTAGTATGTTGGCCCACTTCTTCCAAAACAGTTTCTTATGTAGTATTTGCTTGACTTCAGTGCCGGTTTTATAGACCGTACCTTCTCATGTCTTCGTCTGCACTTTCATGTGCTCATTGTGTTCTCTTTGGTTCATGCAGGGTCAGTTTCCAGCAGCCGAAGTAGATCAGATGCTCTACTATTCCTAGTTATTCGGGCTTTGATGTCCCTGCATTAACCTTGGCAGCATGAGGTTACTACGTTTTATCTACCTGGATCGTGCGCTTGTCCCTGATCCATTCGTATGAAAGATGAAACCCCGTTGAGACGCAATTTAAATATGTTCAAAATGTCGCTGTAATAGTGTTGCACTTTTGCCCGGTGTCAGGCCTATGATCTATTTATGTGTTTCAGCAACCTGTATGTTTCAGCAACCCTTATTTCTAGCTTAATTTCTGAAATGGTTCCTGTGATGTTATATCGAGGAAACTTTCATGACGCCAGGAATACCGCTTTAGTTTTTTTTGTGGTGATTAGTGGGCTTCTTCGCTTGCCATGTTTGCCAGTCCTCATTTCCTAAGCATGTTTGTTTTTTATTGCGTTCTATTGGTTCTACCAGACCTGAATGAGATCGATGTGCATGCCATTAGTTGATTAGCAGTTCGACACTTACATTTGTGACCATTATAATACCAAGATACAAATTGTCTACTCCATTTTCTGCTAACAATTGTCGATACATTCTAGTCCTGGCTTTTGACGTAACAACTGCAATGTTGCAACTTGGCTGACTTTCTAGGTGGGCCGAGAATGTCACATAATATAGTTATTCCTTTTCCTATGGATGATATTAATTGTAGCAAAAGATGAGAACATAAGTAATTGAATGGTAAACAGTTTGATTTCTTTCATCCCATTTCTCTCAACATGTAAAGTGTCCACCTCAACGTCCCAACTAAGTTTTGCATTCATGTTTTCTCTCCCACTAAGCCCTGCATTTAAGCCTACCACGTAAGCAAGCCATGCATTTAACTTATAAATTAAAATTATGTTCCCATTAGTCTATGCATGTAATGCTGCCATATCATACATGTCTGTTAGTCATTCTTCACATTTTTGTTCGAAATGCCATTTTTAATTTTAATGCAAAAGTTTTTTATTTATGGACACATTTTTATTGATTTGCAAGATTATATTTTATTTTCATTGGATTTACTTATTTTTAGAAACTTTTTATGGAATTTTTGCAACAAATTTAACACAACAACGCATGGGGCATCATGTAGTATATATAATACAAAACTACACTCCATAATGAACCTAATGATATTGATTTAGTATTGGGAATGTTGATACTTTTTTCTATAATCAAATTAGAGATAGCTTCACTTCAGACAAAACTTATATGCACACTAAAAATGACCAGATGGAGTATCCTAGAGAGATGTTGGGGGAGTGGCAGGGGTAGTCACTGCGCCCACCTACATTTGAACTCTGCAAACTGTTGAAAGATCACGGTTGCGCCCAGAAGGTTCCAACCAAACCAACCACATGTGATATAGATAAGGAGTAGTTGGAGGTTTATTTTCTTGTTTCAATCTCTCTATCTTCTCTTGTAAATCTCTCTCGGTTGTAACTGAAACCCCTTTGCATGCATATCTGGGATTAGCCCTGATCTATCAATAAAACCCCACGCGGCCTCCTAAGGGAGGTGAGACACTCCATGCATTGTTTACATGGTATACAGAGCTAGGCCATCCCATCCCATTTAGCCTCTTCTTCCTCGATCGATCACCCCAGCCACCATGTCGTCGTCTTCCACCTCGGCCATCTCCTCGGGCCTAAACAACAATACCTCATAACCACTTACTCGCACAAAGTACATACTCTGGCGCGCCCAAGCTCGCTCCCAGACCATGGGGAGTTGGCTTTGGTGCAAAGATACTGGTGGGATTGTCCAAATGCGGGGGCTCCGCTTTGGTCTTGGCTGAGTCCGGGGTGTAGGGCGCCTACGAGGTGGATGTCCGGACCCTCGCACCGCCCCTAGCTTTTGGTGCACGGCGTTGAATTACCAAAAGTGTCTATACCGCATGATCCAGACAATTGGGAACATTTTGGTGAACCACTTTGGAGTTGCCCTTTGAGCATTAGTTTTTTTTGTGGTGATTAGTAGGCTTCTTCGCTTGCCATGTTTGGCAGTCCTCACTTCCTAAGCATGTTTGCTTTTTATTGCGTTCTATCGGTTCTACCAGACTTGAATGAGATCGATGTGCATGCCATTAGTTATATTAGCAGTTCGACACTTACATTTCTGACCATTATAATACCAAGATACAAATTTTCTACTCCATTTTCTGCTAACAATTATCGATACATGCTAGTCCTGGCTTTTGACGTAACAACTGCAATGTTGCAACTTGACTGACTTTCTAGGTGGGCCGAGAATGTCACATATTATAGTTATTCCTTTTCCTATGGAAGATATTAATTGTAGCAAAAGATGAGAACATAAGTAATTGAATGGTAAACAGCTTGATTTCTTGTAAAGAAGGAACTATGATCGAAACAATAAATTTGAACATGTCCTATTCTTCTACGAACTAATGAAAGAGGGGGGGGGGGGGGGTCTGCATGATATTCACAGAAATTCATGTTTGAATGGTTCAATTCCTTGTTGAAAGGAAGCTTGAAAAATGGCATTCTCTCTTGCCCATGCGCCGCTGCCCCTCGCTTCGACAGCTAATGTAAGCATGCACACTGCGGGCTTTACTAAAATCTTTTGCAGCTCAAATCGTTGAGTTTCTGTGATGATTTTTAGGGTTACTGGCCTTTTCTGCGATAATTTTCAAGGGCGGTGCAAAGGTACTCGTGATCTCACAGTCACACTCAACTACCCCTAAGAACTAGCAAGAGCATCTTTAACAGACCCCTTATCGCGCGGACCCTTAAAGTTGTTATAAAGGCCGAGAAAAACGTGTTTTGGGTGTGGATTTTTGGCGCCCTTTAAAAATATATGGGTTGGACCACTTTTACGGTATCTGTTATGGACACTTTTTTGACCAAAACCTTAAAACGCAAAAATTATAAGTGTTTGACCACTTTTAAAGGGTCTGCTAGAGATGCTCTAAGGTGATGTATAATACTCCTTCCGGTCTTTTTTACTCTCCATCTAAGATTTATGTCAAGTCAAACTTTTCAAAGATTGGCAAAATTTGTATTGAAAATATCAAAAGATCTACAATATCAAATCCTATTTTTTTCTTTCTAAAAGTTCATCCCAATTATCTCAACATGCAAAGTGTCCACCTCAACATTCCCACTAACTTATGCATTTATGTTTTCTCTCCAACTAAGCCACGCATTTAAGCCTACCATATAAGCAAACCATGCATTTAACTTATAAATTTAAATTATTTTTGCATTAGTCTATGCATGTAATGTTGCCACATCATACATGCATGTTAGTCATCCTTCACATTTTTATATTTTTAAAAGTTCATCCCACTTCTCTCAACATGTAAAGTGTCCACCTCAACATCCCAACTAAGTTATGCATTCATGTTTTCTCTCCCACTAAGCCCTGCATTTAAGCCTACCACATAAGCAAGCCATGCATTTAAATTATAAATTAACATTATTTTCCATTAGTCTATGCATGTAATGCTGCCATATCATACATGCATGTTAGTCATTCTTAACATTTTTTTTCGAAATGCCATTTCTAATTTTAATTCAAAAGTTTTTTATTTATGGACACATTTTTATTGATTTGCAAGATTATATTTTATTTTCATTGGAACCTAATGATATTGATTTAGTATTGGGAATGTTGATACTTTTTTCTATAGTCAAACTAGAGATAGCTTCACTTCAGACAAAACTTATATGCACACTAAAAATGACCAGATGGAGTATCCTAGAGAGATGTTGGGGGAGTGGCAGGGGTAGTCACACTGCGCCCACCTACATTTGAACTCAGCAATTTGTTGAAAGACAGTTGCGCCCAGAAGGTTCCAACCAAACCAACCACATGCGATATAGATAAGGAGTAGTTGGAGGTTTATTTTCTTGTTTCAATCTCTCTATCTTCTCTTGTAAATCTCATTCGGTTGTAACCGAAACCCCTTTGTGTGCGTATCTGGGATTACCCCCGATCTATCAATAAAACCACACGCGGCTTCCTAAGGGAGGTGAGACACTCCATGCATTGTTTACATGGTATACAGAGCTTGGCCCTTCCATCCCAATTAGCCTCTTCTACCTCGATCAATCACCCCAGCCACCATGTCGTCGTCTTCCACCTCGGCCATCTCCTCGGGCCTAAACAACAATACCTCATAACCACTTACTCGCACAAACTACAGACTCTGGCGCGCCCAAGCTCGCTCCCATACCATGGGAAGCTGGCTTTGGTGCAAAGATACTGGTGGGATTGTCCAAATGTGGGGCCTCCGCTTTGGTCTTGGCCGGGTCCGGGGTGTAGGGCGCCTACGAGGTGGATGTCCGGACGCCTGCACCCCCGCACCCCCTAGCTTGTGGTGCACGGCGTTGAATTACCAAAAGTGTCTATACCGCATGATCCAGACAATTGGGAGTGTTTTGGTGAACCGCGTGGGAGTTGCCCTTTGAGCATTATGCACTAGCAGACTGTAGAATTTATTTGTGAAAGATCTAGCGGATTGCTAGCATTTATTGATTTAGCAGAAAACATGCATTAAACATGGTGATCAAGTGATCATTGGAAGCAAGAGAAAAGCAAAGAAAGGGTCTAGGCCGCAAGCTAAAAGCATCTCTAGCCGATCGTCTAAAAAGGTACTTCCTCCGTTTTAAGATATAAGGTGTATTAGTTTTTTAAAGTCAAACATGTGTATGTTTGACCAATTTTTTTTAATATCAATACCTACATTATCAAATATGTATCATTAGATCCATCATGAAAATTATTTTCAAGTTTTAGTAATTTGTATTGTAGATGTCGATATTTTATTCTATAATTTGGGTCAAACATATACAAGATTGACTTGCACGAAAATTGATAAACCTTATATTCTGGAACGAAGGGAGTATGGAGGAGTAAAATATCGAGTTTACTCCTCTAAGCTTGACCTATCTGAAGTCCTAAATCCTATAGAGGAGTAAAATATTTACCCCTTGGTCCTGCGGACGAGTAAAAACATTTGGTCTGGAGGCGGCTGAGTAAACTCTTGTGGCTCTCCTCGCTCTCTATTACTTGTGATCTGCGTTGGGTTTTTCCCCGAAGAGGAGGGGATGATGCAGCATAGTATAGATAAGTATTTCCCTTAGTGAGAACCAAGATTATCGAACCAATAGGAGTGTCACCAAACTTCCCGTCTTCAGCTCCTACACACAAAAGAGCAAACACTTGCACCCAACGTAGGCAAGAGGGTTGTTAATCCCCTTGAACTCATTACTTCCAAGCAAATGAGTAGTGTAGATGATAGTTGGATGAATATAAATTGCAAAATAAATAAAAATGAAATTATGGCAGCAAGAAATAAGAGCGTTCGTAAATTTATATGTGAATAGACCCGGGGCCAATAGTGTTCGCTAGAGGCTTCTCTCTCGAAGAAAGCATACGGTGGGTAGACAAATTACTGTTGGGCAATTGATGGAAAAGCGCATAGTTATGCAATATTTATTCACGACAATGATCATGCATATAGGCATCATGTCCATAAACAAATAGGCCGACTCCTGCCTGCACCTACTACTATTACTCCACTTCAAAAGCGCTTCAATGCTTGCCTCTCTAGGTGTTAAGTTCATAACAAACAGAGTAATGCTTGGAGAACGATGACATGATGTAGACAAAGTAAACTCAATTGATATAAATAAAACCCCATCGTTTTATCCATAGTGACAACAATACAAATATGTGTCTTGTCACCTACTTTGTCACTGGGATATAGGGCACCGCAAGATTGAACCCACTACAACGCACCTCTCCCACTGAAGATAAACCAATCTAGTTGGCCAAACTAAACCGATAGATCAGAGAGAATTACAAAGCTATAATAATCATGCAAATAAGTATTCAGAGGAGACTCAAATCTTTTTCATGAATAATTTGAACATAAACCCACAATTCATCGGATCCTAACAAACACACCGCAAAGATTGATTACACAAGATAGATCACCGTCGGAATAGCGGTGATCATGGCAAGAAAACACAAAGAGAGAGGGAGAGCCATCTAGGTACTAGCTATGGACCAGTAGGTCTGTGGTGAACTACTCATACATCACCATGGGAGTAGCAAGGTTGATGTAGAGGCCCTCCGTGATTGATCCCCCCTTCGACAGGGCACCGGAATAGGGCTCGAGATGGGCATGGCGTGGAACAGAGACTTGTGGCGGCGGAAAAAGTGTTTTGGGAGGCTCTCTAGGGTGTTTGGAATATATGTGAATTTATAGGCCAGTGTACGAGGTCAGGAGAGCCGGGGTGGCCAACAAGCTAACAAGCGTGGCCACCCCCCTGGGCGTGCCCTGTTGGCTTGTGGGGCCCTCGTGCGGCTCCCGGCCTTCTCCAAAAGTTTCCAGGTCTTCTTTTGGTCCAGAAAAAATCGTCAAAAAGTTTCATGGTATTTGGACTCCGTTTGGTACTGTAAACCTGAAAAGCCAACAACATGCAGAAAACAACAACTGACACTGGACACTGGGTTAATTGGTTAGTGCTCAAAAATAATATGAATCAGCAAATAAATGCCCAAGAAGTATCTTAGAATGATAATATTATACCATGGAACAATAAAAAATTATAGATACATTGGAGACATATCAGCATCCCCAAGCTTAATTCCTGCTCGTCCTTGAGTAGGTAAATAATAAAAACAGAATTTTTGATGTCACATGCTTCCCAACATGTAATCTATTGCAGGTATGATCATTGAGAAACGATGAATCAATAAACATTAACATAGTAATATCCTTAAACATAAGTAACATAATCATCAACTTTCAAAATATACGATCCTTAAAGAATGTTTACCACCCCCATTCATTTTATTATATTAGCATGGCATGGCTCCGTCTTCACCACATAAATACAAATGTCAAGCACCACAGTGTCAAGACAGACAATTGGATCGTACTTTTTAATGCGCTTCAGCTTTTTATACCTCATGCAATACATGGGCGTGAACCATGGACATAGCATATAGGTGGAATAGAATACTGTGGTAGGAATCAAAGGGGTAAAAAGTGGAGAAGAAAGTCTCGCATCAACTCAGCGTATCAACGGGCTATGGAGATGCCCATCAATAGATATCAATGCGAGGAGTAGGGATTGCCATGCAACGGATGCACTAGAGCTATAAGTGTATGAAAGCTCGAATAAAGCTAAGTGTGTGTGCATCCAACTTGCTTCCTCATGAAGACCTCGGGCATTTGAGGAAGCCCGTCATCCGAATATACAAGCAAAGTTCTATAATGAAAAATTCCCACTAGCATATTGAAGTGACAAAACATGAGACTCTCTATATGAAGAACATGGTGCTACTTTGAAGCACAAGTGTTGAAAATAGGTAGTAGCACTGTCCCTTCTCTCTTTTCTCTCATTTATTATTTTCTTTTTCTTTTTCTTTCTTTTTCTATTTTTTCCTTTTTTTTTCCTTTCTTTCCTTTTCTCTTTCTTTTTCTTATTTTTTTTCTTTTATTTTTCGTCCGAAGTCTCATCCCGACTTGTGGGGGAATCATTGTCTCCATCATCCTTTCCTCACTGAGACAGTGCCCTAATAATGATGAACATCACATTTTTATTTACTTATACCTCGATATGAAAAACTAGTAAACAATATGACTCTATATGAATGCCTCTGGCAGTGTACCATGATGTGCAATGATCTAGTGTAGCATGTAAACAATGATGAACGGTAGTTGTGCCACAAATACTATTCAGCTACATGATCATGCAAAGCAATATGACAATAAGTGTACTAGTCATATGATGTAACGGTGGAAGTTGCATGGCAATATATCTCGGAATGGCTATGGAAATGCCATAATAGGTAGGTATGGTGGGTGTTTTGAGGAAGATATAATGGGGCTTATGTGCAACAGAGCGTATCATGCTGCGGGGTTGGGATGCACCGGTGAAGTTTGCACCGATCCTCGAGGTGAGAATGGGCAATGCAAGGTACCGAAGATTTTAGCAAATATGGAAAGGTGACAGTGCGTACATCCATGGATTCACATTAGTCATAAAGAACTCACATACTTATTGCAAAGGTTTATTAGCTCTCTCGAAGCAAAGTACTACTCGCATGCCCCTAGGGAGGAAGTTGGGAGGAGTTAACGATCGCGCGCGTCCGAGCTAACAGCACTAGATTTTCAACGAGGAATAAGAATGCTCACACATCATCACCATGCCATAACCAATATTTAGATGAATAGCAAATTAACATCTTTTAACTATCGATATTCCTACTAACCAACAACCATGTACTCACGCCCTTTCATATTACCACATCAATATCATTAACCCACAATTTCTCTTTTATGTGCTACATGTGGTTTTGATTATGCACTCTTTGAATACCTATTATTTTTGGACTAGTCTTATAACCCATGTAAATTACCGTAACTATTTATTAACTCTCAAATAAATATAAGTGAATAAGGAGAGTGCAATTATTTCTATGAAATCTATACGCCACCATGCTCAAAAAGATATAAGTGAAGTACTAGAGCAACTGCTAAGCTCAAAAGATATAAGTGAAGCACATAGAGTATTCTAACAAATCACGGTGAACATGTGTCTCTATCAAGTAGGTGTGTCCAGAAAACAATGATTGTGGAAAACTAAAACAAAATCAAATGACGCTCCAAGCAAAACTCATATCATGTGATGAATAAAAATGTAGCTCCAAGCGACATACCGAAGGATTGAGATGAAAGAGGGGATGCCTTCTGGGGCATCCCCAATCTTAGATGCTTGAGTCTTCCTAGAATTTGACTTGGGATGCCTTGGACATCCCCAAGATTAGGCTCTTTGCTGCTCCTTATTCCTTCATCCATCGTGATAACACCCAAAACTTCAAAACTTCAGCACACAAAACTCAACAGAAACCTTCGTGAGATCCATAGTATAATAAACATATCAAACTTGAAAACTTCTTGAAATATTTACTTGGGGTGCCTTGGGCATCCCCAAGCTTGAGCTTTTGCACCTCGTTCAATCCTCTCATATCCCGGTTTTACCTAAGTCTCAAAAACTTCATCCACACAAAACTCAAAAAGAACTCATGAGATAGGTTAGTACACATAAGAACAAATCAACACTTCATGTACTGCCAAGACAAGTTGAACAATAATTTTAAAACATCATCTACTGTTTACTATCATTTCCGCAATTTATATCTACCAATATAGGCTGTGGAAACTATAGGATAAGTAGATAACAAAACTATGACAACAATCTGTCCAAACAGAACAGTCTGTAGCAATTTATGAAAACAGTGTACTTATGTAACTCAAACAATTATAAATATTTAGGACGTGATAAATAATTTATATGAAAACACTGTGTAAAACTTTCAGAAACTTTCCACGTTCCAGTAAAATATGAAAATTCAAATACTACAGAGAAAGTTTCTGTTTTTACATAGCACACATCAAACATGCAATGCAAGCATCCTAAGGCAATTCTTGGAACTTTTTATTGAAAAACAAGATTATAAATAACACCTAATCATAAAATAACAAAATATAATGACGATCCAAGAAAAGCACATATTATGTGACGAATAAAAATATAGCTCTAAGTAAGATATACCGATAATGTTGAAGACGAAAGAGGGGATGCCTTCCGGGGCATCCCCAAGCTTAGAGGCTTGAGTATTCCTTGGATATTACCTTGGGGTGCCTTGGGAATCCCCAATATTAGGTTCTTGTCACTCCTTATTATCCTCATATCGGTGTCTACCCAAAACTTGAAAACTTCAATCACACAAAACTTAACGGAACTCCGTGAGATGGGTTAGTATAGTAAATAAAGATCATTCACTTAGGTACTGTCAAGAAAAGATTCATAATTGTTCTCACATAATACCTATTGTATTATACCATTCACATAATTTATATCACTGAATATAAGCTATGGGATCACTAAAACAAGCAAACTATGCATGCAAAACAGAATCTGTCGAAAACAGAACAGTCTGTGAAGATCTGTAGTATAACCATACTTACCTGTGTCTAAAAATTCTAAAAAGTTAGGACAACCTGAGAATTTGTATATAAACACTGTGTAAAAATTTCAGATCATTATCACGCTCCAGTAAAAAATGAAAATTCTTGTACTTGAGTCAAAAGTTTCTGTTTTGGTTCAGCATCAGTTCTACTCATCTTGTGAGTCATCCCAAAGGCTTTACTTGGCACATTATTGAAATAAAAGACACAAAACATGATTACTACAGTAGCTTGATCATGTTAACACACAAAAACATAAAGTAAAAGTGTTGGGTTGTCTCCCAACAAGCGCTTTTCTTTAAAGCCTTTTAGCTAGGCATGATGATTTCAATGATGCTCACATAAAAAGTAGTAATTGAAACATGAAAGAGAGCATCATGAATCTCATGAAAAGCACATTTAAGTCTAACCCACTTCCTATGCATAGGGATTTTGTGATTAAACAATTTATGGGAGCAATAATCAACTAGCATAGGAAGGAAAAACAAGCATAACTTCAAAACTTTGAACACATAGGGAGGAAACTTGATATTATTGCAATTCCTACAAGCATATGTTCCTCCCTCATAATAATTTTCAGTAGCATCATGAAGGAATTTCACAATATAACTATCACATAAAGCATTCTTTTCGTGATCTACAAGCATATAAAATTTGTTACTCTCCACATAAGCATATTTCTTTTCATTGATAATAGCGTGGGAGAAAACTCAACAAAATAACTATCATGAGACACTTGATTGACATAACCACATTCAATATTAAAATCATGAGATCAAGTTTCATGGTTACTATCATTCTTTATAGCATACATGTCATCATCATAATCATCATAGATAGGAGGCATGCCATCATCATAATAAATTTGCTCATCAAAACTTGGAGACTAAAAATATCATCTTCATCAAACATAGCATCCCCAAGCTTGTGGCTTTGCATATCATTATTATCATGGATATTAAGAGAATTCATACTAGCAACATTGCAATCATGCTCAACATTCAAGGAATTCTCATCAACTATTTTTATAATTTCTTCCTCAACCAATTGAGCACAATTTTCTGAATCCTTATTTCAAAGAAAGACATTAAAAAGACGAAACAATTAAGGCACCATAAACTCCATTTTTTTGTAGTTTTCTTTTATAAAACCAAACTAGTGAAAAATAAGAAACTAAAAGATTTAATTGCAAGATCTAAAGATATACCTTCAAGAACTCACCTCCCCGGCAACGGCGCCAGAAAAGAGCTTGATGTCTACTACACAACTTTATTCTTGTAGACTTTGTTGGGCCTCCAAGCGCAGAGTTTTGTAGGACAGTAGCAATTTTCCCTCAAGTGGATGACCTAAGGTTTATCAATCCGTGGGAGGTGTAGGATGAAGATGGTCTCTCTCAAACAACCCTGTAATCAAATAATAAAAAGTCTCTTGTGTCCCCAACACACCCAATACAATGGCAAATTGTATAGGTGCACTAGTTCGGCGAAGAGATGGTGATACAAGTGCAATATGGATGGTAGATATAGGTTTTTGTAATTTGAAAATATAAAAACAGCAAGGTAACAAATAGTAAACAACAAGCAAAACGGTATATTAATGCTTGGAAACAAGGCCTAGGGTCCGTACTTTCGCTAGTGCAATCTCTCAACAATGCTAATATAATTGGATGACATAACCATCCCTCAACATGCAACGAAGAATCACTCCAAAGTTCTTATCTAGCTGAGAGCATAAGAAGAAATTTTTTGTAGGGTACGAAACCACCTTAAAGTTATCCTTTCCGATCGATCTATCCAAGAGTTCGTACTAAAATAACACCAAGTTATCCTTTCCGGTCGATCTATCTAAGAGTTCGTACTAAAATAACACTATATGATACACATCAACCAACTCTAATGTCACCTAGATACTCAATGTCACCACAAGTATCCATGAGTTAATTATACGGTACGCATCAAACAATTTCAGATTCATAATACTCAATCCAACACAAAGAACCTCAAAGAGTGCCCCAAGATTTCTATCGGAGAACATGGTATGAAAACGTGCAATCAACCCCTATGCATAGATCCCCTAGGTCACCGGAATCCGCACGTTGATGCCTCAACATATATCAAGTGAATCAATAGAATACCCAAATGTCACTACGGGTATCCCACGCAAGACGTAAATCAAGTGTTCTCAACCAAAATATTCAATCCAACATAACGACATCTCAAAGGGAAAGATTCAATTCATCACAACATGATAGCAAGGGAATAACATCATATGATCCGACTATATTAACAAAGCCCGTGATACATCAAGATCGTGACATCTCAAGAACACGAGAGAGAGAGAGAGATTGAACACATAGCTACTGGTACATACCCTCAGCTCAATCATTGATCCATTCATGAAACACACTCGAATATTAGCTACATCCAATGCACAATTATGATCATAGTGCCCCCTAGTTGGTCCTTTATAAAAGAAGATGGAGACTCAAATTAAAAAAATAAAAATTGCATAAAGTAAATAGATAGGCCCTTCGCAGAGGGAAGTAGGGATTTGTAGAGGTTCCAGAGCTCAAAGCTTAAATTGAGAGAGAAAAATTATTTTGGGTGGCATGCCTTTCCTGTCAACGAAAATGACAAAGTAGTTCTCAATACTTTCCATGCTAGATACATCATAGGCGGTTCCCAAACATAAAATAAATTCATTCCTTTTTCCACCATTCTTTCACAATCCATGGCTAGTCGTATCCACGGTTGCTTTCCATACCAACACATTCCAAGGAATTTATTATTTGACAACATAAAGTAAATTTCTTTTTCATTTCGGGACTCGGCATCCCTATTACCGTCTTACTCTCGTGCAATGACAAGTGAATAAACACTCATCTTGAGAATAACACATCTATCATGGAAAAATATTGGACACCCCCTACCGTTTCATGAGCGGTACGAGCACACAAAAAGGAAATTCATTTTGAAAATTAGAGATGGCACATACAAATTTGCTTAGAACGGCATGGAAATACCGCATATAGGTAGGTATGGTGGACTCATAAGGCAAAACTGGGTTTAAGAATTTCGGATGCACAAGTAGTATTTCTACTTAGTACAAGTGGAGGCTAGCAAATAGATTGAGAAGCAACCAACCAAGAAACGAACATTCACATAAACGGGCATTGAGCATAACTAACACCGAATAATGCACCATAAGTAGGATGTCATTTCATTGCATAACTACTGACTTTCGTGCTTGCATCAGGAATCAAAAACCTTAACACCAATATTCTTACTAAAGCATAATTACTCACCAACATGACTCACATATTACTATCATCATGTCTCAAAACTATTACAAGGAATCAAGTTTAATTTGTCCAATGATCTTCATGAAAGTTTTTATTATATCCCTCTTGAATATCTATCACTTTGAGACTATTTTCATATATTGCCATTGCTTTTGGCAAGCTCAAATAAATTTAAGTGAAGAACATGAGCATAAAAATTTCATCTCTCAAAATAATATAAGTGAAGCATGAGAGAATTTCTTCAAAAATTAAAGCACACCGTGCTCAAAAAGATATAAGTGAAGATCAAGCGAATAGTTAAGTAAATGGGTAGCCATTTGAGAACTCTCTCTCATCTAAAAACTTTCAGATCTAAGTATTTTATTAAAACAGCAAGCAAAACAAAAATAGAACTCCAAAAATAGCACGCATGATGTGAACGAATAAAAATTTAGGTTCAACATAGGCTAACCGATAGTTGACGAAGAGAGGTGGGATGCGTAGCATCCCCAAGCTTAGATGCTTGATACTTCTTGAAATATTTACTTGGGGTGCCTTCGGAATCCCCAAGCTTGAGCTTTTGCACCTCTATCAATCCTCTCATATCCCGGTTTCACCTAAGTATCAAAAACTTCATCCACACAAAACTCAAAAAGAACTCGTGAGAAAGGTTAGTACACATAAGAACAAATCAACACTTCATGTACAGCCAAGACAAGTTGAACAATAATTTTCAAACATCATCTACTGTTTACTATCATTTCCACAATTTATATCTACCAATATAGGCTATGGAAACTATAGGATAAGTAGATAACAAAACTATGACAGCAATCTGTCCAAACAGAACAGTCTGTAGTAATTTATGAAAACAGTGTACTTATGTAACTCAAAAAATTATGAAAATTTAGGACGTGATAACGAATTTATATGACAACACTGTGTACAACTTTAAGAAACTTTCCACGTTCCAGTAAAATATGAAAATTCAAACACTACAGAGAAAGTTTCTGTTTTTACACACCACCCATCAAACATGCAATGCAAGCATACTAAGGCAAGTCTTGGTAACTTTTATTGAAAAAAAAAGATTATAAATAACACCTAATCATAAAATAACAAAATATAATGACAATACAAGAAAAGCACATATTATGTGACGAATAAAAATATAGCTTAAAGTAAGATATACCGAAAATGTTGAAGATGAAAGAGGGGATGCCTTCCGGGGCATCCCCAAGCTTAGAGGCTTGAGTCTTCCTTGGATATTACCTTGGGGTGCCTTGGGAATCCCCAAGATTAGTTTCTTGTCATTCCTTATTCTCCTCATATCGGTGTCTCACCCAACACTTGAAAACTTCAATCACACAAAACTTAACGGAACTTCGTGAGATGGGTTAGTATAGTAAATAAAGATCATTCACTTAGGTACTGTCAAGACAAGATTCATAATTGTTCTCACATAATAACTACTGTATTCTACCATTCACATAATTTATATCACTGAATATAAGCTATGGGAACACTAAAACAAGCAAACTATGCATGCAAAACAGAATCTGTCAAAAACAGAACAGTGTGTGAAGATCTGTAGTATAGCCATACTTCCCTGCGTCTACAAATTCTGAAAAATATGGAAAATCTGTAGAATTTGTATATCAACACTGTGTAAAAATTGCATATCATTATCATGCACCAGTAAAAAAATGAAAATTCATGTACTTGAGTCAAAAGTTTCTGTTTTGGTTCAGCATCAATTCTACTCATCTTGTGGGTCATCCCAAAGGGTTTACTTGGCACATTATTAAAATAAAAGACACAAAACATGATTACTACAGTAGCTTAATCATGTGAACTCACAAAAACAGAAAGTAAAAGTGTTGGGTTGTCTCCCAACAAGCGCTTTTTTAAGCCTTTTAGCTAGGCATGATGATTTCAATGATGCTCACATAAAAAGAAGTAATTGAAACATGCAAGAGAGCATAAGGAATCTCATGACAAGAACATTTAAGTCTAACCCACTTCCTATGCATAGGGATTTTGTGAGAAATTTTTTTATGGGAGCAAGAATCAACTAGCATAGGAAGGCAAAAGAAGCATAACTTCAAAACTTTGAACACATAGGGAGGAAACTTGATATTATTGCAATTCCTACAAGCATATGTTCCTCCCTCATAATAATTTTCAGTAACATCATGAAGGAATTTCACAATATAACTATCACATAAATCATTCTTTTCATGATCTACAAGCATAGAAATTTTTTTACTCTCCACATAAGCATATTTCTTCTCATTCATAATAGTGGGAGAAAACTCAACAAAATAACTATCATGAGACACTTGATTGACATAACCACATTCAATATTAAAATCATGAGGACAAGTTTCATGGTTACTATAAATCTTTATAGCATACATGTCATCACCATAATCATCATAGATAGGAGGCATGCCATCATCATAATAAATTTGCTCATCAAAACTTGGGGGACTAAAAATATCATCTTCATCAAACATAGCATCCCTAAGCTTGTGGCTTTGCATATCATTAGTTTCATGGATATTCAGAGAATTCATACTAGCAACATTGTAACCATGCTCAACATTCAAGGAAGTCTGATCAACTATTTTTATAATTTCTTCCTCTACCAATTGAGCACGATTTTCTGAATCCTTATTTTCATGAAAGACATTAAAAAGACGAAACAATTGAGGCAACCTAAACTCCATTTTTTTGTACTTTTCTTTTTAAACCAAACTTGTGAAAAACAAGAAACTAAAAGATTTAATTGCAAGATCTAAAGATATACCTTCAAGCACTCACCTCCCCGGCAACGGCGCCAGAAAAGAGCTTTATGTCTACTACGCAACTTTATTCTTGTAGACTTTGTTGGGCCTCCAAGCGCAGAGTTTTGTAGGACAGTAGCAATTTTCCCTCAAGTGGATGACCTAATGTTTATCAATCCGTGGGAGGTGTAGGATGAAGATGGTCTCTCTCAAACAACCCTGTAATCAAATAATAAAAAGTCTCTTGTGTCCCCAACACACCCCAATACAATGGCAAATTGTATAGGTGCACTAGTTCGGCGAAGAGATGGTGATACAAGTGCAAGATGGATGGTAGATATAGGTTTTTGCATTCTGAAAATATAAAAACAGCAAGGTAACACATAGTAAACAGCGAGCAAAACGGTATATTAATGCTTGGAAACAAGGCCTAGGGTCCGTACTTTCGCTAGTGCAATCTACCAAAAATGCTAATATAATTGGATCACATAACCATCCCTCAACGTGCAACGAAGAATCACTCCAAAGTTCTTATCTAGCGGAGAGCATAAGAAGAAATTGTTTGTAGGGTACGAAACCACCTTAAAGTTATCCTTTCCGATCGATCTATCCAAGAGTTTGTACTAAAATAACACCAAGTTATCCTTTCCGATCGATCTATGTAAGAGTTCGTACTAAAATAACAACATATGATACGCATAAACCAACTCTAATGTCACCTAGATACTCCAATATCACCACAAGTATCCATGAGTTAATTATACGATACGCATCAAACAATTTCAAATTCATAATACTCAATCCAACACAAAGAACCTCAAAGAGTGCCCCTAGATTTCTATCGGAGAACATGGTATGAAAACGTGCAATCAACCCTTATGCATAGATCCCCTAGGTCACCGGAATCCGCAAGTTGATGCCTCAACATATATCAAGTGAATCAATAGAATACTCCAATGTCACTACTGGTATCCCACGCAAGACGTACATCAAGTGTTCTCAACCTAAATATTCAATCAAATATAACGACATCTCAAAGGGAAATATTCAATTCATCACAACATGATAGCAAGGGCATAACATCATATGACCTCACTATATTAACAAAGCCTGTGATACATCAAGATCGTGACATCTCAAGAACACGAGAGAAAGAGAGAGAGAGAGAGAGAGAGAGATTGAACACATAGCTACTGGTACATACCCTCAGCCCCGAGGGTGGACTACTCCCTCCTCGTCATGGCCTCCGCCGGAATGATGAAGATGGCCACTGGAGATGATCTACCCTCTCCGGCAGGTAAGGGAGTCCTGGTTTAAGGGGTCCTCGGGAGGCCGACCTCATTCTTATGAGCCGGACTATATGGGCCGCTTGCCGAGCATTGGATTGATCGAAGACCCTGTCTCCAGGAAGGAAGCTTCGAGAATCGTCGCGTATCCTCCACATTTAAAGTAGTGAATAGGCATGTTTATCCCTTCGACGTGTAACCAACCATGTGTAAACCCTAGGTACCCTCTGTTGACGAAGAAATTGTTCCACGCAACACAAAATTGCACCGCGCAATGTATTGAATAACGGAGTCGCCAACCGCACTTTCGTGTACGATAAACGGATGCTTTACGAGCAAAGCAACAAAGGGGTTCCTCAATTTCGGAGAGGAGGGACGACTGCTTTTCGGCGCAAAGCAGCAAAGATGATCCGCGCGCTTTCGTGGCGAGGGACGGATGCTTTCCGAGCAAAGCAACAAAGAACCGAGCCCTAGGGTGGCTAGAACATCGGCGAAGAAAAGTAGAAAAAAAGAAAGTAAAGGTAAATTGTATTGATAGATCGATTGTGTGTTGTTCAATCGGCCATCACCTCTTCTATTTAAGAGGGGGTTGGACTTCCCGTACAAGCAAAGGATTCATCTAGGCTTTCCTTACAAGAAATTACATCAATTCACGTCCTAGATTTCCTTCCAAAGGGTCAAAAACGCTATCCAAACTCGGACTCTCCAAAATCTGCCCGAGTCTGCGCGACGGCAAGCGGTAGTACCACTCTGGGCACGGTAGTACCGCTCTGGGCGGTAGTACCGCTCTGAGCATAGCTAAGTACCGCTCTACTACCGAGTAAGGGTCTCGGGATACCAGAAGAATTTTCATAAGTGGTAGTAGACGCGGTAGTAAAATACGGTACTACCGCTTAGCGGTACTTCCGCTTATGGGAGCGGTACTACCGCCCTGGAGGGACAGGGCCGCACTCAGATGGCTCTAACTTTTGCATATGACCTCGGATTTAGACGATTTTTATATCAAAATCAACCGTTTCGACGAGACGCACAACTTTCATGTTGAAACGTTTTCCATAAGAGGCCATCTTAATTGAGTTTCATGCCATTCTTTAATCTGGTGTCAACATGAGCATCTCTGAACTTGTCATAATTATTGCATAAGAGCTCCGTCTTGGACCATCTTCATATGAATTTTGATATTCTCTAAAAGGGTCATCCAATGGTGATTTACAATCATAATTTTGACTTCATCTTGATATAACTTCAAGCTACTCTTTATGACCGTGCCACTTTTGAGCGTCAACACCCTCAGCGTGTATATAAGCCGGAGGGTTTTAGGTTGTAGGACAACAGAACTCATCTAGGGTTTTAGTCATACGATCTCGAGGTAGATCAACTCTGTAACCCTTATACCTTCAATATAATCAAGCAGGACGTAGGGTATTACCTCCATAGGAGGGCCCGAACCTGGGTAAACATCGTCTCCCACTTCCCCTGTTACCATCGATTCTAGTCTCACAGCTCGGGACCCCCTACCCGAGATCCGCCGGTTTTGACACCGACATTGGTGCTTTCATTGAGAGCTCCACTGTGATCGCCAAAGGAAGTGATGGCTCGCCTTGTCATCAACGAAGAGGTCTGCAATACGGACACTTTCGTCCCCGGACAGATCTTCGCTTTCAGCAGCATTGTGCTGCACGCCGACCCGACCGGCCATCTAGGCCGTGTCAGAAGTTTCGCCCCTGATCAAGAGGTCAAATTCGGAAACCTAGAGTTCTCCGTAGATTCTCGGGGCGACCTGTCACTTACCGGGCTCGCAGTCTCGCCTGCCACGCCCGAAGACTCTGAGGCTTTAACCTCAGATCCATCTTTCGGCCCCGCCCACGGGATCTGCCCGGGCGAGGACCCAACTTTCAGTCCGGACCCGGTCACAGTGCCAGATACCCGGACACCCGTTCTTGCCGAACACTCTCCCCGCGCGGATGCATCGGAGGTTAACTCCGGAAGCTCTGAGCAGGCTGACCCGATCGAGCTCTCGATACTCAACGAGGCCCTAGATCGGATCTCGTCGATGAAGATTACCGACGACCCAACCCCGATCTGTGCTCAGATCGGGCTCAAGGCGGGTCAGGACAAATTTTTCGTCCCACCCACCACCCACTTGGTAGCCACTGTCGAGGATTTAACCGACATGTTGGACTATGCTTCTGAGGAAGCAGAATACATGGATGAGGAGGATCGCGCCCTCACCCCCGTTAACACCGGGCGGTGGACTGCCACCTCCACATACGACGTCTACATGGTGGACACTCCGAAAAACGATGGCGACAAATCGGATGAAGCGCCGTCAAGACGCCGAAAGCCGCATAAACGGTCAAAAGGAAAAAAGGGAAGAAAAGCTATCGATGGCACCGGGGACGGAGACACCCCGGAAGACCTCGGCGATCCCGATATCCCCGAACACCCGTTAGAGGGTCAGGAGAGGCCGGAAGACCGGCGTAACCCCGACGATCTAGATGATCCCGAGGACGATGATTACCTCCGCTCTATCGAAGAGGAGGACAATACGGAAGTCGATGACTTTGCCATCCCCGATAATCCTGAAGATCAGGAACTGTTCAGGCAACAGCTTATAGCCACGGCCCGCAGCCTGAAAGCAAAAGAATGGCAGCTTAAAGCTGAACAAGACAACCTCAACGATCGATGGACGAGAGTCCTCTCAGCTGAGGAAGGATACGGTACCGGTCTATCGGACCAACCTAAGAGCTACCCACGCAGAAGGCTGCTGCCACAATTCGATGACGAGCTCACTGAGACGCCGTCTCCCAAACATACCCCATATGACAAGCCAGACCGCCCTCCTCGAGGATGAGACAGGACGGCTGACGACACTGGCTATAGGCTGACGATACCCCGCAGACGGGGAAAAGAGCCACTAGAGCCCGATGACAGGTTCGACCTGCGACACGACCTGGACCACAGAGCAGGTCGTACGCGATCCATCTACGGATCCAGAGGATACTCACCCGATAGACGGGAAGGGTACTGGCCTTGGTTCGACCGCAACAATGAAGGTCGGGAACGAAACCGGGCTAGGACAGACGCCGATCACCGGCGCGACATAGCTCGGGTCAGAGGCGCTGCCCACCCACTGTGCTTCACGGACGAGGTGATGCGGCATCAGTTCCCGGAAGGGTTTAAACCCGTAAACATAGAACAATACGATGGGACAACTGACCCAACCGTATGGATTGAGGATTTCCTCCTCCATATCCACATGGCGCGAGGAGATGACCTCCACGCCATCAAGTACCTACCCCTGAAGCTCAAGGGCCCAGCTCGGCACTGGTTAAATAGCCTCCCCGAAAATTCCATTGGGTGCTGGGAGGATCTAGAAGAAGCATTCCGATCTAACTTCCAGGGCACTTATGTTCGGCCGCCGGACTCCTTCGACCTAAGCAACGTCGTCCAGAAACCAGGAGAATCCGCGCGACTATTCTGGAATCGGTTCTTGACCAAGAAAAACCAGATCGTCGACTGCCCGAACGCCGAAGCAATAGCCTCTTTCAGGCATAATATTCGAGATGAATGGCTGGCTCGCCAGCTCGGCCAGGATAAACCTAGGACAATGTCCGCCCTTACATCACTCATGACTCGCTTTTGCGCGGGAGAGGATAACTGGCTAGCAAGACGTAGCCACAACCCCGAAGACCCCGGAACCTCCGAAGTTCGGGACGGAAACGGGAAACCAAAGCGCAACAAGAATAAGCGCCGGCACAACAATAGTGATGTCGATGACATAGCCGTAAATGCCGGCTTCCGCAACTCCCGACCTGGGCAGCGGAAGAAGCCCCCTATAGGCAATCGCGACGGACCCACCTCGCTGGACAAGATCATGGAGAGGCCTTGCCAGATCCATGGCACTCAAGAGAAGCCCGCCAACCACACCAACTGTAATTGTTGGGTGTTCAAACAGGCCGGCAAGCTCGCATACGAAGACCAAGGCAAGAGCCCACACAACGAGGACGAGGATGAGCCCCGCGGTCCGATCGGTGGTGGACAAAAGAAATTCCCTCCAGAAGTAAAAACGGTGAACATGATATACGCCACTCATATACCTAAAAAGGAGAGGAAGCGCGCCCTTCGAGACGTCTACGCCGTAGAGCCTGTAGCCCCGAAGTTTAACCCATGGTCGGCCTACCCGATCACTTTTCATCGACGAGATCAACCGACCAGTATCCGTCACGGAGGTTCGGCGGCCCTCGTCCTAGACCCCATTATCGATGGGTACCACCTCACTAAAGTCCTAATGGACGGAGGAAGTAGCGTCAATCTGATTTACTCAGATACGGTGAAAAAGATGGGCATAGATCCGTCAAGGATCAAACCCAGCAACACTACCTTTAAAGGAGTGATCCCAGGCGTCGAAGCCCGGTGCACGGGCTCTGTAAGCCTGGAAGTAGTGTTCGGCTCGCCCGATAACTTTCGAAGCAAAGACTTGATCTTCGACATCGTACCTTTCCGCAGCGGCTATCACGCCCTGCTCGGCCGTACATCGTTCGCTCGCTTTAATGCCGTCCCACACTACGCATACCTCAAGCTCAAAATGCCCGGCCCCAAGGGGGTCATTACTGTCAACGGCAACACGGAGCGCTCCCTCTGAACAGAGGAACATGCGTTGGCCCTGGCGGCCGAATTCCACTACAGTGATGATCGGCAAACGCCGATAGACGCCGTAAAGGCACATAAGGCTGGGAAGCGAGCTCGGTTTCAACCTGAAGTCCCAGAACCTTCTTCTCCCCATAAATAGGGACTCGCCCCCCATCGCACCGCCCTAGAACCAGCAAAGTACGTGCCGAGGAGGCACAACTTTGCGCTTAAAATTCCATGGGCAGCGGTGGGGAAAAAACTATCGAAGGGTAAGTGTTCGGCTGGACCGAACTATCACCATCAAACGTCTTCGGACACGCTACAGGTACCATAAAGTGCCTTCTAAGGCGTAAAGCTCATTCACACTTCGGCGACTTCTCAAGATTTTTCTCCAAAGTCCGCTCGCCGAACAGCAAAACCCATAGAGGTATACAACTCCTTATGAGGCGCAGGAGCGGACAAACGACAGGGCACATCGAAGACGTCAGGTCACCCATCGAAGATCCCTGGTACAACACCTCCTGTAAAGTTCATATTTTATTTTCAAATACCTGTAAACAGTCGCATCGGCAATTTGAATAATAAGAGTTGTTGAGCAAAATACAGATCCTTTATACATGATCGCTTCACTGTCTCTTTTGGACACACCCTCTATTTTCTCCCTCTTCTTGCGAACCTGTTCGGTATACTTTATGACGCAACCGGCTAATAGACAGGGGGCTCGAACTTAAAAAATCGCCCTAAGCACAACTGATTTTGCGTTCGGCGTCTTGGAATTCCGCTTTATACGCATTGGTTCCGAACTATGTCTTGGGTCAATAGTTGGGTTGCCCGGCTCCTGTGCTTGCCCCTTTATGTTCTGCTCGTTCGGCTAAAAGGGTAAACGGAGAACCGCTGCGATTGTGCTTCCGGCTAGGCTGGTCAAGCACCTCAGCGAAGAAAGCCGAAAACTGACTGTCATGGTATGCGAGAACCGATCTGCGAATCCGAGCTTAAATAAACCTCGTTAGAGGTTATTCCGTGTCATACGATGGGTTTGGTATTAGTACAAACCATGTGATATGGGCTTTGGCCACGGTTCATCCGAACATCACAAACACCTGGGGGCTAGTCATCAGCCCCCCGCACTCCTTTCTCGCGCCCCTACGGCTAAGTGAAAGCAATAAAGCATTATGGTCCGGTTGCCTTGTCCGCCTCACACTACCGCCTTCGGGTACCGATAGCTCGGCTAAGGGTCATAGTGCGTTGTCAGAGACACCCCGCGTAGTATCTACATGGGGGCTGAAGCCGACGACTCGCAGCTTTCAGTTTCAACGGCCACACAGGAGTTATAAAGGATGCAAAACACGAAAGACATGATAAACCATGCATCTTAAATATAAACGCGTTAAAAGGTCTTCGGACATATTACAACGCTCTACTCATACATGTTCTCTCTCGAACACTGCGACTCTATCGCCCGAGCACCCTCCATTACTCCGGAGAAGTATAGCTCGGGGCACCTATGCTCCTTTCCAGGAGGCGGTGGCTATCTTAATCGGATCCAGCCCCGGCCAGTGCACCTTGGCCTTCGCAAAGGTCATCCGAGCTCCCTCGATACAGGAGGACCGCCTTAGCGCGTCAATCCGGGGTGAGGCGTCGCTCAGCTTCTGCACCAGGCCGAAGTAGCTGCCCGGCAGTGGCTCGTTGGGCCATAGCCGGATGCAGAGATCCTTCATGTCCGGCTCCGCCATCCGGTGTAGCTCCATCAGCTGCTTCAGCTGCTCAACAAGAAGAGGAGAACGCTCGGGGGCTTCAAACTGCGCCCAGAATAGACGAGCTTCATCTCCTTCTCCCTGCGAAGCATAGAACTTGTTCGCGTCCGCTGTGCTCTTCTGGAGGTCCGAGCAGGCGCCTGAGGAACGCCATACTTGGGTAAGCAACTCGAACTTGCTATCCCCGAAGAAACACTACAATAAATACGGCTTACCATCCATGATAGCCTTGGCCTGGCTGACTTGCTCTTCAAAAGACCGCCTATCCACCCGCTCCTTTTGGAGATTGGTTTTCATGGTGGATAGTTCGGCGGCCTGCTCCTTGCCTTTCCGCTCAAGGTCCTCGCATTTTTGGCCGGCGTCCTTGAGCTCCTGTTGGATTTCCTCCACCCGAGCCTCATGCTTGTCGCTGGTGGCTCTTAAGGCGGATAACGCGGTAGCCGCTTCTTTGGCCGCCGCCCTCTCAACCTCAGCCTCCTGCTTCGCCTTCTCAAGCTCGGCCTTGAGCTTCTCAATTTCCTTCGCCGAGGCTGCGTAAGCATTAAACATATCAACAATACTGTGTTGACAGTACGGTAATGAAGAATTTGGATAATCTAATCCGGCTTACCTTGTGCCTCGTCGAATCCCTTGTTCAGAGCGTCAAGCTCGTCTTCGGAGCTCTTGAGCTTCCGATTCACCTCGTCCAGCTCGGCAGCATTAACAGACGCCGCCGATGACGAAGCCTGTAAAAAACAAAACCATATCAAGTTACATGGGTCCACAACTTCCGAACTGTCATAAATATGATCCTATGTCCGGTCCTCTTAAGGGCTATTAGAACGTTCCGAACAAATATTGTCCTATACATAGTTCGGACAATGATCTATGATTGACCCCCAGGTAAGTTTTTCCAAACTCACCTAGGGCTCGGGGGCTGCCATGTATATAATGATAATTCAAAGAAATTAGTATTTCACAAACAGAGCATTACGCGGCTCACCTGAAAGCCCGTCAGGAGACCGTTGAAGGCCTCCTTCAGTCCACTGTCTACGGACTGAATGCTCTGCAATACCGCACCCATAAGGGTGCGGTGCTCCTCGGAGATGGAGGCGCTTGACAGAGCCTCCCCCATAGCCGGCCACCCATTGGTCGGTGGCGCCGGTGGGGATCGGTTGACCCGATCTCCGACCGGGGATTGAACCGGTGCCTCCGGAGGCATGGTGCGCTCCGGAGATGACCTCTAAAGGGACTGTACATCCCCACGTCCGGTCTCCTTAGTATCCGGGAGGGGTTTTTTCCCCCGGTCTTCGGCGGCCGAGGCGTTAGCCTCGACCATGACGTCGTCGCCCCCACCTTTGGTGTCCGGCTCCAAAGGAGCCTGTTGGGATGACACCTCCGCGGCATCCTTCGCGGCGCCCGGAGGAGAGGGGTGCGACGCGGTCCCGCTCTCCGCTAGCTCGGCGGGCGGGGTCTCCCCGTCCGAGACTTGATCGGTGGGGAGAACTCGTGGTGGGCTGCAAGTCAATAGGCGCTCACATGTTAATCACGTTCAAAACTTAGCTCTAAATAGCTCAGGAAATCTTCGGATCTTTACCTTTGAGATGGGGGCTTGACCCTGAGGTTCCTTCGTGGAACCCTCTCGAAGTCCTCGGACTCGGTATCCGAGTCCGAACTGTCGTTGGACAGGACTACCTGTGTCCGGCGCGCTTTCTTCGGGGCGGGAGGAGGTATATCCTCTGTGGCGTCCGATGATGCCGCCCTCTTTTTTGCGAGGGGGGAATCGCCTCCATCCTCGCCCTCGCCCTCGCCCTCGTGCTCGTCCTCCTGACTCGAGGAGGCATGGGTTTCCTCGGACACAGCCCCCGACTGGTCCCTGATGCGCAGGCCTGCTCGGCCTGGTTTCTTCTTCTGCTCCTTCTCTGGCGCCTTGTAAGGCGCCACGACGAGCATCTCCGATAGCAGCTGGGACCTAGGGTCTTCGGACTGCGGAGCCGGGCATTTGATGCCCGTGGCCTTACTCAACCATTCATGCGGAAGTGATCGGAAAGTGCTTAGATTTTCTTCATGAAAACGAAGCCGATCTAACAAAACTATGTTATACCTCGGAAGGGGGCTTATCGGCGCGCAGGCCCTCGTCCTCCTTCTTGGCTGGCCAGTTCTTCTGCGCCTTGAATAGCGCCTTCCACAGCTTCTCCCGAGTGGTGCGGAAAAGCTGACGAATCGTAGGCTCATCGTCGGTCCGATAAGTCCACATGGGAGAGCCCCGGCGCTGGCAGGGGAGGATGCGCCGCCGAAGCATAATCCGGACCACGTTGGTCAGCTCGATTCTGTCCTTGATCATGGAGGCGATGCCCCTCTGCAGGTCATCCACCTCTGGATCCGACCCCCAGTCGAGGCCCTTTCGGACCCATGAGGTCAATCTGGTCGGGGGGCCGGATCTGAATTCGGCAGGAACAGTTCCGCCCTCCTTCCTTGGCTCGGTGATGTAAAACCACTCTTTTTGCCAAGTCTTGATGGTGTCGATGAAGGTGCCGGATGGCCATACTGCGCAGGGAAGCTTGCTGATGACCGCTCCGCCGCAGTCTGCGTGTTCGCCTGCGACACACTTCGGCTTGATATTGAATATCTTAAGCCATAGTCCGAAGTGTGGTTCCACCCGCAAGAAGGCCTCGCAGACGATGATGAAGGCCGATATATGCATAAAAGAGTTCGGCGGGAGGTCGTGGAAGTCGAGTCCATAGAAGAACATGAGGCCCTTAACGAAGGGGTGGAGCGGGAAGCTCAGTCCTCGGATGAAGTGAGGAATGAAGACCACTCTCTCGCCTGGTTTGGGGGTGGGGATCACCTGGCCCTCCTCTGCGGCATGGTGGAAGATGTTGGCGGGGAGATAGCCGGCGTCCTTGAGGTCCCGGATGTCCTGGTCTGTGACCGTGGAAGCCTCCCACTTGCCATTGGAGCCTGAGCCGGCCATGGCTGAGCTCGGAGGAGAAAGGATGGAAGACCTAGATCTGGGCTCTGGAGTCTCAGGAGATTGGGAAAGCAGGGATGCGAATGGGAAGTGCGGTTGAGCCTTGGGGTTTTCTTTCCCTTTTATTGGGCTTATCGCCGGTTAGCCTCCCTTCACTGCGCCGTGAATCCCTCCGCTTCCCAGGACGTGCGTGCCGTTATACGCGCCTGATTAAACATATCCCATGTGAAACGGGGCACGATCTATGCATTGATGGGTCGTGCTGATGAAAACGGCCTCGAACCGCGAATCGAGCTTTTGCGACTGGTTTAGTGGTCGTGGTGGGCCGTGGCCTTTCATCTGAAAGGTTGTCAGGGGGCACTATTTACTCCTTGACGTTTGGCCTTCAGGGCCGGGTTATACATGGTGTTCGGACGATCTATGATCGGGAAAATTACACGTCGTCGGAGGCCGAGCTAAACTCGGTCGATCACTATTCGGAGAAAGGAACTCGCCTCGCAAGCCGAAGACTCTGATTATGTGAAGCAGCTGGAGCTAGGACCCTTGGCGTTGGTGGCTAGTTCGGGGTCTACTGAGGGAGTCCTGGTTTAAGGGGTCCTCGGGAGGCCGACCTCATTCTTATGGGCCGGACTATATGGTCTGCTTGCCGAGCATTGGATTGATCAAAGACCCTGTCTCCAGGAAGGAAGCTTCGAGAATCATGGCGTATCCTCCACGTTTAAAGTAGTGAATAGGCATGTTTATCCCTTCGACGTGTAACCGACCATGTGTAAACCCTAGGTACCCTCGGCGTCTATATAAGCCGGAGGGTTTTAGGTTGTAGGACAACAAAACTCATCTAGGGTTTTAGTCATACGATCTCAAGGTAGATCAACTCTGTAACCCTTATACCATCAATATAATCAAGCATGACGTAGGGTATTACCTCCATAGGAGGGCCCGAACCTGGGTAAACATCGTCTCCCACTTCTCCTGTTACCATCGATTCTAGTCTCACAGCTCGGGACCCCCTACCCGAGATCCGCCGGTTTTGACACCGACAGCAGGGTACTGGAATGACTCCAGTTTGGGTTTTCGCCAATACAGAGAGTTGCAGCGGCGGAACTTCTAATCTAGGGTTATTTCTGGGGGTTTCTAAATATATAGGATTTTGGGCGTCGGTTTCACGTGAAGATGGGCCATGAGTGGACCACGAGACACCAGGGCGCGCTAGAGGGGCCTGGCGCGCTCTGGTGGGTTGTGCCCACCTCGTGGCTCTTCTGGCACTCCGAATAAGCTTCTAGTACCTCTTTTGTTCCAACAAAATCGTCAAAAAGTTTCGTTGCATTTGGAGAACTTTGATTTCTGCACAAAAAACAACACCATGGTAGTTCTGCTGAAAACAGCGTCAGTCTGGGTTAGTTCCAAAAAATGATATAAAGTTGCTATAAAATGATTATAAAACATCCAAGAATGATAATATAATAGCATGGAACAATAAAAAATTATAGATACATTGGAGACATATCAAATGATCATCGCCTTGGATATCGTCATGATTATTTGATATTCCATCAATTGCCCAACAATAATTTGTTCACCCACCGTGTGCTATACTCATGAGAGAAGCCACTAGTGAAACCTACGGCCCCCGGGTCTACTTTTCCAACATATTGCTTTCCGATCTATCTTTTGCCGCTTTTTGTTTTCAGATCTATTATTCCAAAAACCCAAAAATAGCTTGCTGCACTATTTATTTGCTTCTTCTATTTTGTGTTCTTGTGAGATCTATTTATCCAATCTACTACACCTAATCTATCTTTTTACCGTTGAGAGATTGACAACCTCTCTTACGCGTCGGGTTGCAAGTATTTGTTCTTTGTGTGCAGGTACCTTTTACATAGCGTTGCGTGGTCCTCCTCCTAGGTACGATAACCTTGGTTTCATAACTGAGGGAAATACTTACTGTCACTGTGTTGCATCATCCCTTCCTCTTTGGGGAAATACCAACGCAGTCTCAAGCCACTTCAAAAGGAATTTCTGGCGTCGTTGCCGGGGAGGAGGTGCGAAAGTAGTCTCTCTTCAGCGTGCCAATCTCTGGCGCTGGGGAGACATCATCAACATCTATCAGGTTCCTAATCACAAATCTCATCTCCTTGCAATTACATTATTGGCCATTTGCCTCTCGTTTTCCTCTCCCCCACTTCACAAATTTGCCGTTTTATTCGCCCTCTTTTTCCGTTTGCCTTTTTCTCGTCAGATCTCTTGTTTGCTTGCAATCTTGTTTGTGTAGTCACGATGACTCAAGAAAATACCAAATTGTGTGATTTTTCCAATACCAATAATAATGATTTTATTAGTACTCCGATTGCTCCTCCCGCCACTAGTGCAGAGTCTTGTGATATTAATGCCGCTTTGTTGAATCCTGTCTTGAAAGATCAATTTTCCGGTACTCCTAATGAGGATGCCACGTCCCATCTAAACACATTCGAAGAATTGTGTGATATGCAAAAGAAAAAAGATGTGGACAATGATATAGTAAAGTTGAAATTATTTCCTTTCTCCTTGCGGGATCGTGCAAAAATTTGGTTTTCTTCTTTGCCTCGCAATAGTATCGATTCTTGGAATAAGTGCAAGGATGCTTTTATTACTAAGTATTTTCCACCCGCGAAAATTATTTCCCTTAGAACTCAAATCATGAATTTTAAGCAACTTGAGCATGAACATGTTGCACAATCTTGGGAAAGAATGAAATTGATGCTAAGAAATTGTCCTACTCATGGTTTAAATCTTTGGATGATCATAAAAAAATGCGCGATTGAATTTTGTCTCTAGAAATCTTTTAGATTCCGCTGCGGGTGGTACTTTTATGGAAATTACTTTGGGTGAAGCTACTAAATTGCTAGATAATATTATGGCAAAGTATTCACAATGGCATACTGAAAGAGCACCTACTAATAAAAAAGTTAATTCGGTTGAAGAAATTAGTACTTTGAGTGAAAAAGTTGATGCTCTTATGAAGTTGGTTGCTAGTAAAAATGCTCCTATTGATCTTAATGATGTGGCTTTGTCTACTTTGATTGAGAAAAATAGTGATTCCGTAGATGTGAACTTCGTCTCGCGAAACAATTTTAATAACAATGCTTATAGAGGTAATTTTAATCCTAGGCCTTTTCCTGGAAATTCCTCTAATAATTATGGCAATTCCTGTGGTAATTTTTCTTACAATAATAATAGGTACACCTCTGATCTTGAGAGTAATATTAAAGAATTTATCAATGCTCAATTTTTTTTCAATACTATGATAGAAGAAAAGTTGAATAAGATTGATGATATGTCCAGAAGTATTGATAGAATTTCCCATGATGTAGAAAATATCAAGTTGAAAGCTTTTGCACCTAAGATTGATGAATCAATTAAAGCCTTATATGTTTCTATGGATGAAAGTAAGAAAAGAACCGCTATGCTTAGAGCTAAAAGAGAATTCTTAGAAAAAGCGTTTTCTAGTGATTGCTTTGATAAAAATGATGAAGATCTTATAGTGATTGGTGTTTCTTCTATTGATTCCTTGTTTAGTAATATTAAAATTGATGATAAAGGGACTGAAGTAGAGTCAACTTTAGCTAGAAAGCGCCCCAATAATTTGGAGGGTGAAAATATTGATGAAAAAATTGACGAAAGTGGGTTTGAAGAGGTCAAAACGTTAACTAGTGATGTGCCCACTATTTTGGATTGCAAAGATTTTAATTATGATAGGTGCTCTTTTATTGAATGCATTTGTTTGCTGCAATCCATGTTAAATTCACCCCATGCTTATGAACAAAATAAAGCTCTTACTAAACATATTGTTGATGCCATGATGAAATCTTTTGAAGAAAAGTTGGAGTTAGAGATTTCAATTCCTAGAAAATTACACGATGACTGAGAACCTACCATTATGGTCAAGATTAAAAATTATGAGTGCTTTGCTTTATGTGATTTGTGTGCTAGTGTTTCCACAATTCCAAAATCTCTATGTGATGTGCTTGGTCGTACCAATATTGAAGAATGTTCTCTTAATTTGCACTTGCCGGATTCTACTATTAAAAAGCCTTTGGGAAGAATTAATGATGTTCTTATTCTTGAAAATAGGAACTATGTGCCCATAGATTTTATTGTTCTTGATATTGATTGCAATCCGTCTTGTCCCATTATACTTGATAGACCGTTTTTACGCACTATAGGTGACATTATTGATATGAAAGAAGGCAATATTAAATATCAATTTCCGCTAAGAAAGGGTATGGAACACTTCCTTTGAACAAGAATTAATCCACCATATGAATCAATCATGAGAGCATCCTATGGAGCAAAAACTAAAGATGACAACACTTGAATCTATGCTTTATGCCTAGCCAGGGGCGTAAAACGATAGCGCTTGTTGGGAGGCAACCCAATGAATAAATTTATATTCACCTTTTCTCTTTCTGTTTTTGAGTGTTGACACAATTATGCTACTGTTATGATTGTGTTCTTTATGTTTTATTTAGTGTTTGTGCCAAGTAAAGCCTTTAGGATGATTCATAAGATGAGTAGAAACAATGCTGAATCTGAAACAAAAACTTTGACTCCAGTGCATGAATTTTGATTTTTTACTGGAGCGTGATAATGAGCTGAAATTTTAAAACAATTTTCTATACAAATTATTTATGTTGTCCTAATTGTTCAGAATTTTGAGAGTTACAGAAGTATGGTTAGAGTACAGATTAGTACAGACTGTTCTTTTTTTGACAGATTCTATTTTCGTTGCATTGTGTGCTTGTTTTGATGAATCTATGGTTTGTATTGAAGGGTATAATCCATGGTAAAGTTATAATGCAGTATATATAGGGATGCCCAGTCCCGAAATGAAAAAGAAATTTACTTTATGTTGTCAAATAATAAATTCCTTGGAAAGTGTTGGTATGGAAGGCAACCATGGATATGGCTAGCCATGGATTGTGAAAGAATGGTGGAAAAAGGAATAAAATTTGTTTTCTGTTTGGGAACCGCCTATGATGTATCTAGCATGGAAAGTATTGAGAACTACTTTGTCGTTTTCGTTGACAGGAAAGGCATGCCACCCAAAATAATGTTTCTCTCTCAATTTAAGCTTTGAGCTCTCGCACCTCTACAAATCCCTACTTCCCTCTGCGAAGGGCCTATCTATTTACTTTATGCATTTTTTACTTTTACTTGAGTCTCCATCTTCTCTTATAAAGCACCAACTAGGGGGCACTATGATCATACTTGTGCATTGGGTGTAGTTAATATTTGAGTGTGTTTCATGAATGGATCAATGATTGAGCATGACCGGCTAGGGATAACTTTATTTAGTGTTGATATTTTGAAAGACATGGTTGCTTGTTGGCATGCTTGAGTATTAAAGTCTTCATGTCAAAACTAGACTATTGCTATGAACCATCTAAAAATCCAAATGTCCATGCTACAAAAGAAAAGAATATGTGATGAACATGTTAGGCAGCATTCCACAACAAAAATTCTGTTTTTATCATTTACCTACTCGAGGACGAGTAGGAATTAAGGTTGGGGATGCTGATACGTCTCCAATGTATCTATAATTTTTTATTGTTCCGTGATGTTATATTATCATTCTTGGATGTTTTACAATCATTTTATAGCAAATTTATATCATTTTTTGGGACTAACCTATTGACATAGCGCCAAGTGCCAGTTGCTGTTTTTTGCTTGTTTTTTACTTCACAGAACATTAGTACCAAACGGAGTCCAATCGCGATGAAACTTTTTGGATATTTTGTTTGGACCAGAAGACATCCAGGGAGCGAAAGAAGTACCCAGGAGGAGGTCCAGGGGCCCACAAGACACCAGGGCGCGCCAGAGGCCCCCGGTGCGCCCTAGTGGGTTGTGGTGGCCTCTGGACCCCCCTCCACTGCCTCTGAGCTCTATAAATACCCAAATATTCCATAAACCCTAGAGGAGTCGACGAAAAATACTTCCAGCCGCCGCAAGTTCCAGAACCGCGAGATACAATCTAACACCATCACAGAGGGGTTCATCATCCTCATTGGTGCCTCTCCGATGATGCGTGAGTAGTCCACCATAGACCTACGGGCCTGTAGGCTGTAGCTAGATGGCTTTATCTCTCTCTTTTGATTCTCAATACAATGGTCTCTTGGAGATCTATTTGATGTAATGACTTTTGCGGTGTGTTTGTTGGGATCCAATGAATTTTGAGTTCATGATCAGTTTCTACCCATGAATATTATTTGAGTCTTCATTGATCTCTTATATGCATGATTACTTATAGCCTCATATTTCTTCTTCTAATCTTTGGTTTACTTAGGCCAACTAGATCGATTTTTCTTGCCATGGGAAGAGGTGCTTTGTGATGGGTTCGATCTTGCGGTGTCCTCTCCCAGTGACAGGAGGGGCAGCGAGGCACGAATGTATCGTTTCTATTAAGGATAACATGATGGGGTCTATTCCTACATGAATAGATCTTGTCTACATCATGTCACCTTTCTTATTGCATTACACCGTTTTTCCATGAACTTAATACACTAGATGCATGCTGGATAGCGGTCGATGTGTGGAGTAATAGTAGTAGATGAAGAATCGTTTCGGTCTACTAATCTTGGACGTGATGCCTATATAATGATCATCGCCTTGGATATCGTCATGATTATTTGATCTTCTATCAATTTCCTAACAATAATTTATTCAGCCACCGTGTGCTATACTCATGAGAGAAGCCACTAGTGAAACCTACGGCCCCCGGGTCTACTTTTCCAACATATTGCTTTCCGATCTATCTTTTGCCGCTTTTTGTTTTCAGATCTATTATTCCAAAAACCCAAAAATACCTTGCTGCACTATTTATTTGCCTCTTTTATTTTGTGTTCTTGTGAGATCTATTTATCCAATCTACTACACCTAATCTATCTTTTTACCGTTGAGAGATTGACAACCTCTCTTACGCGCCGGGTTGCAAGTATTTGTTCTTTGTGTGCAGGTACCGTTTACATAGTGTTGCATGGTGCTCCTCCTAGGTTCGATAACCTTGGTTTCATAACTGAGGGAAATACTTACTGTCGCTATGCTGCATCATCCCTTCCTCTTTGGGGAAATACCGACGCAGTCTCAAGCCACGTCAGTCTTCATGGGTAGTATTTCACCCTAATTTATTGATTCGACAAAAGGGGAGCCAAAGAATATTTATTGGCCTTGACAGTTGAGTTGTCAATTCAACCGCACCTGGGATATCTCTCTGCAACAAAGGTTTAGTAGTACAACAAATAGTAGTAGCAAAAGTTACAGTAGTAGTGACAACAGTAATTTTTTAGCAGTTGTGACAGTAGCAGTAGCAATAGTAACTTAGCAAGATTCATTATATGTAAAGCATAGGCACGTGGATCGGTGATGGATAATGATTTATATGACATTGATTATATAACAGTTACACACTAGGGCGACACAGGACTAGCGCCAATTCATCAATGTAATCTAGGCATGTATTCCGTATATAGTCCACTACAAGAAATATGTCAACTTGCGACCTTCTCTTAGTGACCCCAGCTGAATTGGTCGTAAATCCACGGCCATTTCGCTAGGAAGGGCTCAAACCCTGAAATTGCCTTGCACCAAATGGTCATAAAGCAGACAACAGTGGTCGACGACCTTATTTCTACCTGATTATTACGACCAATATAAATGGTCATGAGGTTGTGAATGTGGATGCATTGGTACTTAAGGCCACCTCCTTTTTATATGTATACAAAAAATGTATAATGTGTAAAACCAGATATAGACATCAAAACGTATGTATGAAAATATGTTTTTTTGTTGGGAATATATGAAAAGATGTTAATCATGTATTTGAAAAATGTTAAACATATATAAACAATCCATGTGAGCTCACAATCCAATATTTGTTTCTGGTAATATTTCCAGTCTGTGAAGCAACTATATTTTATATTGCTTTATAATTGCTGAAAATTTACCAGGACATGACCCTACCCATAAAACCTCACTCCACCAAATTTTAGCTCATTTCATTTATCCAATTTCCCTCAATATTTTTCCTAATTTTTTGTTCAGTGGAGAGCATTGTGAAGGAGGTACCATTTTTATTTATCCAAATGGTATGAATTTTTTACAGTGCCTTCATATGCCCAAATTATCATCCTTCTCCAAATTGCAGCTCAATCCAATCATCTATGTGAGCCCAGGATCAATTTCAATTTTTTGTCCAGATTGGCACATTGCAGAGCAAGTGCTATCTAGACCCCTCCTATTTGCCTCAAACTTTTGCTCTCTTGCACATTCAAATTATTGCTACATGCCAATATTCAGCTCCATTTTCCTAGTAAATCTTCGTCAGCAAATTTCCAAAATTTCTATCTAGAGAGAAGCTTTGTGAAGGAAGTACTGGCTAATATTATCCAAATGATCTGATATTTTTCCAAATGTTTCATAAGCTCAAATAATCGCTCTCCATAAAATTTGAGAATTGTCCAGCAATCCATGTGAGCTCATCATCCAATCTTTTATTCTCGTCATATTTTCAGTTTGTGAAGCAACGATATTTTATATTGCTTAATTATTTCTGAAACTTTACCAGGGAATGTTGATACCTATATAACTTATCTCCACCAAATTTTTGCTCATTTCATTTAGCCAATTTCTCTCAATAATTTTCCCAAGTTTCTGTCCATAGAAGAGCATTGTGAAGGAAGTACCACTTTACCATATCCAACCGTTATAAATTTTTTACAGTGCTTTTATATGACCAAATGACCATCCTCCACCAAATTTCATCTCAATCCATGCATTCATTTGAGCCGAGCTTCAACATCCATATTTCTGTCCAGTGTGGTACTTTGCAAAGCAAGTGCCACTTAGGCTCCTCCTTTTGAGCTGCAAATTCTCCAAGACAATCTCCTTAGTAGATGATCAACCTCAGTCAAAACTCAGGCCCGTTGGCCATGTTTATTTCCCCCACCGCTAATCAAACACTTGGCTGCTAATTCATGTTTGAGCTTAATTCAGTCTCCTCGTGAGATTCTTCTGTTGTCTTTTTATTCCTAACACCTACCGGGGGAGTGCCCAACCCACCAGACATGCCTAGGCCACCCAGAACACGTGGCAACGCCACGCTCACGCGGTGACCACGCAGTTGGCATGCCAGTTTACGCGCTCTGGAGTTGGGGCCCTCGGCCACCGTCCAAACCTCGACGTCTCTCCACCATACCATGTATCTCTGATTAAATAGATACTTATGTACCTAGAAATGATTTTTGCAAAAAATCATGAGCAAACTATAAGGCAGATGCAGTTCAAATTTTACCCGCTTCCAACTAAATCGATGAAAATTTGTCTTTTTTCATGAGAGGTGGATCAAAGCATTTTACACCCAACAATTTGGTCAACTGTACATTAAATATAGCCAAATATTTTATAAAAATGATTTGGTCCAATTTTGCAACAAATATATGGTAGGTCCTTCACAAAAAAAACTCATTTTGGGCACTCGAAAAATGGAAAATGAATTTTGTTCAAAGAAATTGAAAACTTTCTTAGGCAACATTGTTTGCCATTCCAATATACACCCTTGTGAAAAATATGATATCATTTGGACAAACTATGCCATGAGTGTTGCCATAACAGTGGTCATTTACCTTGAAGGCCATGGATCTTCATACATGATAGCTCGTTTATGAGAACACTTTTTTAAAATAATTGCCGTATTACAAGTTTATTATTTTTCCTAGTAACTTTGTCACATATAATGACACAATGTGAAGCTTTTCCATTTTTTGTTTTTTTTTGAAATTTTCATGCCCATTTCAAAATGCGGTCAAAACGGCGGGCATGACCGTTCCTAGCTAGTGGTTGAATCTTGGAAAAGTTTTGATGTTTCTATGATTAAATAGATACTTATGTACCTAGAAATGTTTTTTGGAAAAAATAAAGAGAAAACTATGAGGAAGATGCAGTACAAATTTACCCCGCTTCCAACTGAATCGACGGAAATTTGTCTTTTTCACGAGAGGTGGATCAAAGCTTTTGACACCCAACCATTTGGTCAATTACATATTAAATATGGCCTATTATTTTATAAAATTGATTTGGTCCAATTTTACAACAAATATATGGTAGGTCCTTCACAAAAAAACTCATTTTGGGCACTCGAAAAATTGAAAATGTTTTTTTCGACCAAAGAAAATGAAAACTTCCATAGGCAACATTGTTTGCCATTCCAAGATGCATCTTTGTGCACAATATGAGAACCTTTTAACAAACTATGACATGAATGTGGCCATAAGATTGGTCACTTGGCTTGAAAGCCATGAATCTTCACACATGATTGCTCATTTCTGAGAACATTTTTAAAAAATAATTCCAGTATTACAATTTTATTATTTTTGCTGGTATGTTGGTCACATATAATGACACAATGTGAAATTTTTTAGTGTTTTTCTGATTAAATAGATACTTTTGTACCTAAAAATGTTTTTGAAAAAAATCATGAGCAAACTATGAGGCACCTGTAGTTCAAACTTGACCCACTTCCAGCTGAATCGGGGGAAATTTATCTTTTTCATGAGAGGTGGATCAAAACTTTTGACACCAAACCATTTAGTCAATTGTACATTACATATGGCCTAATAGTTGAGAAAATTAATTTGGTCCAATTTTGCAAAAAATATATGGTAGGTCCTTCACAAAAATACTCATTTTGGGCACTCGAAAAATGGAAAATGAAATTTTCGTTCAAAGAAAATGAAAACTCCATTTAGCAACATTGTTTGCCATTCCAAGATGCACACTTATGCAAAATGTGAGATCATTTTTACAAACTTTGCCATGAATTTTGACATAACATTGACTATTTGCCTTATAAGAGAAAAAACTACATAAGCTTAATTCTGATTGGTGGAATCACTTGTGGCTTGTATCGGTGACATGGCAAACATCAGTCCATCCATCCGTCCGTCCATCTGTCCATCCAACCCACACACCACACCGCACCAAACCCCTCTCTCTCTCGCTTGAACCGCACCTAACCCCTCGTGCCCTTCCTCTCTCTGTATCTCGCAGGAACCCTAGCGCTTCGCTCCTCCCTTACCGCCGCCACCACTCCCGTGCACGATCCCGGCAACCTCCGGCGTGAATCGACGGCGTCCATCACACCAATGTGTCACTCATGCTCCGCGCCTCACTCCTGTCCGACTAGATCTGGAGAGGAAGATCTATGAAATTAACCATCACACGTGTTCCTGTCCGGCTTCACAAACCCCTCCGAGATGCATGTGTAGCAGTTGTGAGAACGGCGACGACGAACGCCGCTTCTTCCTTGAACTCCATGACGTGATCCACCATTTAATTTGAATTTCGTGTTTCAAAAGCCGAACGAAACATGCAGGCTCGGCTCGACACAACGCCGTGTTCCGAAAGTCAGACGAAACTGTTCGTTTTCGCCGGAAAAAAACAACCCGTGAAAGAGAGACACACACTCAATTTCAGTTTTGCATATTCTCATTGGTGGATCCATTTGTGCCACGGATCGATGACTTGGCTAACATCCTACCGTCCGTTTGTACAGGAATCCCACATCCATGCATCCAACCCTCGTTCACGATCCATTTGTGCAGGAATCCCCCGTCCATCCATCCATCCAGAACCCTCGAACTCTCTCTCGCTCGAACCCACCCAACCCTCGTCGCCTCATCTCTCCCCACGAACTCCTCTCCCTCGCCGCCGCCCACGCCGCCGCCACCCACGCCGCCCGCTTCCGGCGAGCTCCAGCCGCACGCAGCACACTGGCAAGATCCCCTTGGTCCGCGCCTCCCTTACCTCCGTGCAGATCCGCGGCTCCCCCACTGGCTAGGGTTTTGCATCCCCTTTTGTTCGTCGGGATCCGCCACGGCAGGCCACGGCGAGGCCAGAGGTACCCGGATCCAGCACCGGTAAGCCCCTCCCCTCCTTCTTCGCCCACCATCTCCTCCTCACCTCACCTCATTTTCTCCTCCTTCTCTGCAGGTTGCCATGGGCGTGCCGGCGACGACGGTAGGAGGGGCGCACCTCCGTGGGACGGGTCACCGCCATGGAGATGGAGTCCCTTCTCCCCCACCACGCACCGGCCCCAAGGAGCCTCCTAGCGCCCCAAACCCTAGCAGAGAGAAAGGATCTGCTCCTAGTACAGCACGCCATGGAAGGTTCTTTTTTTCGTTCTGTATTTTTTTTGTTGTTTCTCTTGTCAATCTAAAATTGTTGAAGGCCCTTTTCTCACCATGATTTATTCATCTCCCCTTCCTCTGTTATGTGCAGGTTGCTCTGATGAGGAGAAGCTTCCGCTGCAGGACGTCCTCCACCCCTCCCCTGCATCCACCATGATTTGGCTCATCAATGTTTAATGTCTTGTGTTAAATCTGTACATGCCACCATGATTTCAAGATAGCATCATTTTCATGGATGAGTATATGTACACATGTGCTCTGGAGTTTTAGTTCTTCTTCTTGTGTTGTTGCACTTAGTCTATAGATACAACACCATTAGTTAGGTCCATGGATGAATGGATGGATCAACACATACATCTAGAAGTGCTAGCAAAAACAACAAAATAACCTTGTGATTGATTCTGTTCAGGCTAGCATGTGCTCTGTTAGTTTTGGAGCCAAACCATGTACTGTACGTATTAAGCTAGCTCAGGCACACAAACAGCCCGCTTGATTGATTTCTAGCTTGTTTGAAATCTGATTTTTTTGCTTGGTTTGCTGCTGGTCTGAATCTACTTACATGTTTGTCTGAATTTAATTCAGTGCAATTGTCATGTATTTCTGATTTGCCTCCGGATTCCATAGGAGTAATAGTTTAGGCGCATTTCTGGTTTCATTTTCTGTCGCACTTGTGCTGCAGTCTATAGCATCTTTGATGCGTCCATTAGTTAGTACTCCCTCCGTCCCATAATATAAGACATTTTAAAAACGTCTTACATTATGGGACGGAGTAGTAGTTAGGAGTACTATATAATACTATGTCAAACGGTGAAACAACTATTTTTTGCCATTTAAACCCAGGCCTCATCTCTGCTTCAGCCTGTGCTTGGTGACCTATTTGTGGCTGGAAAGAACAACAATAATTGGACAAGTGTCCTTGCTGAAACTGCTCTTGTCCATTGTGTTCACAAGCAATATTATACATGACGTGGTACTCATAACACGATGCATTTCTTATTCAGTGACGTGCTTCGGATACGATGTTGCCATCTTTTGTAGGGAACGAACCACTCAAGATCTGCGTTTTTAATGTCTTTTTTTGTTGTTTCTCTTGCCCAGTTTTCTACATCTGCTTTTCCTAGTGAATTTGTGTTGCTTCCAGATTTTCTTGTCTTTTTCGTTGGTTCTGATGTTTTCCTCCCATTCTCTCTTGTATCTAGTATCTAATCAGAAGCCAGCGATTTTTGTTTTCTTGGTATGCTGTGCTGATTGCGGCGTCGGCTTCTAGCCTCTTGGATCATTGCTGGACTTTGTGTCCCGTGGCTTGCGATGGATAGCAGCTTTTCCCTAGTTTCCCGCATTCACATGTGATGTGTCTTGTGTGTTTGGTAGCGGATGGAGATTTTTGGACCTTGCAATTTGCATGCATAACATCAGGAGATATTTCTATAGGAACTCCATTAGAAGCATGCTAGTATCATCTTTTGCTTTGGTTCAGCTGTCACCACCGATCTGATGTTCCTCTGTACATACTACATGCGAGCGTGTGGTGTTAGCTACTGACTAACCACGGCCTGCAGCGGCTGGGTGTTTCTTTTGGACGCAGGTGACTTGTACACGGAAATGTACGACCAGCTGGATGGTCACAATCGGCGCCGGAGAGCCTACACCTTGAAGTTGGGGTTTTTCCAACTATGTTAATTTCGTGATTGGGTAAGTGACACTCCAGGACCATGGTTGTGATGTGCTTGGTTTTGGTGGTCGTGATGTATGAACCTACTTTTCCCATTTCTTGCTATTTTATGATATCATGTCTGATTTCAATATTGGGTTGATCGAGCTGTCGATTTTCTCGCCCTCGTCATACCATAATATGTTAGTTTTTAGTCATGTATGCATCTCCATGTTAAATTGTCGTGCTTGTATTAGTTGCAATTCCACTTGAGTAAAAATGCAATTCCACTTGTGCTTGTCCAGGAGCACTTAAGTTTTAGTTAATATACTAGTAGAGACAAGCTTATCTGCCAGTGCCCAAGTAGGAGTACTCCTTACATCTGCTGTAGCAAGAACTTGTTAATCTAGAAGTACTGAATTTCAATGAGTTTCAGTAATAAGTGCACTTCTTGCTACTGATGCTAGCAAGTGCTCGCTTGCACTAGTTGCTAGCAGTAGTAGCAAGTGCACTTGACACAAACTTTTTGTTGGGTAGTAGCAACTTTCTGTGCAAATATGGGTTTCAAGATTCAGTATCCAACTATAGTGTATCGCTGTAGTTTCAGCAGTTCCAGTACTCATGGTCTTGTTGTAGTTTAAGTACTCTTCTTGCTGTAGTTACAGTAAATGTGCAGTTTCCAAGTTTGGATATGTTGCATGCTATTTGTGTACACGGAATTTGTTGTCAATTCTTGCTTATATGCTATTGGATCGCTCATTGGCTACTGTTTTGTTCTTATTTTTTTGCATAGGTGAAGTGCTAAGCCAAGTGTGAAGCCGTGAAGCCTATCAGCAAAGAGTAGCAGATTATGTATTGTGATAGTAGGCAGTAGTAGGCATATTTGAGTTGTCGTAGTGTAAAGATTGTAATAGACTAATTTAGTGTTGTTTTGGACGAATTTCATTTGCTCCTTGATCTGTTCGAAATATTGATTTCGTATGTGATTCGAATACCTGACAAGGGGGACCCACTTATGAAAATTGTTTCACAAATTTCGAAATTTATGATGTGTGGGTTCTAATTATGAGGTCAACATGACATGTGGGACCAATTTGACTAGTGGGACTAGTACCAAAATAAACTGGCCAAAAAAAGAAAATCAAACGACCCAAAAAAGTAAAGGGCCATGGCCTAAAAATTAAAAAGACTAAAATGTTGGGCTTGGCCCATGTAACTGATCAAAATTGGCAGGGAAAAAGATATTATAAATGGGCTGAATTGTTGGGCTTGGCCCATGTAAAGCACCGAACTGGATCGGGCTGATTCTGATCAATGACCAATTCACTTGGTCATAATTTTGCCACATCAGTTTGCCACGTTGGATCCGACGTGGCCCGGGGAGGCTGCTAGTGACCAAAACAATTGGTCGTAAAACCAACGATCTTTTACATATCACAAGAAAGGTCGTTAAGTTTCATTAAAGACGGCCAACTTTTGACCAACTGTTTTTGGTCACAAAAAGGTCAAAAATGAAAAACAATGACCATTCAGCGACCAATATTGATGGTCGCAAGTTAGCATATTTCTTGTAGTGGTCATACGTGCTTGCGACAAGAACTTGCATGGCATCTTTTATCCTACCCTCCTGTGGCAGCGGGGTCCTATTGGAAACTAAGGGATATTAAGGCCTCCTTTTAAAAGAGAACCGGAACAAAGCATTAACACATGGTGAATACATAAACTCCTCAAACAATGGCAATCACCGAAAATAATCCCAATTATTGTCACCTTGGGGTATGCGGATCATGACACGTAATAGGTGCATACAACTTGCAAGATAGGATCCAAATCAATCTTATATTCGTGAAAACATAATATGTTCAGATCTGAAATCATGGCACTCGGGCCCTAGTGAAAAACATTAAGCATAGGAAAGTCATAGCAACATCAATCTCAGAACATAGTGGATACTAGGGATCAAGCCCTATCAAACTTAACTCGATTACATGATCAATCTCATCCAATCCCACCACCGTCCAGCAAGCCTACAAAGGAATTACTCACTCCCGGTGGTGAGCATCATGGCGGTGTTGATCGAGAAGGGTTGGTGATGACGACGGCGACGATTCCCCTCTCCGGAGCCCCAAACGGACTCCAGATCAGCCCTCCCGAGGAAGAACAGGAGGTGGCGGTGGCTCCGTCTTGTTAAACGCGATGAAAACTTCTCTCTGATTTTTTTCTCCGAAGATGTGATTTTATAGGACTGGAATTAGGGTCGGAGGAGCCACGAGGGCCCCACAAGCCATCAGGGCACGACCTAGGGGGGTCGCGCCCTGATGTGTGCTGGCCCCCTGGCACCCCCTCTGGCAAGTCTTCACTCCATATTTCATTATAATTCTCAAAAATAATTCACAAAAAGTTTCATCCAATTCTGAGAACTTTTATTTCTACACAAAAATAACACCAAGATAGTTATGCTGAAAACAACGTTGGAGACGTATCAACTCCCCCAAGTCAAAATCATGCAAATTAGAGGTCAAAACTAGAGCAAAAGTGTTTGGAAAAGTAGATACGTTGGAGACGTATCAACTCCCCCAAGCTTAACTCGTTGCTTGTCCTCAAGCAATTCAGTTGACAAACTGAAAGTGATAAAGAAAACTTTTACAAAGTCTTTTGTTCTCGTCGTTATACACATGCTTAGCTAGTGTTCAAGTTTTCAGCATAAATCATAAATGACCACATCCATGATAGCAATTAGGCATCATATCAACTCATGGCAATACATAACCAACTAGCAAGAAAATAATAAGATATCTCACATGCCAACAACTTATCAAAATGATCATGATATAATGTGGTGACGTGGTATTTCGCTAGCCCTTTCTGAGACAGCAAAACATAAATGCAGAGCACCTCTGAGGTTCAAGCAGCGACTAAACATTATAATTCAGAACATGAAAGATCCAGTCATGCTCGTATCCAACATTAATTAGACTTAATGCATAAGTATGACAATAGTGCTCTCCGGTCTGGTGCTTTTAATAAGAGGATGATGACTCAGCATAAACATAAATAGATAGGCCCTTCGCAGAGGGAAGCCTTGATTTGCAGAGGTGCCAGAGCTCAAGTTTTAAAATAGAAACGGAATATAGTTTTGAGTGGTGCACTTTTCCTGTCGACGATACGACAAAGGTTTTCAATATCTTCCATGCTAAACTCATTATTGGCGGTTCCCAAACAGAATAGTAAAGTTTACTCCTATCCACCATCCATACACAAACCATGGCTAACCGAATCAACGGATGCCTGCCAACATATCAACTGTCCCAAGGAGTTTTGTTTAATTAATTATGATTATGCAGGACTGGGCATCCTTTTACTAGCCTCTCTCGTGCAATAACGGCGAATAAACGACCGTCTTGAGAATAACTCACTTAGCATGGAAAATACTGACCGCCTCGTCACTCCATGAGCGAGATGCGTGCACAAAATAGATGTTTATTTGAATGTTTAGAGATGGCACATGCAAATTTACTTGGAACGGTGGGGTAATACCGAATATAGGTAGGTATGGTGGACTCATGTGGAATAACTTGGTTTAAAGGTTTTGGATGCACAAGCAGCATTTCCGCTTAGTACAGGTGAAGGCTGGCAATAGGTTAGGAAGCGACCAGCTAGAGAGCGAAAACGGTCATAGGCATGCATTGCGAATAATTAATATTGGACATAGCATGAGTAGGATATGAACACTCTGAATTTAAACATCGTGAAGGCTGCATTGGTTTTGAATCAACTACATGTTTGCACATGGGCCAAGTCAAGCCACCTATATTTCTCAGAGGGAAATACCATACTACCATACCACATCACAATAATTTTAATGCATGTTGACCTATAAGATAAATCATTATTCGCTACTAGCTATTTAAGCATGGCATGAGAAGCTATAATCTCTAATTGTCATCATGAACATGTTCACTCATAATATACTGAATCCAGATCGAACGAGCTAAACATATTTACAAAAATGGAAAACAAGAAGAGTTCATACCAGCTTCCCTTGCCACAATCACTTCATCAAATATCGTCATTATTGCCTTTCACTTGCATGACCGAATGATGTGATAATAATAATAGTGCAAGAATACCGTGGACCGAGCTGGAATCTGCAAGGCGGTTTTGGACAAAGGAGAAGACAAGGTAATATTGGCTCTCTGTTAGATCGACGGTAAAGCATATAGGAGCCACTCAACATTTTCATCGTGGTCTTCTCCTTTCAAGGACTCAACAAAAAGAAAAGAAATTCAGAGAAACACACTGAAATATTTTTGGAGTTTTTGTTTTTCTCACGCAAGCAAATAAACTAAGGGAAAACAAGAACGAGAAAAACTATTTACATGGGAAAGCTCCCAACATGCAAAGGAAATCTTTTTGGGTTTTCTAGTACTAAGATAATTAAAACATGAAATGGAAACTAAAAAGAAGCGAGAAATATTTTTGGTTTTTCCAAAGTTTTTCAAACACACAAGAAGAAAGCAGAAAAATAAAACTAATATGGATATACAATGCAAGAGGATGAACACCGACAATTTATATGGAGTGTGCGAACATGAATGTAATGTCGGTGATAAATGCGTACTCCCCCAAGCTTAGGCGGTTGCCTAACTTGGTGATCACCACTGATAATAGCCATCAGGTCCGGGAAAGTGTTTCTGCTGGGTCACCTGAGCATCCCATGCCTGGGCCTCGGCCTCCGCAGCAGCCAGCTCATTCCGGTAAGTAGCTATATCTTCTGGCATTATTCTGTATCCGTGCCTGGCATGATAGTTAAACAAAGAAGGTGCAGCCAAAGGAATAATATCGCAAGTTATCTCGCTATACACCAAGTTGTAACGAATATGATGCGGTGTTCGTGGTTCCTCAAGAAATTGGTGTTCTACCATAGATTGGTGATCAAGATAAACCTTAGGCAACAAATAATCAGTAGGGCGTATAGCCACTTCAAAATGAGTTGCCAAGCGAGTGGCGTAAATACCACCATGATTCTTGCCTTTGTTTTAGTTAAGATTTAATCGACGCACAACAATAGCTCCTAAGTCGTTAGTGTTATCACCATAAAGTGCACGGCATAGAATAGCAAGGCTAGGGGCACTGAGGCCACCACCATGTTCCATGGCAGTTATGCATTTCCCGATAAATAGAGAAAAATAGTGCACAGAAGGAAATTACAAACTAGTAGCTCTAGCATGTGATACGCCCCTAGTTTCTCCCACAGTTAAGGTTTGGAGGAAATCCTCACACTCCTCGGGTTTAGGTCCACGCATTCCCCCATCAAAAGGAAGAAAACATATTTCACAAAATTCATGTAGCTAGAGGCAATTCATAATGGGTGGCGTAACGATCGAAACGTACTATGGCAGCACCGGGCGTATTTTCGAAGAAAAAGTTTTGCACGACGGAATTGGTAAGGAGATAGTATTGGTCACACACATCTACGAGGAAGTTGGTCAGCTCGGCATTTGCAATGAATTGCGTGAACTCTTCATAGAAACCCGCTTCGCTCATGAAGGGTGTATGTGGCCATTCGCATGGCCTAACCTCCGTGTTGCGAATAAGGTTGATATCTTGGTCCTGAGTTCTCCTAGCAACTCGCTAGGGGCTTCGGCGTGAAGAACATTTCCTCCAGAAATTTATTTTCCTAAGCACAAATTTCTGAAATTTTTGAGCCACAAATTTATGTCAATAAAACTTCACAAGATTGAGAGTAACTACTCATATGGATGCCTAGAAGCCATATCAAGCATTCATACTCCTTTGAACTCAAAGAATTCAACATGCAAGCTCATTTTCTGTAGCACCAAGTGCAGCACATTATGCAAAATATAAACCACTAAAACAAAAACTAATTGGAGGAATGGAGGAGTCACATACCAAGGAAAAATTCCTCAAAACAGTTTCGGAAACGGAGTTCCGAGCAAAGAGATCGAAAATTTCACATTCTGGGAGAAGAACACGGGAGAGAGATGGCTAGAACTTTTTTGCTGGAGGTAGGAGAGAGTGTGGGACGAAGGGATAAGGCAGGAAGCCCCTGTGGACCCCACAAGCCATTAGGGTGCGGCCTAGGGGGGCGCGCCCTGATGTGTGGTGCCACACAGGTGCAGTCCCCTGTGGTTATTTTTATGCCAATTTTTTTTATTCCAGAAAAATTCATGTTAAAATTTGGTGGCAATCAGAGACTTTTTATTTTTGGGGTTTTTTACATCTGTGTCCCTCATTCCTTAGCTGTACTCATCCATCCCCATGCTCTTAAAATTTGCTCACTTTTCCCCAGTGTCTTGTCCAAAACCCTCATGAAAGGTCACAACGGAGGATGCCGTCGATTCAATGGTTTGACCCTTAACTCTGACTAGTGGGGCCGCGTCGTAAGGGCAACTCCAAATCGTACGCCCACGTCCGCTTGGGGCAAAACGGACAGACGGGCCGTCACTCGTGGCGGCGTCCAACCTACCCCCACCGCCCAAAGTAAATGCGCACACGTGGTGGGGCCCGGTCGTGAGCCACCCACCTTCGTGTCATCGTCCTACCTTAAGTGGAAACCCGTGGACCGGCCAGTCACACCCCACATAGTAGCTTCCGCTTCCAAAGCCAATCCTGCCCCCTCCACCCCCGACAGTTTCTAGAAACCCTAGCCCGCCGCCGTCGCCATGACCTGGCCGTGGTCCGGGAAGGGGAAGCACGGCCATGAGGCCGGCTCATCCTCTGGTAGGCGCCGCTCCGGTCGCTCTAGGAGCCCACCACCACCACAGCCGCCACCGCCCCCTGCTCTGTCCGCTCCGCCTGCATTTGCAATTGGTCCGCCGGCCGCCCCGCAGCGCACGCGCCCGTACGTCGGCACGGAAATATGATGGAAGTACTGGGCGACGGCGACGCCATTGCCGTGGGGAGATGCCCACCTCCCGAACAACTGACATCTGTCCGTGGATCGGGTTCCAATCCCCCCGGTGCCGATGAGCGGCCGCGCTCGCCGTGAGGAGATCGACTGACGTCGCGCGTGCCTGCCTCCGGATGTCCTCCACGACCCAAGGTACGGCATCAACTCGCCGCTGTGGGATACGTGGCTCCACGATGAGCACGACCTGCGGCGGCAGTCTTTTTTTGCCGGTCGTCCACCTAGCCCACGGCGACGACGTGCTGCTAGCCCGCCCCAATTGCGCGGTCGTAGGCGTGTCCGCTGCCTCACCCTAACACCATCTCCGTCCCCGTCACCACCACCTTCGATGACCGAGCAGGAGGAGGCCGAGCTCATTAGGCGTGTCATGGAGGAATCCACGCGCACGCACGACGAGCGTCAATGGACGGACATGGAGAGGGCGTTGGCCCTCTCTGCGGCCGGCGGCCATCCCTGAGCTGGAGATGGCCGTCGTCATCAAGGAGGAGGTGAAGGAGGAGGTGGCGGAGGAGCCGTCCCTTGTGGCGTGGAACCCCCGGCTGGTGGGCCAGTCGTGGGGATGGTCGGCAACTGCGTCGGAGATGGCCGACGCGCTGGCTGTCCAGCCGTGGGTACCCACGCCGCTGCGGTCACCCGAACCGGAGCAGGATCCATGGGAGGAGGTGTTGCAGGCACCGCAAGCGCCTCCGGCCTGGCAGGGGCCGCCAGCCCACCTTTGGCAGCCGCCTCCCTACGTCGACCTCACCAGCGATGACGACGAGTAGGACGGTGCTCCTAAAGACGGCAGCGGCTTCACCGGCGGGCGAAGTTGTCTATATTTTACATGTGTTATATTTTTATTTGTGTTTTTATATTAGTTGCTACTGGCATTGTGTATAATGCACTAGAACTATCGCCGGCCTCTGTGGTCGGCATTGATGTTTAATTAAAGCTAATGTATGGTGATGTGATGTGATGTGATATGATGTGACCGGTATCACACCCGTGCCAGACTGAATAGCAGAGTTAGAACCCAACCAAATATGATTCTTATATTATCTTACCGAAAAGTTTGATAGGGTTAGGCAGATGCCCCATTGTCGGTGTCAAAACCGGCGGATCTCGCGTAGGGGGTCCCGAGCTGTGAGTCTAGGATCGATGGTAACAAAGGGATGAAGGAGACGATGTTTACCCAGGTTCGGGCCCTCCTATGGAGGTAAAACCCTACGTCCTGCTCGATTATATTGATGGTATGAAGGTTACAGAGTTGATCTACCTCGAGATTGTTGGAAATATGCCCTAGAGGCAATAATAAATTAGTTATTATTATATTTCCTTGTTCATGATAATCGTTTATTATCCATGCTATAATTGTATTGATTGGAAACTCAAATACATGTGTGGGTACATAGACAACACTGTGTCCCTAGTAAGCCTCTAGTTGACTAGCTCGTTGATCAAAAGATGGTGAAGGTTTCCTAGCCATAGACATGAGATGTCATTTGATAACGGGATCACATCATTAGGAGAATGATGTGATGGACAAGACCCAAACTACGAACGTAGCATATGATCGTGTCAGTTTATTGCTATTGTTTTCTGCATGTCAAGTATCTGTTCCTATGACCATGAGATCATGCAACTCCCTGACATCGGAGGAGTACCTTGTGTGTATCAAACGTCGCAACGTAACTGGGTGACTATAAAGGTGCTCTACAGGTATCTCCGAGGGTGTCTGTTGGGTTGGCATGGATCAAGACTGGGATTTGTTACTCCGTGTGACGGAGAGGTATCTCAGGGCCCACTCGGTAATACAACATCACAATGAGCCTTGCAAGCAATGTGACTAAAGTGTTAGCCACGAGATCTTGTATTACGGAACGAGTAAAGAGACTTGCCGGTAACGAGATTGAACTAGGTATAGAGATACCGACGATCAAATCTCGGGCAAGTAACATACCGAAGAACAAAGGGAACAGCATACGGGATTAACTGAATCCTTGACATAGAGGTTCGACCGATAAAGATCTTCGTAGAATATGTAGGAGCCAATATGGGCATCCAGGTCCCGCTATTGGTTATTGGCCGTAGAGGTGTCTCGGTCATGTCTACATAGTTCTCGAACCCGCAGGGTCTACACACTTAACGTTTGGTGACGATTAGTATAGTTGAGTTATTTTGTTGGTGACCGAAGGTTGTTCGGAGTCCCGGATAAGATCCCGGACATGACGAGGATCTCCGGAAGAGTCCGGAGGTAAAGATTGATATATGTGTGATAATAGTGTTTTGATCTCCGGAAGAGTTTCGGAATTCACCGGAAGGGGTTCCGGATGTTTACCGAAGTGTTCGGGTGCAGCAACACTTTATATGAGCCAAAGGGGTAAAGCCCACGAGGTATTGGAAAGTGAAAAAGGAAGTTTTGCTGCTGCCTTAAGCGGTACTACCGCTGGTAAGGCAGTACTACCGCGTAAGCGGTACTACCGCTTGTGTGAAGCGGTACTACCGCATAAGCGGTACTACCGCTTGGGTGAAGCGGTACTACCGCTCAAGCGGTACTACCGCTTGTGCGCGGTACTGCAGGGATCCGAGTTGGACTCTTTCCCTGCGGGCCAAACCGACCTTGTGCGGGCAAAACCGACCTGGAGGAGGCTTTTACTCCAAGTTTAGACCCCAAGACTCAACATATAAATAGAGGGGCAGGGCTAGCACACGGGATACATCAAGATTTCCCAAGCCGTGTGTCGGCAACCCTAACCCTCTAGTTCTCCCGTCATAATCTCCGTAGTGCTTGACGAAGCCCTGCAGAGATTGTTCCTCACCACCATCACCACGCCGTCGTGCTGCCGGAACTCATCTACTACTTCATCATCGCTCGCTGGATCGAGGAGGTGAAGGCGTCATCAAGCCGTACGTGTGTTGAACGCGGAGGTGCCGTCCGTTCGGCACTAGTTCGTGATCGGATCGAGGGATGACTTGCGATTTGGATCGCGGAGACGTTCGACTACATCAACCGCATTTCTTAACGCTTCCGCTTAGCGATCTACAAGGGTATGTAGATTCACTCTCCCTCTCGTAGATGCTCATCACCATGGATAGATCTTGTGTGCGCGTAGGAAAATTTTTGTTTCCCATGCAGCGTTCCCCAACAATGGTATCAGAGCTAGGTCTATGCGTAGATGAGATCTCGAGTAGAACACAAACGAGTTGTGGGCGTGGGTGTATACATATTGCTTGCCGTTACTAGTTGATACTTGATTCGGCGGTATTGTGAGATGAAGTTGCTCGGACCAACATTACTCGTACGCTTACGAGAGACCGGTTCCTTCAACTGACATGTAACTTCGTTGCATAAAGATGGCTAGCGGGTGTCTGTCTCTCTCACTTTAGTTGAATCGATTTCATTGAAGAGGGTTCTTTTAGAAGATCAAAAAGCAATCACTACACCACGTTGTGGTTTTGCGTAGGTAAGAACGGTTCTTGCAAACCCGTAGCAGCCACGTAAAATTTGCAACAACAATTAGAGGACGTCTAACTTGTTTTTGCAGGGTATGTTGTGATGTGATATGGCCAATTACATGATGAGATATATGTGATGTATGAGATGATCATGTGTTGTATAGAATATCACGACTTGCATGTCGATGAGTACGGCAACTGGCAGGAGCCATAGAGTTGTCTTTAATTATTTTCGCCGTTTTGCTTTACTTTATCGCTATGAGTTAGCAATAGTCGTGGAAGCAACAGTCGGCGCGACAACCTCATGGCGACACGTTGATGGAGATCAAGATGATGGAGATCATGGTGTCATGCCGGTGACGATGGAGATCATGCCGGTGCTTTGAAGATGGAGATCAAAAGCACAAGTTCATGGCCATATCATGTCACTTATGATTTGCATGTGATGTTAATCCTTTTATGCATCTTATTTTTCTTAGGACGACGGTAGCATTATAAGGTGATCCCTCACTTAAATTTCAAGATAAAATTGTGTTCTCCCCGAGTGTGCGGCGTTGCAAAAGTTCGTCGTTTCGAGACACCACGTGATGATCGGGTGTGATAGACTCTACGTTCACATACAACGGGTGCAAGCCAGTGTTGCACATGCGGAACACTCGGGTTAAACTTGACGAGCCTAGCATGTACAGACATGGCCTCGAAACACACGGGACCGAAAGGTCGAACATGAGTCATATAGTAGATATGATCAACATGAAGATGTTCACCATTGAAACCACCTCAACTCACGTGATGATCGGACTTGAGTTGGTGGATTTGGATCATGTTACACTCGAATGACCGGAGGGATGTCAATTTGAGTGGGAGTTTTTAAGTAATATGATTAACTAAACTCATTATCTAGAACAATAGTCTAAGTTGTCTTTGCTATATTTATGTTGTAGATCATGGCTCGCGCAGTAGCACCCCTGAATTTTAATGCGTTCCTAGAGAAAGCTAAGTTGAAAGATGATGGAAGTAACTTTGTGGACTGGGCCTGTAATCTAAGGATTATCCTTACGGCTTCCCAGAAGGCTTATGTCCTTGATGCACTGCTTGGTGATCCACCCGCTCCAGTTGAGTCTCTAGACGTTGTGAACGCCTGGCAGGCTCGTTCTGAAGATTACACAATAGTTCAATGTGCAATATTGTATGGCTTAGAACCGGGACTTCAAAGACGTTTTGAACGTCATGGAGCATATGAGATGTTCCAGGAGTTGGAGTTTATCTTTAAGAAGAATGCCCAGATCGAGAGATATGAGATCTCCGATAAGTTCTATGCTTGCAAGATGAAGGAGAACGGGTCTATCAGTGATCACGTACTCAGAATGTCTGGGTACTCCACCCGTCTGGCTGAATTGGGGATACCCCTTCCGCCAGAGGCTATCACTGACAGAGTTCTTCAATCATTGCCACCTAGCTACAAGAGCTTCGTGTTGAACTATAACATGCACGGGATGAACAAGTCAGTCGCCGAGCTGTTTGCGATGCTGAAAGCCACTGAGTCTGAAATTCAGAAGGAGCATCAAGTGTTGATGGTCAATAAAACCACTAGTTTCAAGAAAAATGGCAAGGGTAAGAAGGGTAACTCCAAGAAGAGTGGCAAAGCAGTTGCTCCTCTCATGAAGAAACCCAAGGCTGGACCCAAACCAGAAACTGTGTGCTTTCATTGCAAGGGAACTGGACACTGGAAGCGGAACTGCCCCAAGTATTTGGCTGACAAGAAGGCGGCCAACAACAAACAAGGTATATATGATATACATGTTATTGATGTGTACCTTACCAACTCTCGTTGTAGTGCCTGGGTATTTGATACCGGTGCGGTTGCTCATATTTGCAACTCAAAACAGGAACTGCAGAATAGACGGAGGCTGGCAAAGGACGAAGTGACGATGCGCGTGGGAAATGGTTCCAAGGTTGATGTGATCGCCGTCGGCACGCTCGCTCTTCGATTACCATCGGGATTAGTGATGAACCTGAATAATTGTTATTTAGTGCCTGCGTTAAGCATGAACATTATATCTGGATCTTGTTTATTGCGAGACGGTTACTCATTTAAATCAGAGAATAATGGTTGTTCTATTTATATGAGTAATATCTTTTATGGTCATGCACCCAATGTGAGGGGTTTATTCTTATTGAATTTCGATAGTAATGATACACATGTTCATAACATTGATGCCAAAAGATGTAGAATTGATAATGATAATACCACTTTCTTGTGGCACTGCCGTTTAGGTCATATTGGCGTAAAACGCATGAGGAAGCTCCATGCTGATGGACTTTTGGAGTCACTTGATTTTGAATCACTTGACACATGTGAGCCATGCCTCATGGGCAAGATGACTAAAACACCGTTCTCTGGAACAATGGAACGGGCAAGTGACTTATTGGAAATCATACATACTGATGTGTGCGGTCCGATGAGTATTGAGGCGCGCGGTGGTTATTGTTACTTTCTCACCTTCACTGATGACTTAAGTAGATATGGGTATATTTACTTAATGAAACACAAGTCTGAAACATTTGAAAAGTTCAAACAATTTCAGAGTGAAGTTGAGAATCATCGTAACAAGAAGATTAAATTCCTACGATCTGATCAAGGAGGAGAATATCTGAGTTATGAGTTTGGCAGTCACTTAAGACAATGTGGAATTGTTTCACAACTAACACCGCCTGGAACACCACAGCGTAATGGTGTGTCCGAACGTCGTAATCGAACCTTATTGGATATGGTGCGATCTATGATGTCTCTTGCCGATTTGCCACTATCGTTTTGGGGTTATGCATTAAAGACAACTGCATTCACTTTAAATAGGGCACCATCGAAATCCGTTGAGACGACGCCATATGAACTTTGGTTTGGCAAGAAGCCAAAGCTGTCGTTTCTTAAAGTTTAGGGATGTGATGCTTATGTCAAAAAGCTTCAGCCTGAAAAGCTGGAACCCAAAGCGGAGAAATGCGTCTTCATAGGATACCCAAAAGAGACAGTTGGGTATACCTTCTACCTCAGATTTGAAGGCAAAGTGTTTGTCGCTAAAAACGGAACGTTTCTTGAGAAAGAGTTTCTCTCGAAAGAATTGAGTGGGAGGAAGATAGAACTTGATGAGGTTGTTGAACCTTTACTTCAACCTGAAAGTAGCGCAGCGCAGAAAGATGTTTCTGTAGAGCCTACAACAGCTGAAGAGGAAGTTAATGATGATGATCATGAAGCTTTGGATCAAGTTGCTATCGAACCTCGTCGGTCGACAAGGACGCGTACTGCTCCTGAGTGGTACGACAACCCTGTCTTAGAGGTCATGTTGTTAGACAACGATGAACCTACGAGCTATGGAGAAGCGATGATGGGCCCGGATTCCGAGAAGTGGTTAGAGGCCATGAAATCCGAGATGGGATCCATGTATGAAAACAAAGTGTGGACTTTGGAAGTATTACCTGAAGGGTGTAAGGCCATTCAGAACAAATGGATCTTTAAGAGGAAGACGGACGCAGACGGTAATGTCACCGTCTATAAAGCTCGACTTGTGGCAAAGGGTTTTTCACAAGTTCAAGGAGTTGAATACGATGAGACCTTCTCACCCGTAGCGATGCTTAAGTCCGTCAGAATCATGTTAGCAATAGCTGTCTTTTTCGATTATGAAATTTGGCAGATGGATGTCAAAACAACGTTCCTTAACGGTTTCCTTAAGGAAGAGTTGTATATGATGCAACCAGAAGGTTTTGTCGATCCAGAGAATGCTGACAAAGTTTGCAAACTCCAGCGATCCATTTATGGACTAGTGCAAGCATCTCGGAGTTGGAATCTTCGCTTTGATGAGGTGATCAAAGCGTTCGAGTTTATACAAGTTTACGGAGAAGCTTGTATTTACAAGAAAGTGAGTGGGAGCTCTATAGCGTTTCTAATATTATATGTGGATGACATATTGCTGATTGGAAACAATATAGAAATGTTGGAAGGCATGAAGGAATATTTGAACAAGAGTTTTTCAATGAAGGACCTAGGAGAAGCTGCTTTCATATTAGGCATCAAGATCTATAGAGATAGATCGAGACGCTTAATAGGACTTTCACAAAGCACATACCTTGACAAAGTTTTGAAGAAGTTCAAAATGGATCAGTCCAAGAAGGGGTTCTTGCCTGTATTGCAAGGTGTGAAGTTGAGTAAGACTCAATGCCCAGTGACTGCAGAAGATAGAGAAAAGATGAGTGTCATCCCCTATGCTTCAGCCATAGGCTCTATCATGTATGCAATGCCGTGCACAAGACCCGATGTCAGCCTTGCCATAAGTATGGTCGGAAGGTTTCAAAGTGATCCAGGAATGGAACACTGGACGGCGGTCAAGAATATCCTGAAGTACCTGAAAAGGACTAAGGACATGTTTCTCGTTTATGGAGGTGATCAAGAGCTCGTCGTAAAGGGTTACGTCGATGCAAGCTTTGACACTGATCCGGATGACTCTAAATCACAAACCGGATACGTATTTATTCTTAATGGGGGTGCGGTTAGCTGGTGCAGTTCCAAGCAAAGCGTGGTAGCTGATTCTACATGCGAAGCGGAGTACATCGCTGCCTCGGAGGCGGCGAAGGAAGGTGTCTGGATGAAGGAGTTCATGACAGATCTTGGAGTAGTGCCTAGTGCGCTTAACCCAATGACTCTGTTTTGTGATAATACTAGTTCCATTGCTCTAGCCAAGGAACCAAGATTTCACAATAGGACCAGACACATAAAGCGACGTTTCAATTCCATCCGCGATTACATCAAGGAGGACGACATAAATATTTGCAAAGTACACACGGATCTGAATGTTGCAGATCCGATGACTAAACCTCTTCCAAGGTCTAAACATGAACAACACCAGAACTGCAAGGGTGTTCGATTCATTACAATGTAAATCACATAGTGATGTGAACTAGATTATTGACTCTAGTGCAAGTGGGAGACTGTTGGAAATATGCCCTAGAGGCAATAATAAATTAGTTATTATTATATTTCCTTGTTCATGATAATCGTTTATTATCCATGCTATAATTGTATTGATTGGAAACTCAAATACATGTGTGGGTACATAGACAACACTGTGTCCCTAGTAAGCCTCTAGTTGACTAGCTCGTTGATCAAAAGATGGTGAAGGTTTCCTAGCCACAGACATGAGATGTCATTTGATAACGGGATCACATCATTAGGAGAATGATGTGATGGACAAGACCCAAACTACGAACGTAGCATATGATCGTGTCAGTTTATTGCTATTGTTTTCTGCATGTCAAGTATCTGTTCCTATGACCATGAGATCATGCAACTCCCTGACATCGGAGGAGTACCTTGTGTGTATCAAACGTCGCAACGTAACTGGGTGACTATAAAGGTGCTCTACAGGTATCTCCGAGGGTGTCTGTTGGGTTGGCATGGATCAAGACTGGGATTTGTTACTCCGTGTGACGGAGAGGTATCTCAGGGCCCACTCGGTAATACAACATCACAATGAGCCTTGCAAGCAATGTGACTAAAGTGTTAGCCACGAGATCTTGTATTACGGAACGAGTAAAGAGACTTGCCGGTAACGAGATTGAACTAGGTATAGAGATACCGACGATCAAATCTCGGGCAAGTAACATACCGAAGAACAAAGGGAACAGCATACGGGATTAACTGAATCCTTGACATAGAGGTTCGACCGATAAAGATCTTCGTAGAATATGTAGGAGCCAATATGGGCATCCAGGTCCCGCTATTGGTTATTGGCCGTAGAGGTGTCTCGGTCATGTCTACATAGTTCTCGAACCCGCAGGGTCTACACACTTAACGTTTGGTGACGATTAGTATAGTTGAGTTATTTTGTTGGTGACCGAAGGTTGTTCGGAGTCCCGGATAAGATCCCGGACATGACGAGGATCTCCGGAAGAGTCCGGAGGTAAAGATTGATATATGTGTGATAATAGTGTTTTGATTTCCGGAAGAGTTCCGGAATTCACCGGAAGGGGTTCCGGATGTTTACCGAAGTGTTCGGGTGTAGCAACACTTTATATGAGCCAAAGGGGTAAAGCCCACGAGGTATTGGAAAGTGCAAAAGGAAGTTTTGCTGCTGCCTTAAGCGCTACTACCACTGGTAAGGCAGTACTACCGCGTAAGCGGTACTACCGCTTGTGTGAAGCGGTACTACCGCATAAGCGGTACTACCGCTTGGGTGAAGCGGTACTACCGCTCGTGAGCGGTACTACCGCTTGTGCGCGGTACTGCAGGGATCCGAGTTGGACTCTTTCCCTGCGGGCCAAACCGACCTTGTGCGGGCAAAACCGACCTGGAGGAGGCTTTTACTCCAAGTTTAGACCCCAAGACTCAACATATAAATAGAGGGGCAGGGCTAGCACACGGGATACATCAAGATTTCCCAAGCCGTGTGTCGGCAACCCTAACCCTCTAGTTCTCCCGTCATAATCTCCGTAGTGCTTGGCGAAGCCCTGCAGAGATTGTTCCTCACCACCATCACCACGCCGTCGTGCTGCCGGAACTCATCTACTACTTCATCATCGCTCGCTGGATCGAGGAGGTGAAGGCGTCATCAAGCCGTACGTGTGTTGAACGCGGAGGTGCCGTCCGTTCGGCACTAGTTCGTGATCGGATCGAGGGACGACTTGCGATTTGGATCGCGGAGACGTTCGACTACATCAACCGCGTTTCTTAACGCTTCCGCTTAGCGATCTACAAGGGTATGTAGATTCACTCTCCCTCTCGTAGATGCTCATCACCATGGATAGATCTTGTGTGCGCGTAGGAAATTTTTTGTTTCCCATGCAGCGTTCCCCAACAGAGATCGACTAGCTAAATCCCTAGATGAGTTTCTCTGTCCTACAATCTAAAACCCTCCCGGTTTATTTAGACACCGGGGGGTACCTAGGGTTTACACATGACAAGACTCCTGCCGAGAACGGTGACGTCGATTCCCTCATCTTGACTTGGAGTGCATGATGCGCCTTCGGGACTTCCTTCTAGAACACAGGGTCTCGATGTATCCGGCGCTCCCGCGATAGTCAGAGTCCGGCCCACCAAGCCGGCCTAGTGAGAGACAGGCCAGCGGCCCGAGGACCCCTTAGTCCAGGACTCCCTCAGTAGCCCCCGAACTAGCCCCCAACGCCAAGGGTCTCAGCTTGGGCAGCTCTGCTTGATCAGAGTCTTCGGCTTGCGGGGTGAGTTCTTCTTCCCATTAAAGATCAGTTAATTCCTGTTCGGTTTCCGATCACACGATAGCCCGAACACCAAGAGCTGTTCGGTCCCGAAGGCCAAACGTCAAAGTGTAAACAGTGTTTTTTTCTGACAACCTTTCTGACGAAGGGTCGTGGCCTACCATGACCGCTTAACCAGCTACGAAAACTCGATTCGCGGTTCGAGGCCGTTTTTACATTAGCACGACTCATCAATGTATAGATCGTGCTCCGTTTCACACGGAATATGATTAGCATCCCAAGTTCCTTTTGCGCGTGCATAACGGTACACACGTCTTGGGAAGCGGAGAGATTTGCGGCGTAGTAGAGGGAGGTTAATCGGTGTTACGCCCCATAAAAAGGGTAAAAACCCCAAGGCCTATTCATGCTTCCCATTCGCATCCTCTGGTTTCCCAATCTTCCCAAGCTCCGAGAGCCCAGATCCAGTTCTTCCTCGACTTCCCCTCCAAGCCTAGCCATGGCAGTTTCAGGCTCCATGGGCAACTGGGTGGCCTCCGCGGTCACCGACCAGGATATCCGGGAGCTAAAGCTCGCCGGCTACCTCCCCGCCAACGTCTTCCATCACGCTCCAGAGGCGAAGCAAGTCGTCCCCACCCCTAAGCCAGGTGAAAGGGTGGTCTTCGTCCCCCATTTCATCCGGGGACTGAGCTTCCCGCTCCACCCCTTTGTCAGGGGCCTCATGTTCTTCTACGGGTTGGACTTCCATGATCTTCCCCCGAACTCTTTCATGCATATTTCGGCTTTCATAATCCTCTGCGAAGCCTTCCTGCGGGTCGAGCCGCACTTCGGCCTGTGGCTCAAGGTCTTCAACGTCAAGTCGAAGATAGTCACGGGCGAGCACGTAGACTGCGGAGGGGCGGTAATCAGCAAGCTCCCACGCGTTGAGTGGCCAACTGGCACCTTCATCGATACAATCAAGATCTGGCAAAAGGAGTGGTTCTACATCACCGAACCAAGAGATGAGAGCTGGGCTGCGCCTGCCGAGTTTAGATCCGGACCCCCTACGAGATTGACCTCGTGGCTCAGGAAGGGCCTTGACTGGGGGTCGGATGCAGAGGTGAAACTGCTGCAGAAGCGCATTACCTCGGTGATCAAGGCTAAGGCCGAACTGGTCGATGTGGTCCAGGTCATGCTCCACCGCCGAATCCTCCCCTGTCAACGCCGGGCCTCCCCAATGTGGGCTTACCGGCGTGAGGACGAGCCTACCGTGCGCCAGCTCTTCCGCACTACCTCCGAAAAGTTGTGGAAGGCATTATTCAAGCCTCGGAAAAGCTGGCCGGCCAAGGAAGAGGATTCGGGCCTAAGCACCGATAACCCACCTACCCAGGTACAGTATAATTTTAATCCATTAGCTCCGTTTTCTTTGACAAAAAGACTGAACGCCTTCCCCCTCATTTCCGCAGAAATGGATGAGCAAAACCGCGAGAGTTAACTGTCCCGCACCACAACCCGAAGACCCCAGGTCGGAGTTGTTGTCGGCGATGCTCGTCGTGGCGCCGTACTCGGCGCCCGAAAAGAAGGAGAAGAAGAAGAAGGCCAAAGAAGGTCTCCGCATAAAGGACCAGCCGGACGCCATGTCCGAGGAAACCCATGCCTCCTCTAGCCATGAGGAAGAGCATGAATACGGGGGGAAGGCGTTTCCCCCCTCGAAAGAAAGAGGGCGGCGTCGCAGGACGCCGCGGAGGATGTACCTCCCCCTGCCCTGAAGAGGGCGCGTCAGCCGAGGTTGATCCTGGCCGACGACAGCTCGGACTCTGATGCAGAGTCTGAGGACTTTGAGAGGGTTCCCCGACGGAACCTAAGGGTCAAGCCCCCAGCTCGAAGGTATGAATCCGAAGACTACCTGGGTCATTTATGTAAAGTTTTCAATGTTTTAAATGCAAGAACGTTTTTTAATTCGCAGCCCACCGTGTGTCCTCCGTACCGACCAAATGTCGGATGGGGAGTCTCCGCCCGCCGAGCTGGCGGAGAGCGGGACTGCGTCACACCCTACACCTCCCGGGGCCGCGAAGGATGCCGTGGAGGTGTCATCCCGCCAGGCTCCATTGGAGCCGAACACAGGCGGTGGGGGTGACCATGCCATGGTCGAGGTCGATGCCTCGGCCGCTGAAGAACAGGGGGAGAAAACTCCCCTGGCCGCCGAAGACCAGGGGGAGAGAATTCCCCTGGTCGCTGAATAGGAAGGGCGGAGGGAGGTCCAGTCCCCCCCGAGGAAATCTCCGGAGCAAGCTGTGCCTCCGGAGCTGCCGACCCAGTCCCCGATCAGAGATCGGGCCGATCGGTCACCACCGGAGCCACCGACGACAGGGTGGCCGGTCATGGAGGAGGCTCTATCAAGCGCCCCCATCTCCGAGGATCACCGCACTCTTATGAGTGCGGTTTTGCAAGGCATTCAGTCCGTTGATAGCGGACTGAAAGAGGCCTTCATTGGTATCTTGACGGGCTTCAAGGTGAGTCACGTAATACCCTTTTTCCGAACAATTTTTATTAAGTTTATGCTATCTTTATACATGTAGTAGCCCCCGAGCCCCGGGTGGTTTTGCAAAAACGCGCCCGGGGGTCAAAATACTCAGGAGTGATCAATGATGCGCAAGGCACCATTAGTCCCACAATCTTCTAAAAAATTCCTTAAGAGGACCGAGCATAGTGTCATATCCTTGACGGTTCGGGGGTTGGAACGCATATAACCGGATGTGTGTATTCTTTATTTTTTGTAGGCCTCGTCCTCAGCGGCGGCCGTTAATGCAGCTGAGCTTACCGAGCTAAATCGGAAGCTCAAGATCTCCGAAGAGGAGCTTGATAGCCTGAACAAGAGGTTCGACGAGGCACAAGGTAAGCCGAATTGTAACATCCGGGCTGTATATAGTTAGTGATCCACACTAGTAACCCAGTGTAATTATTTACTTGTTGCTTTCACAGCTTCAGCTGCGGAGGTTGAAAAACTCAAGGCCGAGCTCGCAAAGATGAAGCAAGAGGCCGCGGATGAGAAGGCGGCCGCCAAACAGGCAGCAGTCGCACTCTCCATTTTGAAAGCTGCGAGTGCGAAGCAGGAGGCCCGGGTGGAGGAGGTGCAGCAGGAGCTCAAGGATGCCAGCGCAAAGTGCGAGGCCCTTGAGCAGAAAGGCAAAGACCAAGCGACCGAGCTATCCGCGATGAAATCCGAGCTTCAAAAGGAGCGGGTAGACAGGCGGTCCTTTGAAGAGGAGGTTCGGCAAGTCCGGGCTGTCACAGACGGTAAGCCGTATTCACTACAATGCGCCTTTGGTGGTAGCAGGTTTGCTTTGCTCACCCAGGTGTGGCGTTCCTCAGGCGTCTGTGCGGATCTCCAGAAGAGTGCAGCGGACGCGAACAAGTTCTATGCTTCACGGGGGGAGGATGATGAGGCTCAGCTATTCTGGGCATAATTTGAGTCCCGCGAGCGCTCTCCTCTTCTGAGCGAGCAGATGAAGCAATTGATGGAGCTGCATAGGATGGCGGAGCCGGCCATGAAGGATCTCTGCATCCGGCTGTGGCCTGAAGAGCCATTGCCGAGCAGCTACTTCGGCTTGGTGCAGAAACTATGCGATGCTGCGCCTCGGATTGACACGCTAAAGCCGTCTTCATGCATCGAGGGAGCGCGAATGGCCTTTGCAAAGACCATGGTGCACTGGCCGAAGCTCAAGCCGACCGAGATGGCCACCGCACCTCCGCCCCTGGAAAGGAGCATAGGCGCCCCGAGCTATACTTCTCTGCAGTGATGGAGGGTGCTCGGGCGATAGAGGCCCAATGCTCGAAGGATGTTTTTTATGAATGAGCGCGTTGTAATATCTCCGAAGATTTTTAACGTTGTATAATTAAAGTTGCATGGTTTATCATGTCTTATAAGTTTTTAGTGTTTATTTTGACTCCCATGTGGCCGTTTTATCTGAAAGTTGCGAGTCGTCGGCTTCAGCCCCCACGTAGATACTACGCGAGGTGTCTCTGCCTCCGCACTATGACCCTTAGCCGAGGTATCGGTGCCCGAAGGCGGTAGTGCGAGGGGGATAAGGCAATCGGACTATGATGCTTTATTGCTTTCACTTAGCCGTGGGAGCGCAAAAAAAATGCGGGGACTGATGACCAGCCCCCAGTGTTTTGTGATGTGCGGATGTACCGGGGCCGAAGCCAGCATCACAAGGTTTGTATAAGTACGAAACCCATCGTATAACACGGAATAACCTCTATCGATTTTTTAGTATAACACTTATGCTCAGATTTGCAGACCGGTTCTCGCTTACTATGACGGTCAGTTTTCGGCTTTCTCCACTGAGGTGCTTGACCAGATGAACTGGAAACACAATCGCAGTGGTTCTCCCTTTGCCCCTTTAGCCGAATGAGCGGAACGTAAGGGGGCAAGCACAGGAGCCGGGCAACCCAACTATTGACCCAAGACATAGTTCGGATCCGATGCATATAAAGCAAAATCCAAGACGCCGAGCACACGACCAATTGTGTCGGGGTGATGCTCAGGGCAATTTTTTAAATTCAAGCCCCCGGTCTATTAGCCGGTTGCATCGTAATGTACACGGAACAGTTGCGTGAGAGGCGTTTGACAAGAACAGAGTATGTAAAATACAGCGGAGGGGGCATGTATAATGGTCTTTTATTTCCTCGATAATTCTTATAACACAAATTGCTGAAGCAACTGTTTATTGGTATTTTGAAGATAAAACATAGAATTTACACAGGAGAGGTTGTACCAGGGATCTTCGAATGGTGGCTTGACGTCCTCGATGTGCCCTGTCGTCAGTTTGCTCCTGTGCCTCCTAGGGAGTTGCATTCCTTTAAGGGTGATGCTGTCGTCTAGCGGACCTTGGGAAGAAGGTCTTGAGTAGTCGCCGAAGTATGGATGAGCTTTACTCTTTAGCAGGTCCTTGATGGTACCTGTGTTATGTCCGAGGACGTGTACTGGTAATGATTCGGTCCAACCGAACACTTACCCTTTAATGGTTGTTCCCCACTGCTGCCCATGGTATCTTGAGTGCGAAGTTGTGCCTTCTTGGCACGTGTTTGACGGTCCTTAGGGCTGTGCAATGGGGAGCGTGTCCCTATTTCTGGGGAGAAGAAGATTCTGGGAGTTCGGATTGAAACCGAGCTCGTTTGTCAACCTTATGTGCCTTTATGGCAGATTTCGGTGTTTGCCGACCGTCCTCGTAATGGAATTCGGCCGCTAGGGCCAATGCATGCTCCTCAGTTCGGAGAGAGCGCTCTGTATTGCCGTTGACAGTGATGACCCCCCTGGGCCCGGGCATCTTGAGCTTGAGGTATGCGTAGTGTGGGACGGCGTTAAAGCGAGCGAATGCTGTACGGCCTAGCAGGGCGTGATAACCGCTGCAGAAAGGTAGGATGTCGAAGATCAAGTCCTCGCTACGGAAGTTATCGGGCAAACCGAACACCACTTCCAGGCTCACAGAGCCCGTGCACCGGGCTTCGACGCCTGGGATCACTCCTTTAAAGGTAGTGTTGCTGGGTTTGATCCTTGATGGATCTATACCCATCTTTTTCACCGTGTCTGAGTAAATCAGATTGAGGCTACTTCCTCCGTCCATTAGGAATTTAGTGAGGTGATACCCATCGATAATGGGATCTAGGACGAGGGCAGCTCATCCCCCATGACGGATACTGGTCGGATGGTCCCGTCGATCGAAGGTGATCAGGTATGCCGACCATGGGTTATACTTCGGGGCTACGGGCTCTACGGCGTAGACCTCTCGAAGGTCGCGCTTCCTCTCCTTTTTGGGTATGTGAGTGGCGTATATCATGTTCACAGTTTTTACCTCTGGAGGGAACTGCTTCTGTCCACCATTGGTCGGACCGCGGGGCTCATCATCGTCCTCGCTGCGTGGGCCCTTGCTTTGCTCCTCGGATGCGAGCTTGCCGGCCTGTTTGAACACCCAACAGTTACGATTGGTGTGGTTGGCAGGCTTGTCTGGAGTGCCATGGATCTGGCAAGGCCTCTCCATGATTTTGTCCAGCGGGGTGGGTCCGTCGCGATTGCCTTTAGGAGGCTTCTTCCGCTGCCCGGATCGAGGGTTGCGGAAGCCGGCATTGACGGCCGTGTCGTCGGCGTCACTAGTGCTATGCCGACGTTTATTTTTGTTGTGTCGTGGTTTCCCGTTTCCATCCCGAGCTTCGGAGGTGCCGGGGTCTTCAGGGTTGTGGCTTCGTCTCGCTAGCTAGTTATCCTCGCCCGCGCAAAAACGGGTCATGAGTGATGTAAGGGCGGACATGGTCCTTGGTTTATCCTGATCGAGCTGGCGAGCCAGCCATTTGTCCCGAATATTGTGCCTGAAAGAGGCTATAGCCTCGGCATCTGGGCAATCGACGATATGGTTCTTCTTGGTCAAGAACCGATTCCAGAATTGTCGAGCGGATTCTCCTGCCTTTTGGACGACGTTGCTTAGGTCGGAGGAGTCCGGAGGCCGTACATAGGTGCCCTGGAAGTTAGATCGGAATGCATCCTCGAGATCCTCCCAGCTCCCGATAGAATTTTCGGGGAGACTGTTTAACCAGTGCCGAGCTGGCCCCTTAAGTTTAAGGGGTAGATACTTGATGGCGTGGAGATCGTCTCCTCGTGCCATGTGAATGTGGAGGAGGAAATCCTCGATCCACACTGCTGGGTCAGTTGTCCCGTCGTATTGTTCTATGTTCACGGGTTTAAACCCTTCCGGGAACTAATGCTGCATCACTTCATCGGTGAAACATAGTGGGTGGGCAGCGCCTCTTGTAGGGGAACGCAGCAGAAAACAAAAATTTCCGACCTACGCACCAGCCCAGGACCACTATGGAGACTGCATACAAGGTTTGATCTTTTTCCTTACCGACTCGTAGCGCAGCAGAAGTAGAGTCGATGACGATCGGCGGTGCAGATCCCCGCAGCTAGGATTTACAACCTCCCAACCGCGAGGATGTATACCCTCATCTTCCCCTCGGACAGCCCTCTGGGAGGCGGTCGGACAGTCCCCCGGACGGTGTCACGGACAGCCCTTCGGGAGGACCTTCGAAACTCGGACGGTCACTCGGACAGCCCTTCGGGAGGACCTTCGAAACTCGGATCGTCACACGGACAGCCCTTCGGGAGGCACTCTCGAACTAAGAACGAAACTACGATCTCTCTACAGAGTTGCACACATACGATGTCATCTATCCGGCAGGGCTTCTCCGTCCAGAACTAGTTCCTGCCAGAACCCAGACAGCCTTTCGGCTCTACGAAACTATTTCGCGGGGAGGGAGAGAAGGCCAGATCATGCATGGCTTGTGTATGTTGAGAAAGAGTGAGTTTTGGGCAGCCCCCTCCACCTCTATTTATAGGAGAAGGAGGGGTGGAGGGGCTGAAATTTCAGCCACATCCATCCATGTCATCTCCAAGATATTTTGGAACAAAAGCCCAAAAAGGTGGCTTTCCAAAAAGTAACCATAAAGCTGATTTCACTATTCACGACGACATTTTTCAGCGTCCGTTCGAACCGAAAATATTTATGTGGGCTTAGAACATTTCCAGTACCCACTAAAATAATTTTCGACGCGTTCCGAAACAATTCCGTATTAGTGTTTTTCATCAGCAAAAAGCAAACTAAGCGGTTCCGGCAGCTCCGGAACATTTCCGGTTTTTCTTCCGGAAAATTCCCAGAAGTTTCCAGAATGATTCTGGCACCCTCCAAGAATTATCAGGCATGTGCCGAAACCAATTTGACTTCATGGTATCCCCTGAAACAACTTTTTAGTTTTACCGGAACTCATCCGGTGACCTCTCTCTTCGGAACTTTTCCGCTGTCTCCGAAACTTTTTCCGAAGACTTTCTCTCAGACTCCCTGTCTAGTATTCAGCAGATAGATGACCCTTAAGCGTGTGACCCTATAGGTTCAGTGAAGTATAGAAATGACCCGGAACCCCTTCCGATCAATGATCAACATCGGAGCCGTGGACACCCATATTGACCCCTATACCCACACGAATGCATATTCGAGTGAACCTCCAGTTGCCGTGTGCTATTCCTGTTGCTTCGCGATATGTTACAAACACCTGAGGTGAGATTTTCTGCATCCCCATGGATAAACAACTTGTCCACTATGCAAGTTACCTCATTACCGGTTTTGGTCTCTTTTCTCTTTTTCGTGTTCCGGCATTCCTGTGATCAAATCACACTGTGTCTGGCCAGATGATGATGGATACCGTAACACCGAGAGGGCCCGAGAATATCTCTCCATCGTCGGAGGAGCAAATCCCAATCTTGAGCTATCTTGTTACTTGCCATACTTTTCCGTGAACCCGTAAGCCGCCGTAATAGCCACCTAGTAACGGATGACGTTTAACAAACCCCAAAGTTCACGAAGCAAGCACGAAGGAACTCGATACTCTCATGGTCTAAGGAATTATGCAAACATTAACTATCTCTGTGTTATTAACCATTAACTTGTGACGAATGTATCTCATAGCATAACATCAATTCGGGTCGATTCAACACAAATGTTCTCCTAACATTGTGCCCTCAAAGTTGCCGGCATAGCCATGCCCATGATCAGGAAAACAGAACCATCATGCAACACTTGAGCTAGTCTTAGAGGCCAGACTAGGAATACATTTTACCGTTTATTATTCCACACGTGCATATGAGTCTTCCTCCGAGCCTCGTGTTATAGCAGACTTGAGAACCATAGCAGTTATAGCATGGAACATAAACATAATTATGAACTTGGAGATAAATAATAACATTTATTATTGCCTCTAGGGCATATCTCCTACAGACTCCCACTTGCACTAGAGTCAATAATCTAGTTAATGCTAATGCACTTTACACCTATGGCACACTGGTGTAAAATATGCTTCGCATGTGGTATAGCCTGATGTCCAACGGATCTGACAACTTCAGCTCCGTGTGTATCTTTGCATATCCTCGCGTTTTCACGCTTTCAAAAAAATCATATTTTGTGTGGACTTGGCTTTGTATATATGTGAATCACTGGTCGAACCTTGATTCCTTAGACTGAGTTATGGAGCAACTATCTACAATAGTGTCCCATTGACCAAAGCCATCTTGGAACCATACTAAGTTCATGAACGAACTATATGATTCAACATCTTCTTTTTCGCTTCCAAAACGTTAACATACTTAGCCTTTGTTATAGAATTCGCCACAGTAACCTGTTTAGAACAATTCCAACTTACCGTGCCACCGTATTGTGTATTACACAAAACCTTAACTTAAATCAAAAAATCGCATGGAGCATTGATGAAGACTGTATGATGTAATTACTTACAACGAGCACTTCATAATCTCTGCTTGCGAGAAAACATGTCATCAGTGCTACTTTAGTACTCAATGACATATTTCACTGTTGTCCTTTGATCAGTACTTTGATCACTTTGGTATCTATACTCGTAACAGTTTGGGAGTATCGGACATATCTGGTTGTTTTACATACCATGGAATACATGATTAATCCAAACACAAGAGTGTGTGGAATCTCCATCATGTATTTTGCTCATCGGTGTTTTGGGACACCGAGTCTTACAAAACTCTTTCCATGTGACTTCGGCAAGAATCACTCCTTGGCGGTTTTAGTGCTAAATTGTTTTAGCATCTTGTCAATATGTATTTTTGCTTAGCCCCATTAGGCAAATCTATCTCCATAGATCATTATGCCTAATAGCAAGGCTATTTAGCCCAAGCACTTCATCGAAAACTATTTTCAAATGAAGTCCTAATTCGTGTCAAGAAATTTATTTCCTGTTAACAATGTGTCAAGCACACAAGGTTTTTAGAAATATTATTATGCTCCCACTTACTTTCTTGAAACCACAAGCATCTTCATTATACATTGATGAAATCAAACTCTTTTGATCATTTCATCAAAACGAAGATTCCAACTCCATTTTGCTCTCTTCTGTCCATTGCTGGAACTCTGAAGTTTGCATACTCACTAGCATCCTTTGGATCAACAAAATACTTTGGACTGTATCACATACAAATCCTAGTTTGTTTTCCCATTTCAGGGAAATTCTTTCGTCATCCAAGTTTCATATCTCATGATTGAAATATGTATTAATTGCTAGTTCAACCAGAACCGACTTTAAGCATTGCTACGGTGAAACAACCTCATCGTAGTCAACTCCTTGAACTTGTTATTGCAACAAGTCGAGCTTTATGGATAAAACATTTTATCCACTTCAGTTTATAGTTTCATAAATATTCGTTAGACTCTAAGTCTTCCGAAAGGTGTATCAAGGTTTTAATCTTGAATCACTTATATGGAAACTATCTCGGATTGTATTGGCATTTAGCCAATTCCGGAGTCAGGGCCCATCAACGCTTCCTTGTGTATCGTAGGTATACTGTTGTCTAACAACAATATCTCGTATGTGCACCTGAGAGGTTTGCATGAGTTTTTCCTACGTGGTTCAGCTGCAAGTTCGACCGAAGTCCATACATCCCTTGTAGAGGCTTCCGTATTAGTCGCAGTAGGAAACTCTGGAATTACTTCCAAGGTCTCTTTCCTTTGATCTGATGATGAAGATACTGTTTATCTCGTCGAGTTGCACTGTTCTCCCACTCACCTTTTTGACAGAACAGTTTTCTTCAAAAACCATACCGTTCTTTGTGGCAAAAACCTTAGCCTCGGTATAGTGGTGGGGGAATACCCAATAACTTGGGATAACCTACAAAGTAGCTGCTACGTCTCCAACATATCTATAATTTTTTATTGTTCCATGCTATTATATTATCTGTTTTGGATGTTTTATATGCATTAATATGCTATTTTATATTATTTTTGGGACTAACCTATTAATCTAGAGCCTAGTGCCAGTTTCTGTTTTTTTCTTGTTTTTGAGTATTGCAGATAAGGAATATTAAACGGAGACCAAACGGAATAAAATCTTCGGAATGATTTTTCTTGGACCAGAAGAAACCCAGAAGACTTGGAGATGAAGGCAGGAGACCTGCCGTGGCGTCACAAGCCACTAGGGAGCGCCCTAGGGGGGCACGCCCCCTATCTTGTGGCCCCACGGCAGCCCTCCTAACCCTATTCTTCGGCCTATAAATTCCCAAATATTCCCTGGATACTAAAAAGAGCCACGAAAATACATTTCCGCCGCCGGAAGCCTCTGTTCCCGTGAGATCCAATCTTGGAGCCTTTTCCGGTAATCTGCCGGAGGGGGAATCGATCACGAAGGGCATCTACATCAACTCCATTGCCCCTCCGATGATGCGTGAGTAGTTTACCATAGACCTTCGGGTCCATAGCTAGTAGATAGATGGCTTCTTCTCTCTCTTTGTTCTTCAATACCATGTTCTCCATGATCTTCATGGAGATCTATCCGATGTAATACTCTTTTGCGGTGTGTTTGTCGAGATCCGATGAATTGTGGGTTTATGATCAGCTTATCTATGAATATTATTTGAATCTTCTCTGAATTCTTATATGCATGATTTCATATCTTTGCAAGTCTCTTCGAGTTATTGGTTTGGTTTTGTCAACTAGATTGGTAATTCTTGCAATGGGAGAAGTGCTTAGTTTTGGGTTCAATCTTGCGGTATCCTCACCCAGTGACAAAGTAGGGGTAGCGAGGCACGTATTTGTATTGTTGCCATCGAGAATAAAAAGATGGGGTTTTCATCATATTGCTTGAGTTTATCCCTCTACATCATGTCATCTTACCTAATGCGTTACTCTGTTCTTCATGAACTTAATACTCTAGATGCAGGCAGGAGTCGGTCGTTGTGTGGAGTAATAGTAGTAGATGCAGAATCGTTTCGGTCTACTTGACACGAACATGATGCCTACATGCATAATCATTGCCTTGGATATCGTCATAATTATTCGCTTTTCTATCAATTGCTCGACAGTAATTTGTTCACCCACCGTATTATTTTCCTTCATGAGACAAGCCTCTAGTGAAACCTATGGCCCCCGGGTCTATTTTCCATATTATATTTTCAGATCTATAAACCAAAAATACCAAAAATACCTCGCTGCATTATTTTTACTTTTGTTTTACTTTATGTTCTAGCAATCTTTTACATCTATCTCTATCGGATCTCATCCTTGCAAGTAATCGTGAAGGGATTGACAACCCCTTTATAGCGTTGGGTGCAAGTGTTTGATTATTTGTGTAGGTGCATCTATTGGGGACTTGCTTGTATCTCCTACTGGATTGATACCTTGGTTCTCAACAACTAAGGGAAATACTTATCTACTTTGCTGCATCACCCTTTCCTCTTCAAGGGAAAACCAACGCATGCTCAAGAAGTAGCAAGAAGGATTTCTGGCGCCGTTGCCGGGGAGATCTATTCAAGCCTACCAAGTACCCATCACAAACTCATCTCTTGCATTTACATTATTTGCCATTTGCCTCTCGTTTTCCTCTCCCCCACTTCTAAAACGATTTTCAGAAAAACCAAAAAGATTTGCCTTTTTATTCGCCCTCCTTTTCGTTTGCCTCTTTCCTACCGGATCTCTTACTTGTTTCTATGACTAGCGTTACTATTTCCCCTTTGTCACCAGATTTTGAACTTCTATACTTCAAAAAAAACAAGGGGAAAATTTGAAAGATGCCTGGTATAGGCTAATGGAATCTTATCGTATCTCCAACCTAAAAGGAGATGCAAAGGTTTTGCTTAGAAATTTTTACATTGGATTGGCTTTGCATCATAGAGAACTCTTAGATTTCGCCTCAAAAGGGAATTTTATTGAACTGGATACGAACGCTGCTTAAGAAGTTTTGGAGGGGATTTTAGGGGTTCCTCCACAAAAAAGGGGTTTGTTTTCTCAGAGGAGGGAGTTCAAATTCTCGACAAATTGAGTGACTTACATAAGCACTTGGTCGAGTTACAACAATATCACGAACCCCTTAAACATATTAGTGGGAACCTCAATCGCTTGAATACTTTGATTACCCTTTGCAATAAGCGTTTGGATATTTTGGATATTAAGATGGTTTATTCTCCTACAAACCCGGGGAAGAGGAAAGAGCCCCCCGGATTTGAGAAGGCCCTCACAAAAGTTGCCAATACCAAAGATGACAATACCTAGATCTATTGCGTTATGCCTAGCTAGGGGCGTTAAACAATAGCGCTTGTTGGGAGGCAACCCAATTTTATTTTTATGCTTTGTTTTTGCTTCTGTTTTTTAGTGTTTGACACATTATTACCTCTGTAGTAATTGTGTTTTCTTGTTTAAATTAGTGTTTGAGCCAAGTAAGACCTTTGGGATGGTCTACGGTGTTTGTGATTTGATTTTGCTGAAAAACAGAAACTTTTGCTCTCAGTCCAGGAATTTTGTAAATTCACTGGAACGTGGTTTCGATCTGAAATTTTTACACAAGATTGATATAAAACTTTCCCTGATTTTCCTAATTTTTCAGAATTTTTGGAGTTACATAAGTATTCGAAGTCTATAGATTGCTACAGACTGTTTTGTTTTAGACAGATTCTGTTTTCTTTGTGTTGTTTGCTTATTTTGATGTATCTATGGGTTGTATCGGGGGGTATGAACCATGGAGAAGTTGGAATACAGTAGATATTACACCAATATAAATAAAGAATGAGTTCACAACAGTACCTAAAGTGGTGATTTATTTTTCTTATACTAACGGATCTCATGAGTTTTCTGTTGAGTTTTGTGTTGTGAAGTTTTCAAGTTTTGGGTAAAGATTTGATGGACTATGGAATAAGGAGTGGCAAGAGCCTAAGATTGGGGATGCCCAAGGCACCCCAAGCCATATTAAAGGATACCAAAAAGCCTAAGCTTGGGGATGCCCCGGAAGGCATCCCCTCTTTCGTCTTCAATCCATCGGTAAATTTACTTGAGGCTATATTTTTATTCACCACATGATATGTGTTTTGCTTGGAGCGTCTTGTATGATATGAGTCTTTGATTTTTAGTTTACCACAATCATCCTTGCTGCATACATCTTTTTTATAGATACACGCTGAATCATGAATTTATTAGAATACTCTTTGTGCTTCACTTATATCTTTTGAGCTAGGCAATGTTGCTCTAGTACTTCACTTATATCTTTTTAGAGCACGGTGGTGTTTTATTTTATAGAAATTATTGAACTCTCGTACCTCACTTATATTATTTTGAGAGTCTTTAAACAGCATGGTAATTGTTTTAGGTTGTGAATTTAGTCCTAATATAATGGGCATCCAAGAGGGATATAATAAAAACTTTCATATTAAGTGCATTGGATACTATGAGAAGTTTGATTCCTTGCATATAGTTTTGAGATATGAAGATGGTAATATGAGAGTCATGCTAGTGAGTAATTGTGAATTGGAAGAAATACTTGTGTTAAAGTTTGTGATTCCCGTAGCATGCACGTATGGTGAACCGTTATGTAACGAAATCGGAGCATGATTTGTTTAATGATTGTCAACCTTTGTGTGAGGGTCGGGAGCGCGCGATGGTTAACTCCTACCAACCTCTCCCCTAGGAGCATGCGTCTAATGCTTTGTTTCGATAACTAATAGACTTTTGCAATAAGTATGTGAGTTCTTTATGACTAATGTTGAGTCCATGGATTATACGCACTCTCACCCTTCCACCTTTGCTAGCCTCTCTAGTACCGCGCAACTTTCGCCGGTGCATCAAATCCACCTATCTCAAAACAGCCACCATATACTTTCCTCAAAACAGACACCATACCTACCTATTATGGCATTTCCATAGCCATTCCGAGATATATTGCCATGCAACTTCCACCGTTCCGTTTTTCATGACACGCACCATCACTTTCATATTGCATGTAGAGTCATATTTTGTTCTAGGTATCGAGTTGTAATTTTTGAGTTGTAAGTAAATAAAAGTGTGATGATCTTCATTATTAGAGCATTGTCCCGTGAGAGAAAAGGATGATGGAAGCTATGACTCCCTCACAAGTTGGGATGAGTCTCCGGACTTTACAAATAATAAAAGAGGCCAGCGAAGCCCAAAACAGGCCAAAGATGCCCACCAAAAAATAATAATGAGAGAAAGAGAGAAGGGACAATGCTACTATCTTTTTCCACACTTGTGCTTCAAAGTAGCACCATGATCTTCATGATAGAGAGTCTCCTATTTTGTCACTTTCATATAACTAGTGGAATTTTTCATCTTATGCACAACCACTTAGTTTTCTTTTTGAGCTTTCATACACTTATAGCTCTAGTGCATTCGTTGCATGGCAATCCCTACTCACTCACATTGATATCTATTGATGGGCATCTCCATAGCCCGTTGATACGCCTAGTTGATGTGAGACTATCTTCTCCTTTTTCCTCGCAACCTCCACCATATTCTATTCCACCTATAGTGCTATATCCGTGGCTCACGCTCATGTATTGCGTGAGAGTTGAAAAGGTTTGAGAACATAAAAAGTGTGAAACAATTGCTTGACTTGTCATCGGGGTTGTGCATGATTTAGATACTTTGTGTGGGGAAGATGGAGCATAGCCAGACCATATGATTTTGTAGGGATAACTTTCTAAGGCCATGTTATTTCGAAAGGACGCAATTGCCATGTTAGTATGCTTGAAGTATTACTGTTTTTATGTCAATATTAGACTTTTGTTTTGAATCTTATGGATCTGAATATTCATGACATAATAGAGAATATTACATGGATAAATATGTTAGGTAGCATTCCACATCAAAAATTCTGTTTTTATCATTTACCTACTCGAGGACGAGCAGGAATTAAGCTTGGGGATGCTTGATACGTCTCCAATGTATCTATAATTTTTGATTGTTCCATGCTATTACATTATCTGTTTTGGATGTTTTATATGCATTAATATGCTATTTTATATTATTTTTGGGACTAACCTATTAATCTAGAGCCTAGTGCCAGTTTCTGTTTTTTTCTTGTTTTTGAGTATTGCAGATAAGGAATATTAAACGGAGTCCAAAAGGAATAAAATCTTCAGAATGATTTTTCTTGGACCAGAAGAAACCCAGAAGACTTGGAGATGAAGGCAGGAGACCTGCCATGGCGTCACAAGCCACTAGGGCGCGCCCTAGGGGGGGCGCGCCCCCTGGCTTGTGGCCCCACGGTAGCCCTCCTAACCCTATTCTTCGGCCTATAAATTCCCAAATATTCCCTGGATACTAAAAAGAGCCACGAAAATACTTTTCCGCCGCCGGAAGCCTCTGTTCCCGTGAGATCCAATCTTGGAGCCTTTTCCGATAATCTGCTGGAGGGGGAATCGATCACGGAGGGCATCTACATCAACTCCATTGCCCCTCCGATGATGCGTGAGTAGTTTACCATAGACCTTCGGGTCCATAGCTAGTAGCTAGATGGCTTCTTCTCTCTCTTTGTTCTTCAATACCATGTTCTTCATGATCTTCATGGAGATCTATCCGATGTAATACTCTTTTGCGGTGTGTTTGTCGAGATCCGATGAATTGTGGGTTTATGATCAGCTTATCTATGAATATTATTTGAATCTTCTCTGAATTCTTATATGCATGATTTCATATCTTTGCAAGTCTCTTCGAGTTATTGGTTTGGTTTGGCCAACTAGATTGGTAGTTCTTGCAATGGGAGAAGTGCTTAGTTTTGGGTTCAATCTTGCGGTGTCCTCACCCAGTGACAAAGTAGGGGTAGCGAGGCACGTATTTGTATTGTTGCCATCGAGGATAAAAAGATGGGGTTTTCATCATATTGCTTGAGTTTATCCCTCTACATCATGTCATCTTACCTAATGCGTTACTCTGTTCTTCATGAACTTAATACTCTAGATGCAGGCAGGAGTCGGTCGATGTGTGGAGTAATAGTAGTAGATGTAGAATCGTTTCGGTCTAGTTGACACGGACGTGATGCCTATATGCATAATCATTGCCTTGGATATCGTCATAATTATTCGCTTTTCTATCAATTGCTCGACAGTAATTTGTTCACCCACCGTATTATTTTCCTTCATGAGACAAGCCTCTAGTGAAACCTATGGCCCCTGGGTCTATTTTCCATATTATATTTTCAGATCTATAAACCAAAAATACCAAAAATACCTCGCTGCATTATTTTTACTTTTGTTTTACTTTACGTTCTAGCAATCTTTTACATCTATCTCTATCAGATCTCATCCTTGCAAGTAACTATGAAGGGATTGACAACCCCTTTATAGCGTTGGGTGCAAGTGTTTGATTATTTGTGTAGGTGCATCTATTGGGGACTTGCTTGTATCTCCTACTGGATTGATACCTTGGTTCTCAACAACTGAGGGAAATACTTATCTACTTTGCTGCATCACCCTTTCCTCTTCAAGGGAAAACGAACGCATGCTCAAGAAGTAGCAGTAGCACTTGTCTGATTTGGAAAAGGTTTGTAACCTTTTACAAAAACCCCATATTCCAAATGTTAAGAAAAGATATAACATGGTTGGGCGTACCATACCATGGCGTCATTTCAACAGACCCGATGGAGCTCTTTTCAGTGCAAAAGCCGCAGTCTCTAAAGCATCACTTTAAAAGGGATAATGGCAAATTTATTTATGTCATCTTTGATCTTACCAAGTCATGAATGGTTCGATTACATCTTCACGGACTCTCCACTTGCAGTGGTGTTCCGGGAGGTGCAAGTTATGAAACCCCTTTCACAACTCATCAGACATTCGCTAAACTTGTAACTCAAATATTCCTTTCTGCAATCGAATTGTAGAAACATAATTTTCTTGTTACAACAACTTCTACTTCATTTTTGAAAACCTTTCGAATGATTTCAAAAGATCCAGACTTACATCTCATCAAGTAAATATCCATATATCTACTTGAGTCATTTCTGAAGAGAGATAAATCCACTACTTGCAACAACATTTATTGAACTACACACATCAAAATGTATGATCACCAATAAGTTTGTTGCTCGTTCCTTATGGCCTGCGAACGGTATTTCGATCACTTCACTTTTCCGACGAAAGTTGCAAGTGTCAGATGATTTAAAATCAACCGACTTCAAAATCCATCATAATGGAATTTTCCATGCGGGTTTCTCCAATGTGACCAAATGCAGTGCCACACTTGTGTGGTATTCTTTTAGTCTTGCGACATTTAGCGTCAGTGTTATGGATGTATCATATTTCCATCAATATTCATAACATACATCCCATCTTGGATGGAAGCATGGCCCTTCATGTTATTCATAATACTGAACTACAATTGTTCTTTTATGAACAACCCTTTTGCAACAAACATTGTGCACTGGGTTAGAGTGTATGAAACTCCAAAATGAATTATGAAAGTAAACACGGAGGTAATATATTAATATCATTTTTCATAACATACATCTCATTTATAATGAAAGTATGGCCCTTATGTTTATTCATAATACCGAACATCAAAAGTTCTCTTATGAACAACCTTCTTGCAAGATACATTATGCAAAGGGCTAGAGTGTGTAAAGCTCTAAAATGAATTATGAAAGAAAACACATAGGTAATACACCGATGGAAGGTATAGTAACTTTTACTATGTTCCCAGCGTGTATCAAGACTTCATTCCTGGCTAGTCTTTCAGGCCATAGTAGTTCTTGCATCGAGTCGTAAAAGAATGCAATCGAGCGGGTATCTTTGTGATCAACTCACAATACCCACAAATTAGTGATTAACATGTTTAACCATAATTCCCAAGAACTATATCTTTGACCAGCCTTCTATACATCAAAAACTTGTATGACATTCATACATGAGCTGGATATTCCAGTCTTCTTTCTTTCTGCCTTTATACTTCTAACAGTTTAACTTTTAGTATTTCTCCTACTCTCAGAAGAAGCACCCAACTTAAGAGTGGCGTTTAGCCCCGGACTTCCTAGGCGTGAAAGTTTCACTAACACCCTTCGGACACTTCCTTTCTCTTTAAGTTGTTGTTTTATTCACCTTCATTTACATGACAGGCGTTCTCCTGGATCCCTCTCTTATCAGTCTAATGCATAGTAAACACCTTTACTAATAGTTTGCAAACAAATATTGCTTTGGATATTTCATATCTTTCAGCCTTTGTTTGTATCTGAAAATTAATTTTCAGTTCCATGAATATCACATAACTATCCCAAAATTTTCGAAGTTCGGGTCTCATGGAAGCAAACGTATTGCACTTGACTAAAACGGAATTCTAGCTTTTGGATCGAAGGACGAGAGTCACATGATCCATAGCATTAGCGGGAGAATACCGAAAGCATGCGATAGGACAAAGTCCTTCTCGACACTCTTGAGGACAATCCTCACATTAGATTATCAATCGTTAAGTTTTAACCAGATAAATAACAGCTTATTCAATTTTAATAGGAAAGGTGGAAACACGAGCCATTATTCTACAACTATTATGCAAATTACACTTAGACAGTGTTCAAAATTAATTGCACTAAGAATTAAAAGAATTAATTCTAAAGTGCGCTCCCACTCAAATCAATATCTCTCATAATTGATTGTGAGTGATTCAAGATCCGCATTTCAATTCAACGCCATTGATGTGGACATCACTGATGACGGGAATTTTAATCGGTAGGCAAACTTGCCAATCACATCTTTATGTGACTCTTGTTCATCTTTCGATGGGTGTGTTCCGAGCTCAGGACTATCCTGCCTGAACGTCAAAGACAACCAAGTGATCTTGCTGCGAGGTCGGACCTCACCCGCCTAATTCCTCTCGATTCGTTCGTACCCATGTGGACATGGCGCACCCCGAAAAGATACGAATTTCAGATGGTGCTACACTTGGGTGAACACTAACTACTTTGATATTTTAAAGTGAGAGATCACCCTAATAAAAAGCGACTACCGCGCAATCAAGAAGGGTGCATCATAAGGGATATGCATCATAAGGGATAAATATCTCAGGCAATTCATAATTAGCATAACATGGTATAGCCCCTTCTGACGGAGAAGTCAAACATTTCTTCGTCTTCGGCATTTGCGTCGGTGTTCACCTTCACGAAGATTGCCACCACCTTGTTGATGCATCAGATAATATTGCTATCTCTATAGCTAATAAAATAAGTGCATTACTCAAGGTTGACACGTAGGTCATTAAAGTGACAATCATATGGCTCCAGCCATCATGCCGAATCATGACACGCGGGTCATGTTAATTTACATCATATAGTCATCTCATACATAATCAAATTAATATGAGCATTGCTATACCACATCACATGCTCATGCAAACCCTCCTGCAAAACCAAGTTAGACGCCTCTAATCAGTTTATGCAAGAACTTGTTTTTCGTGGCTTCTAAGGTTTCAAAACAAACCGAAGCTACCAACGTCCATCATCAAGTATGATAATTCAAGTTGCTAGATTAACTTTGCGGGGTGTATGAAACACGAGATAATAAAATCTCGAGCCCCATGCTGAACTTCGTCATACGCATGACCCCCGTGCAGATCATATCTGCATTGCCCTTTCATCTGCGAAATTTCATCTTTCTTTTTAACTACAGTGGAATTCAATGAACTGTTAGCACTCCATTGATCAATCAGGATCGCGGATTGCCAGAACATTGAAACTCCACCATGCTGTTATCAAGATCAGAAATATGCAAATCCCAGGGAAGCAACAAGAACATCGGGTAACAGATTTCATCTACTACCCGCACAAATAATTTCAGTAATAGAACTCATCTACTACCTAATTATATTGTGCAACACCCATACATCTCTATGTATTCTAGATCGCAACCTGCATCTACGCATAGCACGGCTCATGATGCCACTGTAGGGGAACACAGCAGAAAACAAAAATTTCCGACCTACGCACCAGCCCAGGACCACTATGGAGACTGCATACAAGGTTTGATCTTTTTCGTTACCGACTCGTAGCGTAGCGGAAGTAGAGTCAATGACGATCGGCGGTGCAGATCCCCGCAGCTAGGATTTACAACCTCCCAACCGCGAGGATGTATACCCTCATCTGTCCCTCGGACAGCCCTTCGGGAGGCGGTCGGACAGTCCCTCGGACGGTGTCGCGAACAGCCCTTCGGGAGGACCTTCGAAACTCGGACGGTCACTCGGACAGCCCTTCGGGAGGACCTTCGAAACTCGGATCGTCACACGGACAGCCCTTCGGGAGGCACTCTCGAACTAAGACCGAAACTACGATCTCTCTACAGAGTTGCACACATACGGTGTTATCTATCCGGCAGGGCTTCGCCGTCCAGAACTAGTTCCTGCCGGAACCCAGACAGCCTTTCGGCTCTACGAAACTATTTCGCTGGGAGGGAGAGAGAAGGCCAGATCATGCATGGCTTGTGTATGTTGAGAAAGAGTGAGTTTTGGGCAGCCCCCTCCACCTCTATTTATAGGAGAAGGAGGGGTGGAGGGGCTGAAATTTCAGCCACATCCATCCATGTCATCTCCAAGATATTTTGGAGCAAAAGCCCAAAAAGGTGGCTTTCCAAAAAGTAACCATAAAACTGATTTCACTATTCACGACGACATTTTTCAGCGTCCGTTCGAACCGAAAATATTTATGTGGGCTTAGAACATTTCCAGTACCCACTAAAATAATTTTCGACGCGTTCCGAAACAATTCCGGATTAGTGATTTTCATCTGCGAAAAGCAAACTAAGCGGTTCCGGCAGCTCCGGAACATTTCCGGTTTTTCTTCCGGAAAATTCCTAGAAGTTTCCAGAATGATTCTGGCACCCTCCAAGAATTATCAGGCGTGTGCCGAAACCAATTTGACTTAATGGTATCCCCTGAAACAACTTTTCAGTTTTACCGGAACTCATCCGGTGACCTCTCTCTTCGGAACTTTTCCGCTGTCTCCGAAACTTTTTCCGGAGACTTTCTCTCAGACTCCCTGTCTAGTATTCAGCAGATAGATGACCCTTAAGCGTGTGACCCTATAGGTTCGGTGAAGTATAGAAATGACCCGGAACCCCTTCCGATCAATGATCAACATCGGAGCCGTGGACACCCATATTGACCCCTATACCCACACGAATGAATATTCGAGTGAACCTCCAGTTGCCGTGTGCTATTCCTGTTGCTTCGCGATATGTTACAAACACCCGAGGTGATATTTTCTGCATCCCCATGGATCAACAACTTGTCCACTATGCAAGTTACCTCGTTACCGGTTTTGGTCTCTTTTCTCGTTTTCGTGTTCCGGCATCCCTGTGATCAAATCACACTGTGTCTGTCCAGACGATGATGGATACCGTAACACCGAGAGGGCCCGAGAATATCTCTCCATCGTCGGAGAAGCAAATCCCAATCTTGAGCTATCTTGTTACTTGCCATACTTTTCCGTGAACCCGTAAGCCGCCGTAATAGCCACCCAGTAACGGATGATGTTTAACAAACCCCAAAGTTCACGAAGCAAGCACGAAGGAACTCGATACTCTCATGGTCTAAGGAATTATGCAAACATTAACTATCTCTGTGTTACTAACCATTAACTTGTGACGAATGTATCTCATAGCATAACATCAATTCGGGTCGATTCAACACAAATGTTCTCCTAACATTGTGCCCTCAAAGTTGCCGGCATAGCCATGCCCATGATCAGGAAAACAGAACCATCATGCAACACTTGAGCTAGTCTTAGAGGCCAGACTAGGAATACATTTTACCGTTTATTATTCCACACGTGCATATGATTCTTCCTCCGAGCCTCGTGTTATAGCAGACTCGAGAACCATAGCAGTTATAGCATGGAACATAAACATAATTATGAACTTGGAGATAAATAATAACATTTATTATTGCCTCTAGGGCATATCTCCTACACCTCTGACCCGGGCTTTGTCTCGCCGGTAGTCGGCGTCTGTTCTGGCCCGGTTTTGTTCCCGACCTCTATTGTTTCGGTCGAGCCAAGGCCGGTACCCGTCCCGTCTATCGGGGGAGTACCCTCTAGATCCATAGATGGATCTAGTGCGGCCTGTTCTATAATCCTGGTCGCGTCGCAGGTCGTACTTGTCCTCAGGCTCCATTGGCTCCTTTCCCCTTCTGCGGGGTATCGCCGACCTATAACCGGCGTCGCCAGCCGTCCTATCTCGTCCTCGGGGAGGGCGGTCTGGCTGGTCGTATGGAGTGTGCTTGGGGGACGGTGTAGTAGGGAGTTCGTCATCGAACTGTGGCAGCAGCCGTCGGCGTGGATAGCTCTTGGGTTGGTCCAATAGACCGGTACCGTATCCTTCCTCGGCTGACAGGACCCTCGTCCATCTATCATTGAGGGTGTCTTGTTCGGCCATGAGCTGTCGTTCTTTTGCCTATAGGCTTCGGGCAGTAGCTATAAGTTGTTGCCTAAACCGTTCCTGATCCTCAATGTTTTCGGGGATGGTGAAATCTTCGGCTTCCGGGCTATCCTCCTCCTCTACAGGGGGGAGGTAGTTGTCATCTTCAGAAACGTTTGGGTCTTCGAGGTCGCGCTGGTCCTCCGGTATTTCCTAGTCCTCTAACGGATGCTCGGGAAAATCGGGATCGCCGAGGTCTTCCGGGGTATCGTTTTCCCCGGTGCCAGCAATAGCTTCCCGTCCCTTTTTTGTCTTTGATCGTTTGCGCGGTTTCCGACGCCTTGATGGCGCTTCACCTGATCTATCACCATTGTTAGCGGGTGTGCACTTGCCGTCACCGGATGGAGTATCCACCATCTAGACGTCGTAGGTGGAGATGGCAGTCCATCGCCCGGTGTTGACGGGGGTGGGAGCGCGATCCTCTTGGTCCCTGTCTTCTGCCTCCTCGGAGGCGTAGTCCAACATATCGGTTAAGTCTTCGACAGTGTCTACGAAGTGGGTGGTGGGTGGGATGAAAAATTCCTCTCGACCCGCTTTAAGACCGATATGAACGTGGATCGGGGTTGGGTCGTCGGTAACTTTCATCGATAAGATCCGATCTAGAGCTTCGTTGAGTATCGAGAGATCGATCGGGTCAATTTGCTCACCGCTTTTGGAGTTAACCTCCGATGCGTCCGCCCAAGAAGTGTGTTCGGCAGGAGCTAGTACCCGGCCGTCTGGCGCTATGGCCGGATCCGGACTAAAAGTCGGATCATCGCCGGGGTTAGTTCCGTGGGCGGGGTCGAAAGCGACATCCGAGGTTAAGGCCTCGGAGTCCTCGGGTGCGTCAGATGAGACTGCGAGCCCGGTGAGCGAAAGATCGCCCCGAGAGTCTACGGAGAACTCTAGGTTCCCGAATCTGACCTCTTGATATGGGGTGAAACTCCCGACCCGGCCAAGATGGCCGGTCGGGTCAGCGTGCAGCACAATGCAGCCGAAAGCGAAGATCTGTCCAGGGACGAAGGAGTCCATGTTCCAGACTTCTTCGTTAATGACAACGCGAGCCATCGATTCCTTTGGGGATCACAGCGGAACTCTCAATGAAAGCACCAATGTCGGTGTCAAAACCGGCGGATCTCGGGTAGGGGGTCCCGAGCTGTGAGTCTAGGATCGATGGTAACAAAGGGACGAAGGAGACGATGTTTACCCAGGTTCGGGCCCTCCTACGGAGGTAAAACCCTATGTCCTGCTTGATTATATTGATGGTATGAAGGTTACAGAGTTGATCTACCTCGAGATCGACTAGCTAAAACCCTAGATGAGTTTCTCTGTCCTACAATCTAAAACCCTCCCGGTTTATAAAGACACCGGGGGGGGGGGGGGGGGGGCTAGGGTTTACACATGACAAGACTCCTGCCGAGAATGGTGACGTCGATTCCCTCATCTTGACTTGGAGTGCACGATGCAACTTTGGGACTTCCTTCTAGAACACAGGGTCTCGATGTATCCGGCCCTCCCGCGATAGTCAGAGTCCGGCCCACCAAGCCGGCCTAGTGAGAGACAGGCCAGCGGCCCGAGGACCCCTTAGTCTAGGACTCCCTCACCCATTATTCGTAAACAAGAAGAAATCCAGTGAATAAATACCTGCATCTGCAATAAGATAGATGGCCATCATCTAACCACTTACATGCCGCCAATCCTATGTGATGTTTGAATATGATGTGATTTGATGATTAATTAAGGTAAAAACTTGAATTTGAACTAACATTTGAATTATAAGCGACATGTTGAAAGAGGCCTAAGTTGTAATGATCATGTTACCCTATATTGAAATGATCTAAAAGCAAAGAAAACAAAAATAGACTCCTAAACCCTAACCCTAACCCTTTATTACAAAACCCATTTATATGAAGACGGTTTAAAATTTCAAAAATTAAAAATACGTTCGGATCCTTCTTACTCACACTGAAATGGAGCTCTGGTGATTTTTTTATTTTTCGTAAACATAAACCCACTGTCGCTCTCTTCTCGAACTCTATACAACCCCGTACGTGATAGCTCATATGTGTGAAGGAGTTTTCATGGAAACTAGATCGTTGATGGCGCGCGTTGCTGCGCCCATCTATTTTGAATGTTGTATAATAGAGATATGATGTTTTTTAGATACATACCTAGAGAAGATAAATTATGTCAAATGGTAAAAATAGACCGAAATAAGTTGTTCAACAAAAAAATCCTTTTCATTTCAAATGAGGGGCTGTACAAACCAGTAGCAAGTATAATAACCTAAAAGAGAATGATATTGGACTAATCCGGGATGGAGCAACATCTAGCTTCGACTGGCGAAATAATGCAGCCACACCCATGCTCCATGACAAACGAATAACATTCAACAAGAATTTGCAAGGAACTGCAAGAATGCAATGGAGAATACTTTTTCCGGCAGCAGACATTTGTAGTTCTGCACCCAACGATAGACGACGAAAGATCTTAAAATGCAATAGTTACCTTCTATGAGGATGCACGTAAGATGCTCATATTCTGCTCTTGGCTTTGCATAAATGATATATCTTTCTCCGAGAAACAGGTCCTGACGCATCCTCATTGAGATGATATGAGTTTTAACACAAACACAATAAAACAAAATCCTTTACTATTGAGGCCTCGAGCATGTTTTGTTTTTTCAGCAAGAATAAAAAACTTAGTAAACTGCACATTAGCAGGAACAAGGCCATTATGGTAAGAACATGCATTGATATTCAATAAACACACTGAGTATGAACGCAATGTACAGAAAATTATTTAGAAACACAAATTCAGCAATTTGAAGTAGAAAAGGGGCGGTCTGAAGTTGATATTGAAAGGACGCAGGTACCAGCAAATTCCTCCGTTAGCTGGGTAACAATCAAGGCATCAGCTCAATGGAAACAATATTTCACTGGTGCATCGGACACTGATGGGAAAGAGTACAAACCAATAATAACATACGTAAAAAGGATTATCATGCTTTTGCTATGATTACAACGTTCAACAGAACTGCAGTATACCTTGTATAGGAAATGCTCATAACCATCGTGAGTACTCAATCATCAATCTTGTGCACGGTGCTGTGAAAAAATCATCTGCCAATATATAATGATAAAAGACAAGCTACATACTAAATAGAAGTTGCATAAGCTTTTGTACTCTTCTTCGTAAGGGATTTCTGTACAGACACCCTAGGATCATGGACTGTTGGTGAACATAGATATCTTTTGGCCCCTCTTGATAGGTGATGCAAGTATAAAAAAATGATAGAAAACTGATTACAAATGATAGAAAACTGATTACACATACTTGTAGTCATTTACTAAAAAATCTGCTTACTTACATTAAAATTTCCATCCCTGTAAATAATATCAAATGGGGTTGAATCAACTAAGAGTTTTAAATCACTGAGACCACAAAAGTCAAATCTGACATAGACGCCATATATAGCCAGATAGACATAGTACAAATTAAGATAGATTGTCACAAGACACCTTTGGTGTAGGATGATTCAGATAAATATAGGACGATGTCTCATGCAGTAAGCAGAGGAAGCACATATCTAGAGTCATCATCCAAAACAATTATTAGCATGATAGGCAAAACGCAGTCCTAAAAAGTAAGTGCACTGGTGGAGCAACATAGGACTAATGGATGGTTCAAAAGTAAAATATAGCCAATATATTTATGAGCAAGTCAGAGAGTGCTATGGTTGTACTAATTAACTATAGACTAAGAATGTATTTAGGTCTGTCATATATTAACTAATTTTTAATTAAGTCTCCTAGCAAATAACAATTTCTCACTGAAAAAGACCCCAATGGAGTTGACCACTAAAGCAAACAATTTCATCACAGGTTTCGAGAGCTCTACAGACAGCAAGTGTACGATAATTTATCACAATTATTAGTACTTCAAAAAATTATACCACAACTTAGCACCAAAATCAGGAGATTAACAAACGCAGGTTCGCAACAGACGACGAAGATAAGAACGTCCAAGGGTACTGTAGCGCACATATCTGATTAGCTGGATGACCTACACGTTGATTTTGCAGCACCATATGCTGCTGGATGCTGGCCTCCTCCTGAAAAATAATCTCATGTGAGGGTCTTATTAAACTGTGTGAAAGGAAATCAAAGTAGCAAATGCAACCTAGGGAATCAGATCAAGGAACCAAATCGAATTCTGAAAAATCGGACCTCAAAATCAAACCTCACAATGGGAGCAAGGTCCAGCAGAGGATCAAAGATACGTCTAGATTTTGGCTAATGGTGAGGGGGGAGGCACGTAGGGGGCATAAATCCATCATCGGGGAAACAGGATCAAGGCCATGGCCGGTGGCGGGATCCCACCAGCGTAGAGGCCATGACGGGAGCTGCTGGTTGTCTGGGAGGCGGCGGGCAGCGCGGGATCTGGCGATGGGGCGCGGCATCTTGGAGCAACGGCGAGAGGTAGGAGGATCGGAGAGGCGACGGGCGGTGGAGGGCGGGGAAGCCTCGTCCTGGAGCAGCAACGGTGGCGTGGAGCAATGGGAGCAACCTGGCGACGGGGATGGAGATGGCCAGGGGGCGGCGGCTTGAGCTCCAATCGGGCGGCGCCGGGTGGGCTGGATGTAGTGGCGGGAGTCGACCTGTAGGCCACAGGGATGGCGGCGTGGACTTGAGAGCCGCCTTGAGGAACACCGGCGGAAGAGACAGGGATCTGCGGCAGAGAGAGGGAAAGGGGAAGGGGCGGAGGCGAGCGAACTCGAGGGTGGAGGGGTATCAATCGCAAGATGACGGGTCTATTATGGACCCGTAACCCGAATGAACCAGCATCGAGGGATTTTTCTGCCGGAGTAGCTGCCCCTTAGGACAGCGGATCCAGCGGTCAGAAACGTCTAAGATCAGAAAAATGGACGGTCAAAATTGCAAATCGCTCACAGGGCTGGGATTAGGTTCAGTTTTACTGTCCTAAACTGCCCATAAACCAAGATTTTTATTTTTTGCCATAACCATGTCACATACAAAGGCATTGTGAGCAGGTTTTACATTTTTTTGAATTTTTTTGAATTTAGTTCTGCTCATTTGAATTTGGAAACGGTAGCTCATCTCAAAAGAAGTTTTTTCTTAAAAAAAGTCCCTAAACCGAGGTTTATATTTTTTAGGGTAACTATGTCTTACAAAACGACAAACAGGGAAGGTTTCATATTTTTTTGATTTTTCTGAATTAGTTAAGGTCATTTGAAAGTTGGTCAAACTTAAGATAACCCCGCTGACCGGCTCAAAGCCCCGCGGCATCTCTACAAACCCTAACGTCGAACTGCAGCCGTCCGATCATACCCTAGCGCCAAGCGAAAACCGTCGGATATGGTCTTCTAGAAGGATACGGGCAGGCTGCGTGCAGGCTCCGTGCCGTTGGATCACATGGACGGCTCTGCATCGTTGGATCGTTGGGCAATCCACGAGATGTTGGTTCTGCTCACCCACTCCCGCCCGGGAAATAAAAAAAAGTCTGGTTGGTCCTTCGCTACGCGTTGACTGTCGAGGGAGGAGGCCCCGCTCCGGCTCCCCGTCATTATCCATAGACGGCTATTCAAGCCGGAGGGCGTCCCCCAGCCCTAGCTCATCCGCCTGCTCCCTCTCCCCGCCGGCACCCGAGCACTCCCCTCTCCGAGCCCATCAGCCATGCCACCACGCCACCAGTACTACACAGTCGAACACCGTCTCTTCCTCCTTCGGTAGGCCCAAATCCGGAGGCAAGCGAGGCTACCTCTGGAACCGGGGGAGGATTTCGAGGAGGGGTCGGAGATGAGGGAGGAGGAGCCAGAGGAGGCACCGCCGCAGCCGAAGGAGGAGGCGCCACCGCAGGAGCCGGAGGAGGAGGCACTGCCGCGGCAGCCAGAGGAGGAGGCGCCGCCGCAGGAGCCGGAGGAGGAGGCGCCTCCGGAGGAGCCGGAAGTGGAGGCACCGCCGGTCTACTATCTGTGGCCCGACCAGGTGGTGATCCTCAACTCCATCCGGTCGGAGCAGGCCCGGCGTCTTCGTCAGCGGCAGATGGAGGCAGCGCGGGCGGCGCAGGCGGCGGCGCAGGAGGACCAGGCTCCCGCGCAGGCGGATCAGACTCCGACGCAGGCGGATCATGCCATCTCCGACGACGAAGACGCGAGTGCACTACGTAGTACGTAGGATATATATTGTATGCTGCTATTATGCTCTCTGAGCTATGTTTAGTTGACTCTGGTTGCTGGTTCTATTCTATGCTTCAAAAAATATATTGCATGCTTTTGTACATGGAGGGAGTGACATATGGGTGGGTAAAAAAGGTGGGCGAAGCTCGCACGTAGTACTGCACCCTGGCCTCGGTCTGTGGCACCTGGAAGGTGGAGACGCGTGCGAGAAGAGAGGAACGAGCGACAGCGACCGTTGCTGCGTTCGTGGCGGCACATCGGCGCATGTAGGCAGGCTAGCTGGATCATATGGCATGCATAGCAGGCTTCCTGGCGGCGCACGTCGATCGGTATGCCCTAGAATTTAATTGCTATGTTGAATTGATGATGCGGAGGTCAAAGGCTGAGATGGTGTGAACTGTGAATCGATCGAGGAGGCGCGTGCGAGAAGAGACGAACCGGCAGCAGCGACAGTCGCTGCGTCTGTGGCGGCTCACAGGAAGGCTGCGTCCGTGGCGGCTCGCATCGGCGCATGCAGGTAGGCTAGCTGGATCATGTCGCGCATGCATAGCAGGCTTATCGTGGCGGCGTGCATCAGCGCATGGACGCGGGCGTTTATTTCAACGGCCCAAACGAAATCATGGCCCAACGGTCCAACCAGTGCCACCGTCCAACGGGCGACACAGTCCAGCGCGGCCCCACACGTCAGAATGGTCAAAGGAGGGCGACACAATCCAAACGTGGCCCCACTTGGCAGGTCCAATGGGCGACACAGTCCAGCGCGGCCCCACACGTCAGAGTTAACGGTCAAACCATTGACCCGACGGCATCCTCCGTTGTGACCATTTCTGAGGGTTTTGGACAAGGGAGTGGAGAAAAGTGAGCAAAAGTTTAGGGCGTGCGGATGAATGAGTACAACTAAGGAACCAGGGGCACAAGAATAGAAAGCCCTTTATTTTTTCTGACATTTTTCTACGCACGGGAAAAAAACAGAAAAATGGAAAATCATGCTAATTTATTTTATATAAACTGAAAATAAGAGAAGATAAACTTTTGGTACAGAGAGTTGTGAGTACTAAATTCATCAATCACATGCCTTTCCGAAAGGGGTCCATTAATAAGATTGATCAAGTCTTATTAACAACCGCTTTCGGTTATCATGAAACAAAAGAATTTTCGTATGTCACTAGGTTACCTCAATGGGGGTTTGCATCTCCCCAACAATAAGATTATAATATCTCTTCTTGACAGTAGGTAGAGGAATTGTGAAGCTTCCTATGATAACCATGGGAGTAGGCTCAATGACGTTAATATTATTAACCAAAGTTTGCTTCTTCGAAAAATGCACGGTGTGTTGCTTGTCATTGACATGAAAGGCAACCTTGCTTTTATTGCAATCAATAACAGTCCCTGTAGTATTTAATAATGGTCTACCAAGGATGATCGACATATTGTCGTCCTCGGGCATATGAAGAATAACAAAGTCTGTCAAGATAGTAACATTTGCAACCACAACAGGAACGTCCTCACATATTCCAATAGGTAAAGCAGTGGACTTATCAGCCATTTGCAAAGATATCTCAGTAGGTGTAAGCTACTCAAATCAAGTCTTTTATAAAGGAAGAAAGGCATAACACTAACACCGGCTCCTAAATCACATAAAGCAGTTTTAACGTAGTTTCTTTTAATAAAGCAAGGTATTGTGGGTATGTCAGGATCTCCTAGCTTCTTAGGTATTCCTCCATCAAAAGAATAATTAGCAAGCATAGTAGCAATTTCAGTTTCAGGTATCTTTCTTTTGTTGGTAATAATATCCTTCATATACTTAGCATAAGGAGGCATTTTTCAATATATCGGTCAAACGAGTCCTCAAAAAAAGGGTCTAATCATTTCAGCAAAGCGTTCAAAATCTTCATCATCCTTATTCTTAGAAGGCTTACGAGGGAATGGCATGGGTTTTTGAACCCATGGCTCTCTTTCCCTTCCATGTTTTCTAGCAACAAAGTCTCTCTTATCATAACGTTTATTTTTAGGAGGTGGGTTATCAAGATCCTCCGCAGGTTCTATCTCTTTGTCATTATCATGTTCTTTATTACTATCTGGTTGAGCATCTACATGCACAAACTTCGTTTTCATTATCACTAGGTGCATGTTCACTACCAGATTGTGTCTCGGCATCAGAAATAGAAACTTCATCATGTTTCTCAGTAGGTGTTTCTATAACAGGTTCACTAGAAGCATGCAAGTTCCTATCATTTTTCTTCTTCTTTTTCTTATTAGAGGAACTAGGTGCATCAGCATTAATTCTCTGAGAATCCTGTTCTATTCTTTTAGGATGACCTTATGGGTAGAGAGGTTCTTGGGTCATATGACCTCCCCTAGTCATTACTCTAACAACATGATCATTCATATTATTATTTATCTCAGCAAGCAAATCACGTTGTGACTTAGCAACTTGATCTAGTTGGGTGTGAACCATAGAAGCATGTTTACCTAGACCTTTTACATCATTAGCAATTCTAAACATTAAGTCACTTAAGCGGTCTATCATCATGGCATTCACTACAAGAAATATGCTAACTTGCGACCATCAATATTGGTCGCTGAATGGTCATTGTTTTCCATTTTTGACCTTTTTGTGACCAAAAACAGTTGGTCAAAAGCTGGCCGTCTTTAATGAAACTTAACGACCTTTTTTGTGATATGTAAAAGGTCGTTGGTTCTACGACCAATTGTTTTGGTCACCGGCAGCCTGCCCGGGCCACGTCGGATCCAACGTGGCAAACTGACGTGGAAAAATTCTGACCAAGTGAATTGGTCGTTGATCAGAATCAGCCCGGTCCAGTTCGGTGCTTTACATGGGCCAAGCCCAACAATTCAGCCCATTTATAATATCTTTTTCCCTGCCAATTTTGATCTGTTACACGGGCCAAGCGCAACATTTCAGTCTTTTTAATTTTTGGGCCATGGCCTTTTACTTTTTTGGGTCGTTTGATTTTCTTTTTTTTGGCCAGTTTATTTTGGTACTAGTCCCACTAGTCAGATTGGTCCCACATGTCATCTTGACCTCATAATTAGAGCCCACACATCAAAAATTTCAAAATTTGTCAAACAATTTTCATAAGTGGGTCCCCCTTGTCAGGTATTCGAATCACATACAAAATCAATATTTCGAACAGATCAAAGAGCAAATGAAATTCGTCCAAAACAACACTAAATTAGTCTATTACAATCTTTACACTACCACAACTCAAATATGCCTACTACTGCCTATTATTACAATACATAATATGCTACTCTTTGCTGATAGGCTTCACGGCTTCACACTTGGCTTCGCACTTCACCTAGGCAAAAAATAAGAACAAAAGAGTAGCCAATGAGCGATCCAATAGCATATAAACAAGAATTGACAACAAATTCCGTGTACACAAATAGTATGCAACATATCCAAACATGGGAACTGCGCATTTACTGTAACTACAGCAAGAAGAGTACTTAAACTACAACAAGACCATGAGTACTGGAACTGCTAAAACTACAGCGATACACTACAGTTGGATACTGAATCTTGAAACCCAGATTTGCACAGAAAGTTTATGCTACTGCCCAACAAAAAGTTTGTATCAAGTGCACTTGCTACTACTGCTAGCAACCAGTGCAAGCGAGCACTTGCTAGAAGCAGTAGCAAGAAGTGCACTTGTTACTGAAACTCATTGAAATTTAGTACATCTAGATTAACAAGTTCTTGCTATAGCAGATGTACGGAGTACTCCTACTTGGGCACTGGCAGATAAGCTTGTCTCTACCAGTATATTAACTAAAACTTAAGTGCTCCTGGTGAAAGCACATATGCTCCCTTGGTGGTTTTGATAATTCATGACAACATACATTGTATCTTGGACTAATATTTCTACCTAGTGTATTTCAGGTTTAGTCCATAGAGAGTGTTGGCAAAAGGGTGTGAGGAGATTCCCCAAGAAGAAGAAGAAAAGGAAGGAATGGATTGGCAAAGCTTCAAGCTAGAAGACTCTACATTTCACTTTGTGAGAAATCACTTTGAGTCCATAGGAAAGCCAATACTATCAAAAGGGGGTGAGGTATTAATGGTGAATGAAATGCTCAAGTGATCAAGTGTTAGCCACCAAATACACTCACAAGCTCTCCCACAAATATTCTGTCATTAAGCCATCCACTCAAAATCGGTGTCACCAACTTTCATATCGGCCACACCGAGTTCCAAGCCAAGACAGAAACCCTAGCCACTTCTCATTCTCGGTACAACCAAGATTCACATCGGTGCAACCGAGTTTCGGTGACCAACATTCTATTGTCTCGATTTATAAAATCAAAATCTCCGAGTTTTGTAAATCGGTGCCACCGAGTTTGGAAACGGCCCTCTGCCACTCATTTCGGTACCACCGAGAATAATATATCGGTCTCACCGAGAATCCTAAAGTTGCCACATTTTGAACAAGTCGGTGCCACCGAGTTTTACTTCGGTTTCACCGAGTTGGTCAATAATGTTGTAATAGTTGGATTTTTGTAGATGCCTATATATACCCCTCTACCACATCCCACTTGAAAGAGAAGCACTCAGAACTATTCCACACTTGCCCCATCCAGTTTTCTGAGAGAGAACCACCTACCCTTGTGTTAAGGTCAAGATCATCCACTCCAATCATATGGATCTTGATTTCTAGCCTCCCCAAGTTGCTTTCCACCCAATCAATCCCTTCTACCAAGCCAAATCTATGAGAGAGTGATTGAGTGTTGAGGAGCCTATCATCTTGAAGCACAAGAGCAAGGAGTTCATCATCACTATCAATCCTATTACCTTTTGGAGGGTGGTGCCTCCTAGATTGATTAGGTGTTGTTTGGGAGCCTCCTACTTTGTGTTGTGGAGTTGAACCAAGAAGTTTGTAAGGGCAAGGAGATCGCCTACTTCGTGTTGTGGAGTTGAACCAAGAAGTTTGTAAGGGCAAGGAGATCGCCTACTTCGTGAAGATCTACCCATAGTGAGGCTAGTCCTTCGTGGACGGAAGCCGTTATGGAATAGTCAAGGTTGCTACTTCGTGGACCCTTATGGGTGGAGCCCTCCGTGGACTCTCGCGACCGTTACCCTCCGTGGGTTGAAGAAATCATAAACGTGGATGTACGATAGTGCCACCTATCGGAACCACGGGAAAAATCCTTGCGTCTCCAAATTGTGTTTGATCTTCCTATCTCTACTCTCTCTTACATGTGCTTGTCTTACTTTCCGCTGCCATACTTGTGGACTAGCATGTGTAGGGTGCATTAGACTTGTTATGATTGCTAAAACTGCCCACCAATTAACTTGGGAAAAGGTTAGGTTTTAATTCTTGCAAGTAGTCTATTCAACCCCCCCCCCCTCTAGACATCTCTTCTATCGATCCCTTCAATTGGTATCAGAGCTTTGGTCTCCATAGCTTCGGTTTCATCACCGTGGAGGAAGATGGATGTGTCTAGTTTGGGGAGTATTAGTTGTAGAGTGCCCGTTCTCGATGGGGAGTACTATAGTCAATGGAAATATAAGATGCTTGAACTATTCGATGAATTTCATTTAAGCAAGTATGTTAAGAGCCCCTATGTACCTCCTATTGATCCTTTACATCCCACACACGAAGAGGAAATTGATATGCTATGCAATCTTAGAACTGTTAATCTTATCATTAGAGGATTGCCTAGAATTGTGCTTAATCAAATGAAGAATTTTGAATGTGCCTATACTTTGTGGAGTGATTTCGAGAAACGATATCCAAATTATTCATTAAGTAATCTTGATGAAATTCCTCATAAAACTATTGTCTTTCACAAAATGATGCCTAGTGATCCTAAGTTTGACGACTATCTATTTGAGCTTAGAGACCTCATGCGTGCTAAAGGAGATGTCATAACTATCAACAACATCATTGTTGAAGCCATTCGCATTCATAATCTTGAAAATTGTCATGATCACAACCCTAATGAATCTCTTGTTTCTTATGACGAGGATTTCCGACTTGATGATGACAATGTGGAATATGGCTACTATGATGAAGATGAGTTGTTCGACATCGAGTATGAGAAGACAATGAAGAATCTAAGTCTCATGGAAAACTTCAAGGATTACATGTCCGGAGGAAAAGAGTGGATACTCGATAGTGGATGCACCGATCATATGATCGGAGATAGAGACATGCTTGAAGAGATCACACCAAACCATGGACAGCGAAGGTATGTAACTTTTGGAGACAACTCCAAGGGTAAGGTACTTGGTCTTGGTAAGGTGGCCATATCCCATGATAGCTCTATTCAAAACGTCATGCTTGTTGAATCCCTTGGCTACAATCTTCTTTCCGTATCTAGACTTCCCGACTTCGGTTTTAATGTGCTATTTACCAAAGTAGATTGCCAAGTGTTTTGTCAAGATAATCATAACATGGTCTTTACCGGTTTCCGTAGAGGTGATCTATACATTGTCGATTTCACTAAAAGATCCAAACCTCAAACTTGCCTTATTGCAAAAATCTTCTAAAGGTTGGCTTTGGCATAGAAGACTAGGACATGTTGGTATGCGTAATCTAGACAAGCTTATCAAAGGTGATCATATACTTGGTGTTAAAGATGTTATCTTTGACAAAGATAGACTTTGTAGTGCTTGTCAAGCCGGAAAACAAGTAGGTGGAAGTCATCCCGTAAAGAATATCATGACTACTAGGAGACCACTCGAGATGCTTCATATGGATCTTTTTGGTCCCAACGCTTACAAGAGCCTCGGTGGAAATTCCTTTGGTCTAGTTATAGTTGATGATTTTTCCAGATTTACATGGGTATTCTTTCTTGATGATAAGTCGTAGGTATAAAAGATCTTCAAGAACTTCGCTCGCAAAGCCTAAAATCAGTTTGAAGTGAAGATCAAGAAAGTTCGAAGCGACAACGGATCTGAGTTCAAGAACACAAATGTAGACACCTTTCTTGACGAAGAAGGGATTCTACATGAGTTCTCGGCTACGTACACGCCTCAACAAAATGGAGTTGTTGAGAGGAAGAACCGAACTCTTATTGAGATGGCAAGAACAATGCTCGACGAATACAAGACGCCAAGACACTTTTGGGCAGAAGCCGTGGAAACAGCTTGTCATGCCACAAACCGACTCTATCTTCACAAGCTTCTCGGTAAAACAGCATACGAGCCACTCACCGGTAACAAACCCCAAGTTGGATACTTTCGGGTATTTGGCTCCAAGTGTTACATTCTTGATAAGCATCATCGTTCTAAATTTGCTCCTAAATCTCCTGAAGCTTTCCTTCTCGGTTACGGATCAAACTCTCACACTTACTGTGTCTACAACAACTTCACTCGAAAAATTCAAGAGACGGTAGATGTGAAGTTTGATGAATCTAATGGTTCGCAAGTCGAACAATTGCCAAATGATGTAGGAGATAAGGAGCCTTCGGAAGCTATCCAAGACTTGTCCATTGGCAAGATTCGTCCCATGGAGGTGAAGGAAAGTACTTCGTCAACTCAAGTGGAAGCCCCTACTTCACGTCAAGGTGAACCTCAACACGACATGGAGGCATCCACAAGCGGAACACGACAAGATGAAGAGGAAGAAGAAGCTCATCATGATGATCCACCACAACCACCTTCACCACCACCTCAAGGCAATGACACCTTCAACAACAACGAAGAAGAAGATGATGATGAAGAAGCTCCACCATCCAACAAGCAAAAGCTACCCCGAGTTCAAGCAAGAGTGGATAAAAACCATCCTCTAAATCAAATCTTTGGTGACATACAAACCGGGAGGATAACTCACTCTAAAACTCGACTAGCTAACTTTTGTGAGCATTATTCATTCATATCTAGTATTGAGGAAGCTCTTCAGGTTCCAGATTGGGTGAACGCTATGCACGAAGAGCTACACAACTTCGAGAGGAACGAAGTGTGGACACTTGTAGAGAAGCCCAAGGAGGAGCAAAACATCATCGGAACAAACAAGATGAAGACGGTCAAGTCGTACGCAACAAGGCGCGTCTCGTGGCTCAAGGCTACACCCAAGTCGAAGGTATGGACTACGGTGAGACCTATGCACCCGTTGCTAGACTTGAAGCTATCTGCATTCTTCTTGCTTATGCTAATCACCATGATATCACGCTTTATCAAATGGATATTAAAAGTGCATTTTTAAATGGTGAGATTGAAGAAGAGGTTTATGTTAAGCAACCCCCTAGTTTTGTAAATCCTAAGAAACCTAATCATGTCTACAAGCTTCATAAATCTCTTTATGGTCTTAAACAAGCCCCACGTGCTTGGTATAAATGCCTAACGAAGTTTCTCATTGAAAAGGGTTTTGAGATTGGTAAAATTGATGCAACCTTATTCACTAAAAGAGTTAATGGTGAATTATTTGTGTGCCAAATCTATGTGGATGATATTATCTTTGGATCTACTAACCCACAATTTAGTGAAAGATTTAGAAGGTTGATGTCCGAGAAGTATGAGATGTCCATGATGTGTGAGCTGAAATTTTTCCTTGGCTTGCAAATCAAGAACGAGAGAAGGAACTTTCATCTCTCAAACCAAATATACCAAGGACTTGATCAAGAAGTTCAACATGCAAGAGTGTAAAGGTATGAAAACTCCTATGCCTACTAGTGGACATGTTGATCTTACCAAGGAGGATAAACCGGTTGATCAAAAGGTTTATCGATCTATGATTGGTTCATTGTAATATCTATGTGCCTCCCATCCCGACATTATGCTTAGTGTATGCATGTGCGCTAGATATCAAGCTGCTCCTAAAGAGTGTCATCTTAAGGCCGTGAAAAGAATTGTGAGATACTTGATACATACACCAAACTTTGGCATATGGTATCCCAAGGGATCTTCTTTTAATCTTGTTGGCTATTCTGACTCGGACTATGCCGGAGACAAGGTTGACAGAAAATCAACTTTGGGTACTTGTCAATTTCTTGGTAGATCTCTTGTGTCTTGGTCCTCCAAGAAACAAAACTCGATATCTCTATCTACCGCCGAAGCGGAATACATTGCCGCTGGATCATGTTGTGCTCAATTACGGTGGATGACTCAAACTCTTAAGGACTATGGCATACATGTGAGACATGTACCATTGTTATGTGACAATGAGAGTGCAATCAAAACTGCTCATACTCCCGTACAACATTCTCGAACTAAGCATATTCAAGTTAGACATCATTTCATTCGTGATCATGTTGCCAAAGGAGATATCAATCTCAAGCATGTTCGTACTAAAAAACAATTGGTTGATATCTTTACTAAACCACTTGATGAGAAAGTGTTTTGTCACTTGAGGAGTGAGTTGAACATCCTGGATGCTTCAAACTTCAGCTAGACTCACTCGGTTGCATGCAAGGGCATGAGCTTACATGATACATCCATGATACGCTTGACATGTTATCTTATACCATGGAAATATATGCTCCCTTGTATTGCAACTAATCTTTTGTAGGTACTTGGAAGAACTTCATTCCACAAGATTGCCAACAACTCCAATCATAAGCAATCTTGTCATGACCAAGTATCCACAACCCTTCTTGTTGATGGAAGGAAGAAAACCATATCCTTGACATATATTTGATGAGATCACATTTGCCAATTCTCAATTGATATCATGTCAAATGGATATATCTTGTTCTTCCTTGCATGACTAACCCATGTAGGTGAAAAGAGAACCAAAACAAACAAGGATTGCTCCCAACTCAAGATGATCTTCATCAACATCAAGCATCCACAACAAGTTCTTCTACATGCTACGTCATCAACATCACTCAAAGGTATGTACTCATATCCATGAAAAAGCTTTACTCCAAGTCATGAGATAAAGCAACTCAAGTGATATGAAAACATTAAAATGCTTAATCGAAAACTGGTAACCCCATTTTGAGCTTAATGATGAGTATGACCTATGATCAAGTATTCTTGCTTGGCTCCTAAGTCAATATACTCTAATATAGGTGACCTAGTCACCGCCCATCATCTAGATAAAGTATCTTGTTTGGTTCATTCAATATTTGCAAGATTTCTTGGAACCACTCAAATCTTCTCTAGTTGATATTTTCTTGTAAAACTCTTTTGAACTTTCTTTGCAAATCCTTTTAAAATTTTATTGCAAGTTTTCTAAAATCATTTGAGATTTTCTAGAAGTTGCCAAGTTTCTGTTATGTCCTCGAAGCCTCCGATTCAAATGACTCGGTTCTACCGATCATGCAGATAGGCTGCAAGTACACGTCTCAGTTCCACCGACTCGTCTGTCTCGGAGCCGCCGATTTTGATTTCTTCTCTGGTTTGTATTCATATTAGCAAATCTTTATTTCTTCAGTGATTCCTTTGATATATAATAATTAAAAAAGGGGGGAGAAACTTTATTCAAGGATCCCTAACTCAAAGGAGGAGAAGTCTTACATGCTCTCAGATCAGTGTAAAAGGAAGAAATTGCTCTCTATGATTCTCACTGTTCCATGAACCCTACATTATATGACCCTTGTTCTCAAGGATCCCTTCTTACTCCATGATCCCTGTGTCTGACCCTGTCTATGGACCTTTTTGGCAATTAATGCCAAAGGGGGAGAAATACCAAAGCTTCAATGCTAAAGGGGGAGATACATGCTTCAATGCAAAAGGGGGAGATATAATCAAGGGGGAGAATATCAAAGCTTATGCTTACATAGAAAAGGGGAGAATATCAAAGCTTATGCTTACATAGACAAGGGGAGAATACCAAAGTAGGGGGAGAAGTTTCGTTGTTTCCCAAAGAGGAGAGAGCATGCCTAATCTTATTCTAATTTGATACTCTTATCTGTTATTCTCATGTTAGACTTGTCTCACCCTATCCAATCCCAATATCTACATGCTAAAATTCAGGGGGAGAGGATGACCTACTATTTCATATCTAGGGGAGAAAGTTCTAAATGTTCTTGGAGACATATCAATCTTAAGGAATACTATCTTTTATATGTTCTCCACATCTTGGTACTATTGAGTTCTATTGCTTTTTGATTTGTAGAATACTCTTGTGTTCCCTAAAATTGTTTTCTCAAGTATGTTTCTACTACTAGAATGCTCAAGAACTCAAGGTAAGTATATGCATCATATCTTTGTTGAAGATAATCTCTTGCTTCTTGCACATATTGTTTGCAAGAGTGAAGTCTTGAACAAGGATACAACTCATTCATATATATTTGATGCATATAGCCAAGATACACATGACTCATCGTATCCCTTCTACTATATGTGTGTCCATGCATTCCAAAGCAACTATCCTTTAAAGGAATTGCACACATTTAGGGGGAGCAAGTTTTAGTCATGTGTCTCTCAAAGTCTTCATGATATCTTTGCATATCTTTATTTGAAACTTTGATTGTATGTTGTCATCAATTACCAAAAAGGGGGAGATTGAAAGCACATATGCTCCCTTGGTGGTTTTGATAATTCATGACAACATACATTGTCTCTTGGACTAATATTTCTACCTAGTGTATTTTAGGTTTAGTCCACAGAGATTGTTGGCAAAAGGTGTTGGGGAACGTTGCATGGGAAACAAAAAATTTCCTACGCACACGCAAGATCTATCCATGGTGATGAGAATCTACGAGAGGGAGAGTGGATCTACATACCCTTGTAGATCACTAAGCGGGAAGCGTTAAGAAACGCGGTTGATGTAGTCGAACATCTTCGCGATCCAAATCGCAGTCGTCCCACGATCCGTCCCGATCTAGCGCCGAACGGACGGCACCTCCGCGTTCAGCACACGTACAGCTCGATGACAATCTCCGTCTTCTTGATCCAGCAAGAGGGAGCGGAGTTCTCCGGCAGCGCGACGGCGCGACGGCGGTGGTGGTGGAACTATTCCGGCAGGGCTTCGCCTAAGCACCGTCAGAATCTATTTGGTGGAGGAACTAGGGAATAGAGAACTAGCACGTGGACTTGTGTCTTTGGGGGCTCTATTCCTCTAGTATATATAGGAGGGAGGGGGGAGGAGGCAGCCTCCCTAGGGTTCCCCCTTGGGTTCGGCCGAAGTGGAGGAGGTGGAAGAGTCCACCTCCAATCCTACTCCAAGTAGGATTCCAATCCTACATGGAATCCTTCCCCCACTTGGGGTTTTTTCCTTTTCCCACATCCTAGCCGCATGGGCCTTGTGGGGCTGGCTTGCCCAGCCCACTAAGAGCTGGTGCACCATCCCTCAGGCCCACGTAGCCTCCCGGCATGGGTGGCCCCTCCCGATGGCCCTCTGGCACTCCCGGTACACTACCGGAAATACTCGAAACTTTTCCGGTGACCAAAACGGGACTTCCTATATATCAATCTTTACCTCTGGACCATTCCGGAGCTCCTCGTGACGTCCGGGATCTTATCCGGGACTCCGAACAACCTTCGGTCATCACCATACATAACTCAATACTACCGAAACGTCACCGAACCTTAAGTGTGCAGACCCTGCGGGTTCGAGAATTATGCAGACATGACCGAGACACCTCTACGGTCAATAACCAATAGCGGGACCTGGATGTCCATATTGGCTCCTACATATTCTATGAAGATCTTTATCGGTTGAACCTCTATGTCAAGGATTCAGTTAATCCCGTATGATGTTCCCTTTGTTCTTCGGTATGTTACTTGCTCGAGATTCGATCATCGGTATCTCTATACCTAGTTCAATCTCGTTACCGGCAAGTCTCTTTACTCGTTCCGTAATACAAGATCTCGTGGCTAACTCTTTAGTCACTTTTCTTGCAAGGCTTATTGTGATGTTGTATTACCGAGTGGGCCCTGAGATACCTCTCCGTCACACCGAGTAACAAATCCCAGTCTTGATCCATGCCAACTCAACAGACACCCTCGGAGATACCTGTAGAGCATCTTTATAGTCACCCAGTTACATTGCGACGTTTGATACACACAATGTATTCCTCTGGTGTCAGTGAGTTGCATGATCTCATGGTCATAGGAACAGATACTTGACATGCAGAAAACAATAGCAATAAACTGACACGATCATATGCTACGTTCATAGTTTGGGTCTTGTCCATCACATCATTCTCCTAATGATGTGATCCCGTTATCAAATGACATCTCATGTCTATGGCCAGGAAACCGTGACCATCTTTGATCAACGAGCTAGTCTACTAGAGGCATACTAGGGACACAGTGTTGTCTATGTATCCACACATGCAATTGAGTTTCCAATCAATACAATTATAGCATGGATAATGGACAATTATCATGAACAAGGAAATATAATAATAATCACTTTATTATTGCCTCTAGGGCATATTTCCAACAAAAGGGTGTGAGGAGATCCCCCAAGAAGAAGAAGAAGAGGAGGAAGGAATGGATTGGCAAAGCTTCAAGCTAGAAGACTCTACATTTTACTTTGTGAGAAATCACTTTGAGTCCATAGGAAAGCCAATACTATCAAAAGGCGTGAGGTATTAATGGTGAATGAAATGCTCAAGTGATCAAGTGTTAGCCACCAAATACACTCACAAGCTCTCCCACAAATATTATGTCATTAAGCCATCCACTCAAAATCGGTGTCACCAACTTTCATATCGGCCACACCGAGTTCCAAGCCAAGACAGAAACCCTAGCCACTTCTCATTCTCGATACAACCAAGATTCACATCGTTGCAACCGAGTTTCGGTGACTAACATTCTGTTGTCTCGATTTATAAAATCGGAATCTCCGAGTTTTGTAAATCGGTGCCACCGAGTTTGGAAACTGCCCTCGACCACTCATTTCTGTACCACCGAGATTAATATATCGGTCTCATCGAGATTCCTAAAGTTGCCACATTTTGAACAAGTCGGTGCCACCGAGTTTTACTTCGGTTTCACCGAGTTGGTCAATAATGTTGTAACGGTTGGATTTTTGGAGATGCCTATATATACCCCTCCACCACATCCCACTCGAAAGAAAGCACTCAGAACTACCACACTTGCCCCATCCAGTTTTCTGAGAGAGAACCACCTACCCTTGTGTTGAGGTCAAGATCATCCACTCCAATCATATGGATCTTGATTTCTAGCCTCCCCAAGTTGCTTTCCACCCAATCAATCCCTTCTACCAAGCCAAATTTGTGAGAGAGTGATTGAGTGTTGAGGAGTCTATCATCTTGAAGCACAAGAGCAAGGAGTTCATCATCACTATCAGGCCTATTACCTTTTGGAGGGTGGTGCCTCCTAGATTGGTTAGGTGTTGCTTGGGAGCCTCCTACTTCGTGTTATAGAGTTGAACCAAGAAGTTTGTAAGGGCAAGGAGATCGCCTACTTCGTGAAGATCTACCCATAGTGAGGCTAGTCCTTCGTGGACGGAAGCCGTTATGGAATAGTCAAGGTTGCTACTTCGTGGACCCTTATGGGTGGAGCCCTCCGTGGACTCTCGCGACCGTTACCCTCCGTGGGTTGAAGACTCCATAAACGTGGATGTACGATAGCGCCACCTATCGGAACTACGGGAAAAATCCTTGCGTCTCCAAATTGCGTTTGATCTTCCTATCTCTACTCTCTCTTACATGTGCTTGTCTTACTTTCCTCTGCCATACTTGGTGACTAGCATGTGTAGGGTGCATTAGACTTGTTATGATTGCTAAAACTGCCCACCAATTAACTTGGGAAAAGGTTAGGTTTTAATTCTTGCAAGTAGTCTATTCACACCCCCCCCCTCTAGACGTCTCTTCTATCGATCTCTTCACCTGGACAAGCACAAGTGGAATTGCATTTTTACTCAAGTGGAATTGCAACTAATAAAAGCATGACAATTTAACATGGAGATGCATACATGACTAAACACTAACATATTATGGTATGACGACGGCGAGAAAATCGACAGCTCGATCAACCCAATATTGAAATCAGACATGATATCATAAATTAGCAAGAAATGGGAAAAGTTGGTTCATACATCACGACCACCAAAACCAAGCACATCGCAACCATGGTCCTGGAGTGTCACTTACCCAATCACGAAATTAACATAGCTGGAAAAACCCCAACTTCAAGGTGTAGGCTCTCCGGCGCCGATTGTGACCATCCAGCTGGTCGTACAGCTCCGTGTACAAGTCACCTGCGCCCAAAAGAAATACCCGGCCGATGCAGGCCGTGGTTAGTCAGTAGCTAACACCACACGCTGACGTGGCTTGAGACTGCGTCGGTATTTCCCCAAAGAGGAAGGGATGGTGCAGCACAGCGATGGTAATTATTTCCCTCAGTTATGAAACCAAGGTATCGAACCAGTAGGAGAATCACCACCACTACGTAAACAGCACCTGCACACAAAGAACAAATACTTGCAACCCGACGCGAAAGAGAGGTTGTCAATCTCTCTACGGTAAAAAGATAGATTAGGTAATGATAGATTGGAGAGATAGATCTCTCAAGAACACAAAATAAAAAGGGCAAATGAAAAGTGCAACAAGGTATTTTTGGGTTCTTGGAATAATAGATCTGAAAACAAAAACAGCAAAAAGATAGATCAAAAAGCAATATGTTGGAAAAGTAGACCCGGGGGGCGTAGGTTTCTCTTATGGCTTCTCTCATGAGTATAGCACACGGTGGGTGAACAAATTACTGTTGGGCAATTGATAGAAGATCAAATAATCATGACAATATCCAAGGCGATGATCATTATATAGGCATCACGTCCAAGATTAGTAGACCGAAACGATTCTGCATCTACTACTATTACTCCACACATCGACCGCTATCCAGCATGCATCTATTGTATTAAGTTCATGGAAAAACGGAGTAATGCAATAAGAACGGTGACATGATGTAGACAAGATCTATTCATGTAGGAATAGACCCCATCTTGTTATCCTTAATAGCAACGATACATGCGTGCCTTGCTGCCCCTTTTGTCACTGGGAGAGGACACTGCAAGACCGAACCCATCACAAAGCACCTCTTCCCATGGCAAGAAAAATCGATCTAGTTGGCCTAACTAAACGAAAGATTCGAAGAAGATATACGAGGCTATAAGTAATCATGCATATAAGAGATCAAAGAAGACTCAAATAATATTCATGGATAGAAACTGATCATGAACTCAAAATTCATCGGATCCCAACAAACACACCGCAAAAGTTTACATCAAATAGATCTCCAAGAGACCATTGTATTGTGAATCAAAAGAGAGAGAGGAATCCATCTAGCTACTGTCTACGGACCCGTAGGTCTATGGTGGAGTACTCACACATCTTCGGAGAGGCACCAATGAGGATGATGAACCCCTCAGTGATGGTGTTAGATTAGATCTCGAGGTTCTGGAACTTGCGGTGGTTGGATGTGTTTTTCGTCGACCCCTCTAGGGTTTCTGGAATATTTGGAAGTTTATAGGCATCAGAGGCAGTGGAGAGGGGTCCCGAGGAGGGCACAACCCATCAGGGCACGCCCGGGGCCTCTGGCGCGCCCTGGTAGGTTGTGGTCTCCTCGACCCTCCCCTCTGGCACTTCTTTGGCCCACTGGATGTCTTCTGGCCCAAAAAAATCTCCAAAAAGTTTCGTCGCGATTGGACTCCATTTGGTACTGATATTCTGCGAAGTAAAAAACAAGCAAAAACAGCAACTGGCACTTTGGCACTATGTCAATAGGTTAGTCCCAAAAAATGATATAAAGTTGCTATAAAAAGATTGTAAAACATCCAAGAATGATAATATAACAGCATGGAACAAGCAAAAATTATAGATACGTTGGAGACGTATCACACGCTCGCATGCAGTATGTACAGAGGAACAGCAAATCGGTGGTGACAATTGAACCAAAGCAAAAGATGATACTAGCATGCTTCTAATGGAGTTCCTGTAGAAATATCTCCTAATGTTATGCATGCAAATCGCAAGGTCCAAAAATCTCCATCTGCTACCTAACACACAAGGCACATCACATGTGAATGCGGGAAACTAGGGAAAAGCTGCCATCCAGCGCAAGCCACGGGACACAAAGACCAGCAATGATCCAAGAGGCTGGAAGCCGACGCCGCAATCAACGCAGCGTAACAAGAAAACAAAAATCGCTGGCTTGTGATTAGATACTAGATACAAGAGAGAATGGGAGGAAAACATCAGAACCAACGAAAAAGACGAGAAAATCAAGAAGCAGCACAAATTCACTGGGAAAAGCAGATGCAGAAAACTGGGCAAGAGAAACAACAAAAAAAGACATTAAAAAACGTGGATCTTGAGTGGTTCGTTCCCTACAAAAGACGGCAGCATCGTATCCGAAGCACTTCACTGAATAAGAAATGCATCATGTTATGAGTAACACGTCATAGATAATATTGCTTGTGAACACAATGGACAAGAGCAGTTTCAGCAGGGACACTTGTCCAATTATTGTTGTTCTTTCCAGCCACAGATAGGTCACCAAGCACAGGCTGAAGCAGAGATGAGGCCTGGGTTTAAATGGCAAAAACGAGTAACTGTTTCACCGTTTGACATAGTATTATATAGTACTCCTAACTACTACTCCGTCCCATAATGTAAGACGTTTTTAAAACATCTTATATTATGGGACGGAGGGAGTACTAACTAATGGACACATCAAAGATGCTATAGACTGGAGCACAAGTGCGACAGAAAATGAAACCAGAAACGCGCCTAAACTATTACTCCTATGGAATCCGGAGGCAAATCAGAAATACATGACAGTTGCACTGAATTAAATTCAGAAAAACATGTAAGTAGATTCAGACCAGCAGCAAACCAAGCAACAAAAAATCAGATTTCAAACAAGCTAGAAATCAATCAATTGTGTGCCTGAGCTAGCTTAGTACGTACAGTACATGGTTGGGCTCCAAAACTAACAGAGCACATGCTAGCCTGAACAGAATCAATCACAAGGTTATTTTGTTGTTGTTGCCAGCACTACAAGATGTATGTGTTGATCCATCCATCCATGGACCTAACTAATGGTGTTGTATCTATAGACTAAGTGCAACAACACAAGAAGAAGAACTAAAACTGCAGAGCACATGTGTACATATACTCATCCATGAAAATGATGCTATCTAGAAATCATGGTGGCATGTACAAATTTAACACAAGACATTAAAAATTGATGAGCCAAATCATGGTGGATGCAGGGAGGGGTGGAGGACGTCCTGCAGCAGAAGCTTCTCCTCATCAAAGCAACCTGCACATAACAGAGGAAGGGGAGATGAATAAACCATGGTGAGAAAAGGGCCTTCAACATGTTTAGATCGGGAAGAGAAACAGCAAAAAAATACAGAATGAAAAAAAGAACCTTCCATGGCGTGTTGTACTAGGAGCAGATCCTCTCTCTCCGCTAGGGTTTGGGGCGCTGGGAGGCTCCATGGGGCCGCTACGTGGTGGGGGAGAAGGGACTCCATCTCCATGGCGGCGTCCCGTCCCACGGAGGTGCGCCCCTCCTGTCGTCGTCGCCGGCACGCCCATGGCGACCTGCAGAGAAGGAGGAGAAAATGAGGTGAGGTGAGGAGGAGATGGTGGGCGAAGAAGGAGGGGAGGGGCTTACCGGTGCTGGATCCGGGCTCCTCTGGCCTCGCCGTGGCCTGCCGTGGCGGATCCCGACGAACAAAAGGGGATGCAAAACCCTAGCCAGTAGGGGAGACGCCGATCTTCACGGAGGTAAGGGAGGCGCGGAGCAAGGGGATCTCACCGGTGTGCTGCGTGCGGCTGGAGCTCGCCGGAACCGGGCGGCGTGGGTGGCGGCGGCATGGGCGGCGGCGAGGGAGAGGAGTTCGTGGGGAGAGACGAGGCGTGATACGTCTTCGTCGTATCTATAATTTTTTATTGTTTCATGCCAATATTATACAAATTTCACATATTTTTGGCAAAATTTTATATGATTTATTGGACTAACATATTGATCCAGTGCCCAGTGCCAGTTCCTGTTTGTTGCATGTTTTTTGTTTCGCAGAATATCCATATCAAACAAAGTGCAAACGTGATAAAAATTTACGGAGAATTATTTTGGAATATTTGTGATTTTTGGGAGGTGGAATCAACGAAAAAGGAGGCCCCCAGCCACCACAAGACACCAGGGCGTGCCCTAGGGCCCAGGCGCGTGGTGGTGGGTTGTGGTCACCTCGTAAGTCGGTTGGAGCTCTACTTTGGACGCAAGGAAGCTTATATCCAGAAACAAATCTTGTTAAAATCTCAACGCAATCGGAATTACAGATCTTCGGGAATTTAAGAAACGTTTTTTGGCTAGAAACCAGGAATGCGAAACAGAAGAGAACAGAGAGGGAGATCCAATCTCGGAGGGGCTCCTGCCCCTCCGCCGCCATGGAGGCCATGGACCAGAGGGGGAACTCTCCTCCTATCTAGGGGGGCAAGGAAGAAGAAGAAGGAGGGGGGCTCTCTCCCCCTCTCTCCCGGTGGCGCCGGAACGCCGCCGGGGCAATCATCATGACGGCGATCTACACCAACAACTTTGGCGCCGTCAACACCAACTCTCTCCCCCTCTATACAGCGGTGTAACACCTCTCTTCCCCACTGTAATCTCTACTTAAACATGGTGCTCAACTCCATATATTATTTCGAAATGATATGTGGCTATCCTATGATGTTTGAGTAGATCCGTTTTGTCCTATGGGATAATTGATGATCGTGGTTGGTATGAGTGTATATTTTATTATGGTGCTGTCCTACGGTCCCCTCCATCTCACGCAAACGTGGGGGATCCCCGTTGTAGGTTGTTGCAATGTGTTCATGATTTGCCTATGGTGGGTGGCGTGAGTGACAGAATACACAGACCCGAGTAGGTGGGTTGTGCTACTTCTTGAGCTTGCGTTGGTTTTCCCTTGGAGAGGAAAGGGTGATGCAGCAAAGTAGATAAGTATTTCCCTCAGTTGTTGAGAACCAAGGTATCAATCCAGTAGGAGATACAAGCAAGTCCCCAATCTTCGCACCTACACAAACAATTAAACTCTTGCACCCAACGCTAAAAGGGGTTGTCAATCCCTTCACGGTTATTTGCAAGGATGAGATCTGATAGAGATAGATATAAAAGATTGCTAGAACGAAAAGTAAAACAAAAGTAAAAAAGAATGCAGCGAAGTATTTTTGGTATTTTTGGTTTATAGATCTGAAAGTATAATATGGAAAATAGACCCGGGGGCCATAGGTTTCACTAGAGGCTTCTCTCATGAAGGAAAATAGTATGATGGGTGAACAAATTACTGTCGAGCAATTGATAGAAAAGCGCATAGTTATGACGATATCCAAGGCAATGATTATGCATATAGGCATCACGTCCGTGTCAAGTAGACCGAAACGATTCTGCATCTACTACTATTACTCCACACATCGACCGACTCCTGCCTCCATCTAGAGTATTAAGTTCATGAAGAACAGAGTAACGCATTAGGTAAGATGACATGATGTAGAGGGATAAACTCAAGCAATATGATGAAAACCCCATCTTTTTATCCTTGATGGCAACAATACAAATACGTGCCTCGCTACCCCTACTTTGTCACTGGGTGAGGACACCGCAAGATTGAACCCAAAACTAAGCACTTCTCCCATTGCAAGAATTACCAATCTAGTTGGCCAAACCAAACCAATAACTCGAAGAGACTTGCAAAGATATGAAATCATGCATATAAGAATTCAGAGAAGATTCAAATAATATTCATAGATAAGCTGATCATAAACCCACAATTCATCGGATCTCGACAAACACACCGCAAAAGAGTATTACATCAGATAGATCTCCATGAAGATCATGAAGAACATGGTATTGAAGAACAAAAAGAGAGAAGAAGCCATCTAGCTACTAGCTATGGACCCGAAGGTCTGTGGTGAACTACTCACGCATCATCGGAGGGGCAATGGAGTTGATGTAGATGCCCTCCGTGATCGAATCCCCCTCTGGCAGATTACCGGAAAAGGCTCCAAGATTGGATCTCACGGGAACAGAGGCTTCCAGCGGCGGAAAAGTATTTTAGTGGCTCTTTTTGGTATTCAGGGAATATTTGGGAATTTATAGGCCGAAGAATAGGGTTAGGAGAGCTGCTGGGGGGCCACAAGCCAGGGGGGCGCCCCCCCCCTAGGGCGCGCCCTGGTGGCTTGTCGCCTCCCGGCAGGTCTCCTGTCTTCATCTCCAAGTCTGGCAGGTTTCTTCTGGTCCAAGAAAAATCATTCCGAAGATTTTATTCCGTTTGGACTCCGTATAATATTCCTTATCTGCAAGACTCAAAAACAAGGAAAAAACAGAAACTGGCACTAGGCTCTAGATTAATAGGTTAGTCCCATAAATAATATAAAATAGCATATTACTGCATATAAAACATCCAAAACAGATAATATAATAGCATGAAACAATCAAAAATTATAGATACGTTGGAGACGTATCAAGCATCCCCAAGCTTAATTCCTGCTCGTCCTCGAGTAGGTAAATGATAAAAACAGAATTTTTGATGTGGAATGCCACCTAACATATTTTTCCATGTAATATTCTTTATTGTGGCATGAATATTCAGATCCGTAAGATTCAAAACAAAAGTTTAATATTGACATAAAAACAATAATACTTCAAGCATACTAACAAGGCAATTGCGTCCTTTCGAAATAACATGGCCTTTGAAAGTTATCCCTACAAAATCATATGGTCTGGCTATGCTCCATCTTCCCCACACAAAGTATCTAAATCATGCACAACCCCGATGACAAGTCAAGCAATTGTTTCACACCTTTTATGTTCTCAAATTTTTTCAACTCTCACGCAATACATGAGCGTGAGCCATGGATATAGCACTATAGGTGGAATAGAATATGGTGGAGGTTGTAAGGAAAAGGAGAAGATAGTCTCACATCAACTAGGCGTATCAACGGGCTATGGAGATGCCCATCAATAGATATCAATGTGAGTGAGTAGGGATTGTCATGCAACGGATGCACTAGAGCTATAAGTGTATGAAAGCTCAAAAAGAAACTAAGTGGTTGTGCATAATGATGAAAAATTCCACTAGTTATATGAAAGTGACAAAATAGGAGACTCTCTATCATGAATATCATGGTGCTACTTTGAAGCACAAGTGTGGAAAAAAAAGATAGTAGCATTGTCCCTTCTCTCTTTCTCTCATTTTTTTGGTGGGCATCTTTAGCCTCTTTTTTTTATTTGGGCTTCATTGGCCTCTTTTATTATTTGTAAAGTCCGGAAACTCATCCCAACTTATGAGGGAATCATAGCTTCCATCATCCTTTTCTCTCACGGGACAATGCTCTAATAATGAAGATCATCACACTTTTATTTACTTACAACTCAAAAATTACAACTCGATACCTAGAACAAAATATGACTCTATATAAATGCTTCCGGTGGTGCACCAGGATGTGCAACGATCTAGCCTAGCAAATGACATCAAAAAACGGACAAGCCATGAAAACATCATGCTAGCTATCTTACGATCATGCAAAGCAATATGAAAGTGATGGTGCGTGTCATGAAAAACGGAACGGTGGGAGTTGCATGGCAATATATCTCGGAATGGCTATGGAAATGCCATAATAGGTAGGTATGGTGGCTGTTTTGAGGAAAGTATATGGTGGCTGTTTTGAGGAAGGTGGGTTTAATGCACCGGTGAAAGTTGCGCGGTACTAGAGAGGCTAGCAAAGGTGGAAGGGTGAGAGTGCGTATAATCCATGGACTCAACATTAGTCATAAAGAACTCACATACTTATTGCAAAAGTCTATTAGTTATCGAAGCAAAGTATTATACGCATGCTCCTAGGGGAGAGGTTGGTAGGAGTTAACCATCGCGCGCTCCCGACACTCACACAAAGGTTGACAATCATTAAACAAATCATGCTCCGACTTCGTTACATAACGGTTCACCATACGTGCATGCTACGGGATTCACAAAATTTAACACAAGTATTTCTACCAATTCACAATTACTCACTAGCATGACTCTCATATCACCATCTTTATATCTCAAAACTATATGCAAGGAATCAAACTTCTCATAGTATTCAATGCACTTTATATGAAAGTTTTTATTATATCCCTCTTGGATGCCCATTATATTAGGACTAAATTCACAACCTAAACCAATTACCATGCTGTTTAAAGACTCTCAAAATAATATAAGTGAGGTACGAGAGTTCAATTATTTCTATAAAATAAAACACCACCGTGCTCTAAAAAGATATAAGTGAAGCACTAGAGCAACATTGCCTAGCTCAAAAGATATAAGTGAAGCACATAGAGTATTCTAATAAATTCACTATTAATGCATGTCCCCCTCAAAAGATGTGTGCAGCAAGGATGATTGTGGCAAACTAAAAAGCAAAGACTCATATCATACAAGACGCTCCAAGCAAAACACATATCATGTGGTGAATAAAAATATAGCCTCAAGTAAATTTACCGATGGATTGAAGACGAAAGAGGGGATGCCTTCCGGGGCATCCCCAAGCTTAGGCTCTTTGGTATCCTTGAATATGGCTTGGGTGCCTTGGGCATCCCCAAGATTAGGCTCTTGCCACTCCTTATTCCATAGTCCATCAAATCTTTACCCAAAACTTGAAAATTTCACAACACAAAACTCAACAGAAAACTCGTGAGATCCGTTAGTATAAGAAAAATAAATCACCACTTTAGGTACTGCTGTGAACTCATTATTTATTTATATTGGTGTAATATATACTGTATTCCAACTTCTCCATGGTTCATACCCCCCAATACAACCCATAGATACATCAAAATAAGCAAACAACACAAAAGAAAACAGAATCTGTCTAAAACAGAACAGTCTGTAGAAATCTATAGGCTTCGAATACTTCTGTAACTCCAAAAATTCTGAAAAATTAGGAAAATTAGGTAAATTTGTATATAAATCTTGTGTAAAAATTTCATATCAAAACCACCTTCCAGTGAATTTACAAAATTCCTGGACTGAGAGCAAAAGTTTCTGTTTTTCAGCAAAATCAAATCACAAACACCGTAGACCATCCCAAAGGTCTTACTTGGCACAAACACTAATTAAATCAAGAAAACACAATTAATACAGAGGTAATAATGTGTAAATCACTCAAAAACAGAAGCAAAAACAAAAGCATAAAAATAAAATTGGGTTGCCTCCCAATAAGCGCTATTGTTTAACGCCCCTAGCTAGGCAAAACGCAATAGATCTAGGTATTGTCATCTTTGGTATGCAATCCATAAGTAGCTATCATAATAGATTAATAAGGTAATTTTATTCTCTTTCTAGGAAAGTGTTCCATGCCTTTCCTTAATGGAAATTGGAATCTAATATTTCCTTCCTTCATATCAATAATTGCACCGATCGTTCTAAGGAAAGGTCTACCAAGAATAATAGGACATGTAGGATTGCAATCTATATCAAGAACAATGAAATCTACGGGCACATAATTCATATTTGCAACAATAAGAACATCATTAATCCTTCCCATAGGTTTCTTAATGGTGGAATCCGCTAGATGCAAATTTAAAGAGCAATCATCAAATTCATGGAAACCTAGCACATCACATAAAGTTTTCGGAATCGTGGAAACGCTAGCACCCAAATCACAAAAAGCATGGCACTCATAATCTTTAATTTTAATCTTAATAGTAGGTTCCCACTCATCATAAAGTTTTCTAGGTATAGAAACTTCCAACTCAAGTTCTTCTTCAAAAGATTTCATCATAGCATCCACGATATGTTTAGTAAAAGCTTTATTTTGATTATAAGCATGCGGAGAATTCAACATGGATTGCAACAAGGAAATACAATCAATCAAAGAACAACTATCATAATTAAAGTCCTTGAAATCCAAAAGAGTGGGTTCATTGCTATTTAAAGTTTCGACCTCTTCAATCCCACTTTTATCAATCTTAGCATTAAGATCTATAAACTCCGAATCATTGGGACGCCTTTTAACTAAAGTTGACTTATCTCCAGTCCCATCTTTATCAAGATTTATATTAGAAAACAAATATTCAATAGGAGTCACATCAATCACTTTAAGATCTTCATCAATATTATCACGAGAACACACTTTTTCAAGCCATTCACGCTTAGCACGCATTCTAGCGGTTCTTTCCTTACACTCATCAATAGAAATTCTCATAGATTTTAAAGACTCATTAATATCATGCTTGGGTGGAATAGATCTAATTTTCAAAGAATCGATCTCAAGAGAAATTCTATCAACGTTCCTAGCCAAATCATCAATCTTGAGCAATTTTTCTTCAATCATAGCATTGAAACCTTTTTGCGAACTAATAAAATCTTTAATGTTATTCTCAAGATCAGGGGGCATCTTATTATAATTTCCATAAGAATTTTTGTAGGAATTACCATAATTATTAGAGGAATTACTAGGAAACGGCCTAGGATTGAAATTACCTCTATACGCGTTATTACCAAAATTGTTCCTACCAACAAAATTCACATCCATAGATTCATTATTATTTCCAATCAAAGAAGACAAAGGCATATCATTAGGATCAATAGGAGCACTCTTACTAGCAAACAATTTCATTAATTCATCAATCTTTTCACTCAAAGTATTTATTTCTTCAATAGCATGCACTTTTTTACTAGTAGGAGATCTTTCGGTATGCCATTGAGAGTAATTTGCCATAATATTATCTAGGAGTTTAGTAGCTTATCCTAATGTGATTTCCATAAAAGTACCACCCGCGGCAGAATCTAAAAGATTTCTAGAAGCAAAATTCAATCCCGCATAAAAAATTTGTATAATCATCCATAAACTCAAACCATGTGCGGGGCAATTTCTAATCATTAGCTTCATCCTCTCCCAAGATTGTGCAACATGCTCATGATCAAGTTGCTTAAAGTTCATTATGTCGTTCCTAAGGGAGATGATCTTAGCGGGCGGAAAGTACTTGGAAATAAAGGCATCTTTACACTTATTCCATGAATCAATACTATTTTTAGGCAAAGATGAAAACCAAGTTTTAGCACGATCTCGTAGTGAGAACGGAAATAGCTTCAATTTAACAATATCATTATCCACATCTTTCTTCTTTTGCATATCACACAACTCAACGAAAGTATTTAGATGGGATGCGGCATCTTCACTAGGAAGGCCGGAAAATTGTTCTTTCATAACAAGATTAAGCAAAGTGGCATTAATTTCATAAGATTCCGCACTAGTGGCGGGAGCAATCGGAGTACTAATAAAATCATTATTATTAGTATTGGAGAAGTCACACAACTTGGTATTCTCTTGAGTCATCGTGACAAAGCAAGCAATCTGGCACTAGCCTCTAGATTAATAGGTTAGTCCCAAAAATAATATAAAATACCAAATTAATGCATATAAAACATCCAAAACAGATAATATAATAGCATGGAACAATCAAAAATTATAGATACGTTGGAGACGTATCAGGTTGTTGCATATGGGAGTAAAGAGGACTTGATACTTAATGCTATGGTTGGGTTTTACTTTAATGATCTTTGGTAGTTGCGGATGCTTGCTAGAGTTCCAATCATAAGTGCATATGATCCAAGTAGAGAAAGTATGTTAGCTCATGCCTCTCCCTCATATAAAATTGCAAGAATGATTACCGGTCTAGCTATCAATTGCCTAGGGACAAATAACCTTCTTGTTTGACAAAAGCTTTCTACTAAACAACTAACTTTTATTATCTTGCAATTTACTCGTAGTTTTATTCCCGCTAAGTACTTCTAGTTTTATTCGTGCAAACTATATATCCTATCACCTACAAAATAGTTTCATACTTGTTCTAGATAAAGCAAACGTTAAAGTGTGCATAGAGTTGTATCGGTGGTCGATAGAACTTGAGGGAATATTTGTTCTACCTTTAGCTCCCCATTGGGTTCGACACTCTTATTTGTCGAAAAATGCTACAAACGATCCCCTACACTTGTGGGTTATCAAGACCTTTTTCTGGCGCCGTTGCCGGGGAGCAATAGCGTGGGGTGAATATTCTCGTGTGTGCTTGTTTGCTTTATCACTAAGTAGTTTTTATTTTGTGCTCTTGTTTTCTATCTTTAGTTATGGGTAGGAAATGTAAAATACCCAAAAAATTAGATGTACTTGCTGCTCCAAAAGTTGAGGAACCACTAGTGTTCCGTACTACCGAAGAATATTACTTGGATCATATTCGATCCCTTTGTGCTCGTGCTGAAAACCCTACTAGCTTATTTGGGGGAAAATCTTTAAATGAGCATGCTTATTATGTGCGACACCGCTTATCTCAAAAAGGGAAACTTTTGTAGCATCATATTAATAGTTTGTATTGCTATGCTTGGAATGTATGTGAAATTTATGATTTTACTTGTTGTTCTGAAGAAACTAAAAAATACCTTCCCTACCAATGTGTTTTTAATGATAATGAAATACTATCTTCTTATGCCAAGGAAGCCTATTGTTATTGTGATGCTGAACAAATTGAAGAATTTTTTGCTTTTAAGGGTGCATATGAAATTGCTTCTTTGATTGAAAAGTGTGATGCTACTCTTTACAAGTCTGAAAATTTTTCCGTACTCAAATATTGCTATGAAAACTATTCTTCTAATGCTTATGTTAAAGAATTTATTGAGAGAATGTCCGCTGCCTTGGAAGAGACTACAATTTTGCAGGAATCTATGGAAGAGGAAGTTGCTGAAATTGTGAGCTCATTAGATGAAAAAGATGAGGAGGAGAGCGAAGAAAAAAAGGAGGAAGAGCGGATTAGCTACCCGTGCCGACCTTCTAATGAGAGTAACTCTTCAATTCATACATTATTTAATTTCCCTTCTTGCTTACCGAAGGATGAATGCTATGATAATTGCTATGATCTCGTGGATTCTTCTGAAACATCCCTTTTTGATGGACTTGATGCTTGCTATGCATGTGGCCAAGATGCCAATATGAATTATGCTTATGGAGATGAGCTTGCTATAGTTCCTTATGTTAAGTATGAAATTGTTTCTATTGCACCCACACATGATAGTCCTATTATCTTTTTGAATTCTCCCAACTACACTATATCGGAGAAGTTTGCTCTTATTAAGGATTATATTGATGGGTTGCATTTTGCTACTACACATGATGATTTTGATGAATATAATATGCATGTGCTTGCTGCTCCTACTTGCAATTATTATGAGAGAGGAACTACATCTCCACCTCTTTATGTTTCCAATGCGATAAAGTTGCAAGAAACTGTTTATACTATGCATTGGCCTTTACTTGATGTGCATGAATTGTTCTTGTATGACATGCCAATGCATAGGAAGAGGGTTAGACATCGTTGTCACATGATATATATCACTTTGTGGTCACTACTAAATTAAAAATCATTGTTAATTAAAATTGGCTTTGATATACCTTGGGATCCGGGTGGATCCATTACTTGAGCACTTTATGCCTAGCTTAATGGCTTTAAAGAAAGCGTTGCCAGGGAGACAACCCGGAAGTTTTAGAGAGTCATTTTATTATGTTGAGTGCTTTTATAAAGTTTAAAAACAAAATAAATATAGAGGGGAACCTAAAACTTCACAAAAAGAAAGGTGAAAGTGAGAGAGATGATGAGCATCGTTGAAGTGGGGGCTAGCCTTGAACTTTGTTCATGCCCATGGAAACTTTGTGAATCTTGAATCACATAAAATTTTCAACAAAAATAATTATCCCCTTGTACAAATCCATTGTATTATAAAAATAATGTGCCAAGATTTGCCTTTAGGATGATTAGATTGCTTGTTGGTATGTGTGGTGTAAAAACAGAAACTTTGGCTGTAGTCCGTGAATTTACATTTTTTACTGGAACGTCAAAAGTTTCTGAAATTTTTACACAGTATTGCTAGACAAAACTTTTATTTCTTCCTAATTGTTCAGAATTTTTGGAGTTACAGAAGTATGGTCAAAGTTCAGATTACTACAGACTGTCCTGTTTAAGACAGGTTCTATTTTTGATGCATTGTTTTGCTTGTTTTGATGAAACTATCAATTTTATCGGTGCTATAAGCCATGGAGAAGTTATAATACAGCAGGTAAAAATGCAAATATAAAATATGAATGGGTTTGCAACAGTACCTAAAGTAGTAATTCGCTTTATTATACTAACGGATCTCACCAGTTTTCTGTTAAGTTTTGTGTGGATGAAGTTTTCAAAGATCGAGGAGGTCTCGATATGAGGAGAAGGAGGAGAGGCAAGAGTTCAATCTTGGGGATGACCAAGGCACCCCAAGTAAATATCAAAGGAGACTCAAGCGTCTAAGCTTGGGGATGCCCCGGAAGGCATCCCATCTTTCTTCAACAAGTATCGGTATGTTTTCGTTTTCGTTTCGTTCATGTGATATGTGTAAATCTTGGAGCGTCTTTTCTGTTTAGTTTTCACTTTTCTTTTATGCACCATGATGGTATGAGATATTCCATGGTTGATTTATAGAATGCTCATTGCACTTCACTTATATCTTTTGAGTATGGCTTTATAGAATGCTTCATGTGCTTCACTTATATCATTTGAAGTTTGGATTGCCTGTTTCTCTTCAAATAGAAAACCGTTATTTGGAGAATGATCTTTTGCTTCACTTATATTTATTAGAGCATGGTCTTTTGTAGAAATAATAAAAATCTCTTGCTTCACTTGTATTTATTTAGAGAGTCAACAGGAATTGGTCATTTGCATGGTTAGTCATAAAATCATACATAAAACTTATGGATCACTGAATATGATATGTTTGATTCCTTGCAATAGTTTTGTGATATAGAGATGATAATATGTGGGAGGTACTAGTGGATGATCGTGTTTAGTAAGATATTGGCGTTAAGGTTTGTGATTCCCGAAGCATGCACGTATAGTCTTCCGTTATGGCAGGAAGTTGGAGCACAATTTATCCTTGATTGTCTATCTTTGTGTGAAGGTCGGAGGCGCGCAAAGGTTAACTCCTACCAACCTCCCCCCTAGGAGCATGAGTAGTAATACTTTGCTTCGAGGGCTAATAAACTTTTGCAATAAGTATGTGAGTTCTTTATGACTAATGTGAGTCCATGGATTATACGCACTCTTACCTTTCCACAATTTGCTAGCCTCTACGGTACCGTGCATTGCCCTTTCTCACCTCGAGAGTCGGTGCAAACTTCACCGGTGCATCCAAACCCCGTGATATGATACGCTCTATCACACATAAGCCTTATTATATCTTCCTCAAAACAGCCACCATACCTACCTATTATGGCATTTCGATAGCCATTCCGAGATATATTGCCATGCAACTTCCACCGCTTCCGTTTTGATGACTTGAGCATTCATTGTCATATTGCTTTACATGACCGTAAGATAGCTAGCATGATGTTTCCATGGCTTGTCCGTTTTTTGATATGTTTGCTACGCTAGATCATTGCACATCCTGGTACACTGCCAGAGGCATTCATATAGAGTCATACTTTGTTCTACTATCGAGTTGTAAGTAAATAGAAGTGTGATGATCACCATTATTCATTATTAGAGCATGTCCCAGTGAGGAAAGGATGACGGAAACTATGATTACCCCACAAGTCGGGAACTCCGGACAAATATAAAAAAAAAGAAGAAGAAGAAGAAAAAAGAGAAAAAAAAGAAAAAAAAATGAGAGACAAAGAGAGAAGGGGCATGCTAATTCTACACTTGTGCTTCAAAGTAGCACCATGTTTTTCATATAGAGAGTCTCCTATGTTGTCACTTTCATATACTAGTGGGAATTTCTCATTATAGAGTTAGATGCATGCCCACTTAGTTTTCATATTGAGCTTTCATACACTTATAGCTCTTAGTGCATCCGTTGCATGGCAATCCCTACTCCTCACATTGATATCAATTTATGGGCATCTCCATAGACCGTGGATTAGCCGCTTCGATGTGAGACTATCTTTCTTTTTGTCTTCCCTATATTAATGTCTACCACCGCATTCTATTCCACCCATAGTGCTATATCCATGGCTTGCGCTCATGTATTGCGTGAGAGTAGAAAATGCTGAAGCGCATTAAAAATTATGAACCAATTGCTTGGCTGACACCGGGGTAGTACATGATTTATACTTTGTGTTAAGAAGACAGAGCATGACAAGGCTATATGATTTAGTAGGGATAGCGTTCTTTAGCCTTGATATTTTGAAAGACATGATTGTTTGTTGGGATGCCTGAGTATTAATGTCTTTATGTCAAATTATAGACTATTGATTTGAATCACTCATGTCCTAATATTCATGCCATGATTAGATATATGATCAAGATTATGCTAGGTAGCATTCCACATCAAAAATTATCTTTTTTTATCATTTACCTACTCGAGGACGAGCAGGAATTAAGCTTGGGGATGCTGATACGTCTCCGTCGTATCTATAATTTTTGATTGTTTCATGCCAATATTATACAACTTTCACATATTTTTGGCAATATTTTATATGATTTATTGGACTAACATATTGATCCAGTGCCTAGTGTCAGTTCCTGTTTATTGCATGTTTTTTGTTTCGCAGAATATCCATATCAAACGAAGTCCAAACGCGATAAAAATTTACGGAGAATTATGTTGGAATATTTGTGATCTTTGGGAGGTGGAATCAACGCAAAAGGAGGCCCACATCCACCACAAGACACCAGGGCACGCCCAGGGCCCAGGCGCATGATGGTGGGTTGTGGTCACCTCGTAAGTCGGTTGGAACTCTACTTCGGGCGCAAGGAAGCTTATATCTGGAAAAAAAATCTTGTTAAAATCTCAGCGCAATCGGAGTTACGGATCTCCGGGAATTTAAGAAACGGTTTTCGGCCAGAAATCAGGAACGCGAAACAGAAGAGAACAGAGAGGGAGATCCAATCTCGGAGGGGATCCTGCCCCTCTGCCGCCATGGACGCCATGGACTAGAGGGGGAACTCTCCTCCCATCTAGGGGGAGGGCAAGGAAGAAGAAGGAGGAGGGGGGCTCTCTCCCCCTCTCTCCCGGTGGCGCCGGAACGCCGCCGGGGCAATCATCATGACGGCGATCTACACCAACAACTTCCGCGCCGTCAACACCAACTCTCTCCCCCTCTATGCAGCGGTGTAACACCTCTCTTTCCCGCTATAATCTCTACTTAAACATGGTGCTCAACTCCATATATTATTGATGGCAACAATACAAATACGTGCCTCGCTACCCCTACTTTGTCACTGGGTGAGGACACCGCAAGATTGAACCCAAAACTAAGCACTTCTCCCATTGCAAGAATTACCAATCTAGTTGGCCAAACCAAACCAATAACTCGAAGAGACTTGCAAAGATATGAAATCATGCATATAAGAATTCATAGAAGATTCAAATAATATTCATAGATAAGCTGTTCGTAAACCCACAATTCATCGGATCTCGACAAACACACCGCAAAAGAGTATTACATCGGATAGATCTCCATGACGATCATGAAGAACATGGTATTGAAGAACAAAGAGAGAGAAGAAGCCATCTAGCTACTAGCTATGGACCCGAAGGTCTGTGGTGAACTACTCACGCATCATCGGAGGGGCAATGGAGTTGATGTAGATGCCCTCTGTGATCGAATCCCCCTCCGACAGATTACCGGAAAAGGCTCCAAGATTGGATCTCACGGGAACAGAGGCTTCCGGCGACGGAAAAGTATTTTCGTGGCTCTTTTTGGTATTCAGGGAATATTTGGGAATTTATAGGCCGAAGAATAGGGTTAGGAGAGCTGCTGGGGGGCCACAAGCCAGGGGCGCGCCCTGGTGGCTTGTCGCCTCCCGGCAGGTCTCCTTCCTTCATCTCCAAGTCTGGCAGGTTTCTTCTGGTCCAAGAAAAATCATTCCGAAGATTTTATTCCGTTTGGACTCCGTTTAATATTCCTTATCTGCAATACTCAAAAACAAGGAAAAAAGAGAAACTGGCACTAGGCTCTAGATTAATAGGTTAGTCCCAAAAATAATATAAAATACCAAATTAATGCATATAAAACATCCAAAACAGATAATATAATAGCATGGAACAATCAAAAATTATAGATACGTTGGAGACGTATCAGGTTGTTGCATATGGGAGTAAAGAGGACTTGATACTTAATGCTATGGTTGGGTTTTACTTTAATGATCTTTGGTAGTTGCGGATGCTTGCTAGAGTTCCAATCATAAGTGCATATGATCCAAGTAGAGAAAGTATGTTAGCTCATGCCTCTCCCTCATATAAAATTGCAAGAATCATTACCGGACTAGTTATCAATTGCCTAGGGACAAATAACCTTCTTGTTTGACAAAAGCTTTCTACTAAACAACTAACTTTTATTATCTTGCAATTTACTCGTAGTTTTATTCCCACTAAGTACTTCTAGTTTTATTCATGCAAACTATGCTATCACCTACAAAATAGTTTCATACTTATTCTAGGTAAAGCAAACGTTAAAGTGTGCGTAGAGTTTTATCGGTGGTAGATAGAACTTGAGGGAATATTTGTTCTACCTTTAGCTCCTCATTGGGTTCGACACTCTTATTTATCGAAAAAGGCTACAAACGACCCCTACACTTGTGGGTTATCAAGGCGACGAGGGTTGGGTGGGTTCGAGCGAGAGAGACTTCGTGGGTTCTGTCTCCTTTTGTTTTTTTTTCTTTTACGGGCTGGATGGATGGATGTGGGATTCCTGCACAAATGGATCGTGAACGAGGGTTGGATGGATGGATGTGGGATTCCTGCACAAATGGACGGTAGGATGTTAGCCAAGTCATCGATCCGTGGCACAAATGGATCCACCAATGAGAATATGCGAAACTGAAATTGAGTGTGTGTCTCTCTTTCACGGGCTGTTTTTTCCGGTGAAAATGAACAGTTTCATCTGACTTTCGGAACACGGTATTGTGTCGAGCCGAGCCTACATATTTTGTTCGGCCTTTGAAACACGAAACTCAAATTAAATGGTGGATCACGTCATGGAGTTCAAGGAAGAAGTGCCGTTCGTCGTCGCCGTTCTCACAACTGCTAGACATGCATCTCGGAGGGGTTTGTGAAGCCGGATAGGAACACGTGTAATGGATAATTTCATAGATCTTCCTCTCTAGATCTCTTCGAACAGGAGTGAGGAGCGGAGCATGGGTGACACATTGGTGTGATGGGCGCCGGCGATTCGCGTCGGAGGTTGCCGGGATCATGCACGGGAGTGGTGGCGGCGGTAAGGGAGGAGCGAAGCGCTAGGGTTTCGGTGAGATACAAAGAGAGGAAGGGCACGAGGGGTTGGGTGCGGTTCAGGCGAGAGAGAGGGGTTTGGTGCGGTGTGGTGTGGTGGGTTGGATGGACAGGTGGATGGATGGATGGATGGACTGATGTTTGCCATGTCATCGATCCAAGCCACAAGTGATTCCACCAATCAGAATTAAGCTTATGTAGTTTTTTTCTCTTATAAGGCAAATAGTCAATGTTATGTCAAAATTCATGGCAAAGTTTGTACAAATGATCTCACATTTTGCATAAGTGTGCATCTTGGAATGGCAAACAATGTTGCTAAATGGAGTTTTCATTTTCTTTGCACGAAAATTTCATTTTCCATTTTTCGAGTGCCCAAAATGAGTTTTTTTGTGAAGGACCTACCATATATTTGTTGCAAAATTGGACCAAATTAATTTTCTCAACTATTAGGCCATATTTAATGTACAATTGACCAAATGTTTGGGTGTCAAAAGTTTTGATCCACCTCTCGTGAAAAAGACAAATTTCCGCCAATTCAGTTGGAAGTGGGTCAAGTTTGAACTACAGGTGCCTCGTAGTTTGCTCATGATTTTTTTCAAAAAACATTTTTAGGTACAAAAGTATCTTTTTAATCAAAGAAACACCAAAAAATTTCCCAGATTCAACCCCTAGCTAGGAACGGTCATGCCCGCTGTTTGGACTACATTTTTAAATGGGCATGAAAAATTCAAAACAAATCAAAAAATTGGAAAACCTTCGCATTGCGTCATTATATGTGACCAACTTACTAGAAAAAATAATAAAATTTTAATACTGGAATTATTTAAAAAATGTTCTCAGAAATGAGCAATCATGTGTGAAGATTCATGGCTTTCAAGCCAAGTGACCAATCTTATGGCCACATTCATGTCATTGTTTGTTAAAAGGATCTCATATTGTGCACAAAGGTGCATTTTGGAATGGCAAACAATGTTGCCTAAGGAAGTTTTCATTTTCTTTGGTCGAAAAAAACATTTTCCATTTTTCGAGTGTCCAAAATGAGTTTTTTTGTGAAGGACCTACCTTATATTTGTTGTAAAATTGGACCAAATAAATTTTATAAAATATTAGGCCATATTTAATGTATAATTGACCAAATGGTTGGGTTTCAAAAGCTTCGATCCACCTCTCGTGAAAAAGACAAATTTCCGCCGATTCTATTGGAAGCGGGTAAAATTTGAACTGCAGCTGCCTCATAGTTTTCTCTTTATTTTTTCCAAAAATCATTTCTAGGTACATAAGTATCTATTTAATCATAGGAACACAAAAACTTTTCCAAGATTCAACCACTAGCTAGGAACGGTCATGCCCGCCATTTTGACCGCATTTTGAAACGGGCATGAAAATTTCAAAAAAAACAAAAAAATAATAAACTTGTAATACGGCAATTATGTCATTATATCATTGTGTCATTATATGTGACCAAGATACCAGGAAAAATAATAAACTTGTAATACGGCAATTATTTTTAAAAAGTGTTCTCAGAAACGAGCTATCATGTATGAAGATCCATGGCCTTCAAGGCAAATGACCACTGTTATGGCAACACTCATGGCATAGTTTGTCAAAATGATACCATATTTTGCACAAGGGTGCATCTTGGAATGGCAAACAATGTTACCTAAGAAATTTTTCATTTTCTTTCGACAAAAAATTCATTTTCCATTTTTCGAGTGCCCAAAATGAGTTTTTTTGTGAAGGACCTGCCATATATTTGTTGCAAAATTGGACCAAATCATTTTTATAAAATATTAGGCTATATTTAATGTACAATTGACCAAATGGTTGGCTGTAAAAAGCTTTGTTCCACCTCTCGTGAAAAATACAAATTTTCACCGATTCAGCTGAAAGCGGTAAAATTTGAACTGCAGTTGCCTTATAGTTTGCTCATGAGTTTTTGCAAAAATCATTTCTAGGTACATAAGTATCTATTTAATCAGAGATACATGGTATGGTGGAGAGACGTCGAGGTTTGGACGGTGGCCGAGGGCCCCAACTCCAGAGCGCGTAAACTGCCATGCGAGTTGCGTGGTCACCACGTGACCGTGGCGTTGCCATGCGTTCTGGGCAGCCTAGGCATGTCTTGTGCATTGGGCACTCCCCCGGTAGGTGTTAGGAAGAAAAAGACAACAGAAGAATCTCACGACGAGACTGAATTAAGCTCAAACATGAATTAGCAGCCAAGTGTTTGATTAGCGGTGGGGGAAATAGACATGGCCAATGGGCCTGAGTTTTGGCTGAGGTTGATCATCTACTAAGGATATTGTCTTGGAGAATTTGCAGCTCAAATGGAGGAGCCTAGGTGGCACTTGCTTTGCAAAGTACCACATTGGACAGAAATATGGATGTTGAAGCTGGGCTCAAATGAATGCATGGATTGAGCTGTAATTTGGTGGAGGCTGGTCATTTCGTCATATAAAAGTACTGTAAAAAAATTATAACAGTTGGATATGCTAAGGTGGTACTTCCTTCACAATGCTCTTCTATGGACAGAAACTTGGTAAAATTATTGAGAGAAATTGTCTTAATAAAATGAGCTAAAATTTGGTGGAGATAAGTTATATAGGTATCAACATTCCCTGGTAAAGTTTCAGAAATAATTAAGCAATATAAAATATAGTTGCTTCACAAAGCTTCTCTCTGGATAATCCAAATATTCAGCTCAAATAATCACTCTCCAGTTATTTGAGCAGAATATAGTTCCTTCACAATGCTTTCCACTGAACAGAAAATTAGGAAAAATATTGAGGGAAATTGGATAAATGAAATGAGCTAAATTTTGGTGGAGGGAGGTTCTATGGGCAGGGTCATGTCCTGGTAAATTTTCAACAATTATAAAGCAATATAAAATATAGTTGCTTCACAGACTGAAAATATTACCAGAAACAAAGATTGGATTGTGAGCTCACATGGATTGTTTATATATGTTTAACATTTTTCAAATACATGATTAACATCTTTTCATATATTCCCAACAAAAAAACATCTTTTCATACATACGTTTGGATGTCTATATTTGGTTTTACACATTGTACATTTTTTGTATACATATAAAAAGGAGGTGGCCTTAAGTACCAATGCATCCACGTTCACAACCTCATGACCATTTTTATTGGTCGTAATCAGGTAGAAATAAGGTCGTCGGCCACTGTTGTCTGCTTTATGACCATTTGGTGTAAGGCAATTTCAGGGTTTGAGCCCTTCCTAGCGAAATGGTCGTGGATTTACGACCAATTCAGCTGGGGTCACTAAGAGAAGGTAACAAGTTGACATATTTCTTATAGTAATTACATCTCAATTGATCTTTAACATAGTTATTGAAGTGTTCTTGCTTAACAATATAATTATCATATTCATCCATGCATTGTTCAGGAGTCTTATTATAAGGTATATCATTTTCATTAAAGGAACGGAGAGAGTTTACCTCTACTACCTGTGTCGGGTTATCAAGTCCATGTATTTTTTTCAATAGGTGGTAATTTCTTGATATCCTCAATTTTAATACCTTTCTCCTTCATAGATCTTTTTGCTTCTTGCATATCTTTAGGGCTGAGGAATAGAATACCTCTCTTCTTTTGAATAGGTTCCGGAGATGGTTCGGGAAGTGTCCAATCATCGACATTTTGCAATATGTTATTTAATAATTCTTCAGCTTGACCGACAGTTCTTTCCCTGAAAACACAACCAGCACAACTATCTAGGAAGTCCCTAGAAGCATCGGTTAGTCCATTATAAAAGATATCGAGAATTTCATTTTTCTTAAGAGGACAATCAGGCAAAGCTCTAAGTAACTAGAGAAGCCTCCCCCAAGATTGAGGGAGATTCTCTTCTTCAATTTGCACAAAGTTAAATATTTCCTGTAAGGCAGCTTGCTTCTTATGAGCAGGAAAATATTTTGCAGAAAAATAATGTAGCATATCCTAGGGACTACGCATACAACCAGGAGCAAGAGAAAGAAACCATTCCTTAGCCTCGCCTTTTAGCGAGAAAGGAAAAAAGCTTAAGCAGAGCAGCAATATCATTCAGTTTCATAAGGTGTTTGACAATAGTTTTAGCTTCATAGCCATGGAAAGGATCAGATTCAACCAAAGTAATTAACTCAGGGTCAACAGAGAATTCATAATCCTTATCAGTAACAAATATAGGAGAAGTAGCAAATTTAGGATCATATTTCATTTTCTCCATCATAGATTTTTCTTTCAGTTTGCATAGCAGTTTTTTCAAATCATCTCTATTTTCACAAGCAAAGAAATCACTAGCTGTTTCCTTATCCATGACATAGCCTTGAGGTACATGAGGCAATTCTTATCTATTAGGAGAGCGAGGTGTAACAGGTGATTGAAATTCCTCATCAGTTTCAGCATTTTCAAGTTCTCTAGCTTTAGCAAGATGAGCATCAAGTAATTCATTCAGTGGCACAGTTTCAGTTTCAACATGTGTAACAATAGTATCATCATTAATATCAGAGGTAGCATCATCAAGTTGATGTGACATATCAGGACGATCAACGGGTGGTGGTGTAACAAGCTGATTCAAAATAGTAGGTGAATTGAAAGCAGAGCTAGATGGCAGTTCCTTACCTCCTCTCGTGCGAGAGGGGACAATCTTAATTCGAGTATCTTTCAGATTCTTCATAGTGGCAATTGGATATCCTCAAGTTAACACAATAAATAGAGCTATGCTCCCCGGCAACGGCGCCAGAAAAAGGTCTTGGTAACCCACAAGTATAGGGGATCGCGTCAATCTTCACGGGTAGTATTTCACCCTAATTTATTGATTCGACACTAGGGGAGCCAAAGAATATTTATTGGCCTTGACAGTTGAATTGTCAATTCAACTGCACCTGGGATATCTCTCTGCAGCAAAGGTTTAGTAGCACAACAAATAGTAGTAGCAAAAGTAATAGTAGTAGTGACAGCAGTAATTTTGTAGCAGTTGTGACAGTAGCAGTAGCAATAGTAACTTAGCAAGATTCAGTATATGTAAAGCGTAGGCACATGGATCGGTGATGGATAATGATTTAGATGACATTGATCATATAACAGTTACACACTAGGGCGACACAGAACTAGCTCCAATTCATCAATGTAATGTAGGCATGTATTCCGTATATAGTCATATGTGCTTGCGATAAGAACTTGCATGACATCTTTTGTCCTACCCTCCTGTGGCAGCGGGGTCCTATTGGAAACTAAGGGATATTAAGACCTCCTTTTAATAGAGAACCGGAACAAAGCATTAACACATGGTGAATACATGAACTCCTCAAACTACGACAATCACCGGAAAGAATCCCAATTATTGTCACCTTGGGGTATGCGGATCATGACACGTAATAGGTGCATACAACTTGCAAGATAGGATCCAAATCAATCTTATATTCGTGAAAACATAATATGTTCAGATCTGAAATCATGGCACTCGGGCCCTAGTGAAAAGCATTAAGCATAGCAAAGTCATAGCAACATCAATCTCAGAACATAGTGGATACTAGGGATCAAGCCCTATCAAACTTAACTCGATTACATGATCAATCTCATCCAATCCCACCACCGTCCAGCAAGCCTACAAAGGAATTACTCACTCCCGGTGGTGAGCATCATGGCGGTGTTGATGGAGAAGGGTTGGTGATGTCGACAGCGACGATTCCCCTCTCCGAAGCCCCAAACGGACTCCAGATCAGCTCTCCCGAGGAAGAACAGGAGGTGGCGGTGGCTCCGTCTCGTGAAACGCGATGAAAACTTCTCTCTGATTTTTTTCTCCGAAGATGTGATTTTATAGGACTGGAATTAGGGTTGGAGGAGCCACGAGGGCCCCACAAGCGATGTGTGGTGGCCCCCTGGCACACCCCCTCCGGCAAGTCTTCGCTCCATAATTCATTATAATTCTCAAAAATAATTCACAAAAAGTTTCATCCAATTCCGAGAACTTTTATTTCTGCACAAAAATAACACCAAGGTAGTTCTGCTGAAAACAGCGTCAGTCCGGGTTAGTTCCATTCAAAATCATGCAAATTAGAGGTCAAAACCAGAGCAAAAGTGTTTGGAAAAGTAGATACGTTGGAGACGTATCACAGCGTCAGACATCCTTCCTGATACTTGTGATCTGCGTTGGGTTTTTCTCCGAAGAGGAGGGGATGATGCATCACAGTATAGATAAGTATTTTCCTTGGTGAGAACCAAGCTTATCGAACCAGTAGGAGTGTCACCCAACTTCCCGTCTTCGGCGCCTACACACAAAAGAGCACACACTTGCACCCAACGCGGGCAAGAGGGTTGTCAATCCCCTTGAACTCGTTACTTGCAAGCAAATGAGTAGTGTAGATGATAGTTGGATAAATATAAATTGCAAAATAAATAAAAAGTAAATAATGTCAGGAAGAAAATAAGAGTATTCGTAAATTTATATGTGAATAGACCCGGGGGCCATAGTGTTCGCTAGAGGCTTCTCTCTCGAAGAAAGCATACGGTGGGTAGACAAATTAATGTTGGGCAATTGACAGAAAAGCGCATAGTTATGCAATATTTATTCACGGCAATGAGCATGCATATAGGCATCACGTCCACAAACAAGTAGGCTGACTCCTGCCTGCACCTACTACTATTACTCCACTTCGAGAACGCTTCTATACTTGCCTCTCTAGGTATTAAGTTCATAACAAACAAAGTAATGCTTGGAGAACGATGACATGATGTAGACAAAGTAAACTCAATTAATATGAATAAACCCCATCATTTTATCCTTAGTGGCAGCAATACAAATATGTGTCTTGTCCCCTACTTTGTCACTGGGATATATAGCACCGCAAGATTGAACCCACTACAACGCACCTCTCCCACTGAAGATAAACCAATCTAGTTGGCCAAACTAAACCAATAGATCAGAGAGAATTACAAATCTATAATAATCATGCAAATAAGAATCAAATAAGTATTCAGAGAAGACTCAAATCTTTTTCATGAATAATCTGAACATAAACCCACAATTCATCGGATCCCAACAAACACACCACAAAGATTGATTACATAAGATAGATCACCGCCGGAATAGCGGTGATCATGGCAAGAAAGCACAAAGAGAGAGAGAGTCATCTAGGTACTAGCTATGGACACGTAGGCATGTGGTGAACTACTCACACATCACCATGGGAGCAGCAAGATTGATGTAGAGGCCCGTCGTGATCGATCCCCCTCCAGCAGGGCACCGGAACAGGGCTCCAGATGGGCACACGACGGAACAAAGACTTGCGGCGGCGGAAAAAGTGTTTCGGAAGGCTCTCTAGGATTTTTGGAATATATGTGAATTTATAGGTCAGGGTACGAGGTCAGGAGAGCCGGGGGTGGCCCACGAGCTAACAGGGCGCGACCACCCCCCTGGACGCATCATGTTGTCTTGTGGGGCCCTCGTGCGGCTCCCGGCCTTCTCCCGAAGCTTCCAGGTATTCTTTTGGTCCACAAAAAATCGTCAAAAAGTTTCGTGATATTTGAACTCCGTTTGGTATTGTAAACCTGAAAAGCCAAAAACATGCGGAAAACAGCAACTGGCACTGGGCACTGGTTAATAGGTTAGTGCTCAAAAATAATATGAATCAACAAATAAATGCCCAAAAAGTATTCTAGAATGGTAATATTATAGCATGGAACAATCAAAAATTGTATATACGTTGGAGACGTATCACTCCCCTCCGACCCCGATTCCGTCGCCGCTGCCGCGTCCCACTCCCACCATGACCGTCGCTGTCGTGTCCCACCACCAGCTCCGCCCTGGGCTGCCGCCGCTGCCGAAGTTGATCGATTTGGCCTAGCCTAATATGGACCCTCTCATTCCTCATCCTTGTCGGCGGTCTCGACGTGGTCGTCATGTGTGGTGTTCGACAGCGACGGCAGACACTCCTTGCTGGGCTCGGGCGGGGACGCATCTGTCGCGTCGGCGCCTGTGCCGAAGTCAGAGGCATGACCGTGTACTACCTTATGCGAGGGGCGATGAAGACGGCGCTCATTCGGCTCGCTTCAGTGTTTATAATCGTCGCTACTGATCTATGGATTTGAATGTATTTTTTATTACTTACAGTGTTCGTTGTACTGCTATGATCGAAAATGAATATATCTGAAGTTTTCCCGCAAAAAAAATCATGCAGAATGCTACATCCTTTCAAAATTGGCCTTACTAATTCTCAGCACACACCTAACATGATTTTTTTTTAACACAGTACAGACGCAAACGCTCATATACACGCGCATACACTCACCTCTATGAACGCACACACGCACACCCTACCCCTATGAGCACCTCCGAGAGACTGGGCTGACATATCATCTTGAAATTTACGAAGTTACTGTAGGCACCTCGTCGTCGACGGGAACGTCTCCTCCCACTGAATGTGCATCGCCGGAAATCCTGAAATAAATACAGGAATAAATGCGAGCAACAGGATTTGAACCCTGATAGACTAGGGATACCACCGTCCCTCAAACCATACAATGATTCGCCACCTAACATGAATTTTGGAATCAATTTTCATACTAAGTAAATTGTAAGCTCGCATTTCATTTACCCCGTGGTAGCCAAACCCAAACACGCTGTTGGTGTTTCACCCCAAAAGAAGGGGCTGCTTGGTGTTTCGGCAGACTGGTCTCGTCTTCCCTTCCTCTCCTCTCCTCTCCGTTGCTCCACGCGACGCGTTAATGGAGGAATGCGTGGGGACTGGGAACTCGGCGACGCAGTAGAAACTGGCATTCCGTTGCCTTCCTCTCCCCTCCAACCGAGCAGAGAGGCCTAGGCGAGACCTCCCTTCTGTTCGTCCTCGGACAGGCGATCCACTTCTTCAGAGCGAACCAACTGCTGCGCGGCGACTAGAGGTACGTTAGGTTACGCGGTGTGGTGTGAATCTTTGCTTCTTCTCCATCTCAGCCGCCTGGCCGTCTCTGATCTTACTCATTCCCTGTCTTGTCTGTCGCCTCCGATGTAGCTACTGCGCGAGCAACCTGTTCGACGGAATGGCTGAAAGGGCCAAGGCCGGTGAAATCAAGAAAGTGGCCGTTGCTGGCGGCAAGGACCCCTTCGAGGACCTCCCGGAACCTGTGCTCGAGCTGCTGCTGTCGTTCCTGCCCTCGCGGGACGCCGTGAGGACGTCCGTGCTCGCTCGCCGCTGGCGCACCCTCTGGAAGTCGGTGCCAGCCCTGCGCTTCTATCCTTCTCAGTTCGAGAGTGCCCAGGCCTTCAACAATTTTGTTAATAAGCTGCTTGAGCATCGTGACCGAACCTCACCTCTCCTTGAATGTGAAATCATTCCCTATCCCCATGGCCAAGAAGATGAGGCACATCGTTATGTTGAATCGTGGGTCCAGTATGCTGTCTCGTGCAAGGTATCGGTGCTTCGAATTCTAAAGTGGGGTGTTCATCATTCTTCTTTGGATCTATCCAGCAGCAGTGTCATCTCCAAGCACTTGACAAGCCTAGAGTTTTATAATCTGGCATTTGACAAAAGCCCTCTGGATCTTCTCAGCTGTCAGGCACTAGAGCTGCTAGAGATAGGTGATTGTTCTATCAACCTTTCGGGTATCTTTCCCAAATCTTTACGGCATCTGAAAATCAGAGATTCATATCTTTATTCCATGCAAACACCATGGAGTTGCCTTTCTGCTCCAGGTCTTCTTACCTTGGAACTAGCTGACCCTCATGACTGGGCCCCGTTCCTTGAGAGCCTCCCATCACTGGTAACATCATTTATCAGGATTGGCGAAGATTGTGTAGATAATTTGGCTCATTATAATTACCTTGGGGATAGTTTGTCATGTGAAGATGGTTGTTGTGTACTTCTTGAAGGTTTGGCGGGTGCTACAAATTTAGAGCTGATAAGTGAATGTTCTGTGGTATGTTTGCTCTTTTTTTAACTCCCTGTGTTGATTGCCATCCAACATTTTGCATCCCTCTATCATGTTAAACTTGTTCCTAATTTCCAATTGCATGTTTTTCACCAATCCATTGTTTAGTCATCATGTTCCTATGCAGACATCTCATATAATTTGTCTGTGAAGATGTCGGTACATTTTCCATATATACTGATGGTTGATATTTTACAAGCACATGATTACGATAATTTTGCAAGCCATTTTAGTTTACGCAACACTTTAGACGGTATGGCTCAGTATATATTTATTTTTTGAGTCAATCAAAGACTTGTAAAATCTGTATTGTGTATCTCTCTATCTGCTCACAATTGATTACTTGAAATAAGAACTAAAGAAATCTTTTTCAACTCAGTGTTATTGAATCATGTCTTCTCAAGTTATAACTTTAATTTTTTTTAATTCTCTGTTTTGTTGTTTAAGCTTTTCAGAAAGGACTTGAAATGGTGCCCTATGTTTAGCAAACTAAGAACAGTGTTGCTCAATGAATGGTGTTTGCATGCAAACTTCACTGGACTACTTTACTTTCTTCAGCACACACCAATTCTGGAAAAGCTTACCCTTCAACTTCAACTTCCATCTCGCAAGGTATATGTTTTTTCATATATGATAGCTTTTGTCGCTGAAGCTAACATGTACAGCTGATTCATTTAAGTAAAATCATATGTTTTTGACAGGATTTTGACATTGGATCAAGTGGAAGCTACAACCCAGCGGAATATTTCTTGGTGTCAAAGCATCTCAAGGTAGTTGAAATCCATTGTAGCAAGGAGGATGAATGGATTTGTCAAATTGTGAACATCCTTGGCATTCATGGAGTAACTTCTGCGCAAATTAGCATCAAACAAGATTCTTGGAGTTCTTCCAGTAAGTAAATAATACTACAATTTGCTGATGTTTATGTAGCTGCATGTGTCACTAAAATCAAGTAAACCTGATGAACATTAAACTATTTGGTAAATTGATAGATGAAAAAGTCTACTAGAATGTTCTATGATATCCACATTACATATTTTATTGAAAATGTGATTTGGGCCAAAGCAAGTGACATATTTTTCGGAAAATGGGAGAGGCCAAAGCAAGTGAAAAAAGGAAAATAGGCAAATAACCAATGTGAGGTGTTTTTCACTATTTAGTTGAAATGGATCATTTAATAACTCATCTTTCCAGTTTCTGCGTAGTGAGATCAAGTTGTATGTTGGCCCACTCTTCCAAAACAATTTCTTATGCAGTATTTGCTTGACGTCACTGCCGGTTGCTATCGACCGTACCTTCTCATGTTTTAGTCTGCACTTTCATGTGCTCATTGTGTCCTCTATGGTTTACACAGGGTTCAGTTTCCAGCAGCCGAAGTAGATGTCCCTGAATTAATATTGGCAGCATGAGGTTGCTGTGCTTTGCCTATCTGGATTGTGCGCTTGTCCCTGCTCCATTCATATGAAGGACAGACTCCCGTTGAGATGCAATTTGAATAGGTTCAAATGTCGCTGTAGTGATATTGCACTTTTTCCCGTGTCAAGCCTCAACTTATTTACCTATTGAAGGCCTATGATCTATCTATATGTTTCAGCAACTTGTATGTCTAGCTTAACTTGTGTAAAATGGTACCTGTTCTATGTTTCAGCAACCTGTATATCAAGCTTAACTTGTGTAAAATGGTGCCTGTTCTGTTATATCGAGTAAACTTTCATGACTCCAGGAGTACTGCTTTAGTTCTTTTGTGCTGATTACTTGGTTTCTTCCTTAACATGTTTGGCAATACATACAGTTTTCTAAGCATGCTTGTTTCTCATTGTGTTTGATCCGTTCTGCGAGACCTGAATGAGATCTATGTGCATGCCATTAGTTATATTAGCGGTTCAACACTTCCATTTCCATTAGTTAACAATGGTGGATTCATGCTATGTTGCCAGTCGTGGATTACTTTTGGAGTAACAACTGCTATGTTGCATCTCCCCTGACATTCTGAGTGGCCCGAGCATGTCATGGAATAAAAGTATTCCTTTTCCTAGGGATGATATCAATGTAGCAAAAAGATGAGTAGATAAGTAATCGAATGGTAAAACAATTTGATTTCTTGAAAAAGGCAGAAATGTGATCGAAACACAAATTTGAGCAAACTAATGAAAGGGGGGCTTTGCATGTTATTCTGTAGAAGGTTGTGTTTGAATGGTTCAATTCAGATCGTTTGTAAATGTAGTAAAATAGCGTTCTTGGCAAGGAAATAAATAGCGCGTTATACAAAATAGCGTCGCCCTTGAAAATATGCTATTAACGTGCTATAGCGCGCTATGGCGTGCTATAGCGTGCTATTAGCGAGACATTGTACATATATCAATTTAGCGAGACTGATTTTCAATATGCTATAGCGTGCTATTAGCGGCGCTATAGGCGTGCTATTAGCGGCGCTATAGCGCGCTATTTTTTTCACTGGTTCTCGGTGAAAGGAAGCTTGAAAATGGCATTCTCTTTCGTGTTGGCAACCTCCTTCACTAATCACTGAATGACACTGGATTACAAGGATTTGGTAGCTAATTGGGGGATGCAGCAGGAAGAACGAGGGGATTGGGAGGAGAGCCGGACAGGTAGGGGAAGGAGACGCCGTTTGAGCCGTGATCCCACCGGATAACTCACTGTTTTTCTTTTAGGCACTATGACTCACTGGTTGCTTCTCCCTCTATATTTTCCTTTTTGAGGGGCCTCCCTAGTTATCGCTGGCTGAGAGATGGGCCAAGCTTAGAGCTACCCCAGGTATGCATAGGTGAGCGTCCTAACATCATCTAGCTCGTGCGCCGCTGCCCCGAGTGCAAAGTTTTGGAGGCCGAGCTCCACGGAGCTCGGTAAAAAAATCAAAAAGCATATTTAAAACTTTCAAAAAATTCCGAGAACAATTCCACGGAAAGATATGTGTGTTCCGCAAGAACATGTTAAATTTTGTCTAAAAATATTATGATTTGTAGGCTGTACAAAAAAGACAAAAATCTGGCCCAACAACACAAATGAAAAGCCTGTTCAAAATGTGTATTTCTCTTTTTACTGTACACCTCATGTGAATGTATAATGCTCTGAAATTTTGCACATATGCAGTGTACATGTGTGTGTGTCCACAAATAAATTCGAATTTTTTTGCGCTCTTGAAAATTGAATTTTGAAAATGAGCTCCCTGTAGCTCAGGCTGCATTTGCATTTTCCGCGCTGCCCATCCTTTTTCTACAGCTAATGTAAGTATGCACACCACGGACAAGGAAGTTTGGTTCCTGGGTGTACATACGCCCTATATGCACAAAAATAGTAATTACAAAGAAAGTTAAAAAATGCTGAACATATTTTTAAAATAAAGTTGACTTTCTATTGTGCTCATAAAAAAATCCAGCAAAGATTTTTTTTTTAGAAAAACCCGCTGACTTCAAATAAAAGTTCAAATAGGTGTGAATAGTAACTTGTATATAAAAATAAAATTTGTTCATTTATGTCCTGAAGTAAACTGGGGTTTTTTCTTCGCAAAAATTTATATACTGGTGCCAAATTAAGTCAATTTTATTCCAAAAAAAGTTATGGATTTTTTAGAATTTTTTTGTAATTATTAAAAATGAATCTCATATATGGTGTACATACACCCGAGAACCAAATATAGGGCATTTCCCAGCACACCACTGGCTTTACTGAAGCATTCTGTATCTCAAATATTTGAGTTTCTGTGATAATTTCAGGGATGGTGCAAAGATACTCCTGACCTCACACTGGACTGCCCCTAAGATCAAGTCGAAGGTGGTGTACAACAAGTATTCTAGCAAGAAGTTGGGGGAAGTCGCACTGCGCCGACCTGCATTTGAAATCTGCAAATAAATGGGAACTTCTGTAATTTGTTGCATTTGCTTTAAATTGTGCAATGGAAGGCGTGCCTGACATTTGTCGTGCTGGTCCTTTCTTGCTTTCGCAGTGAAGAAGGGTTTCAAAACTTGAGACAGTTCTGAACAATATTTACACTGTTCTTCATAATCTGAACCAACGGTGTGCTCTAGTAGACCGTAGGATACATGTGTTTGATGTATCTGTCCCTAGGAGTGCTGTATGTATTCTGAATGTTTTTTTTAACAATAACAGGAGAGCTATTATATTCATTGTAAAGAAGAAGATGGTACAAGGACCGAAACTGCTTGGTTTATTAAAGGAAAACCAGGCGAAAACCTAAACATCGCCTAGCTAGACTAGACAAAAAGCACACAAAACATACAACACGCCAGAAGGCCACACCCCACAACACACCCAGTCGGGCACTCGAGCGCCTACGCTGCTACAAAAGTACACACTGAAACCGTTGTATCAATCCGGGCTGCCACAAGCATATCCACGAAACTCGACGACATCGAAGAGGAACGCTATGTCCGATAGAGCAAACATATGCCGCTTCAATCCCATGAGGTTAGCGGACATAGCTCGTCTGGCGCACCTTGCATGTGACATGTGCTTCTGCTGCTCTCACGGAGATGTCACGCCAGCCGTCGTCAACCACCTCCACGAGCCATGAGTCCCTCTGACCGAGTCCAGCTCCAGGACGATGCCCCCAAGAGGGTACACGACTCCAAGCAAAGGCAAGAGTGTCGTCATCGTCCGATCCGGAAGACCGGATCTAGGGTTTCCCCCGGAGCAAGATCGGGAAGGAAGGTGAGGGTTGCAACATCGATGCCTCCATCAAGGAAACGGTGCCCATAGGCGCCGCCATCGACAACTCCGGCCAGGCTTTCGCCGGCAACCTCACCCGCCCAATCCCATGACCCGATCAGCCCATCCGACCTATCACCTACACGACGCGCAAGCACAACGCCACGCCTCGCCCCTGCGCAAAGCAGCACACAACATGGGGCTCCCTCTGCCAGCCCAAACTTGCCGGCTCCGCGAGCAGCAGCCCGCGCCCAGCTCATCCGACGCGCTGCCAAGACGCGCGCACGAGCAAATCAGCGCAAACGGCGCGCATCCTGCAGATCTGGGCCACGAACACCTTCTGGCCACTCTCAACAGACCTGCCAGACCTCGGATCTGACCGCAGCGTCCTCACCAGCCGACACGACGGCGCCGCACATCGTTGAGCGCGCGCGCACCCAAACGACCCCAGGCCGCCGCGCACCGCAGTCACCACGCGCCGCAGCGCCTCGCCTTGCCGCGGACAGCATCCACCGCGCGCCCCCAACTCGCCAGATCCACGCGGACAGAGGACGCCCGCGCCTGCGCCACGCCCAGCCCTTCCTCTCCATCCAGCGCAGCAGCGCAGCAGCGCAGCGTCTCCGTGCACCTCCTGCCGACGAGCCGCTCCACCTGAGCGCATCCGCTCGAGCCCCGTCAGATCCTCCGGCCCGCTCCGCAGATCCCCGAACGGGTGGAGGAGAAGAGCCCCGCCGCCGCCGAGCCGCACGGGCTTTGCCCGGCGACCTCCACCGGCGGCAGCGAGGGGAGGGAGAGCCGTGGTTGTGGCGCTTGCGGCGGCGGTTAGGGTTTGCTCCCGCCCGTATTCTGAATGTAGTTTTTTTTTTTTTTTTTTGCGGGGAGTATTCTGAATGTAGTTGGCAAGTTACTGTAATATATCTCTGGCAGTCTGTAAACTAAAATAAATCGGGTAATCATAGCTTGCAGGATAGAATTTCTCAGTCTTGGCATGAGTGATGCATTGGAGACACTTTGGTTTGATACCAAAGGTATTCAAAATATCTTCTTAAATTACCGTGAAACCAGAAATTATAGGTCTTTGTTCTGATAGCAGAAAACATAATGTTAACAATCTGGGATTAAATTTACTGTGACGTTTCTACGGATTCAGAAACGTTGCATGAGGCACAGCGATAGCTTAACAGAAACTGGCGCAGTAACAAAAACGATAGTGCGAGCAACATGGAATGTATCATCACGCCATCACGCATCACGCATCACGCATCACGCATGCTGGCGCCCATGAGGGAGGCCATGAGTCCGCACAGGATACATGGGCCCCGTCGTCCCTTTCTTTCTTCTTATCCTGTGCGCGTTCAGATCCCGACCGTTGGACCCGGGATAGCAGTACGCAGATGAGATCATGGGATCGGTCCCATGCATGGCCAGCTGCACGGCTGCACGCTCGCTGCCTCGAGAAGATCCCTCCCACATCCAGTCATCCATACGGGTGGCAGCACCGAGCGATGCGATCTCGCATGTGACGCTGGGCGCCACCACCGGTCCACCCTCCACGTACGGGACGCCGAGACGCGACCAAGCCTCGCGCGCTCACGCGGCTAGCCTGTCCAAAGTCCAAACCACGTCGTACGCGATCTCGGGTCTTTTCGTCGCAGGTGCGCGCGGGAACCACCGGTCCTCCACCACGTCCACGTGCTCGCGTAGTACCCCTGTGAGTGAGGCCGTGACTGTCGCCCTTGCACACAACCAGTGCTGTGTCTCCTACGCCTTGGCAGCGTGCGAGTCGCTGGGGTTTCGTGTCGACTTGCGATGGCTTGGTTTCCGGAGAAGCGCATCTTTGAACGTATCCGGCGCAAATCAGCCTCTTTGGCTGTCAGCCGTTCCTTCTTAATGAAATACGCAGCTCTCCTGCGTTCTTTCAAAAAAAAAAAATCAGCCTCTTGCTCGTGCTTGCATGTACAGTGACACCCGACTGAGTCGATCGCTGGGCATCCAAGCTAAGCAAACTAGCAAAGATCTTCTTCTTCTTTTGGAAACCGGGCAAAAGATTTGCCTCGTATATTAATTAAGAAGAAGAGGCCGAAGCCGAAGACGAAGTACAGATTAAAGGTGTTACATGCGTGCCCTCTAAAATAGAAAGAATTACTCTCCCGGCAAAGATATCATTAAGAGAACACGGTCGATCGGTATGTAGTACTAGTATCGCTGTGGTAACAAACGGGTGGCGTGCAGTGCAGTAAGATCTTGGTGAGGCACGTGAACTGCTTGTTCTTCGGGGCCTGCACACACATCGCACATGGGGTGATGGGGTCAGAGTTTGGGCCATGCGTGCCGTGTGGATGGATTTTGGAGGCTGAAGACTCGCGCTGTTGATTAGCCTGTGTGTGTCTGGGAGGCGCCAGCGTCCTTGCTGATTTGTCGCGTCTTTACCGGACACTGATGCACCGTGGAGTGGAGGTATGTTAGTGATTTGGGAGCTAGTTGCACCGAGGACATGGGCTAACTGTCAGAGGTACAGACAGATGTGTGCCGAGCAAAAGAGAGACTGTCTTATTGGTGTGCACCATTGGCCTCATGTAAAATCTTGGATTGGATTTTCACCGCATCCCTGGCTAATACCGGCATGCAATCTGCATGCCGCACCGGTCATAGGCTAATTAAGTAATTATTAGGCAGCTACGTAACGAGAGCAAGCAAGCCATCTGCCGTAGGGGTACTAGGACGTAGGAGTATCCCCGCATGCATGGGATCGAATTCCTTGCATGATTTGCCCTGCATGCTCTGCTTGCGAGCAATTGGCGCCACTTCCACTTCGATCCGTCAAAGATTCCGCCAGCTCTATCGAGTCCACCGTACGCTTACTCTCGGGAAACGATTAGTGCGTGCGTGCATGATGAGGTGTCATAGCAAAACACAACAGAGCAGAACACAGGGCCCGAGTTTTTGAGCCCATGATCGAGGTGTCTCGCTTGTTTGGTTCCTCCGATCCGCTCGATTCACGCAACATGTACGTGGCTGGATTGGACTGGAGTTGTGGCGTACGAAAAATGCTTGCTGCCATGCACGCACGCCACCACACCGCACACGCCCATGATCGACCATGCATAACTTGAGCTGATGCGTACGGTCGATGAATGTTGAGTGACGAAAAAGAGAACGGGCATGGACACGCACCGTGCTCCGCCAATTCAGGCAGAATCCGTGGCCGGGATATACGTATCTGCTCAGTTTCTGTACAAATTTGTCTCTGCCTGAATTTGCTGGTTGCTTTGAATTTACGGGTGTCACAACCTTGCCCGTGCTGTACGTAGTAATGTTGTCCATGTACCAACCTCGAGTTAATTCAACATTCTGCCTAGGAAAAAAAGCGAGTTGAAACCACGTCAGTTTATCTGTAGGTGTTTTTTGGGTGGTATCGGCGAGCGCCATGAAGTCTTGTAGCGACAAAATGGCAGATGAGGCACAACAAACAGAGATCGTGCATAAAACGCCGCGTGAAATCAGCACCCATGTCTAGGATTATTTTTTTTCAAATGAAGGCAAAAGTTTTGCCTTATCTTTTTTTCTTGTACACAGTACATACGCAAGCGCTCATATACACGCGCATACACTCACCCATATGAACGCACACACGCACACCCTACCCCTATGAACACCTCCGAGAGACTGAGCCGGCATATCATCTTGAAATTTACGAAGTCATCGTAGGCACCTCGTCGTCGACGGGAACGTCTCCTCCCACTGAATGCGCATCGCCGGAAATCCTGAAATAATTCCAGAAATAAATGCGAGCACCAGGATTTGAACCCTGGTGGGCTGGGGATACCACAGTCCCTCTAACCATCCAACCAACCACAGGTTGGTTCGCAGTTTTGCCTTATCAATTAGTATTACCTAGTTAACTAACAAAAAACCAAACGAAAACCAATTAGTAGGATCTTTTGGCGCTCCCACTGACTCACTGATGCAAAGATTGGTTGGGTCCGTCGTTTGCAAAGATCGTTCGTTTGGACGGGAGATGGGGATGGCAATGCTGCTGGGGGCCATTCCCTTGTTAATTGGGATGTCGTGTGCCGGCCAAAGGATTTGGGTGGCCTTGGCATCCTTGATTCCGAGCGCTTTGGGAGGGCCCTTCGTCTCCGTTGGCCATGGTTACAGTGGACTGCCCCGGACCGGCCTTGGCATGGTTCTGAGCTTCCTTGTGATGCCATTGACATGGACCTTTTTCGTGCAGCAACGAAGATTGAGGTGGGCGATGGGATGAAGACAAGTTTCTGGTTTGATCGTTGGTTGCATGGTTGCGCCCCTCGAGAGATCGCTCCCTCCCTGTTTGCTATTGCTCGGCGCAAACGTCTCACTGTTTTTGAAGCTCTTAGTGATAATCGTTGGATACGGACCTTTGGAATTTTCTCTCTGACCGTCCAAATTCGTGAGTTTGTCGGCCTATGGATTTCTCTTCAAGATGTGCATCTTGAGCCAGCTTCTCCTGATGTCATCACATGGATGGCTTCCGCGAATGGTATCTACTCCGCGGCTTCAGCTTATAGGTTGCAATTTGAAGGTGCGTCGATTCCTTTTGAGGCACACAAGATTTGGGAGGCCAAAGTTGAGCCAAAGTGCAAGCTGTTTGTTTGGCTCCTCCTTCATCGGAAAGCGCTAACCGCGGATCGGCTTGCTGTCCGTGGGTGGCCTCATGAGGAGGTTTGCAGTCTGTGCAACACGGAGTTTGAAACAAACGAGCATCTCTCTCGAGGATGCCTTTTTGTCCGGAGCGTTTGGGGTATCGTTGCTGGCTGGTCCTTGATCATGCCTAGCTCGGCCCCGGTTTTTTCCACGCTCGAGGACTGGTGGAACAGAAATATTGAGGCTCTGGACTCGTCGAGGCGGAAGCATTTTGGCAAGGTGCTCATTTATGTGTTATGGCATGTATGGAAGGAGAGGAATCGGAGGCTTTTCCAGAACGCCTTTTTACAGGTGTTAGATGTTGCTTACCTCGTCAGGGAGGACCTTGTCCAGTTGGGTTTAGCTATGGCATATGGCATGTAATTTCTAGGGCCTTTTTGGTCATGTAAATATCTTTTGTACACTTTTTATTTTTCCTATCTATATGAAATCTGGCAGAGCGCCTGCCTTTTATCGTCAAAAAAAAAAAAGATTGGTTGGGTCTCGAGAACGAACATGCCTTGTGGACATGTGGGCGCCCTCTGGGGCCGGCCTAGCTCAGCATTTCCGTTTACTATTATCCTTTTGTGGAATTGTGTGCAATTTTTTGTCTGACCCCCCTATGACTGTAATCACGTCTAAACAAATGTGCTCACCTTTTCGATGACCGCAAAGGAGACGCATCTTTTCTTTGCCGGCAGTACTTGATGAGATTTGTGGAAGGAAAAGACACGATGTTACAGATTGGGCCTTACAGATTATATTTGCTGCAAATTGCACAAGAGAAGAAGAACCCGTTCGATCTAATAGATGCGTATATTAGACAATATTCATTTATGCTTATTTCAAATTATAATCATCGCAAGATTATTGGCATGACAAATAGCATATCGATAAATTAGGAACATCTAGCATATACTCATGTATGAATCAACGAAAATGCTAGACCTATGCACGTCCTACTCAAGGCTACGTAACCTCCCATCTCTAACTAATCTCCCCCCTCCGAAATCAATCGAGGTGGGACTCAACCACTAATCCTGATCCAATTAATTACCTTGACATCAGCCTTTAAGTAAAATGCTCACATAAGTTTTCATGGGTCTAGCATTACTCATGCATGAATCAAAGGCATGTGCCAACAGAGAAAAGAACAATTTATACGAGTTCATTAAAACCCAGATGCAACATCATTGGCCATGGTGATGAAGACGAGGTAGTCGTCCACCATAGAGGAAATAGTCAAAGTAGCTAGGCAGACATACGGTCATTGGGCCTTGTGTATGTTTCTCGGGTTGATGCTTTGTGAGTTTCACTGCGTGGTCCTAGGGTTTCATGCTTTGTGAGTTGCACACATGTGGTTTTTTCATATTCGTTTTTAGTCGATTTTTCATTAATTAACTGAGAAATTATATTTTACTTAATTAATCGTTGCGGAAAGCTTTGCTTCCTTTGCAACAAAAATAGCTACAATGGAAAAACATGATAATAGCCTTGGCGGTGCCCATGACGGTCCCACCACCACCATTAGAGACCAGCCAACCCCTCACCTTTGTGGGCCATGGAGGTTTCCATGCTACCATCACCCATCGTCGGTGACCATTGGACAAGTTGTGTCTAAATGGTGACGAGGTTGGTAAAGAAGGTGTCTTGGCAATTATTTCAAGGCTCTCCTTGCAGAAGAGTTTTGCGACTTGCTAGCATGCTTGGAGGTGGCTAGCCTTGAATCTAGCAAGACAATTGCTTGCCTTCCCTATCATGGACAAAATCAAAAGGCGGATAAAGCTTTCAAGAGAAAAGGCAAGAAGAGTGGCGTCACAGAAAAGGTTGTCCACATTGATTGGCTTGCCTTGTCGTGGATTTGGTGGTATCCGTTGTCATCAGTTGAGGTGTTTTGTTGAGAGTTTATTTGCAATGACGAAGTGTGGGGGTTTATGGTCGTTGAGCCTTATGTATGTTTGTCTGGTCGATCGTGTTGTCCTAGGGTTCATGCTTTTGTGGTTGTTTGCATGTGGTATGTTTATATTTGTTTCCGTTTGGTTTTTCGTTAATAGACGATAAAGGGTTTCCCTCGCTTTATATTGTAAAGCAACCATCCGATACATCCATCTTGCTCGGGCCGCAACACGAACAAGCCGAAAAGGAAAAAACAAGAGAAAGAAAGAGAAACGAATGCCGACACCAGTAGATCAACGAAGCGAAAATGGCCGATGACCGTTGCACCCTCCGGAGAAGTTCCATCGCACTCCTAGCACTCTGAAGCGTCGCATAATGAGCAACACCTTCAAGAAGGAATGCGACGATGACGCTGCTGCTGCCCGGACTAGTCCTAGGGTTTCCTCCGGTACGCGGGACGCGCACGGTGGAGGAGGGGTATACCCGATGCCCTTCAGGAAGGCCCGGTAGCGCCCGCAAGCGTCGCCGCGATGGAGCCTGACAAGCCACCAAGGATTTCTCCCTACCCAAACCCCCACCACCACCCCGGATGATCCAAAGTGTGCCACCCAACTTGCCGCCCACCAGCCTATGCCACCATGGTCACTGAACCAACTTCGCCGTCTCACTGAGGCCACCGACACGAGACCTGGAGGACGGAAGAAGAGACAATGGGCTCGGGGGCATCCACAACACAGCCGACGAGAGGGGACATCCTCCACCGCCATCGCGGAGCCGACTGGACGCCACGATAGGGGCCTGCCGGGCACCGACTGGCCCGGCCGGACCCAAAAGGGTCCGGACAACCCCATGCAGCCACGCTACAGCTCGCCGGCCGACGAAGCCGCCACCACCTGCAGATCACCGCCTCCCCGCGCGTCGAGTCGCCGGCCCGCCCCGGCCCAGATGGAGCCTGAAAGGGCCCAGATCTGGGTCGTGCAGGCGACGCCGGCCACCAGCACCATCAAGCCGCCCCGCGACCAACGGCCGCACTGCCGCATCAAGAGCACCCGCATCAAGAGCACCCGAGGCCCGCGGGAACCCTGCCGCCGAGCCACATCGTCGCCGGCCGAGCACCACCGCCGCCATCGGGATGCCCCCACGCTCCACTACGCGCGCGCGGGGAAAGAACGGCCCGCCGCCGCCAGCGCCGCATGTGTAGGGCCCGGCAGACCATGCCAGTGGCGGCGGGAGGGGGCCGGAGAAGAGGGGGGTCTGCGGTTCGCCCGTCGCTCGCGCGCGGGGAGGGGGGGGGGGGGGGGGAGCGAGCGAATGGGGCGGGGGTTTCCGAGCTTCAGTCGACTTCTCGGTTTTCCGTTAATTAACCTAGCAAATGTTTATATTTTGGAGTGCTTATTATACCGATGAGGCAAGCTTTCCGTTTCGAAGAAAAAGCAGCTGCAGGGGAAAAACATGATTATGCAAGGCAAGAAGCAAAACGGCCGAAATGCAGTTTTATTTCCTGCAGGACTGAGCTTCAATGGGCGAATCAGAGTTCAGACATGGTGTTCGAGGGTAACCAACCCCCACACAAGTTAAATAACCGACCCAAGCACAATGAACCACTAGGCTCTAAAATTAGACGCACGACTAATCAAGCGAAGAACTCGCATGCAGAACGGAAGCAGAGGCAAATGCAGCTCGATTCTCCATTTCTCCTACGCTTCGATGTGCATGCTCCACGTCATGGTGAAGCTCTTCCCCAGCGGCAACTCCAGCCCGCCAACCTCCATCGTCACGCCCCTCTTCTCGCCCTCCATGGCATCCTCTTCTCCTTGGTGCAGCGCCTGCGCGTCCACGGCCGCGAAGTAGGGGCTCGACGTGGCGACGGCGGTGGCGTCGTCCGCGCCGTCGACCTGGATGGCGAGGTCCTTGCCGGCACCGTGCAGCCCCAGCACAGTGATCTTCTCGATGACGAGGCCCTTGTGCATGCTGTAGCTCCCCATGGCCACGTCCGACCGCACCGTCACCTCCCTGCCGCCGCGCACGGCCGCGTGGAACCGCGCGTACGTCGCCTGCCCCTCCGCCAGCACCATGGCCGGCCGCTCGTCGTCGTCCACGTACACGGCGCCCTCCGCGTCCGCGTCCGCCGCGCCCAGCGGGAACGCCACCACCAGCGTGAACGGCGTCGCGCGCGCGTCGCGGGAGATGGTGCCGCCGCGCTGCAGCGGCAGGACCGTGCCCTGGTGCACGTGCACGTTCACCTCGTTCAGCGGCGCGGGGAGCCTGACGGCGGCGCCGGACCCCGTGGACACCACTGCCTTGCTCGTGTCGAACAGGTTGTACCACGTGCCCGGCGGGAACACCGCGTCCACGGAGCTGGCGCCCTGCTCGAGGACGGGGGACACCATGACGCCGGCGCCCAGCAGGAACTGGTTGCTCACGCCGTAGCACGGCGCGAAGTCCGGGAACGAGAAGAAGAGCGGCCGCGCCACCGGAGCGCCGGTGAGGTGCGCCTGGTAGTTGAGCGTGTACAGGTACGGGAGCATCCTGTACCGCATGCCCAGCGCGTTCCGGGCCGACCTCGCCACGGACTCCCACTGGTACAGCTCCTGCCTCGCCGAGGCGAAGTTGGCGTGGTCCCTGGAGAACGGGTAGAACGCGCCGAGCTCGATCCACCGGCTGCACAGCTCCTCCAGCGGTGGCGGCTTCGCCGGGTAGAACCCGCAGATGTCGGCGCCGACCATCGGCATGCCGAAGATGCCGAAGTTGAGCATGGTGGAGATGGAGTACCGGAGGTCCTCCCAGGTGCCCTTGTTGTCGCCGGTCCAGTGCGCGGCGTAGGCGCCGGAGCCGACGAACGTGGACCGCGTCAGGATGAACGGCCTTTTGCCCTGGATACTCTGCAGCCCCTTGTGAGTGGCGATGGCCTGCGAGAAGCCGTACAAGCTGTGCGCATTGTACTCCAGGATGCCGTTGTAGTGCATGGCGCTGGTGGCGATGGTGTTGTAGCCGAGACGAGCCGCCTTCCCGGAGGCATTGATCTTGTACGGCGGTTCGTCCCATCTGGTGTTGGTGATGTTCTTGCAGTCCAGGCAGCACAGCCACGGCTCCTTCGAGGTCGGGTCCGGGCACCTGTGCGTCGTCGGGATTGTGCACTTGCCGGTGCAGAAGTTGGAGGCCTCGTTCATGTCGATCCAGAGCCCGTCCACCGGGACGAGCTCGTGGAACCGGCGCACCTCATCGATCCACCACGACGCGCCGTTCGGGTTGATGAAGTCCGGGAAGTAGACCGGGCCTGGCCAGACCTGGGCAAGGTATGGCTGCCCGTCAAGCTTGATGAAGATGTCGCGCTGCATGCCGCGCTGGTACACGCCGTAGGTGTCGTTCACGTTGATGCCGGGGTCGATGAGGACAATGTACTTCATCCCACGCGCGTGGATCTTGTCGAGGAACGCCAGCAGCTTGGGGCGCGGGTAGTTCACAGGGCTGAGCGTGAAGTCCTTCCTGGCGTCCATATGGTCGTCGTCGTTCCAGATCACGTCGAGGGGTATCTGCGCGGTCCGGTAGTTCTCCACGACATCCTCGACCACTGAAAGGTTATGATATCCCCACCTGCATTGGTGGAACCCTGTAAAGAAGAGCAAAAAACAGTAAGAGGTTTGCAGCTTGCAGTGTTAGAATTCAAAGGGTGTATGCTGAATGTGAAATGGTGATTGCAGAGTAAAAAATTCTAGGATTTACAGAAGTGTAGTAAGATGCAGGTACTGTATTTGGTGATAGCAATTGGACCACATGTACGTACTGCAAAACAAGTGCTATGATTTATTGCTGTTTGGTACTGTCTCTCAAGTCTCTTGACCATATTCAGAGCAAGTTTTGGTTTTTGCAGCGACATTCTCAGAGCAAAGCTGATACACGAGCTGGGAATATCAGTAGAATGCGAGTCTAGCAGTATCACGTGAGAGACAGCCAACAGTATCTTGCTGGTACTACAAAGATTGATAACAGTGTCTTCAAGATGGTCTCAAATTAGTGTGAATCAAGAAATTATTGGTTTGTTACAGATTACTGAGAATCCAGACATTAGTCTCAAATTATGACACATCTTATAACTTCACCAAATAGGAGTTATCGCCAGAAATTTGATTCAGAGTAGTAATACTCCCTCCATTCCATATTAAGTATCGCTAATTTAGTACTATATAAAGTTGTACTAAATCAACAACACTTAGGCACTGATCGGTAATCCACCGCTCCCCGAATCTGCGGAGCTGGAAAACCGCAGCTCTCTTATTTTCCACTGTAGCTCCGCTCCCGGGGCTGTGGAGCGGAGCGTCTCCGAACAGGGCCTTAATATGGAACGGAGGGAGTAGTTGATTCAGAGGAGTATTGCAAACAAGGAGGCTATTTTTCTGGATGGGTTTTCAGATGATGCCCGGCATGTATGAATGACTAGTACAGTACTAATTTGAACAAAGGTTTTAATTAAGGGGAGCTAGATATAATTGTGCTTACTGTTCTTGGTGGAATTTTGGCTCATTCTATACGTGGTAGCATTGGCTAAAGAAAACTGAACAAGAACAAAAATATATCAAGGCAGGCAGAGTTGATGGGTTGGTTACCAAATGCCCAGTACGGCATGGGCGCGGGGCGGCCGATCATGGAGGTGTACTGGTCGACCACGGCGAGCGGCGTCGGGCCGGCGAAGAAGTAGAAGTCGAGGAGCCCGCCGATGACCTTGTAGGTGAGCGAGGTGCCGGTGTAGAAGACGTCCATGCCGTTGCTGTTGAGCAGCAGCACGGCGTGGGCGACGCCGCGGCCGGCGAGGTTGCGGAGGTCCACGTACACCGGATGGGAGCCGTAGAGGTCGGTGTTGAGGTTGATGGCGGAGGCGTCGGTGGTGTAGAGCGTGTAGGGGTCGTTGGGCCGGAGCTTGATGCCGCCGGGCTGCGTGTTCTCGCCGAGGCCGTAGAGCGCGGCGTCGCCGGGGAGGCGCGTGGACACCTCCAGGTACTGGTCCTTGAACACCAGCGGGGCGCCGCTGGTGTTGAAGAGCGGCTGCCGGGTGGATCTCCGGTGCACGGCGAACCAGAACGGGTCGCGGCCGTAGGTGAACACGAGGTCCTGCCCCGGGTACTCGCCGGCGGTGAAGGGGGCACCGGCGCCGGCGGTGGCGCCGAGCGGCGGGGATGGCTCGCGCGGCAGCAGGTCGTAGGGGACCTCCCACCTCTGCTTCTCCGCGTCGGTTATCTGCACCCGTACCCTGTCCTTGGTCTCGTGCCTGCACGCGCAAGTACGGTACAGCAAAACACATTCCGCCATTAAAAATTGCACGAGCTCGCGCTGCATTGGTCTCGGTCGTGGAATAAATTAGCAACGCTCGTGATTGGAATGCATATACTACTAATCCTGCTGCCGATAGATTAATCATCTAAGCATGAACACACACTGTACTAATACATGCCAGACATCACAAGGGAATGATAACTAGACATTGTTATCTAATCTTGATTTCTTGAGCTTGTTTATACTTGTAATTTCACAGACCAATTCCTCCAATTTGGGGTGCTGTTTTTCCCTTTTCTCGAGCAGATCGAACATTCAATTATTGCAGCCACAAACATTCCCCTCAAACAAAGCTAGTGGTACTACTACTAGTCTAGTACTCCAAACCGTGGAATCAAATCAACATAGAGCGCGGTGAATAAAATAGAAGCTGTGAGGAGGAAGAAGAAGAAGAAGATTGCTTACTTGACGAAGAGCCTGAGGCGGGGGATGTCAGGGCCGAAGGTGGAGGAGCGGCGCTTCACCTGCAGCAAGCCGACGAGGCCGCCGCCGTTGGGGCACTGGACGAGGGACACCAGACTGTACCCGAACCCGGCCGGCTTGGGCGCCGCTGCCGGCGCCTTGGCCTTTGCCTTCGCAGTTGCGGAGACGCCATTGCTGCTGCAGGCCAAGGTGAGGACGAGGAGGAGGAGGAGGCACCGCCATGGCAGGAGGTGGGGAGGGGGGCGAGGGAGCATCGCTGGCTTCTCCTTCCTCTCCCCGCTCACTGGCCGAGCGCACTGCCTTTGTGCACTCCGTGTGCTCTGCGCAGCAGCAATGTCGCAGGCTCCACTGCTGCTCCTCACCGCTCTGGGGGAGAGAGCAGGGGTGGATAGAGAGAGAGACAGAGGGAGCTGTTATGATGCGAGTAATGAGGGGAGAGACGGCGATGTCAGTGTGCGGTACACTGCATGCATTGCATTGAGTGAGTGGCATGTTCAACGGGTGTGCAGCACCGTCCGACTTTATAGCCACCGGAGAAGTACCGGAAGAGTATATCGCTTCCTGACCGGTGGGCCCGTGTATGTAGCAACGTTCGCCGTGGCATGGTTGTCAGCCACTGCATGCAACAAAGAGGAGGTATGAATCAAGCCATGAATCCTTCCCGTGAAACATGGCCCCATGATCCCTGATTCTCTTTTGCATGATCTTGGAGATGATTTAATGATTACTAAAGGTTGTGTTCACTGTAAAATAAAATAATAGAGGAGTAATAATTCCACAACATCTATATGTAAGTTTGTCAGTGTTGAAATATATTGACCATCTCTCCATCGATTTGGACTTTGGGATGAGTTGGCTCGAGCATGAATTCGATAATCTGAATTTAAAATTTGGATAAATCAATCTCGTGGGAGAAGGGAAAAACAAGCAAGGGGAAGGGGGTGAGCGGTAGCAAGGCATGGCCGCATGCACGCCCGAGGTAGGAACGGGTCGGAGGCGAGTCAATGGTTGCGCGGTGCAAGTGGGTGGGCTTTTAGTATTGATTTCGACTTGGATTATGCAGCGTCCTCGTCGGAGGCGAGGACAACGCGATGAGCGGTAACTAGGCATGTCCTTGCAATCGGAGGAGAGGCAGTGAAGCAAGCCGGAGGCGAGAAGTAAAGGGGGGTTGGTTCGAGAAGGAAGAAAGATGGACGGTGGTTGGCTCTTAATTCAACGGTCTAGAAAATGACTTGCCCAAAATAAAATTTCAGACAACTTGCCTATAGTCGGTCTCCAATAATTTTGACGCCTAATGACCACTAAGAAATGATTATCGTCAATCAATCATAGAAAATTGAGGAAAACTGGTACAATCATAATTAACCCTACTCCAACACTAGAACTAGCAGGGTCAAATCCGTTGTTGCCGATGGTGCGACAACTACAACAAAACATGACATTTGACGGTATAAAAAATCATCAGTAGTCCCAATAGGGTGGAGCTCGTGACCGAAAGTTACATAAGGGATCACACACGTGGAATTTTACCAAGGTTCGGGCCATCATCATGGTGATAATACCATACTCCTGTTTTTGCTTTGATTGATTGTGAGGAAAACACCTCGTGTGAGAAGTTATGATATGTGTGGATATGTCGCTACCGAGACGATGACCAGATGTCCAATGCCTAGACCTACCCAAGTGGTGAATCTAGCCTAACAATGGACAATAGGCTCAAAACATCAAGTTCCTAGGCCTAATTAGCAAATGCATTTTTCTCAAGAAAAATAGCAAATCCATTCCAAATGTCGCATGTAAAACACCTCAATATAATTGCAAAGTGATACGGTTGGCAGACTACTAGTAGTAGAAATATTTTTGAAGGGTAGGCTTAACCATGTTAAAGCCTCCATAGTAGAATTGTCAGTGCCTACCCCTGGCCTCGCCTTATAAAGGATGGCGAGGCCTAGGGTTGCATGTCTTACTGATTGACTTGGAGTCTTAACTTGTCGGGAGCCCTTGACTTGTACGCAAAGGTAGTATTCTTCTAGAAGGAGGGTTTCATGCGTGGCGGGAGCCCCCAAGGGACATCCAGGCTTATTGGACCCTAAGGATGGCTTACCTACCACGGGCCCACCTCATGGTACTATACACCATCAACAATCTCACACAAATCAACAAGCAACCCACTCCATAGAGCTATTCGACATCTAACCACTGAAATAAGCAAGGGTTGTTTAGGGTCAAACTCAGGACTCTAGCGTGGAGTTAAAGAAGCAAGCACTCCACAAGAGACACCATGCATCAAAATGCTTCACTCAACATGTCAGTGTTAAACCTTAGTGCCAACCATGTGTCATGCACGATAGGAGATCAATGACATCAAAGTTATCGGGCTCTAGGGGATGTTGTCCCAACTTCCATCTGCTTAGCTGCACTCTACGCAATATGCCAACCCACCTTATCATCCAGTCGCTTGACATATCATTGCTTGCCGCCGAGCTGCAACGTTTTGCAACCAAGACGCATGTTTCCTAAGCTACACATAGTAGCTAACCTAGACCATGGTGGATGCTCTAAAACGATAGGACCGTCACCCTTACATAGAGTCAAACCACCGCTGTTTCGGCGTGTCGACCGAGCTAACAACCTCATCGCACTAGCAACAAAAGGAATGTCACACAAGGCATGTTGAGACCATGACCATGCCCTATAGTCACAACCGGACAGATATTGAAGCTTGCCATTTTGGCGCACATCAAGCATCTGGGTCGTTGCCCCGGTTTTTCTGGCCCAGATGCAAGAGAAACTCCTCACAAAAGCCAAAACTAACACTCTAATGTGACACCACAAGGAGGAGGCGACATAGATGCCAAGGAGTCGGGTCTAGCTCTAATCGTCCATCGCATCTGAAGCGTCCAGGGTCACCTCCGGAGCAAAAAAATTAGTGCCATGAAAGTCCATATTGGTCATGGACGATGGCACCATGGATGGAAACACCTCCGAGATGCACCATATTACATGGGTAGCTTCAATGGAGGGTGGGGGCAGCCCCCAATGGCACCTTAATTATGCTTTTCATATGGGATCGGCAAGACCTAGGAGGTCTACTCGTGAGAGGTTTTATCATCCTACACAAGGCCGTTCAAGCCATGGTGCTAATCGGTCAACAAAAAATTATCCAAGCAGGGTCAACAAGCAAGTGTGGCGTCCTAAATCGTCGAATGCTGAAAGTTCAGAATCCGACAAGCAAAAGGAGATCAAAGAGCCGACTGTTGAGGATAATCTGGCTAATTGTAATGATCAAATAAATTATATCCAGCGGGGTCCCATGGCTATCACTAGTAGAAAACAGGCCTTTGGACCGGAGCATTAGTCCCGGTCGGGTTTTGCACCGGGACTAATGCGCCCACCAGTCCCGGTTCATGAGCCTATGCTTTAGTCCCGGTTCGTGAGGAACCTCTAGTCCTGGTTGGAGTTACCAACCGGGACTAAAGGGGTGGTGGCAGGATTGCGGTGGGCTGGGGCCCATGCGAGACTCTTTAGTCCCGGTTTGTTGGACTAGCGATTGACCTTTAGTCCCGGTTGGTACCACCAACCGGGACTATAGAAATTCCTATATATAGATGCTTCTTCCAGCCCGAGCCCAAGCTCTCCTTTCTATCCTCTTTGTTTTCTTCCTTCCACTGAGCTCATGAGGATTTGCCAAGATTTGTGAAGATTGGAGGCACCCATCCATTTTGCCAAGATTTGTGAAGATTGGAGGCACCCCATCGTTCTAAAAGGTTAGCAATTTCATCCTTTCATCTCTCATTACTGTTTGGGAGTAATTATGTGGGAGTTCATTTGATTTATATGCATGCAATTTGAGCTCAAATCCTCTTCTTAGTTTGCATGTGTAGGTGTGTGGTTTACTTAGTGCCTTCCCGTCCCCGTCCTCAGTTTGAGCTCAAATCCTCTTCTTAGTTTGCATGTGTAGGTGTGGTTTACTTAGTGCCTTCCCGCCCCCGTCCTCAGTTTGAGCTCAAATCCTCTTCTTAGTTTGCATGTGTAGGCGACGTATTATGTCTGGACGAAATCCTCGGTCTGGACAAAGTTCTTAGTCTAAACAAAGTTCTCAGTCTGGACGAAATCCTCAGTCTGGACAAAGTTCTCAGTCTAGACAAAGTTCTCGGTCTAAACAAAGTTCTCCGTCTAGACAAAAATATCAGTCTAACTGTTCGGCAGATATATATAAGATAACTATATGTTGTTTTACGAGAACTATGTACGAACTCTATGTATTTATTTTTGCAGTAATAACATTTTGATCACTATTAATTCGGTCATTTCTCTATTCCTGATGTTCTGTAATTGTTTTTGATGTACTTAATTATATAATGCAGGATGTACGGTGACCGAGGGACTTCCGACGCACTTCGTTTAAGATAAGAAGTTTGAAGAAGTTTTATTATAAATTGAGATTGAATTTCAGAAGTTTCCTCATAAATTGAGATAGAAATTTCAGAAGTTTTAAGATACGAAGTTTCATTATAAATACATCATGCATTATAATTTTTTTAAAAAAAAATAGGACTAGAAATAGAGAGTAAAAAAATACGTACTTTCGGTCTGTCGGAGCTCCTTGTGTGACTTTCATGTCTCTTCTTGATGGAGGAATCCTGACTGTTGTCGCGGGGGTCGTTTCCATCTTCTTCTTCTCGCGATATATACCTTGGTATATTGCGCGAGAGAAGAAGGGGAAACGACCAGCACCAACGGTCGAAATATTAGTGTGAGGTAGTGTCCAGCAACATACACCACCATATAAGTGTGAGAGAGTGCGCACCATACACAACATGAGGCATGGGAGCTTTTCTAAGGAAAACCTTGACAGACCGAAAGTCAAGCCATGTTGACTTAGGTCTATTTGGACATGTGTCAATGTTATTGCAGGGAACACCACCTTAATTACAAGTTAATAACATTTGATTTATATGCATGCAATTTGAGCTCAAATCCTCTTCTTAGTTTGCATGTGTAGGTGTGGTTTACTTAGTGCCTTCCCGTCCCCGTCCTCAGTTTGAGCTCAAATCCTCTTCTTAGTTTGCATGTATAGGCGACGTATTATGTCTGGACGAAATCCTCAGTCTGGACAAAGTTCGCAGTCTGGACGAAATCCCTAGTCTGGACAAAGTTCTCAGTCTAGACAAAGTTCTCGGTCTAAACAAAGTTCTCCATCTAGACAAAAATATCAGTCTAAATGTTCGGCAGATATGACATAACTATATGTTGTTTTATGAGAACTATGTATGAACTCTATGTATTTATTTTTGCAGTAATAAAATTTTGATCACTATTAATTCGGTCATTTCTCTATTCATGATGTTCTGTAATTGCTTTTGATATACTTAATTATATAATGCAGGATGTACGGTGACCGAGGGACTTCCGACGCACTTCGTTTAAGATAAGAAGTTTGAAGAAGTTTTATTATAAATTGAGATTGAATTTCAGAAGTTTCCTTATAAATTGAGATAGAAATTTCAGAAGTTTTAAGATACGAAGTTTCATTATAAATACATCATGCATTATAATTTTTTAATAAAAAAATAGGACTTGAAATAGAGAGTAAAAAAATACGTACTTTCGGTCTGTCGGAGCTCCTTGTGTGACTTTCATGTCTCTTCTTGATGGAGGAATCCCGACTGCTGTCGCGGGGGTCGTTTCCATCTTCTTCTTCTCGCGATATATACCTTGGTATATTGCGTGAGAGAAGAAGGGTAAACGACCAGCACCAACGGTCGAAATATTAGTGTGAGGTAGTGTCCACCAATATACACCACCATATAAGTGTGAGAGAGTGCGCACCATACACAACATGAGGCATGGGAGTTTTTCTAAGGAAAACCTTGACAGACCGAAAGTCAAGCCATGTTGACTTAGGTCTATTTGGACATGTGTCAATGTTATTGCAGGGAACACCACCTTAATTACAAGTTAATAACATTTGATTTATATGCATGCAATTTGAGCTCAAATCCTCTTCTTAGTTTGCATGTGTAGGTGTGGTTTACTTAGTGCCTTCCCGTCCCCGTCCTCAGTTTGAGCTCAAATCCTCTTCTTAGTTTGCATGTGTAGGCGACGAATTATGTCTGGACGAAATCCTCAGTCTGGACAAAGTTCGCAGTCTGGACGAAATCCCTAGTCTGGACAAAGTTCTCAGTCTAGACAAAGTTCTCGGTCTAAACAAAGTTCTCCATCTAGACAAAAATATCAGTCTAAATGTTCGGCAGATATGACATAACTATATGTTGTTTTATGAGAACTATGTATGAACTCTATGTATTTATTTTTGCAGTAATAACATTTTGATCACTATTAATTCGGTCATTTCTCTATTCATGATGTTCTGTAATTGTTTTTGATATACTTAATTATATAATGCAGGATGTACGGTGACCGAGGGACTTCCGACGCACTTCGTTTAAGATAAGAAGTTTGAAAAAGTTTTATTATAAATTGAGATTGAATTTCAGAAGTTTCCTTATAAATTGAGATAGAAATTTCAGAAGTTTTAAGATACGAAGTTTCATTATAAATACATCATGCATTATAATTTTTTAATAAAAAAATAGGACTTGAAGAGCCACCTATGTTTGAGTCAATTGGTATGGCACCGCGAAGAATTATCCTTGGGCCCATGACCAAAACTCGTCTTTGAAGCACAAGTGCCATCAATAATGGCGAATGTGAAAGAGTTTGATTAGTTTATGCATAATAGGAGGAGGGATAGTTCATTGAGAGAACTAGACTCCCCCTAAATTCATGCCTACATCTAAACAAGACATAATGATGAGTGTGGTGGGGTGTGCACTAAGTCAAACCACATTGCTCGAATCAATGATATTTAGCTCATGCCTTAACTCGCGAAATCTTGCTTCATCTAATGGCTTCGTGAATATATCTGCAAGCTGGTCTTTAGTATAGAGATGAATAAGATCAATGTCTCCACGCTTGATGTGATCCCGGATGAAGTGATGACGAATCTCAATATGCTTTGTCTTGCAGTGTTGAACCGGGTTGTTGGAGATCTTGATTGTGCTTTCATTATCGCAGTAAAGAGGCACTTTGTCACAGTTGACACCATAATCCTTTAAAGTTTGCCTCATCCAAAGAATCTGAGCACAACAGCTTGCGGCGGCTACATACTCGGCCTCGGTGGACGAGAGAGAAACACAATTTTGTTTCTTGGAAGACCAACTTACCAGAGAGCGGCCAAGAAATTGGCAACCTCCGGAAGTGGACTTCCTTTCCACACGGTCTCCCGCCCAATCCGAGTCAGTATATCCAATGAGATCAAATGAAGCACCTTTGGGGTACCATAAGCCAAAGTTTGGGGTATGAGCCAAATGTTGAAAGATTCGCTTGACAGCCACATAGTGACTCTCCTTAGGTGCGGATTGAAATCGTGCACAAATTCCCACACTCAACATGATATCCGGCCTAGATGCACAAAGGTAAAGCAGAGATCCAATCATGGAGCGATATACCTTTTGATCCACAGCTTTACCATTGGGATCACTGTCAAGTTGACATTTGAGTGGCATCGGAGTGTTGGCCTTCGGAGGATTTAACTCATCAATCTTGAACCTCTTGAGCATGTCTTGAGTGTATTTGGCTTGGTTGATGAAGGTTCCTTGGCTTCGTTGCTTGACTTCGAATCCAAGGAAGAACTTCAACTCTCCCATCATAGACATCTCAAACTCTTTGGTCATTAGTGCGGCGAACTCATCATTAAAAGCTTTGTTAGAAGAACCAAAGATAATATCATCTACATATAGTTGGCATACGAACAAGTTCCCGTTAACCCTCTTAGTAAAAAGAGTGGGGTCGATTTTCCCAATTTCAAACCCACGATCTTGCAACATCTCGGTAAGGTGCTCATACCACGCACGTGGGGCTTGTTTAAGGCCATAGAGTGCCTTATCGAGAACGTATACATGATTGGGGAACTTGGGGTCCTCAAACCCCGGGGGTTGCTTGACATATACCAACTCCTTAAGTGGACCATTAAGAAAAGCACTCTTCACATCCATTTGATATAATATAAAATCATGATGAGAAGCATAAGCAAGCAACATGCGAATAGATTCAAGGCGAGCAACAGGGGCAAAGGTTTCACCGTAGTCGATACCCTCGACTTGGAAGTAGCCTTGAGCCACCAGTCTTGCCTTGTTGCGAATAATGATACCATGTTCGTCTTTCTTGTTCTTAAAGATCCATTTGGTTCCGATGACATTGTGATTCTCTTTTGGTCTTGGCACCAATCGCCACACTTTGTTGCGCTCGAAGTTGTTGATTTCATCATGCATGGCTTCAAGCCAATCCTCGTCTTCGAGCGCATCTTGTACCTTGAGGGGTTCAAAGCAAGAAACAAACGCATGATGTGCACAAAAGTTTGTTAATTGACGACGAGTAGTTACCCCTCTTTTCAAGCTTCCGTAGACGTTCTCTAGGAAGTGTTGCTTTTTCTGAAGCTTGGAAGCTATAGTGGCAGCTCGTCTTTCAAGAATTTCCTCCATGGACAGTTGAGGCTTGGTAACTTGACGAGCTTTGGTACTAGCACCGGCTTGCTCATGATCTTGAGCATGATCTTGATCTTTAGCTTGACCTTGATCTTGAAGTTGATCTTGGTCCTGAGCTTCATCTTGATCATGAGCTTGCACGGGAGTGTGAACAAGATCTTGAGCATCATGTGAAGTAGAAACATCACTAGCAAGTTGATCTTGCCCTTGATCTTGATCACGGGGATGAGGGCCTTCATTGCCTTCTTCGGAAGCGTGTGGGTCGTGCGTCGGTGATGGTTCCACTTGAGTGGAACATTGTCCTTCTCCTTCAGCCACAAGGGGTTCCTTAACGGGTAGGAAGTATCCCACACCCATTCTTCTTATGGCTTGGGGAGGAATTTCATCACCTACATCACAAAGACCACTTTGCTCCACTTGGGAGCCATTATTTTCATCAAACTCTACGTTACTCGTCTCCTCAATGAGTCCCGTGGACTTGTTAAGGACACGGTAAGCATGAGAGTTTGCAGCATAACCAACAAATATGCCCTCATGGGCTCTAGATTCAAATTTAGACAAACGAACACATTTCTTGAGAATGAAACACTTACAACCGAAAAACCCGGAAGTATTTGAGGTTGGGCTTGTTCCCGGTAAGAATCTCATAAGGAGTCTTGTTCAAGCCTTTGCGAAGATAGAGCCGATTTGATGCATGACACGCTGTGTTGATGGCTTCGGCCCAAAAGTTGTACGGAGATTTAAACTCCGTCATCATGGTTCTTGCTGCATCCATCAACGTCCGGTTCTTCCTCTCCGCAACACCGTTTTGTTGAGGGGTGTAAGGTGTGGAATATTGGTGCTTGATCCCCTCATCACTGAGAAACTCATCTAGGGTGTAGTTCTTGAACTCAGTGCCATTGTCACTTCTAATCATCAAAACCTTTGCTTCATGTTGACGTTGGACTTCATTTGCAAAGTTGATGACGGTCTGTTGGGTCTCACTGTTCCTCTTGAAGAAATAAACCCATGTGTATATCGAGTAATCATCCACAATCACCAAGCAATATCTTCTTCCTCCCAGACTGTCAAAAGATGGAGGCCCGAAGAGATCCATGTGAAGGAGCTCTAAGGTCCTCTTTGAGTAGATTGTAGTAGTTGGATGATGAGCTTTTTCATGTAGCTTTCCTTCGATACAGGCACTGCAAGCACGATCTTTGGCAAAACTCACATTTGTTAGTCCAAGAATGTGATCCCCTTTGAGGAGACTTTGCAAAGATCTCATATTGACATGGGCTAGTCGGCGATGCCAAAGCCATCCCACATCAACTTTAGCCATTAGACATGTCGCGGTCTTAGTGGGTCGCTCCGAGAAGTTAATCACATAGAGACCGTTTTCGACATGCCCAACAAAGGCTACTTTCAGAGTCTTGCTCCACAAAAGGGTCACGGTATCAATGCCAAAGAAAGTACTAAAACCCATGAGTGCAAGTTGACGAACGGAAAGTAAATTGTATGCAAGGGTCTCAACAAGCATGACTCTCTCAATAGTTAAGGTCGGAGAGATAACCACCTTGCCAAGACCCAATACCTTTGAGATTGCATCATCTCCAAATGAGACTTGGGTGGCCACGGATGCATCGGGTCGAACGTCCACCACCAAGTCCTTGCTTCCGGTCATATGATTTGTTGCTCCGCTATCGAGCAACCTTGAGACTCCCCCGGAAGCAAAGTCCTACAATAGATCAATGCTTGGATTTAGGTACCCATTCTTGAATGGGTCCTTTCATGTTAGTGACAAGGGTCTTAGGAGCCCAAATAGACCACTCAATATACTCATAAGAAGAACCAACATATTTGGCATAAACATGCCCATCACTAGCACGGCACAAAACATAAGAGGGGTTAAAGTCGCCGGTCCTGATGGAGGGAGTGATCTTGCCCTTCTTGGCACTATCACTCACAACCTTGTCTTTCTTCTTCTCATGAGTAATGTTCCCCGCTTTGACAAATGTTTCCTTGAGCGGAGGAACTTGCGTGGTCTTCTTCTTCTTCTTCTTCTTTTTGGATTTGGGTGCAAACCCAACTCCTTCCTTTGCAATCACTTCCTTTTGATTGCTCAAAAGGTCATTGAGATTCTTCTCACCTTGTATACATGTCACAAGGCCTTTCTCAAGCTGCTCTTTTAGCTTAGCATTTTCCTTCACAAGATATGCATGCTCACAACACGGGTTAGTAGCAGATGCATTATCAATTAAGACAAAGGGAGGACACGTGGCAATTTCTTTAGTGAGTTTCACTTGGAGTTGATCATGCGACTCTTTAAGAGAAGCATGAACGCTCTTCAATGCCATATGAGCATTGTCAAGGGAGACAAACTCATCCTTGAGTCGAGCATGGTCAACCCCAAGTGCAACCTTCTCAGATTTAAGAACACGGTTAAGAACAATAGCATGATCATAATCTTTACGTAATTTAGCAAAGTCATCATTTTGTGACTCCTTAAGAGTCAAATGAAGACCTCGCTCTTCCTCTAGAGCAATAGAAAGATCTGCTATCTCGTCGGCATAATCACGACTATGGCCTCTCATCTCCTCAAGAATTTCTTCTTGAGAATCAATCGTGTCATTGGCCTCACCAAGTTGTTCCAAGAGAGCAACGAAGTGCTTCTTGGACTCTCCCTTGAGTTTGCACAAGAACTTGTCAAACTCATTCTCACCCTCTATCGCCTCCTCAAGTTCATCCACACAATCTAACAAAGTCGGAGTGGAAGAAACAGAAGTCTTAATGTTTGAGGTTTTGGCGTTGGAGGTTACCTTGGTGATACCTTTTGCCATGAGGCACCTAGCGATGTGGTTCTCATTGGGGGTGTCGAAGAGTGACACCTTTGTTGGGGTGGAGGATGCAATTGCCACAGATGCCATTGCCATTCCTTCACCACTTGTGTCTCCGTCATCACCATCTTCATCCGATGCATATTCTTCTTGAGCCACCAACACTTTGTGTGAAGTCTTCTTGGTGAAGTTGGTCTTGTTGGGGAACGACTTGGCCTTATCTTTGCGGATGAGCTTGCCACCATTGTCTTCCCTCTTCTCGTATGGACAATCCACCACAAAGTGACTCACATTACCACAGTTGTAGCAGGTCCTCACACGTTGCTTGCCCTTTGACCCGTTTGAGTTGTTCTTGGAGAAGTTGGGCCTTGTGTTTCTCTTGTTGCCCCAAAATTGTCTGGACCCAAGAGCCATGTGCTCATGATAAGCATATTTGGTGTCCTCGGGGCAACCCTCTTCTTCTTCTTCTTCTTCTTCCTCTTGACAGACCTTCGCCTTCAAAGCAAAGTTGGGGGATGATTTATTTGACCGTTGCACGCGAGCGAGAGCATTGTCAGCCATCGCGTTCAAGATGTTCATTGCAATAAATTCATCCAACACATCACCAGAAGACAGAGTGTGAAAGTCCGGTCTTTGACGGATGACAGCGGACATGGCCTTGTTGTAGGGCATGATGGCCTTCAGAAACTTACGCTTGATCCAAGTATCATCCACATCCTTGCTGCCATGATCTTTGAGGGCAACCGGGAGGGCAGTCACCCTTCTATAGAGCTCATGCGGTTCCTCATCCTCTACCATTACAAACTCATCTGACTGATCAAGGACAACTTCATAGTTTGACCGTTGAATGCTTGAGCTGCCCTTGTACATGGAGATAATGTGTTCCCAACACTCTTTAGCAACAGTGAAGGGACGCAGGTGAGGTAGGTCTTCAGTAGGAACAGCAGCTTGGAGTATGAACAAAGCGGAGGAATTTAGCTGTTTATCCGCTTCTTCCCTTGGAGTGAGGTTGCGTGGATCACGAGGGTAGTATCCTTCTTCAATGACTCGCATGAGTTGAATTGAGCTGTGATCCAAATGAGACTTGATATAGAAAACCCAATTAGCAAAATCATTATTAACAAGCTTAGGAGGAGGACCGTGATTAACTATATGAGGTGGGTGCACCGGTACTCCATAGACCAAGGGAGGGGGAACTGAGGCAAAAGTCCCCGACCCATTAATTCCTTGAGAACGATTATCTTTATCGGCACTAGCCCCCTCCTTACCGGAGTTGACATCCGATGTCGAGTTAGTGGGATTAACCACTTGAACCGCATCGGTGGAAAGTTTAAGTGTGTCAAGGAATTCTTTAAACATGGATTTGACCTCGGTCGTCATGGAGGATTTAAGCGAGGACATGGCCTCATTTAAATCCTCGCGAGAGACCGTGTTCACTCCCACGGCCTCGGGAAGTTCTCCCAACCGCTCCTCTTCTCCCTCCATACTCTTCGGGTGGTGAAACCCTTAATAAAGAGACGAGGCTCTGATACCAATTGAACGGATCGATATGGTTGACTAGAGGGGGGGGGGTGAATAGGCAACTAACAATTTTTTAACTTTTCTTTAACAATTTAGGCTTAGCAACAAATAGGTTGACTAGATATGCAACTAGGTGAGCAACCTATATGATGCTAATCACAACAAGCACACAAGCAAGCAAGGGATACAACACAATAATAGCTTGCAAGAAGTAAAGGTAAGAGATAACCAAAAGTGGAGCCGGTGGAGACGAGGATGTGTTACTGATACGTCTCCAACATATCTATAATTTTTGATTGTTCCATGCTATTATATTATCTGTTTTGGATGTTTTATATGCATTAATATGCTATTATATATTATTTTTGGGACTAACCTATTAATCTAGAGCCTAGTGCCAGTTTCTATTTTTTCCTTGTTTTTGAGTATTGCAGATAAGGAATATTAAACGGAGTCCAAACGGAATAAAATCTTCGGAATAATTTTTCTTGGACCAGAAGCAACCCAGAGGACTTGGAGACCAAGGCAGGGGAGCCACCATGTGGCGACAAGCCACAGGGGCGCGCCCTAGGGGGGGGCGCCCCCTGGCTTGTGGCCCCACGGCAACTCCTCCAACCCTATTCTTCGGCCTATAAATTCAGAAATATTCCCTGGATACCAAAAAGAGCCACGAAAACACTTTTTCGCCGCCAGGAGCCTCGATTCCCGTGAGATCCAATCTTGGAGCCTTTTCTGGTAATCTGCCGGAGGGGGATTCGATCACGGAGGGCATCTACATCAACTCCATTGCCCCTCCGATGATGCGTGAGTAGTTCACCACAGACCTTCGGGTCCATAGCTAGTAGCTAGATGGCTTCTTCTCTCTCTTTGCTCTTCAATACCATGTTCTTCATGATCTTCATGGAGATCTATCCGATGTAATACTCTTTTGCGGTGTGTTTGTCGAGATCCGATGAATTGTGGGTTTATGTTCAGATTATCTATGAATATTATTTGAGTCTTTTCTGAATTCTTATATGCATGATTTCATATCTTTGCAAGTCTCTTCGAGTTATTGGTTTGGTTTGGCCAACTAGATTGGTAATTCTTGCAATGGGAGAAGTGCTTAGTTTTGGGTTCAATCTTGCGGTGTCCTCACCCAGTGACATAGTAGGGGTAGCGAGGCACGTATTGTATTGTTGCCATCAAGGATAAAAATATGGGGTTTTCATCATATTGCTTGAGTTTATCCCTCTACATCATGTCATCTTACCTAATGCGTTACTCTGTTCTTCATGAACTTAATACTCTAGATGCAGGCAGGAGTCGGTCGATGTGTGGAGTAATAGTAGTAGATGCAGAATCGTTTCGGTTTACTTGACACGGACGTGATGCCTATATGCATGATCATTGCCTTGGATATCTTCATAATTATTTGCTTTTCTATCAATTGCTCGACAGTAATTTGTTCACCCACCGTAATACTTGCCATCATGAGAGAAACCTCTAGTGAAACCTATGGCCCCCGGGTCTATTTTCCATCTTATACTTTCAGATCTAAAACCAAAAATACCAAAAAATACCTTGCTGCATTATTTTTACTTTTGTTTTACTTTCCGTTCAAGCAATCTATTCTATCTATCTCTATCAGATCTCATCCTTGCAAGTAACCGTGAAGGGATTGACAACCCCTTTATAGCGTTGGGTGCAAGTGTTTGATTCTTTGTGTAGGTACATCTATTGGGGAATTGCTTGTATCTCCTACTGGATTGATACCTTGGTTCTCAACAACTGAGGGAAATACTTATCTACTTTGCTGCATCATCCGTTCCTCTTCACGGAAACCAACACATGCTCGAGAAGTAGCAAGAAGGATTTCTGGCGCCGTTGCCGGGGAGATACATAGCAAGTCAAGAGAAGAACTTTCCCATCAACTTGTCAATTTCTGACGTGGTTGCCGGAGAGATCTACATCAAGCCTACCAAGTACCCATCACAAACTCATCTCTTGCATTTACTTTATTTGCCATTTGCCTCTCGTTTTCCTCTCCCCCACTTCTAAAATGATTTTCCAAAAAGATTTGTCTTTTTATTCGCCCTTCTTCCGTTCGTCTTTTCGTTTGCTTGTGTGCTTGCTTGCTTGCTTCGTCACGATGACTCAAGAGAATACCAAGTTGTGTGACTTTTCCAATACTAATAATAATGATTTTATTAGTACTCCGATTGCTCCCGCCACTAGTGCGGAATCTTATGAAATTAATGCTGCCTTGCTAAATCTTGTTATGAAAGAACAATTTTCCGGCCTTGCTAATGAAGATGCCGCATCCCATCTAAATACTTTCGTTGAGTTGTGTGATATGCAAAAAAGAAAGATGTGGATAATGATATTGTTAAATTGAAGCTATTTCCGTTCTCACTACGAGATCGTGCTAAAACTTGGTTTTCATCTTTGCCTAAAAATAGTATTGATTCATGGAATAAGTGTAAAGATGCTTTTATTTCCAAGTATTTTCCGCCCGCTAAGATCATCTCCCTTAGGAACGATATAATGAATTTTAAGCAACTTGATCATGAGCATGTTTCACAATCTTGGGAGAGGATGAAACTAATTATTAGAAATTGCCCCGCGCATGGTTTGTGTTTATGGATGATTATACAAATTTTCTATGCTGGATTGAATTTTGCTTCTAGGAATCTCTTAGATTTCGCCGCGGGTGGTACTTTTATGGAAATCACATTAGGAGAAGCTACTAAACTCCTAGATAATATTATGGCTAATTACTCTCAATGGCATACCGAAAGATCTCCTACTAGTAAAAAGGTGCATGCTATTGAAGAAATTAATACTTTGAGTGAAAAGATGGATGAATTGATGAAATTGTTTGCTAGTAAGAGTGCTCCTATCGATCCTAATGATATGCCTTTGTCTTCTTTGATTGGAAATAATAATGAATCTATGGATGTGAATTTTGTTGGTAGGAACAATTTTGGTAATAACGCGTATAGAGGTAGTTTCAATGCTAGGCTGTTTCCTAGTAATTCCTCTAATAATTATGGTAATTCCTACAGCAACTCTTATGGAAATTATAATAAGATGCCCTCTGATCTTGAGAATAATATTAAAGAATTTATTAGTTCGCAAAAGGGTTTCAATGCTATGATTGAAGAAAAATTGCTCAAGATTGATGATTTGGCTAGGAACGTTGATAGAATTTCTCTTGAGATTGATTCTTTGAAAATTAGATCTATTCCACCCAAGCATGATATTAATGAGTCTTTAAAAGCTATGAGAATCTCTATTGATGAGTGTAATGAAAGAACCGCTAGAATACATGCTAAGCGTGAATGGCTTGAAAAAGTGTGTTCTCGTGATAATATTGATGAAGATCTTAAAGTGATTGATGTGACTCCTATTGAATCTTTGTTTTCTAATGTAAATCTTGATAAAGATGGGACTGGAGATGAGTCAACTTTAGTTAAAAGGCGTCCCAATGATTTGGAGTTTATAGATCTTAACGCTAAGATTGATAAAAGTGGGATTGAAGAGGTCAAAACTTTAAATAGCAATGAACCCACTCTTTTGGATTTCAAGGACTTTAATTATGATAGTTGCTCTTTTATTGATTGTGTTTACTTGTTACAATCCATGTTGAATTCTCCTCATGCTTATAATCAAAACAAAGCTTTTACTAAACATATTGTTGATGCTATGATGAAATCTTTTGAAGAAAAACTTGAGTTGGAAGTTTCTATACCTAGAAAGCTTTATGATGAGTGGGAACCTACTATTAATATTAAAATTAAAGATTATGAGTGCCATGCTTTGTGTGATTTGGGTGCTAGCGTTTCCACGATTCCAAAAACTTTATGTGATGTGCTAGGTTTCCGTGAATTTGATGATTGTTCCTTAAATTTGCATCTTGCGGATTCCACTATAAAGAAACATATGGGAAGGATTAATGATGTTCTTATTGTTGCAAATAGGAATTATGTGCCCATAGATTTCATTGTTCTTGATATAGATTGCAATCCTACATGTCCTATTATTCTTGGTAGACCTTTCCTTAGAACGATTGGTGCAATTATTGATATGAAGGAAGGAAATATTAGATTCCAATTTCCATTGAGGAAAGGCATGGAGCAATTTCCTAGAAAGAAAATAAAATTACCTTATGAATCTATTATGAGAGCTGCTTATGGATTGCATACCAAAGATGACAGTACCTAGATCTATTGTGTTTTGCCTAGCTAGGGGCGTTAAACAATAGCGCTTGTTGGGAGGAAACCCAATTTTATTTTTGCTTTCTGTTTTTTTGTTTCTGTTTTGGTGTGTTTTCCACATTATTACTTCTGTAATAATTGTGTTTTCTTGTTTAAATTAGTGTTTGAGCCAAGTAAGACCTTTGGGATGGTCTACGGTGTTTGTTGATTTGATTTTGCTGAAAAACAGAAACTTTTGCTCTCAGTCCAGGAATTTTGTAAATTCACTGGAACCTGATTTTGATCTGAAATTTTTACACAAGATTGATATACAAATTTACCTGATTTTCCTAAGTTTTCAGAATTTTTGGAGTTACAGAAGTATTCGAATTCTATAGATTGCTACAGACTGTTCTGTTTTTAACAGATTCTGTTTTCTTTGTGTTGTTTGCTTATTTTGATGAATCTATGGGTTGTATCGGGGGGTATGAACCATGGAGAAGTTAGAATACAGTATATATTACACCAATATAAATAAATAATGAGTTCACAACAGTACCTGAAGTGGTGATTTATTTTTCTTATACTAACGGATCTCATGAGTTTTCTGTTGAGTTTTGTGTTGTGAAGTTTTCAAGTTTTGGGTAAAGATTTGATGGACTATGGAATAAGGAGTGGAAAGAGCCTAAGCTTGGGGATGCCCAAGGCACCCCAAGCCATATTCAAGGATACCAAAAAGCCTAAGCTTGGGGATGCCCCGGAATGCATCCCCTCTTTCGTCTTCAATCCATCGGTAAATTTACTTGAGGCTATATTTTTATTCACCACATGATATGTGTTTTGCTTGGAGCGTCGTGTATGATATGAGTCTTTGCTTTTAGTTTGCCACAATCATCCTTGCTGCACACACTCTTTTTGAGAGAGACACGCTGAATCGTGAATTTATTAGAATACTCTATGTGCTTCACTTATATCTTTTGAGCTAGGCAATGTTGCTCTAGTGCTTCACTTATATCTTTTTAGAGCACGGTGGTGTTATATTTTATAGAAATTATTGAAGTCTCGTACCTCACTTATATTATTTTGAGAGTTTCTTAAAACAGCATGGTAATTTGTTTAGGTTATGATTTTAGTCCTAATATAATGGGCATCCAAGAGGGATATAATAAAAACTTTCATATTAAGTGCATTGGATACTATGAGAAGTTTGATTCCTTGCATATAGTTTTGAGATAATGAAGATGGTAATATGAGAGTCATGCTAGTGAGTAGTTGTGAATTGGAAGAGATACTTGTGTTGAAGTTTGTGATTCCCGTAGCATGCACGTATGGTGAACCGTTATGTAACGAAGTCGGAGCATGATTTGTTTAATGATTGTCAACCTTTGTGTGAGGGTCGGGAGCGCGCGATGGTTAACTCCTACCAACCTCTCCCCTAGGGGCATGCGTCTAATGCTTTGTTTGATAACTAATAGACTTTTGCAATAAGAATGTGAGTTCTTTATGACTAATGTTGAGTCCATGGATTATACGCACTCTCACCCTTCCACCTTTGCTAGCCTCTCTAGTATCGCGCAACTTTCGCCGGTACATCAAACCCACCTTCCTCAAAACAGCCACCATATATGTTCCTCAAAACAGCCACCATACCTACCTATTATGGCATTTCCATAGCCATTCCGAGAAATATTGCCATGCAACTTCCACCGTTCCGCTTTTCATGACATGCACCATCACTTTCATCTTGCATATAGAGTCATATTTTGTCATAGGTATCGAGTTGTAATTTTCTTTTTGAGTTGTAAGTAAATAAAAGTGTGATGATTTTCATCATTAGAGCATTGTCCCGTGTGAGAAAAGGATGATGGAAGCCATGACTCCCTCACAAGTTGGGATGAGTATCCGGACTTTACAAAAAAATAAAAGAGGCCAGTGAAGCCCAAATAAAAAAAAAGAGGCCAAAGATGCCCACCAAAAAAAAAACAAAAAAAAATGAGAGAAAGAGAGAAGGGACAATTGCAACTATATTTTTCCACACTTGTGCTTCAAAGTAGCACCATGATCTTCATGATAGAGAGTCTCCTATTTTGTCACTTTCATATAACTAGTGGAGTTTCATCTTGCACAACCACTTAGTTTTCTTTTTGAGCTTTCATACACTTATAGCTCTAAGTGCATTTGTTGCATGGCAATCCCTACTCACTCACATTGATATCTATCGATGGGCATCTCCATAGCCCGTTGATACGCCTAGTTGATGTGAGACTATCTTCTCCCTTTTTCCTTGCAACCTCCACCATATTCTATTCCACCTATAGTGCTATATCCATGGCTCACGCTCATGTATTGCGTGAGAGTTGAAAAGGTTTGAGAACACCAAAAGTGTGAAACAATTGCTTGACTTGTTCATTGGGGTTGTGCATGATTTAGATACTTTGTGTGGGGAAGATGGAGCATAGCCAGACCATATGATTTTGTAGGGATAACTTTCTAAGGCCATGTTATTTCGAAAGGACACAATTGCCTTGTTGGTGTGCTCGAAGTATTACTGTTTTTATGTCAATATTAGACTATTGTTTTTAATCTTACGGATCTGAATATTCATGCCACAATAAAGAATATTACATGGATAAATATGTTAGGTAGCATTCCACATCAAAAATTCTGTTTTTATCATTTACCTACTCGAGGACGAGCAGGAATTAAGCTTGGGGATGCTTGATACGTCTCCAACGTATCTATAATTTTTGATTGTTCCATGCTATTATATTATCTGTTTTGGATGTTTTATATGCATTAATATGCTATTTTATATTATTTTTTGGACTAACCTATTAATCTAGAGCCTAGTGCCAGTTTCTGTTTTTTCCTTGTTTTTGAGTATTGCAGATAAGGAATATTAAACGGAGTCCAAACGGAATAAAATCTTCGGAATAATTTTTCTTGGACCAGAAGCAACCCAGAGGACTTGGAGACCAAGGCAGGGGAGCCACCGTGTGGCGACAAGCCACAGGGGCGCGCCCTAGGGGGGGGGGGGGCGCCCCCTGGCTTGTGGCCCCACGGTAACTCCTCCAACCCTATTCTTCGGCCTATAAATTCAGAAATATTCCCTGGATACCAAAAAGAGCCACGAAAACACTTTTCCGCCGCCAGGAGCCTCGGTTCCCGTGAGATCCAATCTTGGAGCCTTTTCTGATAATCTGCCGGAGGTGGATTCGATCACGGAGGGCATCTAAATCAACTCCATTGCCCCTCCGATGATGCGTGAGTAGTTCACCACAGACCTTCGGGTCCATAGCTAGTAGCTAGATGGCTTCTTCTCTCTCTTTGCTCTTCAATACCATGTTCTTCATGATCTTCATGGAGATCTATCCGATGTAATACTCTTTTGCGGTGTGTTTGTCGAGATCCGATGAATTGTGGGTTTATGTTCAGATTATCTATGAATATTATTTGAGTCTTTTCTGAATTCTTATATGCATGATTTCATATCTTTGCAAGTCTCTTCAAGTTATTGGTTTGGTTTGGCCAACTAGATTGGTAATTCTTGCAATGGGAGAAGTGGTTAGTTTTGGGTTCAATCTTGCGGTGTCCTCACCCAGTGACATAGTAGGGGTAGCAAGGCACGTATTGTATTGTTGCCATTGAGGATAAAAATATGGGGTTTTCATCATATTGCTTGAGTTTATCCCTCTACATCATGTCATCTTACCTAATGCGTTACTCTGTTCTTCATGAACTTAATACTCTAGATGCAGGCAGGAGTCGGTCGATGTGTGGAGTAATAGTAGTAGATGTAGAATCGTTTTGGTCTACTTGACACGGACGTGATGCCTATATGCATAATCATTGCCTTGGATATCTTCATAATCATTTGCTTTTCTATCAATTGCTCGACAGTAATTTGTTCACCCACCGTAATACTTGCCATCATGAGAGAAGCCTCTAGTGAAACCAGTTTCCCCCGGGTCTATTTTCCATATTATACTTTCAGATCTAAAACCAAAAATACCAAAAATACCTTGCTGCATTATTTTTACTTTTGTTTTACTTTCCGTTCAAGCAATCTATTCTATCTATCTCTATCAGATCTCATCCTTGCAAGTAACCGTGAAGGGATTGACAACCCCTTTATAGCGTTGGGTGCAAGTGTTTGATTCTTTGTGTAGGTACATCTATTGGGGAATTGCTTGTATCTCCTACTGGATTGATACCTTGGTTCTCAACAACTGAGGGAAATACTTATCTACTTTGCTGCATCATCCGTTCCTCTTCACGGAAACCAACGCATGCTCGAGAAGTAGCAGTTACCAGAGTTCCTTCCCGGTAAGGGGAAGTACGTCTCCGTTGGAGCGGTGTGGAGGCACAATGCTCCCCAGGAAGCCACTAGGCTCACGCCCTCACACAATGCGAGGTGCCGTGATTCCACTATTTGTGCCCTTGAAGGCGGCGACCGAACCTTTACAAACAAGGTTGGGGCTATCTTCACAACTTAATTGGAGGCTCCCAACGACACCACGAAGCTTCACCACAATGGAATGTGGTTCCGAGGTGACCTCAACCGTCTAGGGTGCTCAAACACCCAAGAGTAACAAGATCCGCAAGGGATTAGTGGGGGGAATCAAATTTCTCTTGGTGGAAGTGTAGATCGGGGCCTTCTCAACCAATCCCGAGAGAATCAACAAGTTTGATTGGCTAGGGAGAGAGATCGGGCTAAAATGGAGCTTTGAGCAACAATGGAACTTGGGGAGGGAAGAGGTGGTCTTCTTGGGGAAGAAGACCTCCTTTATATAGTGGGGGAAAGAATCCAACCGTTATCCCCACACTCAGCCCGCGCATTGCGGTACTACCGCATAAGAGCCACGGTACTACTGCAAGAGGCTGCGGTACTACCGCTCGCACGGTAGAGACCTGACGCAGACCTATTGCACTGGGCAACGAGCGGTAGAACCGCCGGAGCGGTACTACCGCGCGCCCATACGGTACTACCGCATGGTAGGCATCGTCTGGCACAGGAGATGCACGGAAGTAAAAAATTACTTCCGTGCCTACCTCCGCTGAGGGCGGAGCTGCGCAAAAGACCGGCACGGTTGTACCGGACATATATCACGGTACTACCGCTCGAGGGCGGATGTAAAAAATTACATCCGCGCCTACTACCGCAAGCGCACGCACCAGGGCTGGGAACAGCGGTACTACCGCTCCTTGGAGCGGTACTACCGCTCCCTTGAGCGGTACTACCGCAAGCCACTGAAAACTAGCACCTTGTTGCCTTCACTTTGCACAGACAAGGAAAACGGACTGGAGCTCCATTGAAGCGAAGGAAAAGGTGGTGCAATTGAACAGATGTGTACGTGTTGATTCCACCCAAACCTTTCCGAAGCGGACCCCCTCTTAATAGTACGGCTTTCCTACGACTCAAATCCACCGAAAGGAAACGTAGAAAGCAACCGTCTTCGATAGACTCCGAGGGGCACCGAATCCTCTTGTGCCTAGTCATGAGATATCTGAAATGCTCAATGCACACGATTAGTCCGCAAATGAATTGTCATCAATCACCAAAACCACTTAGGGAGAAATATGCCCTTACAAAGCCCTATGAGGCCCGAGTTCTCTTTTGCATACTCGACTGAGCGCAAACCACCAAGACGGCTCCAAATTGAAGCATGGGGACAAATAAAGAAGGATCGCAAGCCACAAGTTGGAGACCGTTGGATCTCTTTGCTTCATCATGGAGACATAGGTGTTATTCTGTTTTATGTCATTTTACCTAGGAGGGAGGACTAGGTCCTATGAGAGAGAAGTTTTTCTGGTTTATATTAACTTGCATGATCGATTAGGATGATTATTATTATGATGTTTTTTTGTTTTATGAGATTTTAACTTGGTATGATTAAGATGATGATGAGTTGTTAGATGAGTAAGATGATGATGAGTTATATGACATATATTTGATTAAAGTGGATGGATGCAAGTGATCATGTTGAATTAGAGGAAAAATTAAATGGAAAACACAAAATGAAAAGGAAAAATAAACAATGACGCCTTAACTGCTAAACCTTTAGTCCCGGTTGGTGTCACCAACCAGGACTAAAGGTCCCCGGCCCACCGCGGGCGCAGCCGACCACGTGGCATGGGTTTTGTCCCGGTTCCTAGCCAACCGGGACTAAAGGCTTGGACCCTTTAGTCCCTATACATTAGTCCCGGTTGGGGAACCGGGACTAAAGGCTCTTCCCAACCGGGACTAATGGCATGTTTTCTACTAGTGTATGACCATGAGGCTAGCATAAGCAAGTCTAAACCTAGGGATTCCCAATATACTCAACCTAAGTGGTGTCCTCCTGGTTTAACAAAGACCATGATAAGGAGACAAGATTGCAACGCATGAGAAACCACGAGAAGGTAGAGCACGAAGTGGAGAATCGAATGGACGGTTTTTTCAATGAAATTCGGCCCATGGCACCCGCAAAATAAGTGTGGAAGACTAAGAAAATAGAGAACTTAGTTGCTTCGGCGTTAATTGCAGCAGCACGTCACGACCAAAAGAGGACGATGCAGCTCCTATTACATCGTCCACACCACCCATAACACCCCCTTCAACAGAAGAGACTTTGAGTCCAATATATACATTGAGAGATGAAGATGAGATGGTGGATTATGAATCTAGGCCGGTTCGAGAAGGTATGGATATTAATATGGGGTATTACTTACCTGTTGAATTTCGTGCTATAGATGAAGAAGGGGAGATGGCCCAACTGAATTTTGGTCCTAAGAGTGCCATTTTCGAGAAGCCAAAAGAACGGGTGATACACTTGAAGCCATTATACCTCAAAGGACATATTAACGGATCGCCGATTGTTAGGATGCTCGTTGATGGTGGTGATGTGATAAATATTATGTCCTATTCTGTCTTCAAAAATTGGGATTACATCATAATGCATTGATGAAGACTAATGTGGTGCTTAATGGATTTAAGGGTAAAGAAAAGACAAAGGCCAAAGGTGTGATGTGCATGGAACACACCGTGGAAAGCAAAACTTTGGTCACTACATTCTTCGTCGCTCAGATGCAAGCTAACTATAATATTACATTTGTCCGCGATTGGGTTCATGCCACTAAGTGTGTGCCATGTACCATGCATCAATTTCTTAATAAAATGGGTCGATGATGAAATAGAAGTCATTCATGTGAATAATTCGGCTTGTGTTGCTTTGGTCGATGCATGAGTGTATTGGAATCATCCCAATGTTACTTGCTTAACAAGGACTGACCTCTCGAAATTTGATTTCCATTGGACTTGCTACTTGTAAACTGCGTTGGAACTTTCCCCGAAGAGGAGAGGAGATGTAGCATAGTAGAGATAAGTATTTCCCTCAGTGAGAACCAAGGTTATCGAATCAATAGGAGAATCATGCAAAACCTTCTTTAGCAGCACCTACACACACAAAATCAAACACTTGCACCCAACTCGGGCAAGAGGGTTGTCAAGTCCTTTGAACTCGTTACTTGCAAGGATTAAATGCTGATAGATATATAATATAAATATAGAAGTAAATAATAGAAAATAAATGGAAGCAATAATTTTGTAGTTTTAGCAATATGATTTAAGTAGACCCGGGGCCATAGTTTTTGCTAGAGGCTTCTCTCTTGAAAATAGCATATGGCGGGTAGACAAATTAATGTTGGGCAATTGATAGAATAGCGCATAGTTATGACATCTTATTAAAGCCAATGATCATGTATATAGGCATCACATCCATAAACAAGTAGACCGACTCCTCCATGCATCTACCATTATTAGTCCACTCATCGATCGCTGTCCAACATGCATCTAGATTATTAAGTATGAAACAGAGTAATGCTTGGAGCAAGATGACATAATGTAGACAAAGTAAGAAAAGCAATATGTTCAGAGCCCGTCGTTTTATCCTTAATGGCAACAATACAAATACATGTTATGACCCTTTCTATCGCTGGGATTGAGCACCGCAAGATTGAACCCATTACTGTTGGAAATATGCCCTAGAGGCAATAATAAAATCATTACTATCATATTTCCTTGTTCATGATAATCGTTCATTATCCATGCTATAATTGTATTGATCGGAAACTCAGATACATGTGCGGATACATAGACAACACTGTGTCCCCAGTGAGCCTCTAATAGACTAGCTCGTTGATCAAAGATGGTCAAGGTTTCCTGACCATAGACATGAGTTGTCATTTGATAACGGGATCACATCATTAGGAGAATGATGTGATAGACAAGACCCAACCGTAAGCATAGCAGTTGATCGTGTCAGTTTATTGCTACTGCTTTATCCATGTCAAGTACAAATTCCTACGACCATGAGATCATGCAACTCCCAGACACCGGAGGAATGCCTTGTGTGTATCAAACGTCACAACGTAACTGGGTGACCATAAAGGTGCTCTATAGGTATCTCCGAGGGTGTCTGTTGAAAGGACCACGATGTCGCCTAGAGGGGGGGGGGGTGAATAGGCGTTTTAAAATCTTTTACGGATTTGGTTATATCCTAATGCGGAAATAAACTAAGCGGATACTTTTCAAGCACAAATCCTAAATATACTAGGCTCACTAAGTGCACCAACAACTTAGGATAAACAAGATGAGAACAACGAGGATATGAGTAAGCACAAGTAAGTCACACAAACTTACTCAATGTATATCATGAGATATGGGAATGAATATTACACACAACCACAAGTAAACAATACAAGCTTACACAAATTGTATCACAATATATGGAATTGAATGATACAAGCAAACTCAAGTAAGCACTACAAGCTTACACAAGTTATGTCACAAGATATGGAAATGAATGTTACAAGCTAGCAATTCACACTGAGCACAAGATAGGACAATAGTAGGAAGTATGAATTGCGGACTATAAAGTGTTGGCCTAAATAATCTCTATGATATGGTAACCAACACAATATAATGAGGACAACAAGGATACTAACAAGCACAAGTAAGTTACACAAACACAATATATTGAGAGGTGGATGGCCAACACAATATAATGAGGACAACAAGATATAGTGAATGCACGGTCAAGTGACCAAAGTAAACCACAAGTAAGGAGTTAGGGTTAGGGATAACCAAAGTCACGGAGACGAGGATGTATCCCGATGTTCACTTCCTTGGAGGGAAGCTAGTCACCGTTAGAGAGGTGGATGTTACCACGAAGCCACACCAACGCCACGAAGTCTCACCCTATTCTCCTTGAGATATCACCACGAAGGCGATTCCCAACCACTAGTGGTAGACCTTGAGGCGGCCTCCAAACCTTCACAAACTTTCCGGGGGACAAATCACAAGTTGATTCCTCACCGGAGCACTCCTACCGCCTAGGAGTCTCCAACCTCCAAGAGTAACAAGATCAAGGGGGAAATGCTCAAGACTTGCTCAAATCACGAATTCCTTTGGTCAAAAGAGGGAGAGGGAGTGGATCTATCAATGGTTGAAATCTCTCTCAAGAACTCTCACAAATCTCTCCGGGATCTAAGATTTGGTGTAGGAGATGTGAGAGGGAGCCACTTGTGTTCTTGGGGGCGAGTTTAATGGAGTGGTCAACTCTCTCACGGGGTGGGAGAGAGTTATTTATAGTGCCGCCCAATAAGTGGCCGTTGGAGCCACTTAAGCTGCACAGGCGTCGGACGTCCGACACTTACCGGACGTCCGGAGGCAAACCAAGCACCGGACGTTCGGTGGATCACCGGACATCCGACTGCTGAAGCAAACCAACGGATGAACGCAGTGATTTCGGCAATACATAGGTTTGTCGGACGTCCGGCACATGCCAGACATCCGGTGTCTTGGGAGGCACCGGACATCCGGTAATTACCGGAAATCCGACAGTTAGGTTCTGTGAAGGGGTACCTGATTTCCGGCGCATGCCGGTCGACCGACGCACCGGACGCCCGACAGGTATCGGATGACCGACAATTTGGTTCGGTTAGGGACAGACCGGATTTCCGGTGAAGACCGGAAATCCGACATTTTGGCTCAGCAGGTGGTACACCGGATTTCCGGAGAATACCGGTCGTCCGGGTGACCGGACGTCCAACAGGTGTCGGACATCCGAGATAACAGAGACCAAGGGGGTGTTCATCCTAGGCAATAACAAGTGGGTCACATGGTGAAATGCCTAGGGATGTTTTGTGGGTGTATGAATGTGACAAAGGTGTATAAATGAGATAATGAAGTATGAAGCAACCATGAGTTTTGAGCAAATCCTTCACGAGCCCCGATGACCCCCTCTTAATAGTGCGGGATCCCTATACTCAAGAACAAACCGAAAAGCCTAAGCTATTTATCTTGTTTCTTCGTTCTTGAGCAATATACGATTCTGTAGTCATGATCCACACATGTAGAACCAAAGGAACTAATACCTTTGGCATGGGCATTTCACTTGAGCTTGATGCTTGACTTTTATGCTTGACTCAAGTTGGAAAGGCAATCTTGATCACGTCACTCGGTGAAGACTTCAAATAGCTCACCCATATACTATGGGAAGCCTTTTCTCGTGAACTATCTTCACACGACCTTCACATGATCATCTGCAAGCTTCAAGCATGTAATTCTTCGGAACGCCTATCTTGAACTTGCCCTTGTAAACTATGATCATCATCACTTGATGTCATCCCCTCATGGGCACTTGAAATCTTTCTCTTGATGTAGGTCCATGAGAATTACCTAACCCACATAGATATAGAAAACACATAGAATGGGTTAGTACACAAAGCGCAATTGACAAATTCTTATCATACCACAAGATCCCATGTGGTATATGATTTGCGTTTGTGTGTTGACCATCTTTGAATTCAATCTTCAATCTTCATCTTGGTCAACATTTATCTCTGCTCCATGATTAATCTTGATGTCTTGAAGGCCATATAGAACTCTTCACTATTCTTCATTGCTTCAAGACAAGATCACCAATATCTCAATTCACCATGACCATACCAAGTTTCTCCATGAATATCATATTGGTCATCACTTGCTCTTTTTCTTGCTCCAACATAATCTCTTGAGAGGCACAATGAATTCTTCACTTGAATTACTTGCTTCAAGATGACTCAACATATGAGCTCATCATGATCCTATTTTCAAGCCATATGTAGAATTCTTCTCTTTAATCATTCTCTCAAGATCTTGATCCATCATGGCTCAACCTATAAGCCTAAGCATGACAACCTTTGAGATCCTCCAATGAAGTCCATATAGACCACATCTTGTTCATCACATGGACTTCATCTTGATCATATTTGATTCAATCATTTAGCTCAATCTTCATGCACAACAATATGTATATGGCATTCATTCCGAATCCATTCAATCTCCTTCTTGCATCACCCATGGAACAAACCTTCATATATAACTTGATGCAAACATTAGTCCATAAGGATTGTCATTAATTACCAAAACCACACATGGGGACTACATGTACTTTCAATCTCCCCCATTTTGGTAATTGATGACAATCTCAACAAGAGGGTTTATATAATGAATTTTTAAACAAGCATGCACTTTATCCGAGGATAAATTGTATACTTGGGGTGATTTTGATAGCATCAAGTATCAACCTTGATGAGATCCAAACCGGTTGTACTAACATTAGAACACTACACAAGCATTTGATGTTAGTAGGACCATAATATATAGAGCAAGCTCCCCCACAATATATGCATGTGTGAATGAACTTTGAATTTCATTGCATATATTGGATGATATAAACTAGGTGGAGTTTTCTCTATATACACATTCATACAATTAACATATATAACTAGGGTAGATATGCATGAATGACAACAAGAACTTCGAACGATATTTATCTTAAACCCTCTAAACTTCTCCCCCATTGGCAACAAATGCCAAAATGGAAGATAAAACATCTAGAGGACCAATATAGTATGAGTTCCTTCTTGATGTGTGCAAATCACAAAATGTGATTGAAAACAATTGCACATATTCAATGATAAATATATGGAGAAAAAACAAATGATATTGAGGATCCAAAGATTGCAAAAGGATGATATGGCACAAAGACATAACAAAAAGGTGAAGCAAGCAATCGAAAGATCCAGCAAGCCAAATAAATAAAAGATATTATGATTTGAGCAAAAGAGTGTTCTAAAGAAAATAGAGAAGTTCCCCAAGATTTGTGCACAAATTAGAATATTTGCATTTCACTACAGAGTCCACAAACATGGAATCATCACTCCCCCAAAATCACAAAATGCACTCAACAAGTGCAAGCGAGCATAGATAAGAAACAAAGCATAGCACTTGCAACAATCATATGGTTGAGCAACATGCAACAGGTGCAACTTAAGAATAGGCTCAACCAAAATGATGTGTGTGAGACATGGCACATAATTTGATAAGACTAGTATAAGGATGAGCATTAAGCATCAACATAGTCTTGAAGAAATGAGTAACATAGTGCAAGACATGTCCTTTTAACACACACGAAAGAGAATATCACAACCAACCGGCACCTAGGTTCACATGCTTAAAAATGGAAGTTAAAACCAAAGCTTGTGACAACCCATGGTGAAGATAGAAAACAATAAGCTCGTCAAGGCAAGCATGAGGGAAGCAATCTTCACCAAGAATGAGTGCAACAAGATGCAAAGAAATAAGTCACGCACTCAAGAGACAAATGCTTTCATGGAGCCACCAAGAAAACAACACGAGAATGAAAAGGTGGACGTGAAAGAAACAAGGATATCAACTAGAGATGTAACTTCTCTCAAGTGAATAAGATTCCAGGTAGATGAAAATCATGATATGTATCCACAAGGAAACTTGCATACACAAAATAGACGCAATTGATAAGAACATGATATCCACAAGTGAATCCATTATTATACAACTGTGATCCTAGCATAAGAACAAGGCGCATGGCACAAAGCACATGGCACAAATTGATCTCATTTGCATAGCAATGAATTACAAAGTAAGATAGCAAATACCACAAGCAAATAGAGTGTTTTTGCAATTTCATCAAAATTACACATGAGAGAACATTTGAGGAATTGATATGCAATAAATTGCTTAATTGGCATAGTTTGGGATAGGTGAATCATGAATATGATTTTATAGATCCCCACTATATGCTTCTTCTCAAATGTCTCACGATTGCAATAAAGTGATTTTTTTGTAAGAACATGCAAGAAGCACAATTTGTAACAAGAACTAATCATGCCATGATACAACCTACACAAGGTTGACCCCATTTCTATATATATGCATGAAGAAAATACTTGTTACCGAGATAGCATAGGTATGAAGTCGTAGATCAATAAAATATCCAAGCTTGGCTCTAATTTCCTCATAGTGTCACCGCCTTTATGAATAAGCCAAGCACCCAATGCTTCTCCAATGTACCTAAAACAATTTAAGTACAATATGGTCCCCAAACTTATTGGGTCCGAAGTAGTTAGCATAACTACAAAACATAGGGTAAAACCACTTAAATATGTGCATATCGATATGAATTTGAATTTCATGCACATCTTAACTATTAAGGATTTGATGGATTTACCATATATATTGGACCAAGTAAAGCAAACAAGGCATGTAGATATACACACAATAAATATGCATGCACAAGCCTACCAAGATCCAAGGAGATACAATCTTGGACAAACGAACACATAAACCATGAATACTCTAATAACATCATAAAACATTCATGTTGTCCATATTGCATCAAAGTGACGAAACAACACATGATAGCACGCAAAGTTCTACATATGAACTAAGCAAAACCAATGAGCATGTGAATATGCATTGCACGCCTCTCATAGGCATATCTCATTCAAGTGGATATAAGATAGTACAAGTAATGAGATAACCAAGTCTCATAACTCCTCAAAACTAATAAGATGATCTTGAACAACATGGTATTTTGAGTTATCATTCGGTGTAGAAACCAAATAAGCACATGATTATCTATACTAACACAAGCATAACATGAGAGTTTAGCAATAAACACAATGCTTGGATAGCATTTTTTTAAACATTCCAATTAGATAGATCATCATGCAAAGCAACAATTGGAATGGCTTGAATCAAACGATTTCCCAAATACGATTGCTAAGAAAAACCCTGGGCAAAACCGCACAAGTATGCCATACGTAAATAAATCCAACAGATGCACAACCGATGTTAATGCAATTGGGGACTTGTTGCGATAGCAAGCCACAAAGATATAAGATAATCTAAAATATAAATTTGAGTGGCAATCCTCAATTGTTCACATTAACAAGGATTGTGATATGCACAAAGCATATCACACCCCCATAATGTGATAATCCATGTATTATCCACCAGAGGCAAATGAAACCCAACTAAAGATAATTAATAGATGAGAATTTGAGTTCCAAATAAGCTTAACATACCACACAGTAACTAGATAATATTGCACTCAACAATACTAGGTGGTATCCCACATATATACACATTTAAGGTTTGTGATATGCGTAAACATAACAGTCCCCCATAATGTGATGATTCATTAATATCTCACAAGAGCCAAATAAGATTCAACTAATGAAGCAATAAAGGCCCGAAGCCACATACGCAAATATATGAAGTGCATTGCGACCTACACATGCTAGATAACATAAATCAAGCATACTAGGAGGCACAACATATACAAACACATGCTAGGTACAAAACCTAAACATGCAAGGGGCTAGTAACTTTCAATGTAAGCAATGTAAGTGCAAGTTACCGCAAAAAGGAGCATTGGATTGATAAATGTGATGATAATCCACTTGACTTGGCTTTATCAAAATAAATGGTGATCAACTTTTCTTTATGAACTAGCCAAGTCTCCAATGTCCTCCACACACCTATTGATCAATTTTGAGCTTGATGGTCCCCAACCAAGTTGGGTCCTAAGAAGTTAGTCACAATAGGTTTGGCAACCCAAATGGTCTTATCTACTTTCAAACCACTTTGGGCACCAACAAACTTGGCAAACACATTGCCAACATTATCCTTTCTAAGAGAATAATGATCATTGATAATAGGAGGCTTAGAGATGTTACCGTTGGGACAAGATGAAGCTATGTGTCCCTTCTCACGGCAAACATAGCAACAAGTGCTCCGCTTTCTCTTCTTCTTTACTTTCTCAATTTGGGGAGCATTATCTTCTTTAATCATGGGTAGAGGCCTTTCATTATATTGAGATTGAACTTGAGGCCGCTCCCCTTGTTGCTTCACATTTGAAGCCTTCTTCTTCAATGGACAAGATCTCACATGGTATCCAACATTCTTGCACTTGAAGCAAATAATGTTGGCCGAATTCTTGACTTGATCTTGTCCCTTCTTCTTGTTCTTGGACTTCTTCTTGTTGGAGATGAAATCAAGCCCTATTTTGTCTTGAGGGTCCTTTTGCACACTCAAGATATTATCACAATATTTTTCCAAGTCTTTCTTCAAGCTAGTGACTTGGGCCTTGAGCTCTTCATTTTCCTCTACAAGGTTAGTATCAACAAAAGAACTAGAGGAAGTTGGGGCATCATTGTTAGAGCAACAAGGCATGGTGAGCAATTCATCACAAGTTGTAGTCATATGATTTAGAGAGGAATTGCAAGGACTAGCACATGACAATAAAGTACTTTGAGTAGAAGGTGTGCTCATGTCCACATGAGACTCACAAGATTTTACCTTAGTGACCATAGCCTCATGAGCTAACTTTAGCCAATCATGAGACATTAGAAGACCCTCATGAGTGCTCGAGAGCAGTGCATGACTTTCTTCTAATTTCCCACAATTGCTAGTTAGCACGTCAAGTTGAGTCTCTAGCTCAACATTTTCCTTCAAAATTGATGCTTCACATGAATTAGAGTTATAGTAGCACAAGCATCATTAACAATATGAGAGGAGCAAGTAGCAATAAGAGACTTCTCATGAGTTGATTGAAGCTCCTCATGAGACTTAGAGAGTTTGATGAGCTCTCCCTTGACATTATTGCATTCCAGGAGAAGGAGCTCAAAATCCTCTCTAAGTTTACCATGAGCAATTTCAATCTCTCCTTTTGAAGATCTCAAGTCACTAAGCGTTTGATGAGCCCTAGCAAGTTCATGTTCAAGTTGTTCACTTTTAGCTTGCTCGTTAAGAAATAAATCATTTCGTTTTTCAAAGCACGCAAGAACATCTTGAAACCTTTTATAAGTGTTATTTTTAGCTCTATGAAGAGTTTTCCCAATATCATAGAGATTTTGAGTCAAGTCATCATCATCTTCCTCATCACAACTATCATCATGATTATTAAGAGAAGATGATACCTCGTCATTACCTCTTGCCATGAGGCACATGTGGGTAAAGGGTGTTGATGTTGATTCTTTTGGAGAAGAGGGATGTTCATCAATCAAATGTTCCTCATTCTTCTTGATTTCCTTTACATGGTTAGTTTCACAAAGAGAACTAGAGGGAATCAAGGCATTTTGAATATGGCAACACAAATGAGCAAACATATCATCACAAGAATTTATGAGTGAATCATTAGATGATATGCATGGACTATCTACACAAGAATGTATGATGTTTTCGGTGTTAGATATGCTCATGTCCATGGAACCTATAATACTAGCATTTCTATAAGATGGATCATCAATGATGAGCTTGACACCATCACTACATGAGATATCTCCACTTACCATGTCGTTACCTTGTGACATGTCACATATTGATGAAGTGGAAGATGTTGAGGCATCCAAGCAATCGAAGGTGGAGGCAATGGAGAACTCTTCCATCACTTCCTCCCAAATAGCATTGACTCCCACAAGGTTGGACCCACCATATGTAACTTCAAGTTTGGTCCAAGCCTCATGAGCCAACGAACAAGTCGCGATTGACTTGAACACCTCGAAGGTTATAGCTTGGTGAATGGCACTCAAAACTTCACAATCAAGATGCATATCCTCAAGTGATGGAGATTGTCCATCCTTTATATTTGACTCCCCTACAACAACAATCCGCAAAGCATTTGGACCCATGGCCCGAAAGTGACAAAGCATGCGTAATCTCCACATAATGTAATTTGTGCCATTAAAACAAAATGTGTCATCGTGCACTAGTTCACTAGTCGACATCGATACTCTCTAGGCGGTGAAGCCTAATACAGAGAGACCTTGCTCTGATACCAATTGAAAGGACCACGATGTCGCCTAGAGGGGGGGTGAATAGGCGTTTTAAAATCTTTTACGGATTTGGTTATATCCTAATGCGGAAATAAACTAAGCGGATACTTTTCAAGCACAAATCCTAAATATACTAGGCTCACTAAGTGCACCAACAACTTAGGATAAACAAGATGAGAACAACGAGGATATGAGTAAGCACAATTAAGTCACACAAACTTACTCAATGTATATCATGAGATATGGGAATGAATAATACACACAACCACAAGTAAACAATACAAGCTTACACAAATTGTATCACAATATATGGAATTGAATGATACAAGCAAACTCAAGTAAGCACTACAAGCTTACACAAGTTATGTCACAAGATATGGAAATGAATGTTACAAGCTAGCAATTCACACTAAGCACAAGATAGGACAATAGTAGGAAGTATGAATTGCGGACTATAAAGTGTTGGCCTAAATAATCTCTATGATATGGTAACCAACACAATATAATGAGGACAACAAGGATACTAACAAGCACAAGTAAGTTACACAAACACAATATAATGAGAGGTGGATGGCCAACACAATATAATGAGGACAACAAGATATAGTGAATGCACGATCAAGTGACCAAAGTAAACCACAAGTAAGGAGTTAGGGTTAGGGATAACCAAAGTCACGGAGACGAGGATGTATCCCGATGCTCACTTCCTTGGAGGGAAGCTAGTCACCGTTAGAGAGGTGGATGTTACCACGAAGGCACACCAACGCCACGAAGTCTCACCCTATTCTCCTTGAGATATCACCACGAAGGCGATTCCCAACCACTAGTGGTAGACCTTGAGGCGGCCTCCAAACCTTCACAAACTTTCCGGGGGACAAATCACAAGTTGATTCCTCACCGGAGCACTCCTACCCCCTAGGAGTCTCCAACCTCCAAGAGTAACAAGATCAAGGGGGAAATGCTCAAGACTTGCTCAAATCACGAATTCCTTTGGTCAAAAGAGGGAGAGGGAGTGGATCTATCAATGGTTGAAATCTCTCTCAAGAACTCTCACAAATCTCTCCGGAATCTAAGATTTGGTGTAGGAGATGTGAGAGGGAGCCACTTGTGTTCTTAGGGGCGAGTTTAATGGAGTGGTCAACTCTCTCACTGGGTGGGAGAGAGTTATTTATAGTGCCGCCCAATAAGTGGCCGTTGGAGCCACTTAAGCTGCACAGGCGTCGGACGTCCGACACTTACCGGACATCCGGATGCAAACCAAGCACCGGACGTCCGGTGGATCACCGGACATCCGACTGCTGAAGCAAACCAACGGATGAACGCAGTGATTTCGGCAATACATAGGTTTGTCGGACGTCCGGCACATGCCGGACATCCGGTGTCTTGGGAGGCACCGGACATCCGGTAATTACCGGAAATCCGACAGTTAGGTTCTGTGAAGGGGTACCTGATTTCCGGCGCATGCCGGTCGACCGACGCACCGGACGCCCGACAGGTATCGGATGACCGACAATTTGGTTCGGTTGGGGACAGACCGGATTTCCGGTGAAGACCGGAAATCCGACATTTTGGCTCAGCAGGTGGTACACCGGATTTCCAGAGAATACCGGTCGTCCAGGTGACCGGACGTCCGACAGGTGTCGGACATCCGAGATAATAGAGAGCAAGGGGGTGTTCATCCTAGGCAATAACAAGTGGGTCACATGGTGAAATGCCTAGGGATGTTTTGTGGGTGTATGAATGTGACAAAGGTGTATAAATGAGATAATGAAGTATGAAGCAACCATGAGTTTTGAGCAAATCCTTCACGAGCCCCGATGATCCCCTCTTAATAGTGCGGGATCCCTATACTCAAGAACAAACCTAAAAGCCTAAGCTATTTATCTTGTTTCTTCGTTCTTGAGCAATATACGATTCTGTAGTCATGATCCACACATGTAGAACCAAAGGAACTAATACCTTTGGCATGAGCATTTCACTTGAGCTTGATGCTTGACTTTTATGCTTGGCTCAAGTTGGAAAGGCAATCTTGATCACGTCACTCGGTGAAGACTTCAAATAGCTCACCCATATACTATGGGAAGCCTTTTCTCGTGAACTATCTTCACACTACCTTCACATGATCATCTGCAAGCTTCAAGCATGTAATTCTTCGGAACGCCTATCTTGAACTTGCCCTTGTAAACTATGATCATCATCACTTGATGTCATCCCCTCATGGGCACTTGAAATCTTTCTCTTGATGTAGGTCCATGATAATTACTTAACCCACATAGATATAGAAAACACATAGAATGGGTTAGTACACAAAGCGCAATTGACAAATTCTTATCATACCACAAGATCCCATGTGGTATATGATTTGCGTTTGTGTGTTGACCATCTTTGAATTCAATCTTCAATCTTCATCTTGGTCAACATTTATCTCTGCTCCATGATTAATCTTGATGTCTTGAAGGCCATATAGAACTCTTCACTATTCTTCATTGCTTCAAGACAAGATCACCAATATCTCAATTCACCATGACCATACCAAGTTTCTCCATGAATATCATATTGGTCATCACTTGCTCTTTTTCTCGCTCCAACATAATCTCTTGAGAGGCACAATGAATTCTTCACTTGAATTACTTGCTTCAAGATGACTCAACATATGAGCTCATCATGATCCTATTTTCAAGCCATATGTAGAATTCTTCTCTTTAATCATTCTCTCAAGATCTTGATCCATCATGGCTCAACCTATAAGCCTAAGAATGACAACCTTTGAGATCCTCCAATGAAGTCCATATAGACCACATCTTGTTCATCACATGGACTTCATATTGATCATATTTGATTTAATCATTTAGCTCAATCTTGATGCACAACAATATGTATATGGCATTCATTCCGAATCCATTCAATTTCCTTCTTGCATCACCCATGGAACAAACCTTCATATATAACTTGATGCAAACATTAGTCCATAAGGATTGTCATTAATTACCAAAACCACACATGGGGACTACATGTGAGTTGGCGTGGATCGAGACTGGGATTTGTCACTCCGTATGACGTGGAGGTATCTCTGGGCACACTCGGTAATACAACATCACAAGGAGCTTGCAAGCAATGTGACTAAGGAGTTAGTCACGGGATCTGGTATTACGGAACGAGTAAAGAGACTTGCCGGTAACGAGATTGAACTAGGTATGGAGATACCGACGATCGACTCTCGGGCAAGTAACATACCGATGGATAAAGGGAACTGCATATGGGATTGATTGAATCCTTGGCATCGGGGTTCGACCGATAAAGATCTTCATAGAATATGTAGGGACCAATATGGGCATCCAGGTCCCGCTATTGGTTATTGACCGTAGAGGTGTCTCGTTCATGTCTCCATAGTTCTCGAACCCGCAGGGTCTGCACACTTAACGTTCGGTGACGATTTGGTATTGTTGAGTTATATATGTTGGTGACCGAAGGTTGTTCGGAGTCCCGGATGAGATCCCGGACATCACGAGGAGTTCTGGAATGGTCCGGAGGTAAAGATTTATATATAGTAAAGTGGTATTCGGGTTCCAAAAATGTTTCGGGTGTTTCTGGTAGTGTACCGGGAGTGTCGAAAGGGTTCCGGGGGTCCACCGGGAGGGGCCCACCCACCCCGGGGGCCACATGGGCCTAAGAGGTGGCGCACCAGCCCCTGGTGGGCTGGGCAGCCGACCCCTAAAGGGCCCATACGCCCAAAGGTGGTAGGTGGGGGTGCCTTGGGGAGGAGGGACTCCTCCCTAGGGCTTCCACCTCCCTTGTGGGAGGTGGACTCCTCCCCACCTTGGCCGGTCAACCCCTCCTTGGAGGAGGGGCTAGGGCTGCCCCACCTACCCCCTCCTCCTATAAATTGAGAGGGAGAGGGAGGGCAGCCGTACCCCAAGCCATAGGTGCGGCCCTCCCTCTCTCCGTAGATCTGTTTCTCCTCCAAAACGCATCTGCGGCAGCACTTGGCGAAGCCGTGCTAAGATTGCTCCACCACCACCGCCACCACGCCGTCGTGCTGTCGAAAAACTCATCTACCTCTCCGCCCTTGCTTGTTGTATCAAGAAGGCGGAGACGCCATCGAGCTGTACGTGCGCTGAATGCGGAGGTGCCATCCGTTCGGCGCTAGATCGGGATGGATTGTGATTGGATCGTGGGACGGATCGTGATTGGATCGCGAAGACGTTCGACTACATCAACCGCGTTTCTTAACGCTTCCCTCTTAGAGATCTACAAGGGTATGTGGATCTACTCCCTCTCGTAGTTGTTGATCTCCCTAGATATATCTTGGGTGTTCGTAGGAAAATTTTTGTTTCCAATGCAATGTTACCCATCAGTGGCATTATGAGCAAGGTTTATGCGTAGATAGCATGCACGAGTGGAACACAAAAGAGTTTGTGGGCGTTGATGTTCAGATTGCTTACTTCCTTAGTCTTATCTTGATTCGACGGTATTGTGGGATGAAGCGGCTCGGACCAACCTGTTGGGGAACGTTGCATGGGAAACAAAAAAAATTCCTACGCACACGCAAGGTCTATCCATGGTGATGAGCATCTATGAGAGGGAGAGTTGGATCTACATACCCTTGTAGATCACTAAGCGGAAGCGTTAAGAAACGCGGTTGATGTAGTCGAACGTCTTCGCGATCCAATCATGATCCGTCCCGCGAACTCCGATCTAGTGCCGAACGGACGGCACCTCCGCGTTCAACACACGTACGGCTTGATGACGCCTTCACCTCCTCGATACAGCAAGCGATGGTGAAGTAGTAGCTCGAGTCCTCCGGCGGCACGACGGCGTGGCGGCGGTGGTGGTGGAGGAATTTCAGCAGAGCTTCGCTAAGCGCTACGCGGAGAAGAACAAGAACAAGGGAGAGGGAGGGCAGCGCCAAGGCATAGATGGGTGCGGCTGCCCTCTTTCTCCCTCCATATATATAGGGGGGAAAGGGAGGAGGGGGGCGCCCCTAGATCCCATCTAGGGAGTGGTGGCCAAGGCAGAGGGGGGGCGCCCCCTAGGGAAACCCTAGGGTGGCTTGGCCCCAAGTTACCTAGTTGCAGCCCCTTAGATGGGCTCCCCCACCCTTGGCCGAAGTGGGCTAGGGTTTGGGGGGCGCCCAGCCCCCGTGTGGGCTGGTGCGCCCCCTCACCTTGGCCCATGAGGCCCCCAAAAATTGCCGGGCCCCCCCGAAACACCTTTCGGTACTCCGTCAATTTCCCGGTACCTCCCGGAACACTTCCGGAACTTGATTCCCTTCGTCCTATATATCAATCTTCACCTCCGGACCATTCCGGAGTTCCTCGTCACATCCGGGATCTCATCCGGGACTCTGAGCAACCTACGGTAACCACCATAATGACTCAACTATACTTATATCGTCATCAAACGTTAAGTGTGTAGACCCTGCGGGTTCGAGAACTATGCAGACATGACCGAGACACTCTCTGGTCAATAACCAATAGCGGGACCTAGATGCACATATTGGCTCCTACATATTCCACGAAGATCTTTATCGGTTGAACCTCTATGTCAAGGATTCAGTTAATCCCGTATGCTGTTCCCTTTGTTCTTCGGTATGTTACTTGCCCGAGATTCGATCGTCGGTATCTCTATACCTTGTTCAATCTCGTTACCGGCAAGTCTCTTTACTCGTTCCGTAATACAAGATCCCGTGGCTAACACTTTAGTCACTTTGCTTGCAAGGCTTATTGTGATGTTGTATTACCGAGTGGGCCCTGAGATACCTCTCCGTTACACGGAGTAACAAATCCCAGTCTTGATCCATGCCCACTCAACAGACACCCTCGGAGATACCTGTAGAGCATCTTTATAGTCACCCAGTTACATTGCGACGTTTGATACACACAAGGTACTCCTCCGGTGTCAGTGAGTTGCATGATCTCATGGTCATAGGAACAGATACTTGACATGCAGAAAACTATAGCAATAAACTGACACGATCATATGCTACGTTTCATAGTTTGGGTCTTGTCCATCACATCATTCTCCTAATGATGTGATCCTGTTATCAAATGACATCTCATGTCTATGGCTAGGAAACCTTGACCATCTTTGATCAACAAGCTAGTCTACTAGAGGCATACTAGGGACACAGTGTTGTCTATGTATCCATACATGTATCAGTGTTTCCATTTAATACAATTATAGCATGGATAATAAACGATTATCATGAACAAGGAAATATAAAAATAACTACTTTTATTATTGCCTCTAGGGCATATTTCCAACAGTCTCCCACTTGCACTAGAGTCAATAATCTAGCTCACATCACTATGTGATTTACATTGTAATGAATCTAACACCCATACAGTTTTGGTGTTGATCATGTTTAGCCCTTGGAAGAGGTTTAGTTATCGGATCTGCAACATTCAGATCTGTGTGTACTTTGCAAATATTTATGTCATCCTCCTTGATGTAATCGCGGATGGAATTGAAACATCGCTTTATGTGTCTGGTCCCCTTGTGAAACCTTGGTTCCTTGGCCAGAGCAATGGCACCAGTGTTGTCACAGAACAGAGTTATTGGGTTTAGTGCACTAGGCACTACTCCAAGATCTGTCATGAACTCCTTCATCTAGACACCTTCCTTCGCCGCCTCCGAGGCAGCGATGTACTCCGCTTCGCATGTAGAATCAGCTACCACGCTTTGCTTGGAACTGCACCAGCTTACCGCACCCCCATTGAGAATAAATACGTATCCGGTTTGCGACTTAGAGTCATCCGGATCAGTGTCAAAGCTTGCATCGACATAACCCTTTACGACGAGCTCTTGATCACCTCCATAAACGATAAACATGTCCTTAGTCCTTTTTAGGTACTTCGGGATATTCTTGACCGCCGTCCAGTGTTCCACTCCTGGATCACTTTGAAACCTTCCAGCCATACTTATGGCAAGGCTGACATCGGGTGTTGTGCACAGCATTGCATACATGATAGAGCCTATGGCTGAAGCATAGGGGACGACACTCATCTTTTCTCTATCTTCTGCAGTCACTGGGCATTGAGTCTTACTCAACTTCACACCTTGTAACACAGGCAAAAACCCCTTCTTGGACTGATCCATTTTGAACTTCTTCAAAACTTTGTCAAGGTATGTGCTCTGTGAAAGTCCTATCAAGCGTCTCGATCTATCTCTATAGATCTTGATGCCTAATATGAAAGCAGCTTCTCCTAGGTCCTTCATTGAAAAACTCTTATTCCAATATTCCTTCACGCTTTCCAAAATTTCTATATTGTTTCCAATCAGCAATATGTCATCCACATATAATATTAGAAACGCTATAGAGCTCCCACTCACTTTCTTGTAAATACAAGCTTCTCCGTAAAATTGTATAAACCCGAATGCTTTGATCACCTCATCAAAGTGAAGATTCCAACTCCGAGATGCTTGCACCAGTCCTTCAATGGATCGCTGGAGTTTGCAAACTTTGTCAGCATTCTCTGGATCGACAAAACCTTCTGGTTGCATCATATACAACTCTTCCTTAAGGAAACCGTTAAGGAACGCTGTTTTGACATCCATCTGCCAAATTTCATAATCGAAAAATGCAGCTATTGCTAACATGATTCTGACGGACTTAAGCATCGCTACGGGTGAGAAGGTCTCATCGTAGTCAACTCCTTGAACTTGTGAAAAACCCTTTGCCACAAGTCGAGCTTTATAGACGGTGACATTACCGTCCGCATCCGTCTTCCTCTTAAAGATCCATTTGTTCTGAATGGCCTAACGCCCTTCAGGTAATACTTCCAAAGACCATACTTTGTTTTCATACATGGATCCCATCTCGGATTTCATGGCCTCTAACCATTTCTCGGAATCCGGGCCCATCATCGCTTCTCCATAGCTGGTAGGTTCATCGTTGTCCAACAACATGACCCCTAAGACAGGATTGCCGTACCACTCAGGAGCAGTACGCGTCCTTGTCGACCTACGAGGTTCGATAGCAACTTGATCCGAAGCTTCATGATCATCATCATTAACTTCCTCTTCAACTGATGTGGGCTCTACAGAAACATCTTTCTGCGCTGCGCTACTCTCTGGTTGAAGTAAAGGTTCAATAACCTCATCAAGTTCTATCTTCCTTCCACTCAATTCTTTCGAGAGAAACTCTTTCTCAAGAAATGTTCCGTTTTTAGCGACAAACACTTTGCCTTCGGATTTGAGATAGAAGGTATACCCAACTGTCTCTTTTGGGTATCCTATGAAGACGCATTTCTTCGCTTTGGGTTCCAGCTTTTCAGGCTGAAGCTTTTTGACATAAGCATCACATCCCCAAACTTTAAGAAACGACAACTTTGGCTTCTTGCCAAACCACAGTTCATATGGCGTCGTTTCAACGAATTTCTATGGTGCCCTATTTAAAGTGAATGCAGCTGTCTCTAATGCATAACCCCAAAACGATAGTGGCAAATCGGCAAGAGACATCATAGATCGCACCATATCCAATAAGGTTCGATTATGACGTTCGGACACACCATTACGCTGTGGTGTTCCAGGCGGTGTCAATTGTGAAACAATTCCATACTGTCTTAAGTGACTGCCAAACTCATAACTCAGATATTCTCCTCCTCCATCAGATTGTAGGAATTTAATCTTCTTGTTACGATGATTCTCAACTTCACTCTGAAATTGCTTGAACTTTTCAAACGTTTCAGACTTGTGTTTCATTAAGTAAATATACCCATATCTACTTAAGTCAACAGTGAAGGTGAGAAAATAACGATAACCACCGCGCGCCTCAATGCTCATCGGACCGCACACATCAGTATGTATGATTTCCAACAAGTCACTTGCCCGTTCCATTGTTCCAGAGAACGGCGTCTTAGTCATCTTGCCCAAGAGGCATGGCTCACATGTGTCAAGTGATTCAAAATCAAGTGACTCCAAAAGTCCATCAGCATGGAGCTTCTTCATGCGTTTTACGCCAATATGACCTAAACGGCAGTGCCACAAGAAAGTGGTATTATCATTATCAATTCTACATCTTTTGGCATCAATGTTATGAACATGTGTATCATCACTATCGAGATTCAATAAGAATAAACCCCTCACATTGGGTGCATGACCATAAAATATATTACTCATATAAATAGAACAACCATTATTCTCTGATTTAAATGAGTAACCGTCTCGCAATAAACAAGATCCAGATATAATGTTCATGCTTAACGCAGGCACTAAATAACAATTATTCAGGTTCATCACTAATCCCGATGGTAATCAAAGAGCAAGCGTGCCGACGGCGATCACATCAACCTTGGAACCATTTCCCACGCGCATCGTCACTTCTCCTTTGCCAGCCTCCGTCTATTCCGCAGTTCCTGTTTTGAGTTGCAAATGTGAGCAACCGAACCGGTATCAAATACCCAGGCACTACAACGAGAGTTGGTAAGGTACACATCAATAACATGTATATCATATATACCTTGTTTGTTGTTGGCCGCCTTCTTGTCAGCCAAATACTTGGGGCAGTTCCGCTTCCAGTGACCAGTTCCCTTGCAATGAAAACACTCAGTTTCTGGCTTGGGTCTAGCCTTGGGTTTCTTCACGGGAGGGGCAACTACTTTGTCACTCTTCTTGGAGTTACCCTTCTTACCCTTGCCATTCTTCTTGAAACTAGTGGTTTTATTGACCATCAACACTTGATGCTCCTTCTGAATCTCAGACTTAGCGACTTTCAACATCGCAAACAACTCGGCGACTGACTTGTTCATCCCGTGCATGTTATAGTTCAACAAAAAGCTCTTGTAGCTAGGTGGCAATGATTAAAGAACTCTGTCAGTGATCGCCTCTGCTGGAAGGGGCATCCCCAATTCAGCCAGACGGGTGGAGTACCCAGACATTCTGAGTATGTGATCACTGATAGACCCGTTCTCCGCCATCTTGCAAGCATAGAACATATCGGAGGTCTCATACCTCTCGATCCGGGCATTCTTCTGAAAGATAAACTTCAACTCCTGGAACATATCATATGCTCCATGATGTTCAAAACGTCTTTGAAGTCCCGGTTCTAAGCCATACAACATTGCACATTGAACTATTGAGTAATCATCAGAACGAGCCTGCCAGGCATTCACAACGTCTGGAGACTCAACTGGAGCGGGTGGATCACCAAGTGGTGCATCAAGGACATAAGCCTTCTGGGAAGCCGTAAGGATAATCCTTAGATTACGGGCCCAGTCCACAAAGTTACTTCCATCATCTTTCAACTTAGCTTTCTCTAGGAATGCATTAAAATTCAGGGGTGCTACTGCGCGAGCCATGATCTACAACATAAATTTTGCAAAAGCAACTTAGACTATTGTTCAAGATAATGAGTTTAGTTAATCATATTACTTAAAAGCTCCCACTCAAATTGATATCCCTCCGGTCATTCGAGTGTCACATGATCCAAATCCACCAACTCAAGTCCGATCATCACGTGAGTTGAGGTGGTTTCAATGGTGAACATCTTCATGTTGATCATATCTACTATATGACTCATGTTCGACCTTTCGGTCTCTTGTGTTCCGAGGCCATGTCTGTACATGCTAGGCTCGTCAAGTTTAACCCGAGTGTTCTGCATGTGCAACACTGGCTTGCACCCGTTGTATGCGAACGTAGAGTCTATCACACCCGATCATCACGTGGTGCTTCGAATTTTAGTGAGGGATCACCTTATAATGCTACCGTCGTCCCAAGCAAAACAAGGTGCATAAAGGATTAACATCACATGCAAATCATAAGTGACATGATATGGCCATGACCTTGTGCTTTTGATCTCCATCTCCAAAGCACCGACATGATCTCCATCGTCACCGGCATCACACCATGATCTCCATCATCATGATCTCTATCATCGTGTGGCCATCGGGGTTGTCACGCCAACCATGCTTCTAATACTATTGCTACCGCTTAGCGATAAAGTAAAGCATTACATAGCGCTTGAGATTGACACGCAGGTCATACAATAATTAAAGACAACCCTATGGCTCCTGCCGGTTGCCGTACTCATCGACATGCAAGTCGTGATAATGAATAACAACATGATCATCTCATACATCAACATATATAAAATCATGTCTTGGCCATATCACATCACAACATACCCTGCAAAAACAAGTTAGACGTCCTCTAATTTGTTGTTGCATGTTTTACGTGGCTGCTACGGGTATCTAGCAAGAACGATTCTTACCTACGCAAAACCACAACGGTGATACGCAAATTGCTATTCAACCTTCTACAAGGACCGCCTCAATCAAATCCGATCCAACTAAAGTGGGAGAGATAGACACCCGCCAGCCATCTTTATACAACAAGTTGCATGTTAGCGATGGAACCGGTCTCTCGTAAGCGTATGAGTAAGGTTGGTCCGAGCTGCTTCATCCCACAATACCGTTGAATCAAGAAAAGACTAAAGGAGGAAGCAATCTGAATATCAACGCCCACAAACTCCTTTGTGTTCTACTCAAGATCTCATCTACGCATAGACCTGGCTCTGATACCACTGTCGGGGAATGTTGCATGGGAAACAAATTTTTTTCCTACGCACACGCAAGGTCTATCCATGGTGATGAGCATCTATGAGAGGGAGAGTTGGATCTACATACCCTTGTAGATCGCTAAGTGGAAGCGTTAAGAAACGCGGTTGATGTAGTCGAACGTCTTCGCGATCCAATCACGATCCGTCCCGCGAACTCCGATCTAGTGCCAAATGGACGGCACCTCCGCGTTCAACACACGTACGGCTTGATGACGCCTTCACCTCCTCGATCCAGCGAGCGATGGTGAAGTAGTAGCTCGAGTCCTCCGGCGGCACGACGGCGTGGCGGCGGTGGTGGTGGAGGAATTTCAGCAGAGCTTCGCTAAGCGCTACGCGGAGAAGAACAAGAACAAGGGAGAGGGAGGGCAGCGCCAAGGCATAGATGGGTGCGGCTGCCCTCTTTCTCCCTCCATATATATAGGGGGAAAGGGAGGAGGGGGGCGCCCCTAGATCCCATCTAGGGAGTGGCGGCCAAGGCAGAGGGGGGGCGCCCCCTAGGGAAACCCTAGGGTGGCTTGGCCCCCAAGTTACCTAGTGGCAGCCCCTTAGATGAGCTCGCCCACCCTTGGCCGAAGTGGGCTAGGGTTTGGGTGGCGCCCAGCCCCCTTGTGGACTGGTGCGCCCCTCACCTTGGCCCATGAGGCCCCCAACACTTGCCGGGGCCCCCCGAAACACCTTTCGGTACTCCGTCAATTTTCCGGTACCTCCCGAAACACTTCCGGAACTTGATTCCCTTCGTCCTATATATCAATCTTCACCTCCGGACCATTCCGGAGTTCCTCGTCACGTCGGGATTTCATCCGGGACTCCGAACAACCTTCGGTAACCACCATAATGACTCAACTATACTTATATCGTCATCAAACGTTAAGTGTGTAGACCCTGCGGGTTCGAGAACTATGCAGACATGACCGAGACACTCTCTGGTCAATAACCAATAGCGGGACCTGGATGCCCATATTGGCTCCTACATATTCCACGAAGATCTTTATCGGTTGAACCTCTATGTCAAGGATTCGGTTAATCCCGTATTTGTTCCCTTTGTCCTTCGGTATGTTACTTGTCCGAGACTCGATCGTCGGTATCTCTATACCTTGTTCAATCTCGTTACCGGCAAGTCTCTTTAATCGTTCCGTAATACAAGATCCCGTGGCTAACACTTTAGTCACTTTGCTTGCAAGGCTTATTGTGATGTTGTATTACCGAGTGGGCCCTGAGATACCTCTCCGTTACACGGAGTAACAAATCCCAGTCTTGATCCATGCCCACTCAACAGACACCCTCGGAGATACCTGTAGAGCATCTTTATAGTCACCCATTTACGTTGCGACGTTTGATACACACAAGGTACTCCTCCAGTGTCAGTGAGTTGCATGATCTCATGGTCATAGGAACAGATACTTGACATGCAGAAAACTATAGCAATAAACTGACACGATCATATGCTACGTTTCATAGTTTGGGTCTTGTCACATCATTCTCCTAATGATGTGATCCTGTTATCAAATGACATCTCATGTCTATGGCTAGGAAACCTTGACCATCTTTGATCAACTAGCTAGTCTACTAGAGGCATACTAGGGACACAGTGTTGTCTATGTATCCACACATGTATCAGTGTTTCCATTTAATACAATTATAGCATGGATAATAAACGATTATCATGAACAAGGAAATATAATAATAACTTCTTTTATTATTGCCTCTAGGGCATATTTCCAACACAACCTTACTCGTCCACGTACGAGAGACCGGTTCCATCGAATGACATGCAACTTGTGGCATAAAGATGGCTGGCGGGCGTCTGTCTCTCCCACTTTAGTTGATCGGATTCGACAGAGGCGGTCCTTTTAGAAGGTTAAATAGCAACTTGAATATCACCGTTCTGGCTTTGCGTAGGTAAGAACGGTTCTTTCTAGTTGCTCATAGCAGCCACGTAAAACTTGCAACAACAAAGTAGAGGACGTCTAACTTGTTTTTGCAGGGCATGCTGTGATATGATATAGCCAGACACATGATGTGATATATGTGATGTATGAGATGATCATGTTTTGTATAGATTATCACGACTTGCATGTCGATGAGTACGGCAACCGGCAGGAGCCATAGGGTTGTCTTTAATTATTAACACATTTTTTGCTTTACTTTATCGCTATGAGTTAGCAATAGTTGTAGAAGCAATAGTTGGCGCGACAACCACATGACGACACGATGATGGAGATCATGATGATGGAGATCATGGTGTCATGCCGATGACGATGGAGATCATGTCGGTGCTTTGAAGATGGAGATCAAAAGCACAAGATGATGATGGCCATATCATGTCACTTATGATTTGCATGTGATATTTATCCTTTTTATGCATCTTATTTTGCTTAGAACATCGGTAGCATTATAAGATGATCTCTCACTAAAATTTCAAGACAAAATTGTGTTCTCCCCAAGTATGCACTATTGCGAAGGTTCGTCGTTTTGAAGCACCTCGTGATGATTGGGTGTGATAGACTCTATGTTCGCATACAACGGGTGTAAGCCATATTTGCACACGCGGAATACTTGGGTTAACCTTGACGTGCCTAGCATGTACAGACATGGCCTCGGAACACAGGAGACCGAAAGGTCGAACATGAGTCATATAGCAGATATAATCAACATGGAGATGTTCACCATTGAAACCACCTCATCTCACATGATGATCGGACTTGGGTTGGTGGATTTGGATCATGTTACACTTAGACAACCTGAGGGATGTTGATTTAAGTGGGAGTTCTTTAGTAATATAATTAATTGAACTCGTTATCATGAACATAGTCTAAATTGTCTTTGCAAAATTATGTTGTAGATCAATAGCTTGCGCAGTAGCTCGGGCAAGTAACATACCGATGGACAAAGGGAACTGCATACGGGATTGATTGAATCCTTGGCATCGTGGTTCGATCGATAAAGATATTCATAGAATATTTGGGGACCAATATGGGCATCCAGGTCCCGCTATTGGTTATTGGCCATAGAGGTGTCTCGGTCATGTCTGCATAGTTCTCGAACCCGTAGGGTCTGCATACTTAACGTTCGACAACTATTTGGTATTGTTGAGTTATATATGTTGGTGACCGAAGGTTGTTCGGAGTCCCGAATGAGACCCCGGACGTAACGAGCAGTTTCATACTGTTCCGGAGGTAAAGATTTATATATAGGAAAGTGGTATTCGGGTTCCAGAAAAGTTTCGGGTGTTTCCGGTAGTGTACCGGGAGTGCCGAAAGGGTTCCGGGGGTCCGCCGGGAGGGGCCCACCCACCCCGGGGGGACATATGGGCCTAAGAGGTGGCGCACCAGCCCCTGGTGGGCTGGGCAGCCGACCCCTAAAGGGCCCATGTGCCCAAAGGTGGTAGGTAGGGTGCCTTGGGGAGGAGGGACTCCTCCCTAGGGCTTCCACCTCCCTTGTGGGAGGTGGACTCCTTCCCACCTTGGCCGGTCGACCCCTCCTTGGAGGAGGGGTTAGGGCTGCGCCCCAAGGGCTGCGCCCCACCTACCCCCTCCTCCTATAAATAGAGAGGGAGAGGGAGGGCAGCCGCACCCCAAGCCATAGGTGCATCCCTCCCTCTCGCCCTAGATCCGTTTCTCCTCCAAAACGCATGTGCGGCAGCGTTTGGCGAAGCCCTGGTGAGATTGCTCCACCACCACCGCCACCACGCTGTCGTGCTGTCGGAGAACTCATCTACCTCTCCGCCCTCGCTTGCTGGATCAAGAAGGCGGAGACGTCATCGAGCTGTACATGTGCTGAACGCGGAGGTGCCGTCCGTTCGGCGCTAGATCAGGACGGATCGTGATTGGAGCGCGGGATGGATCGTGATTGGATCGCTAAGACGTTCGACTACATCAACTGCATTTCTTAACGCTTCCCGCTTAGAGATCTACAAGGGTATGTGGATCTACTCCCTCTCGTAGCTGTTGATCTCCATAGATAGATCTTGGGTGTTCGTAGGAATTTTTTTGTTTCTCATGCAACGTTACCCATCAATTACAACGCACCACTCTCACCGAAGATAAATCAATCTAGTTGGCCAAACCAAACCGATAGATCGGAGAGAAATACAAAGCTATACAAATCATGCATAAAAGAATTCAGAGAAGACTCGATTAATATTTATGAACAATCTGATCATAAACCCACAATTCATCTGATCCCAACAAACACACCGCAAAAGAAGATTACAACGGATAGATCACCGCGGGAATCGCGGTGAACCTTGTATTGAAGATCAAAGAGAGAGAGAGAAAGATATCTAGGTACTAGATATGGACCCGTAGGTCTTTGGTAAACTACTCACACAACATCATGGAGGCAACAATGTTGATGTAGATGGCCTCCGTGATCGATTCCCCCTCCGGCAGGGCATCAGAAAAGGTCTCCAGATGGGCTCACGGCGGAACAAAGACTTGCAGCGGAGAAAAAAGTATTTCGTGTGGCTCTCTGTTGGTTTCCCGATTTATAAGAATTTACAGGGGTGAAATTAGGTCAGACGGAGCCACGAGGGGCCCACAAGGCAAGGGGGTGCGCCTACTCCCCCTAGGCGCGTCCTGTTGCCTTGCTGTCTCCTCGTGCGACGTCTGGTCTCCCTCTGAAGCTTCCAGGTTTTATTTTGGTACAGAAAAAATCATCAAAAAGTTTCGTAGAATTTGGACTCCGTTTGGTATTGGTTTCCTGAAAAGCCAAAAACACGTAAAAAACAGCAACGGGCATTAGGCACTGGGTTAATAGGTTAGTTCCAAAATGATATAAAATAGCATATAAAGTATTCTAGATTGATAATATAATAGTATGGGACAATAAAAAATTATCGATACGTTAGAGACGTATCAGGACTATAAGAAACAAGTTCGCGCCCATCTCTTTAAAGACGATTGATGGTAATCAGCTCCAAGGTATGATGTAAGAAATTTTAGAAGTGTCGTCGTATGCATACAGATGGCTTATATATACTTATCACCCTAAACATAAAGATGGCCGATATATAATTCACCCTAAGCACATATAAAATGGTTAATGAAGTGTTGACAACGTCCTTAGAATAATGTGGTGGAAGTTTTTTTTTTGCACACTAGTTTTTCTAAGAAAAAATGAGGCATGTGTTGACACCAAATTTTGGCACGTTAAGAACATACATAAGAAGGCCTCAATAGACAAGTTCCGATATGAAAAATCTTCATATGGTCGAATTGAACAACTTTGATGTTTGGGCCATCGCCATTCGATCTCATCTCGGAGGACCGAAACTTTGATGTATGGTCGATTTGGTATTCAGTGTACCGTTCAGCAGATTACGACCCCGAGACGACCTCATGTGAATTTTTTTTCCAAATGGAATGACTTTGTCTCGTTGAGACGAACTATTCTGATATTTAAATCATCTCAATCTAAGGACGTATGCAACCAGTGGAGCCGACGGAAGGTTAGGAATAGAAGTTGCAGCGTTCTCTTGGACATAGCGAATGGATTTGGCTCCGTGAGTCTAAGCGGATGTAAAAAAAAGTTCCCGAAGCACCAGTTCGAAGAGACCGAGCGAAACCACTCAGAAATTCCGAGCGGAATATAGAAGGGTATAAAGAATTGGCCTTGTTCACTCGGAGAGACCGAACAAAATCACTCGAAGGCTCCGAATGGATATGGAAAATTGCACAAGATTAATGTCCGTGTTAGGTTATTGTTTTAAATGTTCTAAACGAAATCTTAAGACATTTTCTTATATGGAAAGTCTAGCCGCCTCATATCGCTTAAACACAACACGCAATCAAAACTCATCTACTACTTTTCTACCAAGATTTTATATCCCTTACGCGTTCTTTCTCGTTCGATTCTTTATTTGTTTTTCGTGTCATGCATCGCCTAGATGCAGAGGCCCGGGGTCATCCTTCTTTAAAAAAAAGGAAAATCTACTACTTTTCTACCAAGATTTTCTTGGGTGTTCTTTTCCGTTCGATTCTTCATTTGTTTTTCATGTCGAAGAACAACGATCCTCGAAGCTTTAGGGACGGTTGAACTGACCTAGGACAGCCCATAAACATCATGCGTGGAGAGGTCTCCCTTGGATGTGTGTGTCGACATGGATTGCGATGCATCACCCACGGCGTCAAGGATATACGGTAATATTTTCATGTGCGAACAGGGTGCACACTATTCCATATGCAGGCAGGCCCTAGAGGGCTGCAACGTCCACGAGGCATATATGTCCGTTCTCGAGATCCTGCAACTTATAATTTGTCCACGCCATACTCGATTTCCACGACGTTGTTTTCTTTACTCCTCGAAGTTTTGCACTACTAGTCAGAGTCAGTGACAGCGCCGTGAGATTACACTCGGGACATGGTCACATGACACGAGGACTGATTTCACACGATGATTCATGCCCTCTGTTCTTGTGCTTCACCTGCCTTTTTGTCGCTTACTCTTTTTTCGCGATGGAATGGCGCCAATACCGTGAAAAAACCCTTGAAAATTATTTGAGTCGAGTATCACGTAACTTTAAAAAAAAATGAAGGCTCAAGAAGAACCAAACTTTAAATTAACAAAGCAATCAACCGGCCAGGAATTACACAAAGCCATCAATACAACCAACAGAGAACAGAAAGAAAGAAAAAAAAAAACAGCAGATGCACAGTGTTGCCGAAACAGCTTACATGCACAAAAGACTACAAGCCCTATAGAAGGAATCTAAATAAACAGTAGTATCACGTAACTGTGCATGGCTCCGACTTCCGGAAATGCAAAGCAACCAGCGGAGAAACTTGTATAAGAGCTTTACTACACCTACGTAATCCTTCTTACGTAGCGTACGGAAGAGATGAGATGGCAGCTCTTAATTGGATATTAGTGGGGGGCACGGGCCCACCTTGAAAATCAGGGGGGCTGTTTTGATTAGTGAAAGAAGGATTTTCGTAGGTCACGTAAAACCTCTTCGTAGGTCTAGCATTTTTGCTTGTATAAAGGTTAAAGGAGCCCAGCGTGATACTGATATACTCCACATGGACACGATCTTATACATTCCGGCCACGAATTCTGGCCGAATTGGCGGAGCACGGTGCGTGCGTGTCCGTGTCCGATCCCTTTCTCATCACTCCACATCCATCATGCTCGTGCATGGTCGATGCCGTGTGTGAGTTAGCGTTTTTTTTTTTTTGAGACACGTGTGTGAGTTAGCGGTGTAGTGGCGTGCATGGCAGCAAGCATTTTTCATACGCCACAAGTCCAGTCCAGTCCAGTCCAGTCCAGTTCAGCTACGTGTTGCGTGAATCGAGCGGATCGGAGGAATCAAACAAGCGAGACAACCCCCGATCATGGGCACAAAGCTCGGGCCCTGTGTTCTGACACCTCGCGCGCACGCATGATAATGCACTCATTGCCTCGTGCTCCATCGTTTCCTGGACGCAAGCGTACGAATGGAGGACTAGATAAAGCTGGCCGGCGGAATCTTTGACGGATCGAAGTGGCACCGATTGCTCGCAAGCAGAGCATGCAGGCCAAAATCATGGAAAGAATTCGATCCCATTCGGCAGATGGCTTGCTTGCTCTCGTGTACGACAGGTTGCTTGGCTTTCCTGACGGTTCCAAATGACAAAGTCAAGTAAAACAAACGTCTACCAAGAGCATCTACGGCCGGACCTTACAAATTCGGCCCCCTATAAGCCCTGCGGACGCGCCCGGACAGCCCCTCCTATTTCGTTCCGTGCATCCATATGCCTCATATCCGGACTCTCAAATCCATACAAAGCCATGCACGTCGATCATCCGATACTCTGTTTCAAACACCTGCACCACAGCACGGGCAAACTTGACAGTAGTTTTCAGGCATGTACTCTCCCCCATTTTGACCATCTCACCAACAGCATCTGCCGCAGCACCAAGTGCAAGCATCCTCATAGCAGCCGTGCACTTCTGCTTGGCAGAGAAAGAGAGTTGACCGCAACAATCCTTGTGAGCCTGAAGTAGTCATCATGTGTTTTCACTGCCTCCACAATGCGCAAAAACAATGGTTTTCGCATGCGAAAATGACGACGAAACCATGGATCATCCAGGAATCTTGGGTTGGGATCAAAGTAATCCTTCTGCGGTAGCTTTGCTCCGGATACCCTATCCCGATTGATGACTCTTCTCCCTTTGATTGAGCCCTTGAAATTGAGAATGTGCTCCACTTGCCGGTTCATTTCCTCTTCCATGCTCATGAGCATGATCATGTCCACTTCTTCGTCTGAATCCGATGAATGGAAGAACTCTTCTTGAATCAGTTGATCAAGCTGCGTCGGTCCATACTCCTCGCTGGACGAAGCATCGGAATCCATCGTTTCTCCTACATATTTGACGAACATATCCGGTCAGACATTCTGTCAAACACATCCCGCGCAAGGCAGAGGCAGAGAGTTGTCGGACGTACCGCGATGTCTTCCGGGCCGGGGACGACGTCCTCCACGGCGAGGTCGGGAGAGATGATCCTTCTGACGGAGCGGCCGGGGGAGCAGAGGCTACTAGGCGACGGAGCGCGCGCGGCGGAGGAGCTGGGAGACGGACGGCGCGAGGAGGAAGAAGAGAGGATAACACCAAATGGATCTGGCACTTTGCGGGGTCGATTTTGGGGCAATTTGAGGTGGGGTCGGGCTGTCGGGTCCGACGTGACGGGCGTGCCCGGGCGCGCCCGGGCTCCTCTATACCCTCCCCATATTTGGGCTGGAAATGAGGGGTGTCGGTCAGCCCGGGCGTTTGAGGCCGGTTTGAGAGGCCCGTCTGGATCGATTTTTTGTGAATGAGCAGTGACCGGGCGGTTTGCCCGGGCGTTTGAGGAGGGTATGAGGGGTCCGCCTGTAGATGCTCTACAGCCTTGGCATCTAATTTGGGCATCTATATACCCGCGAACGCATCCGGACACATCCATGTGCACCGACCGATCACATAACAAAAATCTTTCACTGTGTACCTCAAATTTCATACCTTAATCCATACAAGCCGTCCAGCGCCGCTCGCTTGGGCAACACGGACGGATGCCCAACCCTGCCACCACAAGCTCCTACTCTTGTTCTCCCCCGCTCCTCGTCGCCGGTCGACTGCGCAGGACAAAGTCCCGTCGACCGGCGGTGGCGGCGGGCGATCTTCTCGTCCTTTCGTTCTTCTCAGCGACAGACACGTCTCGTTACGGTTAGAGGCGCCATGCGGGATGCAACCGGTTCTTTGGATGCCTCCTCCATAGGTTCGTCTCACTCAGATCCGACCATGGAGGGCTAGCAGCGCGAGGCCCTGAAGCGGTGGTCGTCCGTTTGTTCTCTTCGTCTAAGGCAGTGGTGGTCATGATCTAAAACACCACTAGTAACGCTAGCAACAACGCCGTATTCCACGACCATGGTGGTGTTAGCATGCCGAGGGTCTTGCGTCGTCCGGGTCCGGCAACGGTGGCGTCGCCTACCCTGCGGAATATGCGGCGACCGGTACACATCCTCCAGTTGGCCACCTTGTCCTTGTTGACCACTCTGGTCTCTGACGTCGACCTCACTGTTTTTTCGATAAAAGATGAATTTTATTGACTCAAAATGAAGCATCAAGAGAATACAAACATAATGAGTATACACCCTCGACCTCACTGTGGATTGTGATGGCCACCGAAAGATCTTTGTGAGGGATCCTCTCTTTGGATCGGATGGTGATTTCGCAGTAAGATGCAAACTATGGATGACGACTTGATGCAGAGGGATGGTTGTGTAGTGGCGGCGATCATACATCGCATGCAGCTGCTGACTTGCGGAAAAGTGATGGCGACAACACATGACTGACTTGGTCTCAAGCTCCGGGGTGAAAGCCTAGGTTTTATACCTGGCAATGGTGATGCTTTTACGTCGTTACCTTGTTGAACGCATTGCTCGGAAATGCTCGGACTGGTTTTTTAGGGTGAAAACCTAGAAAATGGCCTTGACTAGTTGGATCTGGTGACGAAGGCGCTCGAGCACCGCTCCCTTCCTGAAGGCGTTTCTGTTGAAGAACATCGTCGTTCGTGTGATGTCATGAGATGGTGGTGCGGATATGGTCACCGTTGTAGTTTGCCGATCACGGATATAATCGCTTTGAGTTTGTTTCTCGTCTATGCATAGTTTTGGTTTTATGTGACTTTGCTATTTTACGGGCGTATTTTTATGTCCGATTGTTCGTGTTGGTTGTATGCATCCTAACTATGCAGAGGCTGGGTGTGCGCTCATTGAGTTTTGTATCATCTGGATGCTCCATTTTGAGCCAATAAAATCCATCCTTTGTCCAAAAAAAAAACATACAAGTCATGCGGAATAAAACCTACGTACTAGGTATCCTACCTACACATCATTGGGGATGTCCATGATCCCCGTGCCTGGCTTCGGATAGATGGGAACTCCGGCAACTCTAGCTCGTCGTCGGACGAACTAAAGGCGGAGAGCTCGTCGATCTCCGCCCTCTGCTACCAGATGAAGCGCGGGTTGGCCTTCACGTAGGCCCCGTCCTGGATGGACTTGAGGATACCCATCTGCTCCGCCATCTCCTCTGCCTGGGCAACCTCGAACTCTGCCATGGTGTCCTTCGTGGCGAAGCCCACGTCCGGCTCTGTCTCCTTCTCCGGCTCCGTCGCTTCTTCCTCCTCTGGATCCGCCCCCTCCATGGGCTGGGGGTCCTATTGCGCATTTGTTTGCTGCTCTCCCTCCTCCTGCTGCTACTCCGGCTCGGGAGAATCCGGAGGCAGGTCGGCCGCAACACGAGCAGCGCGCCTTACCCGGATCTCCTCCTCGAGCTGTAGTTAGCATTATGGCGTCAACATGGCGTAGGTGGTGACCCTCTGCTGGGCCATGGCTAGCAGCTACGGCGAGCGGCTGGAAGCTGGCAACGCGGGTGGGAGGAGAGGAAAGGAATGCAGACAAGCTAATAAGATTGGGTTGTCGCAGTCCGGCTTAAATAGCCGGACTTGCTCCTGCGGGCGGCACGCCGGAGCGGCGCCACGCGCTGCGGAGCGGAGGAGGCCCTGCACCATGCCGGAACATCGACGACCCCCTGCACCTCGACCCGCACGTGTCAACCTGCTTTCACGCCTCTACTGGGACGCTGCAATTCGTTGCCGCTCGCGACGTCATCCTTCTTGTTGGATGAGAGAATTAGATTGAATGCATCGATAACTTTACTATCGTGCACCTGGCACATATATATAGGTACATAGGGGGGTCACTACTAGGAGAAAGGCTAGTAGTAGCGCTGGAAATAAGGCTACTAGTAGCGCTGGCTCCCGCGCTACTAGTACGGCGCTACAGCTAACTCTTAGCAGTAGCTTCGTTTGCCCAGCGCTACACCTAAATATTAGTAGTAGCACCTCTTAACCAGCGCTACTGCTAACTGATAATGAAATCACTGACGTAACTACCACTATCGCTGGTGGGTCCCATGTAACAGCAGCGTCATTAGTAAGCAGAAGTGGATGGGTTTATATATATATACATATATATATATGTATAACATATATTGTTATACATATATATATATATATGTATATATATATATATATATATATATGTATATATATATATATATATATATATATATATATATATATATATATATTAATTGATGACAACTTGAGTTCAAACAGATAACTAGACTTCAAAAACCTTACAAGTCCAGACCGAACTCTTAGATCGAGACCACTAATCTTACTACAATACTATTAATCTTACTACAATACAATTAATGAGCAGAATCGGGTGGTGGTGGGGGCATTCTCGGCGGAAGTATCCCGACCACACTTCCCCATCGGGCTCTCTGAGCCGGGCACGAAGATGTCGCTTGTTGTAGCGCCCATTCCATAACAAAGTGGGGACTACTCTGAGGCGGCATCCGAGCATGCTCTGCAGCGTTGGCCTCCACGAAGATGACGTCTGCCGCAACTTTTAGTTGTGTTACGGCATCACACTTGCACGCATTGACTTCGTGCTCCCAGAAACCAGACTGAGTCTCCCGGAACTTATTCTCTGCCTCTTTCAGCTCCCGCATACAATCTCTCCATCCGAACACTGCATCGTCATTCCTTTTTCCTCGCGCCAGCAACTGTCTCCGCCACTCCAACTCCTGTTCACGAGAACGTTAAGGAGACATGAGAATCCCTGTAAATTTGGCATGACATTTTCTTAACAATGGACATATTAAGTAGACATCACATATAACAAATCTCATAAAGATAGGAGCAATGATTTAGATGCAATCCACGAAAGTGTGCATGTTTAAACATTTTTTTTACGGTTACGACACGAAGCACCTTTGTAACACAATTTAAATGCATCCCTCCATCCATCTAAATGCATGCATCCATTCATCTAAATGCTTCCATTCATCCATCTAAATGCATCCATCCATCCATCTAAATGCATGCATGCATCCATCTAAATGCATCCATCCATCTAAATGCATCCATCCATCCATCCTAAATGCATGCATCCATTCATCTAAATGCATCAATCCATCCATCTAACCATCTAAATGCATCCATTTACATCATCCATCCATCTAACCATCTAAATTTCATCCATCCATTCATCTAACCATCTAAATTTCATCCATCCATGGGAGAGAGGAGGGAGAGGGAGAGATACCGCTGCGTGGATGGCCGAGATGGGCAGCCGCCGCGTGGGGATGACCGGGACAGGGAGCCGCCACGTGGGGATGACCGGGACGGGGAGCCGCCGCGTGGGGACGGCCAGGACGGGGAGGGGCGCCTTGTAGGAGCCGCCGCGTGGGGAGGGTCGGCGGGTCAGAGCGGCGGCGCGGGGATGTGGGAGCGGCGGCGCGATAGATCTGAGAGTGAGGAGTGAGGGGCGCGCGGGGGAAGATAATAAGGCGAGGGGACCGATACTTAGCAGTAGCGCGGGGACTGGAAGAGCGCTACTGCTACGCCTTTAGCAGTAGCGTTGCTCTCTGACAGCCGCTACTACTACCGGTCACCCCCGTCGGTCGGGATGGGACCGATTAGCAGTAGCGCCGGTTCAAAGTCCAGCGCTACTGCTAAAGGAATACCTGTAGCGCCTTTCTCTGACCGTGCTACTACTAATTAGCAGTAGCGCCGTCCGCTTAACAGATGCTACTGCTAAAATCCTATCTATAAGCATTGTCCTAGTAGTGGGTGCACGACTGCCTTGTGTCCCAAGTAACATACACAGATGGACACGGCAGGTCCAATCTACACAGCCTAGACCTATATACACACACGCAACATATACATGTTCAACCCCCCCCCCCCCCCCCCCCCGCGCAGTCGAAACGTCGTCGGAGACGCATAGACTGGACCCAAACTCCTCAAAAGTGGACGTCGGAAGGCCTTTGGTCATGACATCGGCGAACTGATGTGTGGTAGGAACATGTAAGACTCGAATCCGTCCAAGCGCAACCTATTCACGAATGAAGTGAATGTCGAGCTCAATGTGCTTCGTTCGGTGATGATGAACTGGGTTGGCAGAGAGGTAGACGACGGAGACATTGTCACAGTAGACAATCGTAGCCTTGTGCACCTCACAAAGCAACTCCTGAAGAAGCTGACGTAGCAAGGAGCATTTGGCAACAACGTTAGCTACTGCCCGATACTCTGCCTCAGCACTCGAGCGAGAGACCGTGGGTTGTCGCTTAGATGACCACGATATCAGCGAGGGCCCAAGATAGATGCAATAACCAGATGTAGAACGATGAGTGTCGGGGCAGCCTGCCCAATCTACATCAAAGTAAACCTGGGCATGGGCAGCCCGGCCCGGTGACCCGGCCCGAGCCCGGCCCGAAAAACCCGGGCCGGGCCGGGCCGGGTGAGGGAGTCCTGGATTAAGGGGTCCTCGGGAGGCCGACCTATTTCTTATGGGCCGGACTGTATGGGCCGTTTGTCGAGCACTGGATTGATCGAAGACCCTGCCTCCAGGAAGGAAGCTTCGAGAATTGTGGCGTATCCTCCACGTTTGGAGTAGTAAATAGGCATGTTTATCCCTTCGACGTGTAACCGACCATGTGTAAACCCTAGGTACCCTCGGCGTCTATATAAGCTGGAGGGTTTTAGGTTGTAGGCCAAGAGAACTCATCTAGGGTTTTAGTCATATGATCTCGAGGTAGATCAACTCTGTAACCTTTATACCATCAATATAATCAAGCAGGAAGTACGGTATTACCTCCATAGGAGGGCCCGAACCTGGGTAAACATCGTCTCCCACTTCTCCTGTTACCATCGATTCTAGTCTCATAGCTCGGGACCCCCTACCCGAGATCCGCCGGTTTTGACACCGACATTGGTGCTTTCATTGAGAGCCCCGCTGTGATCGCCAAAGGAATCGATGGCTCGCCTTGTCAACAATGAAGAGGTCCGCAATACGGACACTTTCGTCCCCGGACAGATCTTCGCTTTCGGCAGCATTGTGCTGCACGCCGACCCGACCGGCCATCTAGGCCGTGTCGGAAGTTTCGCCCCTGATCAAGAGGTCAGATTCGGAAACCTAGAGTTCTTCGTAGATTCTCGGGGCGACCTGTCACTTACCGGGCTCGCATTCTCGCCTGCCACGCCCGAAGACTCTGACGCTTTAACCTCAGATCCATCTTTCGGTCCCGCCCATGGGATCTGCCCGGGCGAGGAGCCAACTTTCAGTCCGGACTCGGTCATAGTGCCAGATACCCGGACACCCGTTCTTGCCGAACACTCTCCCCGCGCGGACGCATCGGAGGTTAACTCCGGAGGCTCTGAGCGGGCCGACCCGATCGAGCTCTCGATACTCAACGAGGCCCTAGATCGGATCTCGTCGATGAAGATTGCCGACGACCCAACCCCGATCTGTGCTCAGACCGGGCTCAAGGCGGGTCAGGACGAATTTTTCGTCCCACCCACCACCCACTTGGTAGCCACTGTCGAGGCTTTAACCGACATGTTGGACTATGCTTCTGAGGAAGCAGAATACATGGATGAGGAGGATCGCGCCCTCACCCCCGTTAACACCGGGCGGTGGACTGCCACCTCCACATACGACGTCTACATGGTGGACACTCCGAAAAATGATGGCGACAAATCGGATGAAGCGTCGTCGAGACGCCGAAAGCCGCATAAACGGTCAAAAGGAAAAAAGGGAAGAAACGCTATCGACGGCACCGCGGACGGAGACACCCCGGAAGACCTTGGCGATCCCGATATCCCCGAACACCCATTAGAGGGTCAGGAGAGACCGGAAGACCGGCGTAACCCCGACGATCCAGATGATCCCGAGGACGACGATTACCTCCGCTCTGTCGAGGAGGAGGACAATACGGAAGCCGATGACTTCGCCATCCCCGATAATCCTGAAGATCAGGAACTGTTCAGGCAACAGCTTATAGCCACGGCCCGCAGCCTGAAAGCAAAAGAACGGCAGCTTAAAGCCGAACAAAACGACCTCAACGATCGATGGACGAGAGTCCTCTCAGCTGAGGAAGGATACGGTACCGGTCTATCGGACCAACCTAAGAGCTACCCACGCAGAAGGCTGCTGCCACAATTCGATGACGAGCTCACTGATACGCCGTCTCCCAAACATACCCCATACGACAAGCCAGACCGCCCTCCTCGAGGACGAGACAGGACGGCTGACGACAACGGCTATAGGCCGACGATACCCCGTAGACGGGGAAAAGAGCCACTAGAGCCCGATGACAGGTTCGACCTGCGACACGACCAGGACTACAGAGCAGGTCGTACGCGATCCATCTATGGATCCAGAGGATACTCACCCGATAGACGGGAAGGGTACCGGCCTTGGTTCGACCGCAACAATGAAGGTCAGGAATGAAACCGGGCTAGGACAGACGCCGATCACCGGCGCGACATAGCTCGGGTCAGAGGCGCTTCCCACCCACTGTGCTTCACGGACGAGGTGATGCGGCATCAGTTCCCGGAAGGGTTTAAACCCGTAAACATAGAACAATACGATGGGACAACTGACCCAACCGTATGGATCGAGGATTTCCTCCTCCACATCCACATGGCGCGAGGAGATGACCTCCATGCCATCAAGTACCTACCCCTGAAGCTTAAGGGGCCAGCTCGGCACTGGTTAAATAGCCTCCCCGAAAACTCCATTGGGTGCTGGGAGGATCTAGAAGATGCATTCCGATCTAACTTCCAGGGCACTTATGTTCGGCCGCCGGACTCTTCCGACCTAAGCAACGTCGTCCAGAAGCCAGGAGAATCCGCGCGGCTATTCTGGAATCGGTTCTTGACCAAGAAAAACCAAATCGTTGACTGCCCGGACGCCGAAACAATAGCCTCTTTCAGGCATAATATTCGGGATGAGTGGCTGGCTCGTCAGCTCGGCCAGGATAAACCTAGGATAATGTCCGCCCTTACATCAGTCATGACTCGCTTTTGCGCGGGAGAGGATAACTGGCTAGCAAGACACAGCCGCAACCCCGAAGACCCCTGAACCTCCGAAGTTCGGGACGGAAACGGGAAACCAAAGCGCAATAAGAATAAGCGCCGGCATAACAATAGTGATGCCGATGACACGGCCGTTAACGCCGGCTTCCGCAACTCCCGGCCTGGGCAGCGGAAGAAGCCTCCTAAAGGCAATCGCAACGGACCCACCCCGCTGGACAAGATCATGGAGAGGCCTTGCCAGATCCATGGCACTAAAAAGAAGCCCGCCAACCACACCAACCGTAATTGTTGGGTGTTCAAACAGGCCGGCAAGCTCGCATCCGAAGACCAAGGCAAGAGCCCACACAGCGAGGACGAGGATGAGCCCCGCGGTCTGATCGGTGGTGGACAAAAGAAATTCCCTCCAGAAGTAAAAACGGTGAACAGGATATACGCCACTCATATACCTAAAAAGGAGAGGAAGCGCACCCTTCGAGACGTCTACGCCGTAGAGCCTGTAGCACCGAAGTTTAACCCATGGTCGGCCTACCCGTTCACTTTTGACCGACGAGATCACCCGACCAGTATCCGTCATGGAGGTTCGGCGGCCCTCGTCCTAGATCCCATTATCGATGGGTACCACCTCACTAAAGTCCTAATGGACGGAGGAAGTAGCCTCAATCTGATTTACTCAGATACGGTGAAAAAGATGGGCATAGATCTGTCAAGGATCAAACCCAGCAACACTACCTTTAAAGGAGTGATCCCAGGCGTCGAAGCCCGGTGCACGGGCTCTATAAGCCTGAAAGTAGTGTTCGGCTCGCCTGATAACTTTCGAAGCGAAGACTTGATCTTCGACATCGTACCTTTCCGCAGCGGCTATCACACCCTGCTCGGCCGTACAGCGTTCGCTCGCTTTAATGCCGTCCCACACTACGCATACCTCAAGCTCAAAATGCCCGGCCCCAAAGGGGTCATTACTATCAACGGCAACACGGAGCGCTCCCTCCGAACTGAGGAACATGCGTTGGCCCTGGCGGCCGAATTCCACCACAGTGATGATCGGCAAACGCCGATATCCGCCGTAAAGGCACATAAGGCTGGGAAGCGAGCTCGGTTTCAACCCGAAGTCCCAGAACCTTCTTCTCCCCATAAATAGGGACTCGCCCCCCATCGCACAGCCCTAGACCAGCAAAGTACATGTCGAGGAGGCACAACTTCGCGCTTAAAATTCCATGGGCAGCGGTGGGGAAAAACTATCAAAAGATAAAGTGTTCGGCTGGACCGAACTATCACCAACAAACGTCTTCGGACACGCTACAGGTACCATAAAGTACCTTCTAAGGCGTAAAGCTCATTCACACTTCGGCGACTTCTCAAGATTTTTCTCCAAAGTCCGCTCGCTGAACAGCAAAACCCATAGAGGTATACAACTCCTTATGAGGCGCAGGAGCGGACAAACGACAGGGCACATCGAGGACGTCAGGTCACCCATCGAAGATCCCTGGTACAGCACCTCCTGTAAAGTTCATATTTTATTTTCAAATACCTGTAAACAGTCGCATCGGCAATTTGAATAATAAGAGTTGTTGAGCAAAACACAGATCCTTTATACATGATCGCTTCGCTGTCTCTTTTGGACACACCCTCTATTTTCTCCCTCTTCTTGCGAACCTGTTCGGTATACTTTATGACGCAACCGGCTAATAGACCGGGGGCTCTAACTTAAAAAATCACCCTAAGCACAACTGATTTTGCGTTCGGCGTCTTGAAATTCCGCTTTATATGCATTGGTTCCAAACTATGTCTTGGGTCAATAGTTGGGTTGCCCGGCTCCTGTGCTTGCCCCTTTACGTTCCGCTCGTTCGGCTAAAAGGGCAAAGGGAGAACCGCTGCGATTGTGCTTCCGGCTAGCCTAGTCAAGCACCTCAACGGAGAAAGCCGAAAACTGACTGTCATAGTATGCGAGAACCGGTCTGCGAATCCGAGCTTAAATAATCCTCGTTAGAGGTTATTCCGTGTCATACGACGGGTTTGGTATTAGTACAAACCATGTGATATGGGCTTTGGCCACGGTTCATCCGAACATCACAAACACCTGGGGGCTAGTCATCAGCCCCCCGCACTCCTTTCTCGCGCCCCTACGGCTCAGTGAAAGCAATAAAGCATTATGGTCCGATTGCCTTGTCCGCATCACACTACCGCCTTCGGGTACCGATAGCTCGGCTAAGGGTCACAGTGCGTTGGCAGAGACACCCCGCATAGTATCTACATGGGGGCTGAAGCCGACGACTCGCAGCTTTCAGTTTTAACAGCCGCACAGGAGTTATAAAGGATGCAAAACACGAAAGACATGATAAACCATGCGTCTTAAATATAAACGCGTTAAAAGGTCTTCGGACATATTACAACGCTCTACTCATACATGTTCTCTCTCGAACACTGCGACTCTATCGCCCGAGCACCCTCCATTACTCCGGAGAAGTATAGCTCGGGGCACCTATGCTCCTTTCCAGGAGGCGGAGGGGCGGTGGCTATCTTCATCGGATCCAGCCCCGGCCAGTGCACCTTGGCCTTCGCAAAGGTCATCCGAGCTCCCTAGATACAGGAGGACCGCCTTAGCGCGTCGATCCGGGGCGAGGCGTCGCTCAGCTTCTACACCAGGGCGAAGTAGCTGCCTGGCAGTGGCTCATTGGGCCATAGCCGGATGCAGAGATCCTTCATGCCCGGCTCCGCCATCCGGTGTAGCTCCATCAGCTGCTTCAGCTGCTCAACAAGAAGAGGAGAACGTTCGGGGGCTTCAAACTGCACCCAGAATAGACGAGCTTCATCTCCTTCTCCCCGCGAAGCACTGGTTCGCGTCCGTTGTGCTCTTCTTGAGGTCCGAGCAGGCGCCTGAGGAACGCCATACTTGGGTAAGCAACTCGAACTTGCTATCCCCGAAGACACACTGCAATAAATACAGCTTACCATCCATGATAGCCTTGGCCTGGCTGACTTGCTCTTCAAAAGAGCGCCTATCCACCCGCTCCTTTTGGAGATTGGTTTTTAGGGTGGATAGTTCGGTGGCCTGCTCCTTGCCTTTCCGCTCAAGGTCCTCGCACTTTAGGCCTGCGTCCTTGAGCTCCTGTTGGATTTCCTCCACCCGAGCCTCATGCTTGTCACTGGTGGCTCTTAGGGCGGATAGCGCGGTAGCCACTTCTTTGGCCGCCGCCTTCTCAACCGAAGCCGCCTGCTTCGCCTTCTCAAGCTCGGCCTTGAGCTTATCAATTTCCTTCGCTGAGGCTGCATAAGCATTAAACATATCAAAAATACTGCATTGACAGTACGGTCATGATAAATTTGGATACTCTAATCCGGCTTACCTTGCGCCTCGTCGAATCTCTTATTTAGAGCTTCGAGCTCATCTTCGGAGCTCTTGAGCTTCCGATTTAGCTCGTCCAGCTCGGCAGCAATAATATTCGCCGCCGATGACAAAGCCTGTACAAAACAAATCTCTATCAAGTTACATGGGTTCACAACTTCCGAATTGTCATACAAATGATCCTATGTCCGGTCCTCTTAAGGGCTGTTAGAACGTTCCGAACAAATACTGTCATGTACATAGTTCGGATAATAATCTACGGTTGACCCCCAGGTAAGTTTGTTCCAAACTTACCTAGGGCTCGGGGGCTGCCATGTATATAATGATAACTCAAAGAAATTAATATTTCGCAAACAGAGCATTATGCGGCTCACCTGAAAGCCCGTCAGGAGACCGTTGAAGGCCTCCTTCAGTCCGCTGTCTACCTATAAGGGTGCGGTGCTCCTCGGAGATGGAGGCGCTTGACAGAGCCTCCCCCATAGCAGGCCACCCATTGATCGGTGGCGCCGGTGGGGCTCGGTTGACCCGATCTCCAACCGGGGATTGAACCGGTGCCTCCGGAGGCATGGTGCGCTCCGGAGACGACCTCTGAAGGGACTGGACATCCCTATGTCCGGTCTCCTCGGTATCCGGGCAGGGTTTTTCCCCCCGGTCTTCAGCGACCGAGGCGTTAGCCTCGACCATGACGTCGTCGCCCCCACCTCTGGTGTCCGGCTCCAAAAGAGCCTGTTGGGATGACACCTCCGCGGCATCCTTCATGGCGCCCGGAGGAGAGGGGTGCGACGCGGTCCCGCTCTCCCCTAGCTCGGCGGGCGGGGTCTCCCCGTCCGAGACTTGATCGGTGGGGAGAACTCGTGGTGGGCTGCAAGTCAATAGGCACTCACATGTTAATCACGTTCAAAACTTAGCTCTAAATAGCTCAGGAAGTCTTCGGATCTTTACCTTCGAGCTGGGGGCTTGACCCTGAGGTTCCTTCGTGGAACCCTCTCGAAGTCTTCGGACTCGGTATCCGAGTCCGAACTGTCGTCGGACAGGACTACCTGTGTCCGGCGCGCTTTCTTCAGGGCGGGAGGAGGTATATCATCTGTGGCGTCCGATGACGTCGCCCTCTTTTTTGCAAGGGGGGAATCGCCTCCACCCTCGCCCTCGCCCTCACCCTCGTGCTCCTCCTCTTGATTCAAGGAGGCATGGGTTTCCTCGGACACAGCCCCCGGCTGGTGCCTGATGCGCAGGCCTGCTCGGCCTGGTTTCTTCTTCTGCCCCTTCTTCTCTAGCGCCTTGTAAGGCGCCACGACGAGCATCTCCGACAGCAACTGGGACCTAGGGTCTTCGGGCTGTGGGGCCGGGCATTTGATGCCCGTGGCCTTGCTCAACCATTCCTGCGAAAGTAATCGAAAAGTGCTTAGATTTTCTTTAGGAAAACGAAGCCGATCAAGCGAAACTGTGTTATACCTCGGCAGGGGGCTTATCGGCGCGCAGGCCCTGGTCCTCCTTCTTGGCCGGCCAGTTCTCCTGCGCCTTGAACAGCCCCTTCCACAGCTTCTCCCGAGTGGTGCGGAAGAGCTGACGAATCGTCGGCTCATCGTCAGTCCGATAAGTCCACATTGGAGAGCCCCGACGCTGGCAGGGGAGGATGCACCGCCGGAGCATAATCTGGACCATGTTGGTCAGCTCGATTTTGTCCTTGATCATGGAGGCGATGCCCCTCTGCAGGTCATCAACCTCTGTATCCAACCCCCAATCGAGGCCCTTTCGGACCCATGAGGTCAATCTGGTCGGGGGGGGGGGGGGCGGATCTGAATTCGGCAGGAACAGTTCCGCCCTCCTCCCTTGGCTCGGTGATGTAAAACCACTCTTTTTGCCAAGTCTTGATAGTGTCGATGAAGGTGTCGGATGGCCATACTGCGCCGGGAAGCTTGCTGATGACCGCTCCGCCACAGTCTGCGTGTTCGCCTACGATACACTTCGGCTTGATATTGAATATCTTGAGCCATAGTCCGAAGTGTGGTTCCACCCGCAAGAAGGCCTCACAGACGATGATGAAGGCCGATATGTGCATAAAGGAGTTCGGCGGGAGGTCGTGGAAGTCGAGTCCATAGAAGAACATGAGGCCCCTAACGAAGGGGTGGAGCGGGAAGCTCAGTCCTCGGATGAAGTGAGGAATGAAGACCACCCTCTTGCCTGGTTTGGGGGTGGGGATCACCTGGCCCTCCTCCGCGGCGCGGTGGAAGATGTTGGCGGGGAGGTAGCCGGCGTCCTTGAGGTCCCGGATGTCCTGGTCTGTGACCGTGGAAGCCTCCCACTTGCCGTTGGAGCCTGAGCCGGCCATGGCTGAGCTCGGGGGAGGAAGAGTGGAAAACCTGGATCTGGGCTCTGGAGGCTCAAGAGATTGGGGAAGCAGGGATGCGAATGGGAAGTGCGGTCAAGCCTTGGGGTTTTCTTTCCCTTTTATTGGGCTTGTCGCCGGTTAGCCTCCCTTCACCACGCCATGAATCCCTCCGCTTTCCAAGACGTGCGTGCCGTTATGCGCGCATGATTAAACATATCCCGTGTGAAACGGAGCACGATCTGTGCATTGATGGATCGTGCTGGTGAAAACGGCCTCGAACCGCGGATCGAGCTTTTTTCGACTGGTTCAGCGATCGTGGTGGGCCGCGACCTTTCATCTGAAAGGTTGTCAGAGAGCACTATTTACTCCTTGACGTTTGGCCTTCAGGGCCGAGTTATTCATGGCGTTCGGACGATCTATGATCGGGAAAACTACACGTCGTCGGAAGCCGGACTAAAGCCCGGCCGATCACTATTTGGAGAAAGGAACTCGCCTCACAAGCTGAAGACTCTGACCATATGAAGCAGCTGGAGCTGGGACCCTTGGCGTTGGAGGCTAGTTCGGGGGCTACTGAGGGAGTCCTGGATTAAGGGGTCCTCGGGAGGCCGACCTATTTCTTATGGGCCGGACTCTATGGGCCGTTTGTCGAGCACTGGATTGATCGAAGACCCTGCCTCCAGGAAGGAAGCTTCGAGAATTGTGGCGTATCCTCCACATTTGGAGTAGTAAATAGGCATGTTTATCCCTTCGACGTGTAACCGACCATGTGTAAACCCTAGGTACCCTCGGCATCTATATAAGCCGGAGGGTTTTAGGTTGTAGGCCAAGAGAACTCATCTAGGGTTTTAGTCATATGATCTCGAGGTAGATCAACTCTGTAACCTTTATACCATCAATATAATCAAGTAGTACGTAGGGTATTACCTCCATAGGAGGGCCCGAACCTGGGTAAACATCGTCTCCCACTTCTCCTGTTACCATCGATTCTAGTCTCACAGCTCAGGACCCCCTACCCGAGATCCGCCGGTTTTGACACCGACACCGGGCTTTAGGTTCGGGCCGGGTTCGGGCTTGGAAACGAGGCCCGGTTAGAAGTTCGGGCCGGGCTCGGGTTTCAGAAAATGAGCGTTTTACACGGCGGCCCGGCCCGGCCCGGCCCGAAGTTCACCTTTTTAGCCTGTTCGGGACGGGCTCGGGCCTGAAAGTTGATTTTTTTTTGCCGGGCCGGGCCGGGCTTGGGCCTGGGATTTTCACTTCGGGCTTTCTAAAGCCCAGCTCGAAGCCCAGCCTGGCCCGGTGGATGCCCAGGTTTACATCAGAGTATGCGACGATGTCGGTGGAGGAGGAAGCCGTTAGAGTGAGCCCCATGGTCATAGTGCCGCGTATATACCGAAGAATACGCTTTACCAGAGTCCAATGAGAATCACGCGGAGAGTGCATGTGAAGGCACACCTGCTGGACCGCATACTGGAGATCCGGGGGTGTAAGGGCCAGGTACTGCAAGGCGCCGACGATGGAACGGTAGAACGCACCATCTGGAGCAGAAGAACCTTCCAAGGGGGACACCTTCCCCTTGGTGTCAACGGGAGTAGAGGCGGGCTTGCAGTTAAGCATGCCAGCGCGCTCGAGAAGCTCATGGGCATACTTCTGCTGATGCAAGAAGAACCCATCGGGACGCCGTACCACCTCGACACCGAGGAAGTAGTGTAGAGCTCCGAGATCCTTGAGAGCAAACTCATCACGGAGACGAGCCATGAGCTGACGCGAGAGCTCGGGAGAGGATGCTGTCAGGATGATGTCGTCGACATAGAGGAGAAGATAAGCCATGGCTGTCCCCTGACGATAAACGAACAATGAGGCGTCTGAGCGGGTAGTGTGGAACCCGAGCTGCTGAAGATATGCCGCGATACGCTGGTACCACGCCCGTGGTGCTTGCTTGAGCCCGTACAGAGACCGGGAAAGCAAACATACGTGCTCCGGATGACTGGCATCGATGAAGCCAGTGGGCTGCTCACAGAACACCTGCTCGGTAAGGTGCCCCTGGAGGAACACGTTGGAGACGTCCAACTGATGCACCGGCCAAGCACGGGAAATGGCCAGCTGAAGAACGGCGCGAATCGTGCCCGGTTTAACAACCGGGGCAAAAGTGTCGGTGAAGTCCACGCCGGCGCGCTGGCGAAAGCCGCCCACCACCCAACAAGCCTTATAGTGCTCAAGAGAACCGTCAGGACGTGTCTTGTGGCGGAACACCCACTTGCCGCTGATCACGTTGTCATGGGGAGGTCGCGGAACAAGATGCCACGTACGGTTGCGCTGCAGGGCATCAAACTCCTCTTGCATCGCCGCAAGCCAGTGCGGATCGCGAAGGGCTGCGCGAGCAGAAGAGGGAACGGGCGACGGTGTTGATGTCGAGGCAGAACACACGTACTTGCCAGAAGGGTAGCGCAATCTGGGTCGATGAATCCCAGCACGGGCCCGGGTCATCATCCCGAGCGGGGGCGCTGGTGCAGCCGGAGGCGAGGCGACGGGCGATGTTGGTGTCGAACCCGTCGCAGTGGAGGCGGAGTCCGGTGTGTCCGGTGCAGCAGCCGCACCAGATGCGTCGAGGGACGCGGGCGAGGCGATAGACCCTGGGGCGACCGAGGGTGTGCTGTCGGCACCGGAGCCCCCCGAAGCGACCGAGGGTGATGGCGTAGCCGGGGGGCTGTCCATGGCAGAGGCTGCCGAGGAGCTCGTCGGGCTTGGAGGAGTAGCTGAGATCGGGGCCGGGAGCAGGGGCGTCCTGCCAAGTGGGGTGCCAGGGGCAGGACGTGACCGGTGCTCGCGCCAGGTAGGGGTGTCGGCAAGAGGTGAAGAGTCGCCAGTAGGGGGTACCTGCTGAAAAGGAAAGACCTTCTCGTCAAAGTACACGTGCCGGGATGTGTACACACGGTGGGAGACGGGATCATAACACCGGTAACCTTTGGTGTTGGAGGCGTAGCCCAAGAAAACACAAGCAAGCGAACGTGGAGCGAGCTTGTGAGGAGTGGTGGACGCGATATTGGGATAAAAGAGACAACCAAAGATGCATAGACCATCATACGAGGGAGGGGTACCAAAAAGTAGATGGTGGGGGGCGTAGTTCCAACGCGGGCGACAAGGGCGGATGTTAAGGAAAAGGGTGGCGGTGGCGAGGGCATCGGGCCAAAACCTAGGGGGTACATTAGAGTGGAAGAGTAATGTACGGACGCAATCGTTGAGAGTGCGAAGGATGCGTTCAACACACCCGTTCTGTTGGGAGGTGTACGGGCATGTGAGACGAAATATAGTGTCGTGAGAGGTAAGGAGATGGCGGACCGCGACGTTATCAAATTCTTTTCCGTTATCGGCCTGAAGAGCAACAATGGGATGGCCAAATTGTGTGGTGACATAAGCAAAGAAAGCCGCAAGTGTAGCAAAAGCGTCGGACTTGCGGCGCAGGGGGAAAGTCCACACAAAGTGCGAGAAATCATCAAGTATCACTAGATAATAAAGATAACCAGTGTTGCTAGCAACCGGGGATGTCCACACATCCGTATGAAGTAATTGAAACGGAAAAGAAGATCTAGTCGTGGATGCACGAAACGATAGACGCACATGTTTGCCAAGACGACAAGCACGACAAGTGTGATCGTCTACTTTATTACAAGCAAAAGAAAAACTCCTAAGAATATGACGAAGTGCTGCGGGGTTGGGATGGCCCAAGCGAGCATGCCACAAGTCCACACCGGGGGCGAGGGCGACAGGGGCTGCGGTGGTGGAGGAGGATGGGTGGACCGGGTAGAGCTCCTCGGGACTATCACAACGGTGAAGAACCATCCGGGTGCGAGCGTCCTTCACAGAAAAACCGATTTTGTCAAATTCAATATTAAGGGGATTTTCACGAGCAAGACGACGAACTGACACTAGATTTTTAACTAGGTCGGGAGAGACAAGCACATTAGACATGGTAATGGGCATGGCTATAGAGGGAAAACGAGTATGACCGACATGAGTGATAGGTAAAGAAGAACCGTCGCCAACGGTGATACGAGTGGAGGTGTTGATAAGAGAGGAGGACATGAGGTTACCGGGATGAGACGTCATGTGGGCCGTAGCCCCCGTGTCCATGTACCAATCGCCGCCTCCAGAATAGTTGTTGGGCGAGGGAGAAGCATGGAGAGCAGCCAAGAGGTCCGGATCCCACGGCGCGGGCGGTAGGGCAGGGCCACCATAGGGTGGGTAGCCGCCAGCCGGTGGAGGCGCGGGCAGCGCCAGGTAGCCGCCGGGAGAACCGGCGTGGGCCGACGCGAAGTGCGCCTGGTGCGCTGGGGCCGGGCCGAGGTTGCCCGGGGCAGGCGGTCGGGGGACCGGCATGTGGTAGGCGTGGACCACGCCGGTCCACGGGTTGGTGCCGACCATCCAGGGCGGGGAGGGTTGTTGTGGGCGAGGTGCCCCCCCGTACCCAGACTGCGGCTGCTGCTGCTGCTGCGGACGACCCCCACCACCACGGCGACCCCTGCCGCGACGGCCGTCACCGGTCTGCTGCTGGAGCGCGGGTGGCGCAGGCGGCGCGGGCGGGGTGGGTGGCAGCGGGAAGAACCCTGGCACCGCGAGAAGTGCCGGCGGCGAGGGCGGTGTGCTGCACCCGCTTCTTCACCTTTTGCATCCGGTGTTCCTCCAGCTTCAGGTACGGGACGACAGTCTGAAAGGTAGGCTCAGGCAATAAGGTGAGATTAGAGGCAGCATTGCCAAAATCCTCGTTAAGGCCGGCGGTGAGAGTGCTGAGGAGGAGCTTGTCGTCAATTTTCGCGCCGATGTCTCGAAGTTCATCGGCAAGCATCTTGAGACGCATGCAATAGTCGTCGATGGTGGAGTCATCTTGATGACACCCGAAGAACTCTTGCTGCAAGAGAATGACGCGCTGGAGTTTGTTGTCGGTGAAGAGCACGTTGATCTTGGTCCACACGGTGCAAGCGTCGTCGTCCTCAGCGACAACCGTGTGGAAGATGTCCTTCGAGACGGTTTGGTAGAACCATCTGATGAGCGTGGCCTCGATGGCGGACCACTCCGGGTCGCTGACCATGGCCTTGTGGTCGATGGAACCGTCGATGTGCTCGGTGAGGTAGTACTCGCGGAAGACAAGGCCGAAGTAGGTCTTCCACGCGTAGTAGGAGGAGCCGGAGTGATCGAGGCGGATGGGAACCTGGCCCTCGATGTTGAGATCGTGGATGGCGGCGGCGGAGGGCTCGGGTCCAGCGAACGGTTTGGAGTTGCCGGAGAAGGTGGACTCGGAGGAACCCATGGCAGCGACGGTGACGGGAGACGACGGCTGCGAGGAAGGAGGAGAGCAGCGGCGGTGATCGGCGCGGTGACGAGCGACGCGAACGACGCGGTAGCTGCGGAAAAGGAGCAACAGCGGCGGCTAAGAGAGGCGGCGGCTAAGAGAGGCGGCGGCTACGGGTGGGAGGAGGTAAGCGGCGGCGGCAGCCTACAGGGGCGGCGGCGATGGAGGGAAGCGGTGGCGGCTGTAGGGTGCGGCGGCGGCGGCGGAAGCGAAGCTAGGGTTGGATCGGGAAACCCTAAACTGATACCATGTTGGATGAGAGAATTAGATTGAATGCATCTATAACTTTACTATCGTGCACCTGGCACATATATATAGGTACATAGGGGGTGCACGACTGCCTTGTGTCCCAAGTAACATATACAGATGGACACGACAGGTGCAATCTACACAGTCTATATCTATATACATACACGTAACATATACATGTTCAACACTTGTTTCCGACGAGGTCCTGGCTCGACCACGTCGGGGTCGACGCTCTCTCGTTGCGCTCTCATGTTGTCGCCCCAACCTTCAGCCTGGAGAGAAACAAAAAATCCATTGACATAATTAAAAAAAATCAGGCATCTGACGGGTAGCGAATCCGCAAGATTTTACATGAGGCCAATGGTGCACACCCAGAAATGTTCGGTGCCAAACTAAAAAATATATATGTTCGGTGCCTGCACCTCTGAGCGCTGGTCCATGTCCTCGACGGTGCATGCATGCCCGGCAAAGGCGCGACCAACCGGTCACGATGCAGACACCCGCACACCACACAGGCTACACAACAAGGCGCTTCAGCCTCCTCATTCCTCAATCCACATGTCATGAGTCTGTACGCATAGTTTAAATACCGTGTTGATCATTGATCTCAACACTAACCTCTAGGCAGTTGCCTTCGGCAAGCCTTGCGAACACCGAAGAGCGCTGAAGAACGTTATTGTCGTTGTGAGAGCCGGCCATGTCAAAGAAAGAGTGTCAAATCTAGAGATCTTGTGAAATCACATCCTCGAGTATGACAGTGCAAACTTTCACATGCCCCCTATACTGCCCCTACCAAGCAGAAGGGCAGTTCTTCCACTCCAATGCATACAATCTATGCTATCAAGTATCCCCGAAAAGCCCCTATCGGCATTGATCACCAACAACCGGACTGTATCTTCAGTAGTTCGCTCTCTCAACTCTCAAGTAATCTGGGGCGAACACTGCTACCACAGTCTTGCAGAACTTGTACATGGATTCTAGGCATGTGGACTCTCTCATGCGGGCATACTCATCAATAAGATCACTTGGTATTCCATATGCAAGCATTCAAATAGTTGTAGTGCATTTTGGTAAGAGGAGAAGCCAATATTTCCCAGCGCATCCTCCTTGCATACAAAATATTTATCGTACGCCAGCCCCCCCCCCCCCCCCCCCCCCCATCTCCGGATACGACTGAACACATGTAGCCATCCAGTAGCAGTGCTTGAATAGGTTGTATTTGAAGAGTGGGGAAGCGTACTTGAAGTAGTCCTCCAAGAGTAGGCAATGACCGTTCTCTCTCTTGCGATTCAATGCATGAACATGCCCCGAGATCGAGCCCCTAAACATCGGCCGCTGCCTACTAATGTGGTCATGGACGATCAAAGTAGCAACCACAATCTCTTCATTGTCGGACGACGAATCAACCGAATCGCAAATGAAGTTGTTGAAAAAGTACTCATCGCACTATACATTTATACCATGCGAGTGAAACGTCGAATACCTTGCAGGTGTGTTGGAAGAAGCCGGCCGGTGAAGCGCCACGCATCTCTCCCAAACCAAGCAGCATGCTTGTCGGCGTGGAGGCGTCCGTGGCGGAGACCGACGAGCGAGGTAGCCGAGTTTGGAGTGTTGCTGGCGGCGGCGGAGGCGAGGGGATGGCGTCGACGTGGGGGTGCTATGACGGCGGCGAAAATAGTCCACCAATGTCGGCAAGAACAACCGGCAGGTGTGACGTGCTGCTAGGGGAGGTATGTGGGTGCGGGCGGCGGCCTGGGTAGCGTACAACCTACCGGAATTGGGCGGCGGCAACGAGGGCGGGATGACTGGGTGTGTTGGCTGTCGATGAAAGAGGGTGGCATGGCAATTGTGCCACCTACTGGCGGGCCAGGAAAGGACAAGGGCGGGCATCGTGCATGTTCGCGCCGATGCATAACCGACCCAAATTTGAGTTGAAAATGGGTCGCGCATGCACAAAATGCGGACGATCGTCCGTTTGCATCAACAAGTTGGGCCGCGGTTTCTGTCCGTTTCAACCCAAACGGACACGCACAGACGGTTTGCGTCGGCGCTGGAGTTGCCCTCCCACTATTGTTCGGAGCTAGTGATGTCAAAACTATGTACGTGTAGATATATGTAACACAAACAATAGTTAAATGTACACATAGTATTGCTCCTAATCCAAAACATGTGATGTCATTTGACATCATAGACAACACGTAGCACCGTCAATGGGAGATGCTAAAAGCAAATCTAGTAGAGTCTTCATATCAACACTTTTCATATAGATATTGAGTGTGGAGGTTGTTGAGGTGATGCGCAAACTAAGAATCTCTATATTATGAGATTAAATTGTGAATAAAACATGGTTTTTAATCTCTCTGTCACCCCCATGTGAGGTAAAGACCAGGTAGTGTTTCCTTCGCGCGCACATAAAACTGCATTTGGAGTGTACTCCAAACACTGGCCCTGAGACGTTACATATGAAGACTGGGAGGTCAAATATGAAGGATGCTCCATAAATTATGAAAATTCTGCTAGGGTGCCTTTTCTTGCGAGAATCGCCCTATCTACAACTATTATAGTGATCCACCCATTATGGTGACTCTAAAAGAAACTCTTGTCACTAGTAGAAAACAGGCCTTTGGACCGGAGCATTAGTCCCGGTCGGGTTTTGCACCGGGACTAATGCGCCCACTAGTCTCGGTTCATGAGCCTATGCTTTAGTCCCGATTCGTGAGGAACCTCTAGTCCCGGTTGGTGTTACCAACCGGGACTAAAGGGGTGGTGGCAGGATTGCGGTGGGCTGGGGCCCATGCGAGACCCTTTAGTCCCGGTTTGTTATACAAACCGGGACTAGCGATTAACCCCAACCGGGACTATAGAAATTCCTATATATAGATGCTTCTTCCAGCCCGAGCCTAAGCTCTCCTTTCTATCCTCTTTGTTTTCTTCCTTCCCCTGAGCTCAGGAGGATTTGCCAAGATTTGTGAAGATTGGAGGCACCCATCCATTTTTGTCAAGATTTGTGAAGATTGGAGGCACCCCATCGTTCTAAAAGGTTAGCAACTTCATCCTTTCATCTCTCATTACTGTTTGGGAGTAATTATATGGGAGTTCATTTGATTTATATGCATGCAATTTGAGCTCAAATCCTCTTCTTAGTTTGCATGTGTAGGTGTGGTTTACTGCATGTGTAGGTGTAGGTGAGCCTCTTGTTCTTATCCTTTTTAATTTGTAAAAAAAAATCTTATGTAGATAGTTAATTGTTCTTATCATTTTTCATTTGTACTGCTTTTCAATTTCAGGGTCATTCGGCGCAAAAAAATCATTAAATGCATGAAAAATAGCAAATGAAGTTAGAAAGGGTTGAAATTTGAGGATGTGGCTTTGAATAGTGCATATTGAATGCACAAAAAGTCTGTACTTGAAATAAGTTAAAAAAAATAAATGCCTTTGTAACAGATGAGTTTTCGTCCGAAACCCTCATACTTCGAAGGAGATGGTCCAGTTTGTACACGAAGTGCATCCAGTTTTTGCCGTAACCCTCTCAACTTTTTAGCACATGCTATGTGGGTGAAATGATGATACCATGCCAAGTTTCTACCTTTTTAGATTTCATTTGTAGTGCTTTTTAATTTCAGGGTCATTTAGCTCAAAAAAATCATTAAATGCATGAAAAATAGCAAATGAAGTTAGAAATGGTTGAAATTTGAGGATGTGGCTTTGAATGGTACATATTGAATGCACAAAAAGTCTGTACTTGAAATAAGTTAAAAAAAATTAAATGCCTTTGTAACAGATGAGTTTTCGTCCGAAACCCTCATACTTCGAAGCAGATGGTCCAGTTTGTACACGAAGTGTATCCAGTTTTTGCCGTAACCCTCTCAACTTTTTAGCACATGCTATGTGGGTGAAATGATGATACCATGCCAAGTTTCTACCTTTTTAGATTTCATTTGTAGTGCTTTTTAATTTCAGGGTCATTTAGCTCAAAAAAAAATCATTAAATGGATGAAAAATAGCAAATGAAGTTAGAAAGGGTTGAAATTTGAAGATGTGGCTTATAATGGTGCATATTGAATGCACAAAAGTCTGGAGTTCATTTGGGTGATTTTGATTAAAACAAATGAAGGTATACAACTAAAAGAGTTAAACAGAATCTGTTTTTAATTAAAACACCTATTTAAATTATCTTAAAAATTCCCAAGTTTAACATAATGATAAAACATACTAATATTAAACAACAGGAAAAACAATCACTCAAAAATCTATTTTTAAACTAAAGTTATTCACAAATTAGTGATTCACACAAATTTCAAATGAATTCAAATTTAAACTATTTAAATTTGAAAACTACTGGCACTAACAGAAAGTTTGTAATTGTTTTGACCTAAAGAAAAAAGATTTATTAAAAAACTATAAATATTCTAACAGTTATTCCAAATCTAAAAACAGAAATTAGAAAAACAAAACAAAAAAGAGAAAATACAGCTATAGTCCCGGTCGGTGCTACCAACCGGGACTAAAGGTCCCTTCCCGCGCGGAATTTGGGCCGAAAAGATGCGTAGTCCTTTAGTCCCGGTTGGTAAGGTCTTCAGTGTATATAAGCACACACTTGGAAAAATTCCCCAACCTCTCCAATTCTCCCCAGATCGACGCCGACGCCGCCAGGCTGCTGCCGGTTGCCGGCCGTCGCCGCCAGGCTGCCGCTCGTCGCCGACGCCGTCGCCGTCGCCCCGCCCCGACGCCGCCAGTCCGCCGCTCGTCGCAGTCACCGCTCGTCGCCAGGCTGCCGCACGTCGCCGTCGCCGTCGCTGCTCGTCGCCGTCGCCCTGCCCCGATGCCGCCAGTCTGCCGCTCGTCGCCGTCGCGCCGCTCTGGTCAGCCTCCCGGTGAGCACCCCCGCATCGATAGATGATAGATGATGATGATGGAGGATAGATGATGATAGATGATTTTCTGTAGTAATTTTGTTAGATATGATGATAGATGATCTGATAATAGATGATTTTGTTAGATGATGATGATTTTCTATAGTAATTTTGTCAGATGATGATAATTTTATTCTGTTAGATGATTTTGTTAAATTATGATGATTTTCATGTTTTAGTTTTAGTTGTTTTAGGTAATTAAGTGTTCATATTGTTTTAGTTAATTTAGTTGTTTTATGTTTTAGTTGTTTTAGTTGTTTAGTTTTTTTTATGTTTTAGTTAATTTAGTTGTTTTATGTTTTAGTTGTTTAGTTTTTTTTTATGTTTTAGTTGGAAATAATGTAGTATCGTCGGTCGTCGGTGACGCGATATCGAGGAGTCCCCGACGATCGTCGGTGAGGGAGAGTCCCCGACGATCATCGGTGAGGAGTCCCCGATGATCGCCGGTGAGAGAGAGCGCACCAACACACCATGAGATATGAGAGTTATTTATGGAAAGCCTCGACAGACCGAAAGTAATAATCAATTTATATGTCATGTGCGTATGTTATTGCAATTAGGTCTATTTGGTCATGTGCGTATGTTATTGCAGGGAACACCTCCTTGTGCCTATGTTTTGCCGGAATGTTGATTTATTTTCGTTCCGGCAAATTTTAGGCGCTCAATATGTCTTACATTAGCAATGGTCATGCCGTAATTTTTGAATCATGAACACAGGAAATGTCGTCGTCTGATGACGACGATAGGATCCAAGCGTGTGAACTCTGCGGCGAAGATAAGGGTCTTTGCGACCAGCCTGGGCTGCGAGACGGCAGGTTCTTCACCATGAAGCTTTACGAGGACTTCAATATTTCTACGGTACGCAACGATGACAACTGTTTTTTCGTAATTAAGCATGACTTCTGTTTCTTTGCTTCAACGTGTAATTTCTGTTTTATACAATTCGACTAGTTCATCCCCTGTCATGCAAGACAGTATTTCTTGGAGAGGCTCGGTTTCGAAGAGCACGAGAGTTTCGATATGAGGAGAGCCAACCTGAGGACTAAACATGGTCACACATTTCTGGTCAAAGTAATGAATGCAGTTAATAACACAGAATTAGGGTGCTCAAATTGGGAAGCTCTTTGCAAGGCATATGGATTTCAGGAGGATATGGAAATAACCTTCGATCTTCGTCCTGAAGATCATATTGAAGGTAACATCGACATTTGGGTGGATGTCGATATGCTTCCTGTTTTACCTCCATGTGAGTTTATCAACCATGCATATTTGTCAAGTAATTTGCATTCTATATTTAAAAATAGTTGGTGTTCATCCATACTAAATTTGTTAATTTATAATTTACAGCTTATTTCGTTTCTTCGAGTGAAACACATAACATAATTGACACGACACACTACACTTATGGATCACATCTAACTTGGGAGGAGAAGGATGATCTTATCAACTTTTTTATTGGTGTCCTAGTTGGTAGGGAGATCTTCCCGTATAATTTGGGAACTGACCCAAATTATACATTGTACAGGACACTAGTGCATAGGTTGAGGGCGGATGACATTCGCCGAAATATCTTGGTAAGAGTTGCTAATTAAGTACTCTACTATTGCGTAAATGGTATTGATTACATTGCTAACTAGGCTACTATTATGTTCTTCAACAGAAACTGCCAAATGAAGTTGTGCCTCCGTTGATGCAAGCCGAAGGTAATATGATAATTAAAAGCCCCTTCCAGCCCGAGTTCTCTTTTGCATACTCGACTGAGCGCAAACCACCAAGACGGCTCCAAATTGAAGCATGGGGACAAATAAAGAAGGATCGCAAGCCACAAGTTGGAGACCGTTGGATCTCTTTGCTTCATCATGGAGACATAGGTGTTATTCTGTTTTATGTCATTTTACCTAGGATGGAGGACTAGGTCCTATGAGAGACAAGTTTTTCTGGTTTATATTAACTTGCATGATCGATTAGGATGATTATTATTATGATGTTTTTTGTTTTATGAGATTTTAACTTGGTATGATTAAGATGATGATGAGTTGTTAGATGAGTAAGATGATGATGAGTTATATGACATATATTTGATTAAAGTGGATGGATGCAAGTGATCATGTTGAATTAGAGAAAAAATTTAAATGGAAAACACAAAATGAAAAGGAAAAATAAACAATGAAGCCTTAACCGCTAAACCTTTAGTCCCGGTTGGTGTTACCAACCGGGACCAAAGGTCCCCATGCCCTTGCGCGCGCTGTTGACCACGTGGCCAGTATTTAGTCCCGATTCGTATCCAACCGGGACTAAAGGCTTGTACCCTTTAGTCTCTATACTTTAGTCCCGGTTGGGGAACCGGGACTAAAGGCCCTTCCCAGCCGGGACTAATGGCCTGTTTTCTACTAGTGTGTAGAGTCGTCATATCGATTGTCATAATAACTATTTATATAAAGATTTCGGTGAAAGGACAACTCTAACAGTGCCGTTGTTCCGCTCAGATCGTCATAATTTTTGATGAAAAGTTTCATCACCCACCTCATCCTTCCGTGTGACGCATCTTCTCTCCTTATCAATGGCGCAGACGGCCAGACGACCATGACACTAAAAACAATTTTAAAACTTTCCTTGTATATCCATAATATTTTTATAGTACAAGTTATGATAGATTTTTCATGATTACAGAATGCAAGCGGTTTATGTACATAGCACTATTCAGGAAGACATATATTTCATCCCCTAAAACGCATATACAGGTAAAGAATACTGCAGGAATTGTATAACCTTGTGTATCTACCTCAAGGCTATAAACTCCTACCCGTGAGCAAATTAAGGGAATAAGTAAATAAATCATGTGTTTCTATTTTTCGCGAGGGAAACAGGAGTTTTATTCCACGGTAATAGGTTTACAATCTGCTAATACAAGGTAAAGAATAAAAGGAGGAGCACGTTGCAACCAACATGCGGTGCTATGCTCCATCCGCGCATAATTAGCTAGATTATGTGAAACCATATTTTGTGATCTTGCAATCTTCATTGGAAAAAAACTCCTGATGTACCATCAAAGTTTTGATTTTCTTCATTAAGTTGGCGTATGAAGATCTGGCGAGTGACTCATCACGGAGGGCGGAAAGAGCACTCTTTGAGTCAGATTGCACTATGACCAGTGCTCGGACTGCATTCACCAGCAAACAAGACCGATATGCAAAATTGATCTTTGCTATTTAAGACTTACTTTTTTTCATGCTATTACATTTCAATCCAATTTATATAGATAGAACATGAAAATATTATATATATTTCGCAAAAAAATACATTTTTGTCAACATAAAGAAATAGAATTTCCATGTTCAATACTTGTGTGGATACAAATTCTAAGATTTTATTCTACCATCATCTCGACATGACATAGTCATTGTTCCGTGACATGCCTTGCCAGGTTGGGAGGAAGAGTGTAAAACAGTGACGTAAATAAATAAGAGGCTTGAACTTAAAACCTTAATTATGTTTTTTTAACATTTTCATAAATATTTTTAAAAATATCATGAACACAGTTTTAAACGTGTGAATGCTGTTTTACATATCACAGACACCTTTAAATTTATAAGATCAGTTTTTAAAATTGATTGAACATTTTTTACATTTCATGAAAAAAATCAACATGCGGTGAAACTTATTATAAACTTATGTAAAGTAATTTTTAATATATATTTGAAAATACAAATAAATTAAAAAAACAGTGCTACATTTTGGCACTGCACGGTTTTTAAAAGACAAAGGTACACAATGCTTCTCTATAAAAGAGTAAACAAAGGATATTTTTTTCCATCAAAACCTAGGAAAAACCAGTCAAAAACATCTGCGTAAAGAAAACAAATTCCGAGGGAGCACCCCGTTTGGTGCCCGAGAGCTCCTATTCAGCGTTGTAGCCGCCGGTTAATGCACTGGCGCTTGCAGGCGACGAGTAGCGGACTGAACCGGGATTCAAACTCTGCATGGCAACAACAACAGCCAGGCGCAATAAACACAAGACCGGGCTGTCCTTGTTGACTATTATTATCAAGAACGAACCCCTAAAGAAAAGATTATATACCCTGTAAAAATTATTTGGAAAAGGAAAACGTAAATTTGAAAAGTAATTCATAAATATATATATTAAAACAACAAATTTCCAAAAAACCTTCCAAATTGTGAAATGGTTTGTGAAAATAAAAAAGTTCTCGAATTTGAAAAGGTTCATGAAAATTGGAGAAAAAGTTCCAGAAGTCGGTAAATGTTCATGAATTTGAAAGACAGTCATGAAATTTGAAAAAGTGCAGGAAAATTGAAAATAAGTTCCCGAATTTTAAAAAAATTAATGAGCTAAAAGTTCATCATTTGTAAAAAAGTTTACGGCTAATAAATTAACAAATTTAAAAATAGTTCAGGAAATTGGTTAAAGTTCACCAAATTTTCAGAAAATTTCATGAGCTAAAAAATCATGTCCAGTAAATTTACAAATAAAAAAAAATTATCGAGTTTGAAAAAGATCACGAATTAAAAAAATACAGGAAAACTGCAAAAAGTTCACGAAATTTGCAAAAACAAATCACGAGCTTAAAGTTCATGCATTTGTAAACAGAGTTCACGACTAGAAAAAATCATGAATTTGTAAAGGTTGACGGATTTGACAAAAGTTCACGAATTTGGAAAAAGTTATTATGAATTCGAAATTTTTGAACAAATGTAACAAAAAAATTGAAAATAAAAAACTATGTAAGAAACTAGAGAAACAACAGACGAAGAATAAAATGAACAGAAAGCCCAACAGGAGAAAGTAGGGTAAAAAACTATCCAGTGCTTAAGGTGGGTCTTCCTATTGGGCGCTTCAGGCGCCGATAAGGGTCGCTGGCGCTCACTTGATTACTTCGTGGGCTTCTCCCTCTCGTGCCTGCTCACTGGCTCACAAGGTTCGCTGGTTTTTTATTCCTCGTTCACTATTTCCTACTCTTCTCACATGGGCAACTGTTTTAAAAGTAGTTTAAAATAATTTTTGCATCCAAAAAGTTCGAAACAAACATCAACTCGAGAAATCCATGCAATTTTGAAAAATGTTCCTAATTTGAGTTTTTTTATGAATTTGAAGAAAGTTTGCGGGTTTCATTTTAAAAAAATGAAAAAACTTTGCGGATTTGAAGAACGTTCAAAGCGTGCCCATGTCTATGAGGGAAGGAATTCAAACTTTGAAGCTCACAAGCATGCTAGATTTTCTTTGTCTCTAGGTGCTGGCAGGCATATTTGGCTCGGTGTGCCACATGATACTGCAATGATACCGCAATGATACCTGTAAACATTCCCATTATCCAATAAAAATCGCTGCATTTTTCCCTAAATAAGAAAGATAAAACAGTTCTATAAGAAAGCCAAGATTGAAAATCCATTATGAAAAGCTAAGACTGAAATTTCTGATCTGTAAGCCATGATAACTGATATATTTTACAGACTGCCAGTGCTATATATTCCAATAATCTGAAGACTTCACTCAGAACATAGTCGTTAACAACACATAGGACAGATATATTAAACACTTGTATTCATTGAATTCTACAGACTGCTAGTGCACACTGTTCTAAATAAGTTGATTCAAATTATGAATAATGATAATTGGAGAATAATAACTGTATTGATTGAGGTCTCAAAGGGCTGTTTATATAGATTACAAAACTTGGACTCCAAGAATAATAGAGATAGATTACAATCCAAAACCGGCCGGCCATACTATCCGTAACCGACCTATACTCTAATATCCCCCCGCAGTCTCAGCATCAGGAGTAACGATGTTGAGACTGGAGCGTATGTCGGTGAAAGATGCAGTCGGAAGTCCTTTGGTGAAAATGTCAGCAAATTGAGCACTGGTAGGTACATGAAGAACACGGACCTCGCCAAGAGCCACCTTCTCTCGAACGAAGTGTATGTCAATCTCAATGTGCTTGGTGCGACGATGCTGAACTGGATTGGAAGCCATGTATACTGCAGAGATGTTATCACAATAAACGATGGTTGCACGATCAAGTGGGCGATGAAGTTCCACGAGAAGCTGACGCAGCCACACCGCTTCAGCCACAGCATGAGCAACCGACCTATACTCAGCCTCAGCAGAAGACCTGGAAACTGTTGCCTGCCTTTTAGAACACCAAGAAACAAGATTATCACCCAAATAAACACAAAATACGGATGTGAACCGTCGAGTATCTGGACAACCTGCCTAGTCTGCATCAAAATAAACTGTCAAGCTTGTTGGAGAAGAAGAATTAATGAGAAGACCATGATCAAGAGTTCCTTTTAAATAGCGAAGAATGCGGTGGACGTGAGCAAGATGAGGAGCACGAGGATCATGCATAAAAAGACAGGCTTGCTGAACGGAGTATGAAATGTCGGGCCTAGTGAGAGTGGCATATTGAAGGGCACCGGTGATGCTACGATACAAAGTGGGGTCAGAAACAGGATCACCATCAGCCGACAATTTGGCACCAATGTCGGCCGGGGTACGAGAGGGTTGCCAATCAGACATACCAGAACGAGAAAGCAAGTCTAAAAGATAGGATCGTTGAGAGAGAAAAAGGGTAGACTTTGTACGAGAAACAGTAACGCCAAGAAAATGATGAAGAGGACCAAGATCAGTCATGGAAAATTCATGACTAAGAGAGGAGATTATATGTTGGAGAAAAGAGTAAGAGCTAGCCGTGAGAACTATATCATCAACATAAAGCAAGAGATAGGCAGTGTGAGAAGAGGAGCAAAAAATAAACAATGAAGAATCAGATTTGGATGGAATGAAGCCTATTGTTTGAATAAAGGCAGCAAAACATTGAAACCATGCACGAGGAGCTTGTTTAAGACCATAAAGAGATTTGTTAAGAAGGCATACAGAATTGGGAGAAGAGGGATCCTCAAAACCAGATGGTTGCTGACAATAAACTGTTTCATTCAGAGTGCCGTGAAGAAAAGCATTTTTAACGTCTAGCTGATGAATGGGCCAAGAGGAGGAAACAGCAAGACTAAGAACAACGCAAATAGTACTTGGTTTAACAACAGGAGAGAAAGTTTCATCAAAATCAATGCCATGTTGCTGAGAAAAACCACGACACACCCATCTGGCTTTGTAACGAGCAAGAGTGCCATCAGAATGAAATTTATGACGAAAAACCCATTTTCCAGAAACAACATTAACACAAGGAGGTTTGGGAACAAGAGTCCATGTATTATTTTGCCGAAGAGCGTTAAATTCATCGCGCATAGCTGAGAGCCAAAGAGGATCAAGAAGAGCTCGTTTGTAAGAAGTGGGAATAGGAGAGAGGGTTGGGGTGGCTGTGAGGTTGAGTCGTTTTGTGGGTAGAAGAAATCCGCGTTTGCCGCGGGTGCACATGACGTGATCATTAGTGGGTGGTGGAATGGATACAGCGTTGGGTGGGAGTGGTGGTTGGGATGGTGGAGAAATTGTGGTAGGATGGGGTGAGCAGGGTGCCTTGGGTTGCCGGTTGTCGGGCCTGCCGGCTGCCTCGCTGGCTACGCCGGGCTTGCCGGGCTGGTCGGTTGCCGAGCTGGCCGGTCCTGCCGGTGCCGGGCATGCCGAGCTTGCCGGGCTTGCCGGGTTTGCCGGTTCTGCCGGTGCCGGGCTTGCCGGGCATGGCGGGCTTGCCGGGCTTATCGGGTTTGCCGGACGTGCCGGTCCTGCCGGTGCCGGGCTTGCCGGGCTTGTCGGGCTTGTCGGTGCTGCCGGGCTTGCCGGGCCTACCGTGCTTGCCGGGCTTGTCGGGCTTGCCGGGGCTGCCGGGCCTGCCGGCTGCCTCAGACTTGCCGGCCTCACCGCAGGAGAGGGAGAGGTCGCGGCAGAGGTGGTGGTGGTAGTGACAGAATAAGGAAAAGGGTTTTCATCGAATGTGACATGGCGAGAGACAAGCACGCGGCCAGAAGATGGATCGAAACAGCGATATCCTTTGTGATCATCAGAAAGACCAAGATGAATGCAAGGTAGTGAACGTGGTTCGAGTTTGTTGGAGGCGGTAGAGGCGGTGTTCGGAAAACAAAGACAACCAAAAACACGCAAAAAAGAATAATCGGGATGGGAGAGAAAAAGAGATTGAAAAGGCGAATAAAGAGGACATGTCTTAGTTGGTCGAATATTTAGAAGTAGTGTGGCAGTGCGAAGGGCTTCGGCCCAAAAACGAGAGGGAAGAGAAGCTTGTAATAGCAAGGTGCGAAGAATATCATTAATGGAGCGAAGAGAGCGTTCAGCTTTACCGTTTTGAGGGGAGGTATAAGGACATGAAAAACGAAGAAGAATGCCTTGAGAGAGAAAGAAGTTGCGGTTTTGAGTGTTGTCAAATTCTCGACCATTATCGCATTGAATAAATCTAGTTGGCAAGCCAAAGTGTGTAAGAACATATTGTCGAAAATTGAGAAAGATGGCATGTACTTCAGATTTAGCACGAATAGGAAAAGTCCAAATATAATGAGAATAGTCATCCAAAATCACAAGATAATATTTGTAACCAGAGACACTAGGGACGGGAGAGTTCCATAAATCACAGTGAATTAATTCAAAAGGAAAAGTGCTAAGGGTGGTAGAGGTTCCAAAAGGTAATCTAACATGTTTGCCGCATTGACAGGCATTACAAAGAGAGGGATTATGAGGAATACGAGAACTAGGAATACAAAATTCTTGAAGCAAAGATGACATGGTGGTTTTATTGGGGTGTCTTAGACGACGATGCCACAAATCAACTGATGCAAGCATGGCTCGGGGAGTGGATGTAGGTGCGCCATGAAGCGGATAAAGATCGCCCGTGCTATTGTACCGAGCGAGGACCTCCCCCGTTGTCAGATCCTTCACAAACAAACCGAAAGGGTCAAAAGCCAAAATAACTTGATTGTCAATGCAAAATTGGCGAACAGAAATAAGATTTTTGATGAGGGAAGGGACAACAAGAATATTGCGGAGAAGAAAATTGGCGTAAGAGGAAGAGATGTAAGAATGACCGGTGCAGGAAACAGGTATAGTGGAACCATCACCAATGGTGATCGTAGAAAAAACAGAAGGGAAACAAGCTGACAGCAAATTCATATTTGAAGACATATGCGAGGATGCACCAGAATCGAAAATCCAATCCGTACCTTCGTTATTGAGAGTAAAGTTGTTCATGGCGTTGATGAAGGCGGCTTGATCCCAGGCCGGCTGCTGTGGAGGAGCAGAGGGGCCAGGAGCGTGCATGGGAGCGAAGGGCAGGGTCGGCGACTGGTAGTATGCTGCCGGGGCCGGCAAGGTGCCGTAAGAAGCCGACAAGGTGTAGTAGGGTGGCGGTAGTCCTGGCGCGCTGGGAGGTGGCGTAGGAGTGGCGGTGTAGACATGCGCCGGCGGCTTGGGCCCAAGGAGTCCAGGAGAGCCGGTGGCCGGGCGGAGGCCAGGGCTCCACGTGCCCGTGTAAGCAGGCGGGGCGCCGTACGGCGAAGGGGCCGACCAGAGCATCGGCCAAGCTTGAACCAGGCCGGTCCAGGGATCGTGCGGAGGCTGCCATGTTGAGGGAGCCGGTGGCGATGGAGCGGCCGATGGCGGAGCTTGTGCAGTGCCGGCGGAGCGAGATGCAGGGGGGCGGTAGATCGGATTCTTGCCCCGGTAGTTCGGGCTCGGGCTTGAGCATGGGGATGAAGGACTGCTGCTTCTCGAACTGCTCGCCGAGGCCGACGAGGAGGGCGTTGATGAGGGCGCGATCGTCGACGTGATCGCCGAGTTCACGAAGTTCATCGCCGATAGCCTTGATCCGCTGGCAGAAAACGGTGACCGGGGCATCTCCTTGGACGGTCGTACGGAGCTCGGTGTTGAGGGCGTTGATGCGCGCGTCGGAGTTGTCCTGGAACAGTTGCTGGAGAGATGCCCAAAGCTCGGCGGCGGTGGCGTCGTCGAAGGAGACCAGATTGAAGAGCTCCGTGGAGATGCGTGTGTAAATCTACTGGATGATGGCGAGATCATCTTTCACCCAGCGAGGATCGGCGTGCTGCGGAGGGTAGGATGGATCTATGTGGTGGCGGAGGCCGCATCGGCCGAGGTGGATGGTGAAGATGTGGCGCCAATGGTAGTAGTTGTGGGCGCCAAGATCTAACGAGATCGGGATGAAGGGGGAGACGTCGGCAATGGTGTCGGTTAGGGAGATCATTGGGAGTTAAGGAGGGGTTGTTTGGGTAGTTGTAGAGGAGGAAGAAGAAGGGGGGGCACCGGCGGCGCGGAACTCGGCCATGGAGAAGAGGGGCCGAGTCAGCCGGGGCGGCGGCACGGTTGGCGGTGCCATGCCACGTGCGGAAAACCTAGGCGTCTGATACCATGATAATTGGGGAATAATAATTGTATTGATTGATGCCTCAAAGGGCTGTTTATATAGATTACAAAACTTGGACTCCAAGAATAATAGAGATAGATTACAATCCAAAACCGGCCGGCCATACTATCCGTAACCGACCTATACTCTAATAAATAACAGTGTAAGTATAGTTCAGATTTTGAATAACATATGAATATCCTCACGGCACTTGTTTTCTGAGAAAATCATAACACATAACACTTTCCAAGTCATCATTTGTGCGTATTTAGAACCGCGGCAGGTAAAATTCAGAAGAAGCATACAAGGTGTATCACACAAGTGGCAGGGATGCCAACGAAATCCTAATACTCCCTCCGATCCAAAATTTGAACTAAAACCATGGCACTTATTTTGGATTGGAGGGAGTAATATTTATCAAAAGTCAGATAATATTCTTGAATTGTGAACAAACAGCGTTGCATCTGTCTCAAGTTTCCAAACCCTTCGTCACTGTAGAAGCAAGAAATAACCAACTCAGCGAATGTCAGACACGCCTTCCATTTCATCCTATAAACAAAATGCAAAATAATTGTAGAAGTTCCCATTTATCTGCAGATCTCGAATGCAGGTGGTCGCAGGGCAACTCCTCCCGACTATTTGCTAGAATATTTAGTATACACCACCTTCAGCTAGAGTGTCAGAAGGATCTTTCTTTGGCGTATGATGATCCTGAAATCATCTCAGAAAAGGTAAGTACCCCTGAAAATCATCACAGCAACCCGCGAGGACTTAAGCCACGAGAGATTTCAGTAAAGCCAGTAGTGTGTAGGCTTACATCAGCTGAGGGTGCATAGACAGCAACAGGATCAACATTCAACAACAGCATCAAGGGCACCTTTGCATCAATTACTTTCTTCTGCTCCCAATAGCAGAGCAAGAAAAATACAAATACAATCAGATTCTTGTCTGTCGATTCCCACAATTTGTCAACAGAACATAATTTCCCGATTTCCTCTTCAATACTCCACAGTCCACAAAATGAACTTTTGCGAGTTGACATGCATAACCCCACTTCCATTAGCATGCAGAGAAAAAGAATAACAATACAACATGTTTCGATCACAACAGTGCCTTTTCAAGAATACAAATTGTTGTACTACCATTCAATAACTTATTTTCTCGTATTTTTGCTAGACTGGTTTCTACCCCTCTGTAACAAAGTGTATGATGTTTTTCTGTAGCCAACTACACCAAAAAGCGTCTTATATTTCGCTACAGAGGGAGTAACATTCTAAAAGACTTTTTCCATTTATAATTACCAAATGGTTCAATGGCTATTTTTTAAAAACAGAACATATTTTAAAGTTTACCTGTCTAAATTTCATTATTTTTTACTGACACAAGCAGACTACATAAACAATAGTGCATTGTAGTAAAAGTTACTTCCGTGAAGAAGACCTAAAACCATGTTCGATTTTAATTTGTGCAGGAGTTACTCCATGAGTACCAAGGATCTTCCAAATTTGAGAAATCCTTTAATCTTTCTTGCAACAATGAATTTTTATTACCTTGAGATGCTTCGACACGGAGAAATACTCCCTTGGGTTGTAGCTTTCACTTGATTTAATGTAACAATCCTGCGGCAAACATAAGATTTTACTCAAATGAAAAATCTGTAGATGGTATCTTCAACAACAAAGCTATCATATATGAAAAAATACATACCCGGTCATCTGAAAGTTGAAGGGTAAACTTCTCTACTTGGCGAGTGCTGAAGAAAGTAAACTAGTCCAGTGAAGTTAGCAGCCACACACCAGTCATTGAGCAACACAGTTTTTAGTTTGGCAAACATAGGGCACCATTTCAAGTCCTTTCTGAAAATCTTTATAAAGCGCAGAGGATTAAAAAAAAACAATTCAAGCCATAACTTCAGAAGACATGGTTTAATAATATCGAGTTGAATCCAAGATTTCTTGAGTTTTGATTTCTCAAGTAATCAATTGTGAGCAGATAGAGAGATACACATACCAGATTTTACAAGTTTTCGGTTTACTGAAAAAGAAATATATATAACAAGCCATACTGTCTAAAGTGTTGCAAAAACTGAAATTGCTCACAACATTATCTTAGTTGTTTGCTTCTTAATAGTACTATGTCATGAGTATCTACTAGCAATAGGCATGGAAAATGTACCTCCGTCTTCACAAACAAATCATAGGAGATGTTTGCATTGAAACATGACAACTAATAGAGTGGATTCATGAAAATATGCAATTTGATATTAGGAACGAGTTTAACATCCATGGTTTGATTGATTGATATTTGATACAAGGAAAGCAATGCTGGAGGACAGTCAACACAGGATGTTAGCAAAAGAGAAGACGTAGCAAAGACCTTTCACTTATCAGCTCTAAGTTTGTGGCGCCCGACAAACCTTGAAGAAGCACAGAGCAAACATCTTCAGCATGGCATCCGGCACATGACTCATTACCACAATCACCAAGGTACTTGTAATCATCACAATCATCTTGGCAACCATAGTCAATCCTGATAAATGAGGTTACCAATGATGGCAGGCTCTCAAGCAACGGAGTCCACTCACGACAGTCAGCTAGTTCGAAGCTAACAAGGCCTGGAGCAGAAAGACAATTCCGTGGTGTATATACATGGAAATAAGGCTTGAATCAATGATTTTCAGATGTCGTAAGGATTTGGGTAAGATACCCCCAAGGTTGATAAAACAGCCGTCTATGTCTAACACCTCTAGTGCCTGACAGCTGAAAAAATCTAGAGGTTTTTCGTCAAACACCACACGATAATGCATTAACCTTGTCAAGTGCTTGGAGACAACACTGTTGTTGTATAGCTTCAAAGGGAAACCATCATAACCCCTGACTGCAACTCGGAGTACCGACACTTGGCATGAGACAGCATACTGGACCCACGATTCAACATCAGCGTGCGCCTCGTCGGGATTGCCTTCCGGATAGGAGAAGATATGACATTCATCAAGAGGTGAGGTTCGGTCACGGTACTGAAGTAGCTTGTTGACAAAATTGTCGAAGGCCTGGACGCTCCCGAACTGAGAAGGATAGAGGCGCAGGGCTGGCACGGACTTCCAGAGGGTGCGCCAGCGGTGGGCGAGCACGCACGTCCTCACGGCGTCCCGCGATGACAGGAACGAAAGCAGCTCGAACACATGTTCCGGGAGGTCCTCCAAGCGGTCCTTGCCGCCAGCCACAGCCACTTCACCGGCGTCGGCCCGCCATTCCGTCGAACGGGTGGCGTGGTTGGCGCAACAGCTGCCGAGGAGAGCAGGCTATGGACACGAATTAAGCTCGCCGAAAAGATGGACAAGAACCCAAGAAATACCTCAGTCGCCGCGCATAGCACGAAGAGAAGGGAGCCCTCCCCTAAGCAGTATCTGTTCTCGGTTGGAAGGGAGACACCAGACCCCACTGATCCGTGGAGCGTATCCTCCATTATTGCCAGCAACGGAGAGGAGCCGATCGGAAGACGATACTACGAACAAAGGAAGGCGATCGAGTACCAGTTTGTTTTTTCTTTTACCTTTTGGAGGCAAGTTTTCTTTTGCGAGAGAAGCCAGATATTTTCTTCTTTTTTTGTTTATAGACAAAAAAGGCAAGCAGTGTATTTTTACATGATTTTTTCCACTGTACGTTTTTTTCTACCAGTCTGCCTAAACACCGAGCAGAAAAAAAAAAGCGGCCCGCAAAACAGCACCACGCCGAATGAGCGTCCTTGGCAGCCCATGTAAGAGCCCAATACCACTCAAAAAAAAATATGTAGGAGCCCAACAAGGCAACAAGAACTATGCACAACGAACTTGCTCGCGCAGTCCAGAGAAATCAAACCCGGCCTATTGCTGAGAACCCGGGATAAAACCAAAACTCTTCCATCGACAGCTCCAAAGATGTGCTACAAAATACTACCTTTCGCAGTAAGTATACATGTACTTTTTTTTTTTGCATCGAAAGTATACATGTACTTTCAGATTTTGTTTAGGACTTAATCACATCATGACATCGTATCATATTAAATGATGAAATGATATGCTAGTATGGGAAGTACATGAATGAACCCATGGACATATGAACTCATTTGGTAAAATTCTTCTGATGTGCCAAAAAATTCTAAAAACAAGTCACGCATATGTCTTTACATTCTGTGGTCACGCAGAAAGTTTCGCCGAAAAACAACTTCTTCTTTGACCTGTGCAAAATAGATAAGAAAATGTGTCGTGTAACGTTATTTAGAAACACTGGAATTTTTCCTTTTTGAAGACGAAATAAAAGAGATTTTTTCACAAAATATTGTGCCGCGCACACATATCGCGAGGATGTTTTTTTCTTCGATAAAGGGTGCTTTTATTAACTCAAAATGTAACATCAAGCCGATACAAATTATAAGGAGCGACACCCGGCCTCTGTATAACTAACATGCACACAACCATCACACGAATAGTCTGACAAAAATATAAGAAAGACAAAGTGGCAACAGTAAAGCCACATGCGACCGAAACTATGCCTATGTCGGAGAAGAAGGTGGTCCAATTCGGAGATTATGCGGCCACAGTGCCACCCATATTGGGTAAAAACCTCCCTGGCAACCTGCTGCAACCACATACACACCGCCTTGAACAACGTCTGGTACTCCGTTCGGTGCATATACTATATCACTAAACCTCCTAGGATTGGAGGCCTCACAATCAATTGAGGTCTCCAATTAAGATTTGGTCATCCAATTTTGACCGGGTCAACAATCTCTTTAGTTTATTTTTTTATACAATACACTATGCCTCCTAATATACTATATCACTAAACCTCCTAGGATTGGAGGCCTCACAATCAATTGAGGTCTCCAATTGAGATTTGGTCATCCAATTTTGACCGGGTCAACAATCTTTTGCGTTTATTTTTTTATACAATACACTATGCCTCCTAATATACTATATCGCTAAACCTCCTAGGATTGGAGGACTCACAATCAATTGAGGTCTCCAATTGAGATTTGGCCATCCAATTTTGACCGGGTCATCAATCTCTTCTGTTTATTTTTTTATACAATACACTATGCCTCCTAATTTTTAAATCTTCACAATTAATTGAGTCTTCAATTTAGAATTGGGTCACCCGATATTGACCGGACAACAATTTCTCAAGGGGCTCTCCCATTAATTTATTTTAAGTCTCTATGTTTTCTAATTTTAAAGCTCTTTCATTCAATTGAGGTATTCAATTTTGGATTTCGTTTACAATTTTGATCGGGCCAACGATTTTTCAAATCAATCAGCAGCAATCGGCCTATAAAAATATATTAACCCCTCGCAGACTCCTATCACCACGAAAAAAGCGCTACCATGTGATATTATAGCCGAATAAAGTACACACAACCAACGATGAAAAAATATCCCCACATAAGTATGAGTTGATTAGCAGATAACACAGAATCACATCGCGAAAGGCCCACCAAATAACCACATTATAAATAAACATAAAACACACTCCACTGTCTCCCCCACGGGCCAAACTAAATACTGCATCAATCAAAATATTAGGATTATTAGTTTTTTGTAAAGTCAAATTTCTATAATTTTGACCAAGTTCAGAGCCAAAAATATTGACTTCCACAATATTAAACAAAAAAAATATGAAAATTCATTTCCTGATGAATCTAATAACACCGATTTGATATTATGAATTTTGATATATTTCTCAACAAATTTGATAGGACTTAAAGAGGTTTGACTTTTCAAAAAAGTAATACATCATATATTTTGAAATAGAGTGAGTAAAGAAATGTGAGAATCTCAACAAATTCAACGGCGCAGCAAAGCGCGCCCAACCCTTCTAGTAATAGACCATGCACGAAGCCAATGCGTATATCGGTAAATAACCTGCATAGGAGATTTTACCATTAAAAACACAATCATTTCTACATAGCCAAAGCAGCCATAGTAAGGCGGACGCTCCCACCCGTATTAGCGTGCTAAACGTATTTGGTATTCCATCAAACCAGTGACCATATATATTGACAACACTTGTTGATGGATACAAATTTAACGCTATTTGGATCATTGACCATGTAAAACGCGTAAACTTGTATTGAAAGAAGAGGTGTTTAATGTATGCGTGAAGTTTTGTTTGATAAATTTGTCGTGAGGATATATGCGTGAAGTATTGTTTTGATTTTTTTTACGTTTTAAAACTGTTTTAAAATGCATTTAAAAAAAACGGATTCATATGTGCATGGGGTCAGGACGTCAAACATTATGCCGCACACACACGTTGCGAAGATGTATGCGTGAAATTTATTCGAATTTTTAACATTTTAAAATATTTTTTTTGAAAGCAGATATATATGCGCATGGATTCGGTCGTCCGCACTCGGGTGTCCTTTACTACTTCCACTACCACATCGGTTAAGTCCACCCGTCAGGACCAGCTGCATCCATGACAAAAACCAAGGAACAGGAGATCAAGCCAACCCAACACAGCGACTACTATGGAAGACCGTATCAACTAAGGTGTTGTAGTGTATTGGGATATTAACCGTTTCAAGATACCTCCACCTGCAAATGGGACACCGCATTTGTTGCAGGATAGAGTGGACCAGTCCACGGATCGTCAATGCGGGAATCAGCCATCAAAAACATCCGGATACATTTTAATCCGGGATCCATACAAGCCGGACGAGTTACATGTGAACCAGATAATTTCGTACAAGCCGGACAAAAATATTTACATTTTGAACATATTTTAACTAAACTATACTAGGCTAGGTAAAAGTAGTCTAATGTCGCTTGGGACGGATCTCTACGCCCATGACATGTCTTCCCTTTTTGTTTTTTTTAAGACACCTCAAGAGAGCAGGGTTCTTATATTTCATTAAGAAGAAGAGAATTGCTCGATTAATTAAGGATAATCGGACGAAAACTCGATACAAACACAAACGTGTCTTCCTTATGTCCGGCAGCCCACTCAGCGAACTATCATCAGCCCGAGAGGGATATGTTTCAGCGGGAGGGGATTAGTAGCCTCCGCCTCCACGAAACATGGATCAGGGTTGGTTTTTTCGCTCGGGAAGATGGTCGCCATGGCTTACGCCCCTGAAAGCACATTTGCTTTCTTGGTGATTTTGGTAATTTATGACAACATACATAGTGTTGGACTAATGTTTCCATTAAGTATATTTCAGTAAAAGCTCAACTTAGGCAAGTGTATGGATGGAGATGTGGACCCCTAAAGATACTAAGAAACAACGTTGGCAAAGCTTCAAGACTCTATTTTGCTTTAGTGATTCAAGACCACATTGAGTCCATAGGAATATCAATACTATTAAAAGAGGGTGAGGTTTTGATCATGAGTCATTTGTTCAAGTGCTTAAAGATATTGCTCCAAAACCCTCAGCCACGCTCTCATTTTCATCAATATCCAAACCCTAAGTCCAATTCGGTCCCATTGATACTCATTCATCCGGACTCATCGAGTTACACTTGACAGAGCCACTGCCTAACCCCAGCACATCGGTCTCATCAAGATGACCCTTCGGTTCCACCAAAGAGCACCTGTCAACCTTCTGTTACCCATTGATTACATCTTGGAATTTCCAAGTTGTTTCAATCGGTCTCACCGAAGTGTGAAAAGTGCTTAGGTCATCATCCGTCGGTCTCACCGAGTTGTTTCATCCGGTCTCATCAAAAAACCTAAAGTTCAGAACTTTTATACTGATCGTTCTCATAGAGTAGTTTTACCCGGTCCCACATAGTAGTGCATAAAGTTGTGTAATGGCTAGATTTTTTATGTCGCCTATATATACCCCCACTCACACCACCAGCCTCAAAGAGAGCAACCAAGATGAAGCTACCACTTCCCATATCCATTTTCTGAGAGAGAACCACCTACACTTGTGTTGAAATCAAAGGGATTCCACTACACCCTTTGATCCTTGATTTCTAGCCTCCCCAATCCTTCCTCCTACCACGTAGCCAAAATCTGTGAGAGAAGTATTGAGTGTTGAGGGGACAATCTTTTAAAGCACAAGAGCAAGGAGTTCATCATCAACAACATCTATTACTTTTTGGAGAGTGGTGTCTCCTAGATTGGTTATATGTAACTTGGGAGTCTCAAAATCTTGTGGAGTTGAAACAAGGAGTTTGTAAGGGCAAAGAGATCGCCTACTTCATGAAGATCTACCACGAGTGAGGCTAGTACTTCGTGGACGTAAGCCATGATGGCATAGACAAGGTTGCTTCTTAGTAGACCCTTTGTGGATGGAGTCCTTCCTGGACTCGCGCAGCCGTTACCCTCTGTGGGTTGAAGTCTCCATTAACGTGGACGTACGATAACATCACCTATCAAAACCACGCGCAAAAATCACTGTGTCTTCATTACGTTAGATCATCTCCAAACTCTACCCTCCTTACTTTCTTGCACTTGCATGTTGTTTATTATCCGCTGCCCATACTCTAGATATGCATGTTTAGCTAGATTGTATTGCTAGTCACTTAACTTGTGCTAAAATCTACCTAAGTTTCAAGAAAACTAAAAATTGCACCTTTTGCCTTGTTAGTGTCTATACACCCCCCCCCCCCCCACACACACACACTCTATACCATTCCTTTCGATCCCACACCCCCGCTCACCGGGTAAGTCACTGGTTGTGTGACCCAGCGACATGGTGGCGGTGTCCTTCGTGAGACCTAAGCATTGGCAGGCTCCCATGAGCTACTTTTCCTTGCTATCCGCGGTGGCCACAAACGCTTCAATCTCCGAAGACATGTCTTCTTTCCCCAACTTCCTGACGCATTGCCGCCATTGCTCATGGTGGAGTTGCCGGAAGGTGGCATTGGCCAACCTGAACGGGCGAGGAGGGTTTGGCGATGGCAGTGGCGCCAGATTCGGAGGGTTTGTCGGCAGGCCAACTTGTATCGAGTTGGCTCGCCATGCAACTCGGGCCGCTACAATGCCAGAGAACTCCTTCTTTTGTTCACTGGAGGTCATCGCAGGTGTTGTACAAGGAGCGGTTGGAGAGTGGAGGTGAGGTGTAGCGTGGCACCTGTCCACGTTTATATAGCTGGCAGATGGTAGATGCGAGCAGCCAGCCAAAAAATTGTTCAATGTCTGCTAGCCAGAAAAGCCTGGTGCTCAAGGCAGCGGAGTAGGTTCCTCGGCTCACGTGATGAAGTCAAATCCAGCGGATCTCGGGTAGGGGGTCCCGAGCTGGTAGATTACCCAAGTTCGGGCTCTCTCGAATAGGTAATTGATGATCCACAAGTATAGGGGGTCAATCATAGTCCTTTCGATAAGTAAGAGTGTCAAACCCAACGAGGAGCAGAAGGAAATGACAAGCAGTTTTCAGCAAGGTAATTTCTGCAAGCACTGAAATTGTAGGTAACTGGTAGTTTGATAGCAAGATAATTGGTAACGAGCAAGTAAAGGTAATGGTAAATAAAGTGCAGCAAGATAGCCCAATCCTTTTGTGGCAAAGGACAGGCCAAAACGGTCTCTTATAATAAGCAAGCGTTCTTGAGGGTACATGGTAATTTCATCTAGTCACTTTCATCATGTTGGTTTGATTTGCGTTCGCTACTTTGATAATTTGATATGTGGGTGGACCGGTGCTTGGGTGCTATTCTTACTTGAATAAACCTCCCACTTATGATTAACCCCCTCGCAAGCATCCGCAACTACGAGAAAAGTATTAAGATAAAATCTAACCATAGCATTAAACATTTGGATCCAAATCAGCCCCTTACGAAATAATGCATAAACTAGGGTTTAAGCTTCTGTCACTCTAGCAACCCATCATCTAATAACTACTACACAATGCATTCCCTTAGTCCCAAAGATGGTGAAGTTCCATGTAGTCGATGTTCACATGACACCACAAAGGGAATCACAACATTCATATCATCAAAATATCGAACACATATCAACTTCACATGATTACTTGCAACTTGACTTCTCCCGTGACCTCAAGAACAAAGGTAACTACTCACAAATGATATCCATGCTCAAGATCAGAGGGGTATTAAATAGCATAATGGATCTGAACATATAATCTTCCACCAAATAAACCATATAGTAATCAACTACGAGATGTAATCAACACTACTAGTCACCCACAGGTACCAATCTAAGGTTCCGGTACAAAGATTGAACGCAAGAAATGAACTAGGGTTTGAGAGGAGATGGTGTTGTTGAAGATGTTGATGAAGATTGGCCTTCCAAAGATAAGAGGGTTGTTGGTGATGACGATGGCTTCGATTTCCCCCTCCGGGAGGGAAGTTCCCCCCGGTGGAATCGCTCCGCCGGAGGGCAAAAGTGCTCCTGCCCAACTTCCGCCTCGAGACGGCGATGTTCCGTCCCGAAAGTCCCCCCTTGATTTTTTTCTACGTCAAAAGACCTTAAGTACCAGAAGATGGGCACCGGAGGTGGGCTGGGCTGGCCACAACCCACCAGGGCGCGCCTGGGGGGCCTGGCACGCCCGGGTGTCTTGTGGTCACCAGGTGGCCCCACTCCGGTAGTTATCTGCTCCAGTATTTTTTATATATTCCAAAATAATTCTCCCTGAAGTTTCAGCTTATTTGGAGATGTGCAGAATAGGTGTCTCTAACATGCTTTATCAGGTCCAGAATTCCAGCTGCCGACATTCTCCCTCTTTGTGTAAACCTTGCATTTTATGAGAGAAAAGGCATTAGAATTACTCCATAAAGCATTATTATGCATAAAAACATTATAAATAATAGTAGGAAATTGACATGGCTTGAGACTGCGTTGGTATTTCCCCAAAGAGGAAGGGATGATGCAGTGATAACCCACAAGTATAGGGAATCGCAACAGTTTTCGAGGGTAGAGTATTCAACCCAAATTTATAGATTCGACACAAGGGGAGCCAAAGAATACTTGAGAGTATTAGCAGTTGAGTTGTCAATTCAACCACACCTAGAGATAAATATCTGCAGCAAAGTGTTCAGTAGCACAGTAATATGATAGATTTGATAGTAGTAGCAATAGTAACAGTAGCGGTAACAGTAGTAGCAATAGTTTTGTAGCAGTTGGAACAACAACAACAGTAGTAGTAACTTAGCAAGAACAATAAGTGGAAAGGTCGTAGGCACTGGATCGGTAACTCGTTGGATGATATTCATCATGTAACAGTCATAACCTAGGGCGATACAGAACTAGCTCCAGTTCATTAATGTAATGTAGGCATGTATTCCGTAAATAGTCATACGTGCTTATGGAAAAGAACTTGCATGACATCTTTTGTCCTACCCTCCCATGGCAGCGGGGTCCATAAGGAAACTAAGGGATATTAAGGCCTCCTTTTAAAAGAGAACCGGAACAAAGCATTAACACATAGTGAATACATGAACTCCTCAAACTACGGTCATCACCGCGAAGTATCCCAAATATTGTCACTATGGGGTTGACGGATCATAACACATAATAGGTGCATATGACTAGGCAAGATCGGATCAAGAACATAGATATAGAGATGATAACATAAACGGTTCAGATCTGAAATCATGGCACTCGGGCCCTAGTGACAAGCATTAGGCATAGCAAAGTCATAGCAACATCAATCTCGGAACATAATGGATACTAGGGATCCAGCCCTAACAAAACTAACTCGATTACATGATGAATCTCATCCAACTCCTCACCGACCAGCAAGCCTACGAAGGAATTACTCACTCCCGGTGGGGAGCATCATGGAATTGGTGATGGAGAAAGGTTGGTGATGACGAAGACCGAAGATTCCCCTCTCCGGAGCCCCAAACGGGCTCCAGATCTGGCCTCCCGATGAAGAACAGGAGGTGGCGGCGGCTCCGTCTCATGAAACGCGATAATTCTTTCTCCCGGATTTTCTCTCCAAATTTAGGAATTTATAGTGGCGGAGATAGGGCAAGTGGGCCCTGAGGTGAGCACAACCCACCAAGGCGTGCCGGGAGGGGGCTGGCGCGCCCTGGTGTCTTGTCCCCAGCCTGGGCCCCCTCTCCGGTGGTTTCTGGCTCCGGTATTTTTTATATTTTCCAAAATAAATCTCCAAAAAGTTTCGTTCCATTCCGAGAACTTTTATTTTTGCACAAAAACAACACCATGGTAGTTCTGCTGAAAACAACGTCAGTCCGGGTTAGTTCCATTCAAATCATGCAAATTAGAGTCCAAAACAAGGGCAAAAGAGTGAGGAAAAGTAGATACGTTGGAGACGTATCATGCAGCACAGCGGCGGTAAGTATTTCCCTCAGTTATGAAACCAAGGTATCGAACCAGTAGGAGGATCACCACCACTACGTAAATAGCACCAACACACAAAGAACAAATATTTGCAACCTGACGCGAAAGAGAGGTTGTCAATCTCTCTACGGTAAAAAGATAGATTAGGATATGATAGATTGGAGAGATAGATCTCTCAAGAACACAAAATAAAAAGGGCAAATAAAAAGTGCAACAAGGTATTTTTGGGTTTTTGGAATAATAGATCTGAAAACAGAAGCGGCAAAAATATAGATCGAAAAGCAATATGTTGGAAAAGTAGACCCGGGGGCCGTTGGTTTCACTAGTGGCTTCTCTCATGAGTATAGCACACGGTGGGTGAACAAATTACTGTTGGGCAATTGATAGAAGATAAAATAATCATGACGATATCCAAGGCGATCATCATTATATAGGCATCATGTCCAAGATTAGTAGACCGAAACGATTCTGCATCTACTACTATTACTCCACACATCGACCGCTATCCAGCATGCATCTAGTGTATTAAGTTCATGGAAAAATGGAGTAATACAATAAGAATGGTGACATGATGTAGACAAGATCTATTCATGTAGGAATAGACTCCATCTTGTTATCCTTAATAGCAACGATACATGCGTGCCTTGCTGCCCCTTCTGTCACCAGGAGAGGACACCGCAAGATCGAACCCATCACAAAGCACCACTTCCCATGGCAAGAAAAATCGATCTAGTTGGCCTAACTAAACCAAAGATTCAAAGAAGAAATATGAGGCTATAAGTCATGCATATAAGAGATCAAAGAAGACTCAAATAATATTCATGGATATAAACTGATCATGAACTCAAAATTCATCGGATCCCAACAAACACACGACAAAAGTTCACATCAAATAGATCTCCAAGAGACCATTGTATTGAGAATCAAAAGAGAGAGAGAGAGTAAGCCATCTAGCTACTACCTACGGACCTGTAGGTCTATGGTGGACTACTCACGCATCATCGGAGAGGCACCAATGAGGATGATGAACCCCTCCGTGATGGTGTTAGATTGGATCTTGAGGTTCTGGAACTTGCGGCGGCTGGATGTGTTTTTCGTCGACTCCCCTAGGGTTTCTGGAATATTTGGGAATTTATAGGCATCAGAGGCATTGGAGAGGGGTCCCGAGGAGGGCACAACCCATCAGGGCGCGCCCTAGTGGGTTGTGGTCTCCTCGACCCTCCTCTCTGGCACTTCTTTGGCCCATTGGATGTCTTCTGGCCCAAAAAATATATCCAAAAAGTTTCGTCGCGATTGGACTCCGTTTGGTACTGATATTCTGCGAAGTAAAAAACAAGCAAAAACATCAACTTGCACTTTGGCACTATGTCAATAGGTTAGTCCCAAAAAATGATATATAGTTGCTATAAAATGATTGTAAAACATCCAAGAATGATAATATAACAACATGGAACAAGCAAAATTTATAGATAAGTTGGACACGTATCAGCATCCCCAAGCTTAATTCCTACTCGTCCTCGAATAGGTAAATGATAAAAACAGAATTTTTGATGTGGAATGCTGCCTAACATGTTCATCACATATTCTTTTCTTTTGTAGCATGGACATTTGGACTTTTAGATGGTTCAAAGCAACAATTTAGTTTTAACATAATGACTTCAATACTCAAGCATGCCAACAAGCAACCATGTCTTTCAAAATATCAACACTAAAGAAAGTTATCCCTAGCCCATCATGTTCAATCATTGATCCATTCATGAAACACACTCAAATATTAACTACACCCAATGCTCAAGTACGATCATAGTGCCCCCTAGTTGGTGTTTTATAAGAGAAGATGGAGACTCAAAGTAAAAATAAAAATTGCATAAAGTAAATAGATAGGCCCTTCGCAGAGGGAAGTAGGAATTTGTGGAGGTGCCAGATCTCAAAGTTTAAAGTGTGAGAGAAAAATATATTGAGTGACATGCCTTTCCTGTCAACGAAAACGACAAAGTAGTTCACAATACTTTCCATGCTAGATATATCATAGGCGGTTCCCAAACAGAAAATAAAGTTTATTCCTTTTTCCACCATTCTTTCACAATCCATGGCTGGCCGTATCCACGGTTGCCTTCCATACCAGCACTTTCCAAGGAATTTATTATTGGACAACATAAAGTAATTTTTTTCTTTTTTCATTTCGGGACTGGGCATCCTTATTACCGCCGCACTCTCGTGCAATGACAAGTGAATAAACACTCATCTTGAGAATAACACATCTAGCATGGAAAAATATTGGACACCTGCTACCGTTTCATGAGCGGTACGATCACACAAAAAAGAAAATTTATGTTGAAAATTAGAGATGGGACATACAAATTTGCTTAGAACGACATGGAAATACCGCATATAGGTAGGTATGGTGAGCTCATAAGGCAAGACTAGTTTAAGGATTTTGGATGCACAAGTTGTATTTCTACTTAGAACAAGTGGAGGCTAGCAAATAGATTGAGAAGCAACCAACCAAGAAACGAAAATTCACATAAGCGAGCATTGAGCATAACTAACACCGAATAATGCACCATAAGTAGGATGTAATTTCATTGCATAACTATTGACTTTTGTGCATGCATAGGGAATCACAAACCTTAACACCAATATTCTTACTGAAGCATAATTACTCACTAACATGACTCACATATTACTATCATCATGTCTCAAAACTATTACAAGGGATCAAGTTTAATTTGTCCAATGATCTTCATGAAAGTTTTTATTATATCCTCCTTGGATATCTATCACTTTTGGACTAGTTTCATATATTGCCATTGCTTTTGGCAAGCTCAAACAAATTTAAGTGAAGCACATGAGCATAGAGATTTCATCTCTCAAAATAGTATAAGTGAAGCATGAGAGGATTTCTTCAAAATTACTAACTCTCAAATTAATCTAAGTGAAGCATGAGAGCATTTCTACAAAAGTTTCCAAAGCACACCATGCTCAAAAAGATATAAGTGAAGCACTAGAGCAATTCCATAGCTCAAAAAGTTTAAGTGAAGCATATAGAGAAATTCTAAAAAATCATAGCATAATTTTGGCTCTCTCAAATAGGTGTGTCCAGAAAGGATACAAATGACAAACTAAAAAGCAAAGCAAGCAAAGACTCAAATGATACAAGACGCTCCAAGCAAAACTCATGATATGTGACGAATAAAAATATAGCTCCAAGTAAAATACCGATGGTCGTTAGAAGAAAGAGGGGGTGCCACTCGTGGCATCCCCAAGCTTAGTTGCTTGTTTCTCTTTGGATATATCTTGGGGTGCCGTAGCATCCCCAAGCTTAGGCCCTTTTCACTCCTTATTCCTTCATCCATCGTGATCTCACCCAAAACTTGAAAACTTCAATCACACAAAACTCAACAAAATCTTTGTGAGATCCGTTAGTATAATAAAGCAAATCACTACTTTAAGTACTGTTGCAAACCCATTCATATTTTATAATTGCATTATACCTATTGTATTTTAACTTTACCATGGCTCATACCCTTCAATACAACCCATAGATTCATCAAAACAAGCACACAATTCAACGAAAACAGAATATGTCTTAAACAGAACAGTCTGTAGTAATATGTACTCTAACCATACTTATGTAACTCTAAAAATCCTGAAAAATTAGGAAAACGTAAAGCATTTGTATAGCAATACTGTGTTAAAATTTCATCTCAATATCACGCTCCAGTAAAACAATTAAAATTCGGACACTGGAGGCAAAGTTTCTGTTTCAGATTCAGCATTGTTTCTACTCATCTTATGAATCATCCTAAAGGCTTTACTTGGCACAAACACTAAATAAAACATAAAAACACAATCATAACAGAGGCATAATTGTGTCAACAGTCAAAAACAGAAAGGAAAAGACGAAAATAAATTTATTCATCGGGTTGCCTCCCAACAAAGGCTATCGTTTTACGCCCCTAGCTAGGCGTACACTACAAGGATACCCCCTATAAAGCAACATATATTCTACAACGTTTTGATTATAGGTTGCAAAATTCACGGTAGATACGCATATATAAGCATTGTAGCAAATGCGTTGCAGGCTAGAGCTTGCACCCGGCCACAACTCGAACTAAAGCCCAACACACTAACCGGCCTCTTCCTATTCCTCTAGCCCGGCCCAAGTTGGCTATCACAATTAACCTAGATCGTTCCTGTCCGCAGCCTCCTCCTATTCCTCTCGAGCCTATAGGCTCCCACGCCGGCCGCCGCTCCTCAACCTACCTGCATATCGGAGCACAACCCTCACCACTAGCCGGAGGTCCTCCATCCTGGCACGCCGCCCCTCACTACTCTGCGACCCTCCACCCAGGCGCGCCGTCCCTCATCACCACTCCCCTGCGACCCTCCATCCCGGCTCGCCGTCCTTCGTCACCACTCCCCTGAGACCCTGCATCCCGGCGCGCCGCCCCTCGTCGACGCTCCCATGCGACCGATTGCGTCTACTACCTCCGCACGGGGGCCTGCGACTACGGGAGAGCTGCAGCTACAACCATCCTCGCGATCGCGCCGCCGCGGTGAGTCGGGGCGCTTCTCTTCTCCCATTTTTTCCCCATCATCTCTAGTTATGGCTTAGGAGCTTGTCACCAGCCCATGGAAATAAAACTTGATTGTGCAGTCGTTGATTATGTGATTGACTGATTGTATAATAAGGCTTGTTGTCGTAGTATGGTGGTTGATGTTGCTGATTCAAATTTCCACTTTCTTCTTACGGTGCCACTTACTTATGTTGTAGGCCTGATCCGCCATATGGTCATATTTCTTTCCGAGACTTCAGAGCAGGTTACAGTATCAAATTTCTCTACTAAGTAATAATTACCTCCACTCGATGCAGAGAAATGCAATCGCACGCAAGCACTGAATATGTTGCAATGTACATGACCCCAAAACTTTCTCCCTCTATTTTATTTGAGGCACAGTTCAGTAATTTTTTTTTACATATTTTCATCCGCTTAAAAGACAATTTACCTCTCTTTGTTCTCTGCTACTACAAACTGACCAGCAGCTTGACAACTTTACACAGCTCGGTCGACTAGGCCGCTACGATGCTGGGGGAGAAGGACATCGGTGCAGTGCATGGCAAGGCTGAGTACATGTTGGATCTGAGGGCTTATGATCCACAGTTCTCCGCATGATCATCCATCAGCATCTGGTGACATTAGCACCCAGAGCTGCATAAGGCTTTCTCCCCACTACAGGAGTTCAAGAGCGTAAGGAAGGTAATCTGGTGATCTATCACTGTTGCTTGTCACGAAACTCTGAAAATATTATTGAGTACATGTACCACAAGCTATGCTTGCCATTTAAAAAGATGTTTACGTGAGCTGCATGTCATATCAAAAAAAATTACGCAAGCATATCTTGTGTTTTACTTATGATGTATGAACAGAAAATGTTTACTGTGTAATCCCTAAATACAGTAGAAGAGGAACAAAAATCTTATAAAACTATGCTGAGACGAGTAGTACTTATTTAGTCAAGTGACATGTTAGATGAAATTCTACACACTAAGACGAGTAGTACTTATTTAGTCAAGTGACATGTTAGATAAAATTCTACACCTATTACAACTTATCTGACTTCTGTATTTTTTAAAGATAGCTGAACTAGACTGTGTTCCAGGAATACAAAACCGTGGATGTTTTCCATTTATTCACTTGGCTTTTGGAGTTTGATTGATGTCCCCTTCTCCTATTACTCCCTCCGTCCTAAAATAAGTGTCGATGATCTAGTACAAAATTTGTACTAGTTTAGTACAAAATCTGCGACACTTATTTTGGGACGGAGGGAGTATTAAAAAACATATACCTACACGGTTCTCTCTGCTGGTTTGCCAAATTCTAGACACTTCATTTGTGGTCCATGCTTCGTTTTATACTATGCTTGCCTACATCCGTAGTATCACTCCTTTATTGTCTTGATGTGCTTTTCCTTTACAAGGAAGAATACCATGGGGAAAATAGAAGTAAATTTGTAGCATATGGCAACTTTATAAATACTTCCATGTTTCTGATTCATCATGAGGTTATGTACTGATACATTGCAAAAGAAAAAGGAAAATACATAGTATAAAACCAAAGAATTTCCATTCCAAAATGTCAATTGTTTCTAAATCATTTCAGTTATTGGCATGGTGCATCTGATCACATTCAATATTATTTTTTGGATGCCTGCAACTTCCAACTAATTATATCTCCATATCTATATCTGTTTTGTATTTGTAGTCTACAAACAAGGCATCAAGGCATCCTAATTATTTGTTCGAACATACTAAAGTCTTGTTTTCTCTGCTGCATCTTCTCATTTCTTAGTAGTGTCACTGCCTTTGATTTATCTACTCACATGTGCTATTTAGAGTTTGATCTGGATATGTACTAGATATTTTATTAGAAGTTGGTAATAAAGATGAAGTAATGGTTGATCCACCCTGCTGTTCTCGCTGCACTTCATGCAAAATCATTGGGTCGGTACTGGGAGTACCTCATTTATGATGGATCTTATGTCTCAAAGCTTCTTTTTAATGTCTAATATGTTATATTTGTACTAATTCAGTAAATTTAATTTATCTTTTGGCTCAATATGTCCCAGGTATTGATATAGTAATATTTTGTTACTTGATTAATGGTCAAACATACTGCTTCAGTATCTTCCAGTAAGTACCTTAGAATTATGCAGTTGATCATATAATATTGCTACTCGAATAAAAATGCCTATATTTGTGTTCTACACTGAAGCATCATATGAAGTTTAATTATTTTAAGCGTTCATCACCAAAACTACTTTGTTGGTAATGAAAGGCTTCATAGAATTTCATAGATGTTGCACATCATGAGATTAACGAGTAGAAGAATGTATTCATAACCATATGACATGTGTGATGTTGGGTTGTAGCCGTTGCATGTTGAAAGGCTTCTTATATTTTTTTCCTTGCTTCCTTCCATTCTCTTGTGTGTGTGCATTGACTAGACATCTGTTTTACAATGTGGCATGGTTTGAGCATTTTACATTCTTTACACGGATCCATTATGACCTGCCCCATTTATATTGGTATGTCCTTTAAATAGCAGGCATGTACATGTGTCATGGCCACAATATAACTCACTCTTAGTTGGCTTATAATCTCTTATCCCTTGAAAGACTTCGAAGATGGCATCTCAGGGACAACATAAGATACCATATAGTAGAGGAATAGATGCAAACACGACAGGTCTTGGCCTCTCAACCTCTTTTGTTATATGTCACACTTCTATTAATTATTTTCCTCGACATGATTCTGCCAATGGTAACTTTGATTTTCTCTAACAGGCAGGGCCAAAAGCATTTTTTAATTAGACTAAAAAATCATAACAGAGACGTAGCTCTTGCTATAGTTGTAAGTTGTGATCCTAAATTTGAACTTGAGGGTGCTGAGAATACTAATGAATTATGGGTAGTGCAAGTCGATATGGCACTTGTGAAAACTGAAGATTTGGTACGGACTCGCAAAAACTGTAATACTATTAGTAACGCAGATTTTTTTTCCATGGTAACCTTTGTAAGTGACTAATATCTTGCCTCTATCACTACTTGAATCATGTTAATGCATTGTGTGTTAACAGTTCATTTGTTCTTTTCTTTGTAGATTCAAAAGATATATGGATGATTATATGAATGTGTGTGGCAACGGGCAAGTATACTACAATGACGATGATGATGTTCCTGTTCATGATGATGAAGACATATGCTTTTAGTTTTAGTTAAGTTTGTAGGGTTGATGTTCCTGTTGGACGATGTTGCTTGATTATGTTTTAGTTAAGTTGTAGGGATGTTGACGGATGCTTCCAATTTAAGTTTCACCGTCAAGAAACCATTTAGATTATACACCCCATTTGGATGGGTTTCCTCTTGTAATATTCACTATTGTAAAGAAGCAGTTTTATCTAATATATGATTTCTTCCTCCCGTGAGTATATTCTTTTGTTTTTATTCACTTGAAATACATAATTATCACCATTATGTGAAGCATTAATTTAAATTGCTGACAATATGTATAAAAATAATATTATTCACATTATATATGAACCAACGCTTGAAGCGTTGCAATTTCTTCGTTGCCAAGCAATGGGATTTTGATTCCTGTACGTTAAGCACCAACATATATAAGTGTTGGACAACTCTGTTTAATGTGTTGCGTTGTTGCAACGGTTCCTTTTACCAACGACAATATAAGCATTGCATTATGCGCTAGCAACGCCGGATAAGGCAACGCATCCCAAACCGTTGGTAAAGACACTAACAACGCATATATGGACTTTTAGATACGGAAAAATGCGTTGCTATAGGGGGGTTGTTGTTGTAGTGGTAACACATAGATTCAAGTATTGTCGTCTTTGGTTTTCGTAGAGGTACTTTTATCAAGAGGTTTCACGAATAGAACTTGAAACACATCATCCATAGAAACCCTAGCACTATCAAGTTGTCCATCTACGTACCCTCTTTGATTCCCGGCCACAATCAAAGAATATTGTTGATTAACATCATTGAAAACTTGTTGGATCATATCTAAAACGGGTACTTCCTTTTTAAGATTCACATCAAAAATTTGATTATTTCCAAGCAAATGTCTCAACAAATAATCACTATTGTAAAGGATCTCTCCTATTACCGGTTTTTCACGGCTCGTACCAAAGAAATCAAAAATCACCCTAGCTTCCCGTACTATGTGGTCAAATTCATTCATGAGAACAAGGGTGGCTAACTTCTTAGCTTTGGGATCCTTTATGATGTGTAGCTCGTAAAGCAATCTTTGCAAGGTAGGATTAGTACAAATAAACCTATTTTCAAGTTTCAGAACTAGCGCTGAAATAGCTTTCTGACGTGGCTTGAGACTGCGTTGGTATTTCCCCAAAGAGAAAGGGATGATGCAGCACAGCGACGGTAAGTATTTCCCTTAGTTATGAAACCAAGGTTATCAAACCAGTAGGAGGATCACCACCACCCAATAAGCAGCACCTGCACACAAACAACAAATACTTGCAACCCGACGCGAAAGAGAGGTTGTCAATCTCTCTACGGTAAAAAGATAGATTAGGTAGTGATAGATAGGAGAGATAGATCTCTCAAGAACACAAAATAGAAAAGGCAAATAAAAAGTGCAGCAATATATTTTTGGGTTTTTGGTTTTATAGATCTGAAAACAAAGATGCAAAAAGATAGATCGGAAAGCAATATGTTGGAAAAGTAGACCCGGGGGCCGTAGGATTCACTAGTGGCTTCTCTCATGAGTATAGCGCACGGTGGGTGAACAAATTACTGTTGGGCAATTGATAGAAAATCGAATAGTCATGACGATATCCAAGGCGATGATCATTATATAGGCATCATGTCCAAGATAAGTAGACCAACTCCTGCCTGCATCTACCACTATTACTCCACACATCGACCGCAATCCGGCATGCATCTAGTGTATTAAGTTCATGGAAAAATGGAGTAATGCAATAAGAACGATGACATGATGTAGACAAGATCTATTCATGTAGGAATAGACTCCATCTTGTTATCCTTAATGGCAACGATACATGCGTGCCTTGCTGCCCCTTCTGTCACTGGGAAAGGACACTGCAAGATCGAACCCATCACAAAGCACCTCTTCCAATGGCAAGAAAAATCGATCTAGTTGGCCTAACTAAACCAAAGATTCAAATAAGAAATACGAGGCTATAAGTAATCATGCATATAAGAGATCAAAGAAGACTCAAATAATATTCATGGATAGAAACTGGTCATGAACTCAAAACTCATCGGATCCCAACAAACACACCGCAAAATTTTACATCAAATAGATCTCCAAGAGACCATTGTATTGAGAATCATAAGAGAGAGAGGAAGCCATCTAGCTACTACCTACGGACCCGTAGGTCTATGGTGGACTACTCACGCATCATCGGAGAGGCACCTATGAAGAAGATGAACCCCTCCGTGATGGTGTTTAGATTGGATATCGAGGTTCTGGAACTTGCGGTGGCTGAAATTGTGTTTCGTCGACTCCCCAAGGGTTTTCTGAATATTTGAGAATTTATAGGCATCAGAGGCGGTGCAGAGGGGCCCCGTAGAGGGCACAACCCATCAGGGCGCGCCGGGGGCCCCCTGGCACGCCCTGGTGGGTTGTGCTCTCCATAGCCCACCTTCCTGGCTCTTTTTTGGCCCGCTGGGTGTCTTATGGTCCAGAAAAAATCTCCAAAAAGTTTCGTCGCGATTGGACTCGGTTTGGTACTGATATTCTGTGAAGTAAAAAAAGAAGCAAAAACAGCAACTGGCACTTTGGCACTATGTCAATAGGTTAGTCCCAAAAAATGATATAAAGTTGTTATAAAATGATTGTAAAACATCCAAGAATGATAATATAATAGCATGGAACACGCAAAAATTATAGATACGTTGGAGACGTATCAGCATCCCCAAGCTTAATTCCTACTCGTCCTCGAGTAGTTAAATGATAAAAACAGAATTTTTGATGTGGAATGCTGCCTAACATGTTCATCATATTCTTTTCTTTTGTATAGCATGGACATTTGGACTTGTAAATGATTCAAAGCAATAGTCTAGTTTTAACATAATGACTTCAATACTCAAGCATGCCAACAAGCAACCATGTCTTTGAAAATACCAGCACTAAAGAAAGTCATCCCTAGCCCATTATGCTCAATCATTGATCCATTCATGAAACACACTCAAATATTAGCTATGCCCAATGCTCAAGTACGATCATAGTGCCCCCTAGTTGGTGCTTATAAGAGAAGATGGAGACTCAAAGTAAAAATATAAAAATTGCATAAAGTAAATAGATAGGCCCTTCGCAGAGGGAAGTAGGGATTTGTACAGGTGCCAGAGCTCAAGGTTTTAAATTGAGAGAGAGAAATATTTTGGGTGGCATGCCTTTCCTGTCAACGAAAACGACAAAGTAGCTCACAATACTTTCCATGCTAGATATATCATAGGCGGTTCCCAAGCAGAAAATAAAGTTTATTCCTTTTTCCACCAAACTTTCACTTTCCATGGCGGGCCGTATCCACGGTTGCCTTCCATACCAACAATTTCCAAGGAATTTATTATTTGACAACATAAAGTAAATAATTTCTTTTATTTTTCATTTCGGGAATGGGCATCCCTATTACCGCCGCACTCTCGTGCAATGACAAGGGAATAAACACTCATCTTGAGAATAACACATCTAGCATGGAAAAATAATGGGCACTCCCCACCGTTTCATGAGGGTACGAGCACACAAAAGAGAAAATTTATTTTGAAAATTTAGAGATGGCACATACAAATTTTCTTGGAACGGCATGGAAATACCGCATATAGGTAGGTATGGTGGACTCATAAGGCAAAACTTGGTTTAAGGATTTTGGATGCACAAGTAGTATTTCTACTTAGTACAAATGGAGGCTAGCAAATAGATTGAGAAGCAACCAAACCAAGAAACGAAAATTCACATAAGTGAGCATTGAGTATAACTAACACCGAATAATGCACCACAAGTAGGATGTAATTTCATTGCATAACTATTGACTTTCGTACTTGCATAGGGAATCACAAACCTTAACACCAATATTCCTACTCAAGCATAATTACTCACTAACATGACTCACATATTACTATCATCTTGTTTCAAAACTATTACAAGGAATCAAGTTTAATTTTCCCAATGATCTTCATGAAAGTTTTTATTATATCCTCCTTGGATATCTATCACTTTGGGACTAGTTTCATATATTGCCATTGCTTTTTGACAAGCTCAAACAAATTTAAGTGAAGCACATGAGCATAAAGATTTCATCTCTCAAAAAGGTATAAGTGAAGCATGAGAGGATTTCTTCAAAATTTACTAACTCGCAAATTAATCTAAGTGAAGCATCAGCGTATTTCTATGTAAAATTTCAAGCACACCGTGCTCAAAAAGATATAAGTGAAGCACTAGAGCGATTCTATAGCTCAAAAAGTTTAAGTGAAGCATAGAGAGCAATTCTAACAAATCATAGCATAATTTTGGCTCTACCAAATAGGTGTGTACAGCAAGGATACAAAGGAAAAATAAACAAGCAAAGTAAGCAAAGATACAAGACGCTCCAAGCAAAACTCATGGTATGTGACGAATAAAAATATAGCTCCAAGTGAAATACCGATGGTTGTTAGAAGAAAGAGGAGATGCCACTCGGGGGCATCCCCAAGCTTAGTTGCTTGTTACTCTTTGGATATATCTTGGGGGTGCGGTAGCATCCCCAAGCTTAGGCTCTTGTCACTCCTTATTCCTTCATCCACCGTGATCTCACCCAAAACTTGAAAACTTCAATCAGACAAAACTCAACAAAATTTCCGTGAGATCCGTTAGTATAATAAAGCAAATCACTACTTTAGGTGCTGTTGCAAACCCATTCATATTTTATTATTGCATTATACCTACAGTATTTTAACTTTACCATGGCTCATACCCTTCAATATAACCCAGAGATTCATCAAAACAAGCACACAATGCAACGAAAACAGAATCTATCTTAAACAGAACAGTCTGTAGTAATCTGTACTCTAACCATACTTATGTAACTCTAAAAATTCTGAAAAATTAGGACAACGTAAAGAATTTGTATAGCAACAATGCGTTAAAATTTCAGCTCAAGATCACGTTCCAGTAAAAAAATGAAAATTCATATACTGGACGCAAAGTTTCTGTTTCAGATTCAGCATCGCTTCTACTCATCTCATGAATCATCCTAAAGGCTCTACTTGGCACAAACACTAAATAAACCATAAAAACACAATCATAACAGAGGAATAATTGTGTCAACACTCCAAAACAGAAAAGAAAAAGAAAAAAAATATTTATTCATTGGGTTGCCTCCCAACAAGCGCTATCGTTTTACGCCCCTAGCTAGGCATAACGCATAGATTCAAGTATTGTCATCCTTGGTTTTGGATGAGGTGCTTTTGTCAAGAGGTTTTGCAAATAGAACTTGAAACACATCATCTATAGCAACTTTAGCACTATCAAGTTGTCCCTCTACGTACCCCCTTTGATTTCCGGCCACAATCCAAGAATATTGTTGGTTCACGTCATTGAAAACTTGTTGGGTCATATCTAAAACGGGGACTTCCTTTTTAAGATTCTCATAAATTTTTTGATTATTTCCAAGAAAATATATCATCATGTAATCACTATTGTAAAGGATTTCTCCTATTACCGATTTTTCACGGCTCATACCATAAAAATCAAAGATCTCCCTAGCTTCCCGTACTATGTGATCAAATTCATTCATAAGAACAAGGGTAACTAACTTCTTAGCTTTGGGATTCTTTATGACGGGTAGCTCATAAAATAATCTTTGCAAGGTAGGATGGGTACGAATAAATCTATTTTCAAGTTTTAGAACTAGCGCTGAGTTAGCTTCCGCATAAGATTTAGTTCTTTTCAAAATAGGAGTGTCATCGAGAGTCAAATTCCCAACACAATTGAAAAAGTCTTGGATAGTTTCTTTTCCTATAACGTTCCCTTGCCCCAAAACAAAAGTTTTAGAATCCAGATTACCAGAACGTCCAATTTTAGGAGTCCTGTCATCATCCGTTTCTGCCATACCAAAATCACTCATTGTGACAAGCAAACAAGAGATTGGACGAGAAAGAGGCAAACGAAAAAGAGGGCGAATAAAACGGCAAATTGGTGAAATGGGGGAGAGGAAAACGAGAGGCAAATGGCAAATAATGTAATTGCAAGGAGATGAGATTTGTGATTAGGAACCTGGTAGATGATGATGGAGTCTCCTCGGCGCCTGAGATTGGCACATAGAAGAGACGGCTTCCTCCCCGGCAACGGCGCCAGAAATTCCTTTGACGTGGCTTGAGACTGCGTCGGTATTTCCCCAAAGAGGAAAGGATGATGCAGCACAGTGACGGTAAGTATTTCCCTCAGTTATGAAACCAAGGTTATCGAACCAGTAGGAGGATCACCACCACCCGATAAGCAGCACCTGCACACAAACAACAAATACTTGCAACCCGACGCGAAAGAGAGGTTGTCAATCTCTCTACGGTAAAAAGATAGATTAGGTAGTGATAGATAGGAGAGATAGATCTCTCAAGAACACAAAATAGAAAAGGCAAATAAAAAGTGCAGCAAAATATTTTTGGGTTTTTGGTTTTGTAGATCTGAAAACAAAGATGCAAAAAAGATAGATCGGAAAGCAATATGTTGGAAAAGTAGACCCGGGGCCGTAGGATTCACTAGTGGTTTCTCTCATGAGTATTGCGCACGGTGGGTGAACAAATTACTGTTGGGCAATTGATAGAAAATCGAATAGTCATGACGATATCCAAGGCGATGATCATTATAAAGGGATCACGTCCAAGATAAGTAGACCGACTCCTGCCTCCATCTACCACTATTACTCCACACATCGACCGCTATCCAGCATGCATCTAGTGTATTAAGTTCATGGAAAAATGGAGTAATGCAATAAGAATGATGACATGATGTAGACAATATCTATTCATGTAGGAATAGACCCCATCTTGTTATTCTTAATGGCAATGATACATGCGTGCCTTGCTGCCCCTTCTGTCACTGGGAAAGGACACCGCAAGATCGAACCCATCACAAAGCACCTCTTCCCATGGCAAGAAAAATCGATCTAGTTGGCCTAACTAAACCAGAGATTGGAAGAAGAAACACGAGGCTATAAGTAATCATGCATATAAGAGATAAAAGAAGACTCAAATAATATTCATGGATAGAAACTGATCATGAACTCAAAACTCATCGGATCCCACCAAACACACCGCAAAAGTTTACATCAAATAGATCTCCAAGAGACCATTGTATTGAGAATCATAAGAGAGAGAGGAAGCCATCTAGCTACTGCCTACGGACCCGTAGGTCTATGGTGGACTACTCACGCATCATCGGAGAGGCACCTATGAAGAAGATGAACCCCTCCGTGATGGTGTTTAGATTGGATCTCAAGGTTCTGGAACTTGGGGCGGCTGGAATTGTGTTTCGTCGACTCCCCTAGGGTTTTCCGAATATTTGAGAATTTATAGGCATTAGAGGCGGTGCAGAGGGGCCCCGTGGAGGGTACAACCCATCAGGGCACGCCGGGGGCCCCTGGCGCGCCCTGGTGGGTTGTGGTCTCCTCGACCCTCCCCTCTGGCACTTCTTTGGCCCATTGGATGTCTTCTGGCCCAAAAATAATCTCCAAAAAGTTTCGTCGCGGTTGGACTCTGTTTGGTACTGATATTCTGTGAAGTAAAAAAACAAGCAAATACAGCAACTGGCACTTTGGCACTATGTCAATAGGTTAGTCCCAAAAAATGATATAAAGTTTCTATAAAATGATTGTAAAACATCCAAGAATGATAATATAACAGCATGGAACAAGCAAAAATATAGATACGTTGGAAACGTATCAGAAATCATGATGCAAAATGGACGTATCAACTCCCCCAAGCTGAGACCTCGCTTGTCCTCAAGCGAAAACCGATATCGAAAAACATGTCCACATGGTTTGAGAGAGAGGTGTCGATAAAAACAAAATACGGACATATTAGCATCATGCTTATTATCATAGCAGCAACAAACTTTGTCATAGGACCTTTTCATATAACTTTCATTATATAACTTCATCATATCACTTCTCATGAACAAGTAACAATTCATCACAACATAGAAGTATAAAGCATAAACCTTATTGAAAACCAACAAACTATGTTCTCAGTCAACTTTGCAACTACAATTCATCATATTTTCAGGGAGGGTCTCATGTCCGAGCCTTTTGGCAAGTCCACATACTCAATCATCATTTAATCTTCTATGATTGCTAACACTCACAGGATACCCATGAGCAAAAAGTTTCAACCGGTCACATAGAAAGATAGGGGCTTATAGTTTCGCCTCCCAACATATTCACCTGAAGGGTGGTGTCGACAATAATAACTCATGCTCACTCATATCCAACTGGACATATGTGCCTAGATCTTTCCTCACCACATGCTGCTTGCAAAAAGAAAAAGTAAAAAGGAATAGGGGATAATACTTTGACTCTTGCATAAAAGTAAATACATAAAAGTAAAATATAGGCCCTTCGCAGAGGGAAGCAGATGTTGTCATGCGCTTTTTGGTTTGTATTCCAAATCCCTTAATGCAAAAGAACGTCACGTTATATTGCCCCTTATGATAGCAACCTTTATTATGCAGTCTGTTGCTTTTATTACTTTGCCATCACTAGTTCGTACAACACTCAATTTTCTCTTACACTAATTGATCAAACCCATTTAGAAGCAATTTTTATTGCCTTAGTGCACCAATGACCACTTACTTGAAGGATCTTACTCAATCCATAGGTAGGTATGGTGGACTCTCAAAACATGAGTTTGGGTTTAGGATTTTTGGATGCACAAGTAGTATCTCTACTTAGTGCGGAATTTTTTGGCTAGCAAAGATATTGAGCAAGCACCACATGTTGAAGGATCTATGACAATATAACTTCTATGTGAATATGAACAAACATAAATCATTACATTGTCTTCCTTGTCCAACGTCAACAATTTTGGCATATAATATTTAATGGGGGCTCAGAATCATAAAAGATGTCCAAGATAGTGTATTTGCATGTGAATCTTCTCTTCCCTTATTAATTCTTTCATGAATTGCATCATTGACCAATGCTATGTTTGTCAATCTCCAATAAATTTTACCACTTATACTTTTCCTTATGTGATGTCATTACTTACCATAAGATTAGCATATGATCCTTTTCATTTATTTCCTTTTTATTTTGATTGCAACAAGTAAAGAAGCAAAAGCTCAAACTAAACTTTATTATATAACTCTCACTCGATTACATAGATAGATAGATCACGAAACTAGCACTCGAAAATAGATTATACTAAACTTTTATTCAACTAGATCACGAAAGAGCTAAGGATCAAACTAAAATAGGCAAAGGCAAATAAAAGTAATGGTGATACGATATCGGGGCATCTCCCCCAAGCTTGGCTCAAGCCAAGGGGAGTTCCCATACCCGTGTACTCAAGTCTCCTTTGGTGGTGGAGATGATGAAGGTGGTGGTGATGAAGTGGTAGGTTTGTCCTCCGGCTTCCAGGGCAAGGGCTCTCCATCAAAAGATGATGCACGAGTCTCCCGAGTCCTGCAACTGGCAGCTAAACTCATACCTTTAAATCTTGCTTCATACTCAAAAACTTGGTTTTGAAGATCATAGATTTGACTTTGCAGAAAATTGATTTGCTCGTTGAAGGTGCACACGATGTCCTTCATGGACCGGCCATCCACCATGTGAGCATGGGTGAATTCCGTAATCATGGAGTGATTGGCACTAAGTCCACGCTCCACCATCCCTTGGCACTTGAATATGTCTTGCTCGACCGCCTCGAGCCTAGCCTCCATGCTTCCCGTCCTCTTGGGCCCCTGAACATGTCGGATGTGGAGCACCCCCTCACGCATCTCACTGGCTTGAGGGTGCTTCATCACCTCCGACAAGTACGGGTTGATGACCTTCTCGAAGAACTTGTCCTTGGAGGAGCTTGGTGGAGCCATGGAGATCTAGATCTGACGAGAAAACATCACGAAACAAGAATAGAGAATTTTTCTGCGATGCGGTGGTCAAAACAATCAGGGGTACATATAAAGATTTTTTTATCTTGGGAAGCAAGAATATGGAAGGAAAACGGAGTCGGGAATGTGCCCGAGGGGGGCACAACCCGCCAGGGCGCGCCAGGGAGGGCAGACGCACCCTGGTGTATCGTGCTCACCTCGGTTGCTTTCCTGTTTATTTCATATTTTCCTAATTTTTGTAATATTCCAAAACTAACAGAAAATATTTTTGTGGATTTTTCAGAGTCCGTTTACTTACCGTATCACGTATCTCCTCTTTTTCAGGATTCTGGAGTGTTTCGGAAGGTTTCTTTTATGTGTTCCTCCAGTGTCATGATTTGGATAATATTGCTTTCAACATTAATAAGCGTACCTGAGATATAGTGTTTAATTCTTTGTCCATTGACCACCTTCGGGTTAGTACCTTCGGCATTATTAATCTTGATAGCTCCAGAACGATAAACCTCTACGATAATATATGGTCCTTCACATTTGGAAAGAAACTTTCCTGCAAAAAAATCTAAAATGAGAGTTGTACAAAAGAACATATTCTCCAACTTTGAATTCCCGCCTTTGGATTCTTTTGTCATGCCATCTTTTAACTTTTTCTTTGAACAATTTGGCATTTTCATAAGCTTGGGTTCTCCATTCATCTAGTGAGCTAATATCTAATAACCTCTTTTCACCGGCAAGTTTGAAATCATAATTGAATTCTTTAATTGCCCAAAATGCTTTATGTTCCAACTCTAGAGGCAAATGACAAGCTTTTCCATATACCATTTTGTATGGAGACATACCAATAGGATTTTTATAAGCTTTTCTATAGGCCCAAAGTGCATCATCTAGTTTCTTAGACCAATTCTTTCGGGACCTATTGACAGTTTTTTGTAATATTAATTTTATTTCTCTATTGCTAAGTTCAACTTGACCACCAGATTGAGGATGATAGGGTGATGCAATTCTATGGTTAACATCATATTTAGCAAGCATTGTACGGAAAGCACCATGAATAAAGTGTGAACCACCATCAGTCATTAAATATCTAGGGACTCCAAACCTTGGGAAAATAACTTCTTTAAGCATTTTAATGGAGGTGTTATGATCATCACTACTAGTTGGAATTGCTTCTACCCACTTAGTAACATAATCAACATCAACCAAAATATGAGTATACCCATTGGAGGAAGGGAAAGGTCCCATATAGTCAAAACCCCAAACATCAAATGGTTCAACAACAAATGAATAATTCATAGGCATTTCCTGACGCTTACCGATATTACCAATTCTTTGACATTCATCACAAGACAAGACAAACTTACGGGCATCCTTGAAGAGAGTAGGCCATTAAAAACTAGATTGCAATACCTTGTGAGCAGTTCTATCTCCCGCATGATGTCCTCCATAGGCTTCGGAATGACATTTCAGTAGGATTTGTTCCTGTTCATGCTCAGGTACACAACGTCTAATAATACCATCTACCCCTTCTTTATAAAGATGCGGGTCAACCCAAAAGTAATGTCTTAAATCATAGAAGATTTTTTTCTTTTGTTGGTATGTGAAACTAGGTGGTATATATTTAACAACAATGTAGTTAGCATAATCAGCATACCAAGGAGTGTTTTGAGAAACATTTATTGCAGCTAACATTTCATTAGGAAAACTATCATCAATAGGTAGTGGGTCATCAAGAATATTTTCTAACCTAGACAAGTTATCAGCTACGGGGTTCTCAGCTCCTTTCCTATCAGTGATATGTAAATCAAATTCTTGAAGCAAGAGAACCCACCTAATGAGGCTAGGTTTAGCATCTTTATTTTCCATAAGATATTTTATAGAAGCAGGATCAGTGTGAACAATAACTTTGAAATCAATGATGTAAGATCTAAATTTATCACAAGCAAACACAACTGCCAAAATTTCTTTTTCAGTAGTAGCATAATTTCTTTGGCACTGTCCAGAGTTTTGCTAGCATAATGGATACCATTTAATTTCTTATCAACTCTTTGTCCTAGAACGGCAGCAATAGCATAATCACTAGCATCACACATAATTTCAAAAGGCAAGTTCCAATCAGGTGGTTGAACAATAGGTGCAGAAGTTAAGGCTTTCTTGAGTGTTTCAAAGGCTTCTACATAATCATCATCAAAAACAAATGGAATATCCTTTTGTAAAAGATTAGTAAGAGGCCTAGAAATTTTAGAGAAGTCTTTAATAAACCTCCTATAGAAACCAGCATGACAAAGGAAACTCAGAATACCTTTAATATCTTTAGGACATGGCATTTTCTCAATTACATCAACTTTAGCTTTATCCACCTCAATACCTCGTTCAGATATTTTATGCCCCAAGACAATACCTTCATTAACCATAAAGTGGCACTTCTCTCAATTCAAGACGAGATTAGTTTGTTTACATCTTTGCAAAACTCGATCAAGGTTGCTTAAGCAATCATCAAAAGAAGTTCCGTAAACGAAAAAATCATCCATGAAAACCTCCACAATCTTTTCACAAAAATCAGAGAATATAGCAGTCATACATCTTTGAAAGGTAGCAGGTGCATTGGATAAACCAAAAGGCATACGTCTATAAGCATAGGTTCCAAAAGGACAAGTAAATTTGGTTTTCTCTTGATCAGGTTGTGATACAGGTATTTGAGAGAAACCAGAATATCCATCCAGAAAACAAAAGTGTGTGTGCTTAGATAATCTTTCTAGAATTTGATCAATGAAAGGCAGAGGGTAATGATCTTTTCTAGTAGCTTTATTTAATTTTCTAAAATCAATTACCAATCTATAGACAGTGACAATTCTCTGCGGGATAAGTTCATTTTTATCATTAGGAACAACATTAATACCTCCCTTCTTAGGGACACAATGAACGGGACTTACCCATCTACTATCAGCTATGGGATAAATTATACATGCTTCCAGAAGCTTTAATATTTCAGTTCTTACCACTTCTTTCATCTTAGGATTCAAACGTCGTTGGTGATCAACAACGGGTTTAGCATCAGGTTCCATATTGATCTTGTGCTGACATAGAGTGGGAATAATGCCCTTAAGATCATCAAGATTATCCACTAGCAGCCCGGTGCTTCCTCAGAATTTTTAATAATATTTCTTCTTCATGTTCTGAAAGGTTAGCACTAATAATAACGGCATACTTCAAAGTGGCATGCAATTGTTTTAATTCAAACACAGGATCACCTTTAGGTGGAGGAGGACCTCCTAGAGTTTCAATAGGCAAAAAAAATTTTTACGAGAGGTTGTTGTTCAAATAAAATTTTATCTCTTTCATTTCTTTCTTGCAAGTGCATATCATTTTCATGGTCTAGCAAATATTGTTCTAATGGATCGGTAGGAGGTACGGAAATAGAAGCAAGACAAATTATTTCATCCTTACTAGATAATTCTGTATCACGGGGTTGTCTACTAACCTTGGAAAAGTTAAAATCATCAGACACATCACCAAAACTAACACCGATAGTTTGTTTTTCACAATCTATCTTAGCGTTAACAGTGTTCAAGAAAGGTCTACCAATGATAATGGGACAAAAGTCATCTTGTGGGGAACCAAGAACTAGAAAATCAGCAGGATATTTTATTTTCCCACACAAGACTTCAACATCTCTAAAAATCCCAAGTGGTGTGATGGTGTCTCGATTAGCAAGTTTAATAGTAACATATATGTCTTCTATTTCGGTGGGTGCTATATCATTCATAATTTCTTAGTATAAGGTAAAAAGAATAGCCCTCACACTAGCACCCACATCACATAAACCATGATAGCAATGATCTCCTATTTTAACTGAGACAATAGGCATGCCAACTACGGGTCTATGTTTATCTTTTTCATCGGGTTTGGCAATTCTAGCAGCTTCATCACAGAAATAAATAACATGCCCATCAATATTTTCTACCAAGAGATCTTTAACCATAGCAACACTAGGTTCTACTTTAATTTGTTCAGAGGGCTTACACTAGTAGAAAACAGGGCTTTGAAACGGGCCAGAATATCGCATTAGTCCTGGTCGTATTACGAACCGGGACTAATGGGTGCATCAGTCCCGGTTCGTGAGGCCAGGGTGCCGGCAGGGCCTCGGCGGGAACCAGTCCCGGTTCGTATGACCCCTTTAGTCCCAGTTCCAGACACGAACCGGGACTAAAGGGCCTCGCTCCTGGCCGAGCCCCTTTAGTCCCGGTTGGTGGCTGGAACCAGGACTAAAGAGGCACCTTTAGTCCCGGTGCTAGCCACCAACCGGGACTTATACAACGCCTATATATATGCTTGCCCCTGCCCACTCACTCCTCTGTTTTTTGGTCGGCCGGCGTTTGGGAGGTGTGTTGCTCTCTGTTCTCACCTCCTATGCACATGAGGTGTTCGATGAAATGCCACAGCCACACTTAAGTTTTCTCCTCTCCAAGCTCGAGCTCGAAGCTACATTTTCCCTAAGATTTGTTTAGGTTTGGCGGTGCACCAACTACACAAGTGTTCTAAAAGGTTAACGACTTCATCGTGTTATCTCTCACTGCTAGTTTAGCTCATTTCAAATGCTCTAGAAGTAGAGCGTGGTTTGTGGGTTTTAGTGGAGGAGTGTATGTGGGAGTTCTTTTGATTTAGACGCACAATTAGAGCTGAAATTAACTTCTTAGAGTCTGCACATGTGTAGGGTGCCGTCCCCGTCCCCGTCCTCACCGCCGTCGATCGCCCGCGTTGATCTCGTCGCCGGCACCACCGTGGTGAGCCTCTTGTTCTTATCTTCTTTCTAAAAGAAAAAAAATCTTACTTGTATGATTTAGATAGATACTTGTATAATTTTCTTACTTTTATTATTGTTTGTTATTATATAGTGCCATGGTTTTGGTATCCGCCCCCATCGGCCCTCGTCCTGTCAATGATTCGGATGTGGTATATTATCTTTTATAACTATTTGTTTCATTTAGTGTGTATCACAATTATGCCGACCAACGTGGCATAGATGTTTTTATCTAGGAGGTATGTGAACCGGAAATTCGAACCGACCCTCTTGTCGAGAGGTTAAATTTAGTTCAAAAAGAAAACAATTACTTGAAGAAAAAATTGAAAAGAATTGAGGAGGAGAAGATGGAATTGGAGTTGCATGTTGCCGATGTCGTCGAAGATCACAAGATCAAGATGGATGCAATGCGCTTGAAGATTAGAAAGATTAGAAAATATGCCATTCATAATGAGGCTTGGTATCATTATGCCGTTGGATCAATTGGTACCTTAGTTGCGGTTATGATCGCATTTGTTGTTGCATTTAAATGTTTTACATAGTTTCAATGTATGTTTTAATTAGATGCTCCAGAGAACTATGTATGAACTTTATGTATTTATTTTGGTCACTACTGTACTTTGGTTTTAATGTGATGATGAACTTCTATTAATTTGGTCACTTCTCTATTCATGATGTTTTGTAATGGTTTTTGGTACACTTAATTATATAATGCACGCAGATGAACCGGCAATGGATGTACGGTGACTGACGCACCTCCGAGTACATTAAGGGCCTGCATAATTTTCTAGAAGTGGCTGAGGCAACCAAGCAGAATGGTTTTATGTATTGTCCATGTACTATCTGTGGGAATATGAAGGATTACTCTAACTCGAAAACCCTTCACGTCCACCTGCTTGAGAAGGGTTTCATGCCACACTATAATGTTTGGACCAAGCATGGAGAAAGAGGGGTTATGATGGAAGACAACGAAGAAGAAGAGGATGATGACAACTATCCGCCCCCTGAATACGGTGATGCTGCAATGGGGGAAGCTGAAGATCAAGAGGAAGAACCAGACGATGTGCCCAATGATGATCTTCGCCGGGTCATTGTTGATGCAAAGAGACAATGCCAAAGTGAAAGGGAGAAGTTGAAGTTCGATCGCATGTTAGAGGATCACAAAAAAGGGTTGTACCCAAATTGCGAAGATGACAACACAAAGCTCGGTACCACACTGGAATTGCTGCAATGGAAGGTAGAGAATGGTGTATCTGACAAGGCATTTTAAAAGGTGCTGAAAATAATGAAGAATAAGCTTCCAAAGGACAACGAATTGCCCGACAGTACATACGAAGCAAAGAAGGTTGTCTGCCCTCTAGGATTGGAGGTGAAGAAGATACATGCATGCCCTAATGACTGCATCCTCTACCGCGGTGCGTATGAGGATTTGAACGCATGCCCGGTATGCTGTGCATTGCGGTATAAGATCAGATGAGATGACCCTGGTGATGTTGAGGGCCAGCGCACCGGGAAGAGGGTTCCTGCCAAGGTGATGTGGTATGCTCCTATAATACCATGGTTGAAACGTTTGTTCAGAAACAAAGAGCATGCCAAGTTGATGCGATGGCACAAGGAAGACCGTAAGAAAGACGGGAAGTTGAGAGCACCCGGTGATGGGTCGCAGTGGAGAAAGATCGAGAGAAAGTGGGGGGACTTTACAGGTGACCCAAGGAACGTATGGTTTGGTTTAAGTGCAGATGGCGTTAATCCTTTTGGGGATCAGAGCAGCAAGCATAGCACATGGCATGTGACTCTATGTATGTATAACCTTCCTCCTTGGTTGTGCATGAAGCAGAAGTTCATTATGATGCCAGTGCTCATCCAAGGCCCTAAGCAACCCGGCAATGACATTGATGTGTACCTAAGGCCAATAGTTGATGAACTTTTACAACTGTGGAATGGAAAAGGTGTACGTGTGTGGGATGAGAACGAACAGGAGGAATTTGACCTGTATGCATTGCTGTTTGTAACCATCAATGATTGGCCTGCTCTCAGTAACCTTTCAGGACAGACAAACAAGGGATACCACGCATGCACGCATTGTTTAGATGACACCGATAGTATATATTTGGACAAATGCAGGAAGAATGTGTACCTGGGGCATCGTCGATTTCTTCCGACCAACCATCAATGTCGAAAGAAAGGAAAGCATTTCAAAGGTGAGGCAGATCACCGGAAGAAGCCCGCCCTCCGTACTGGTGATCACATACTTGATATGGTCAATGATTTACAAGTAATCTTTGGAAAGGGTCCTGGCGGACTATCTGTTCCGAATGACGCTGAGGGACGCGCACCCATGTGGAAGAAGAAATCTATATTTTGGGACCTACCCTATTGGAAAGACCTAGAGGTCCGCTCTGCAATCGACGTGATGCACGTGACGAAGAATCTTTGCGTGAACCTGCTAGGCTTCTTGGGAGTGTATGGGAAGACAAAAGATACACCGGAGGCACGGGAGGACCAGCAATGTGCACACGAAAAAGACGGCATGCATCCAAAGCAGTATGAAGGTCCTGCCAGCTACGCTCTTACCAAAGAAGAGAAGGAAATCTTCTTTGAATGCCTGCTCAGTATGAAGGTCCCGTCTGGCTTCTCGTCGAATATAAAGGGAATAATAAATATGGCAGACAAAAAGTTCCAGAACCTAAAGTCTCATGACTGCCACGTGATTATGACGCAACTGCTTCCGGTTGCATTGAGGGGGCTTCTACCGGAAAATGTTCGATTAGCCATTGTGAAGCTATGTGCATTCCTCAATGCAATCTCTCAGAAGGTAATCGATCCAGAAATCCTACCAAGGTGAGTGATTTGGTGCAATGTCTTGTCAGTTTCGACCTGGTGTTCCCACCATCCTTCTTCAATATCATGACGCACGTCCTAGTTCATCTAGTCGACGAGATTGGCATTCTGGGTCCTGTATTTCTACACAACATGTTCCCCTTTGAGAGGTACATGGGAGTCTTAAAGAAATATGTTCGTAACCGTGCTAGACCAGAAGGAAGCATCTCCATGGGCCATCAAACAGAGGAAAGCATTAGGTTTTGTGTTGACTTTATTCCTGACCTTAAGCCGATTGGTCTCCCTCAATCGCGGTATGAGGGGAGACTGACTGGATAAGGCATGCTAGGAGCGAATTCAATAATATGTAGGGACGGGCATTCTTGGTCTCAAGCACACTACACTGTTCTACAGAATTCTACCTTGGTGACCCCGTATGTCAATGAACACAAGAATATTCTGCGCTCCAAACACCCGGAGCAGTGTGACGACTGGATTACATGTGAACACATCAGGACTTTCGGCAGTTGGTTGCAAACACATCTCATGGGTAACACCACTGTTGCAGATGAGCTGTACTCGTTGGCCAGGGGACCATCTTCGACTATATTGACTTACAAAGGGTACGAGATAAATGGGAATACATTTTCCACGATCGGCCAAGATCAAAAGAGCACCAACCAAAACAGTGGTGTCCGCTTTGATGCAGCAACCAACAGGGGAAATGACACATATTATGGTTACATAGTGGACATATGGGAACTTGACTATGGACATGATTTTAAGGTCCCTTTGTTTCAGTGCAAATGGGTCAATCTGTCAGGAGGCGGGGTACAGGTAGACCCGCAGTACGGAATGACAACAGTGGATCTGAACAATCTTGGGTACACAGACGAACCATTCGTCCTAGCCAATGATGTGGCGCAGGTTTTCTATGTGAAGGACATGTCTACCAAACCGAGAAAAAGAAAAGATAAGGAAGCAAATACATCATACGATGAGCCAAAGCGCCACATAGTTCTTTCAGGGAAAAGAGACATCGTGGGAGTGGAGGGCAAGACAGACATGTCTGAAGATTATGAAAAATTTCATGAAATTCCTCCCTTCAAAGTGAAGGCTGACCCAAGCACCCTGTTAAACGATGAAGATTATCCATGGTTACGGCACAATAAGCAAGCGACACACGCGAAGAAAAAGTGAAGACTTTCTCTCCACAACTATTCTGAAAAGGTTTGAAGAAAATGAAGTCAGAAAAGGTTTGAAAAGTGATGATGTGGCTTTGAATGGTGCATATTGAATGCACAAAAAGTCTTGTGTTCAAATATGTTTAAAAAATTGAAATTCTTTTGTAACAGATGAGTTTTCGTCCAAAACCCTCACACTTCGATAGAGATTGTCCAGTTCGTACACAAAGTGCATCTAGTTTTTGCCGTAACCCTCTCAACTTTTTAGCACATGCTATGTGGGTGAAATGATGATACCATGCCAACTTGCAACTATTTCAGAGTTCATTTGCAGTGCTTTTCAATTCAGGGTCATTTTAGCTCAAAATAAATCATGAAATGCATGAAAAATAGCAAATGAAGTCAGAAAAGGGTTGAAAAGTGATGATGTGGCTTTGAATGGTGCATATTGAATGCAGAAAAAGTCTTGAGTTAAAATATGTTTAAAAATTGAAATCCCTTTGTAATAGACGTGTTTTCATCCGATCAAAGTTATTTAACTTAATATTATATAAAATTTATGCAACTAAAATTATCAAAGTTATTTTTGTTAAAAACTTTAATAGCAAAAAGAATATTCATAAAGTATTTTTTGTTAAGAACTTTTAATATGCAAAAAAATAACATAAAAATAGCAAAAATGAACATAGATGCGCTTATAGGGAAAATTCAACCTGAAATCAGAGTGAAATTCACTTTGATTTCAAGTCAAATTTCCCGTATAAGGGCATCTATTTTCACTTTGAGAGGAACTCAACAAGGCAGAGAGGGGCGGGCTTATAAACCGGTGCGAGTGCCCCTCGCTTGGCGACGTGGGACTAAACTCCCACAATAGCCAGGACAAACCCTTTAGTCCCGGTTGGTGGCTCCAACCGGGACGAATGCCAACCTTTCGTCCCGGTTGGTGGCACAAACCGGGACTAATGCCACCCTTTAGTCCCGGTTGGAGCCACCAACCAGGACCAAAGGTCTCTGCTTCCCGCCCTTTGCGCTGCTGAAATTGACCTTTAGTCCCGGTTGGTGGCACCAACCGGGACTAAAGGTGGGCATTGGTCCCGGTTGGTGGCACCAACCGGGACTAAAGGGTTGGGTATATAAGGCAGGACTTGTCGAATTCTCCCCCAACCTCTCCCATTCGCCCCGACGCCGACGCCCTGCCCCGACGCCGCCAGGCTGCCGGAGCTCGCCGCCGCCCCCGAGCCCGTCCTCATCGTCGCCGCCGTCCCCGAGCTCGTCCTCATCGTCGCCGCCGCCCCCGAGCCCGTCCTCGTCGTCGCCGCCACCCCCGAGCCCGTCGTAACTGCCGCCCCCGAGCCTGACCTCGCCGCCGCCCCGAGCCCGTCCCCGCGCGCCTCCTAGTCCTCATCGACGTCGTCGCCGCCCCCGACGCCGGACGCTGCCCGCGCCACCTCCCCGAGCCCCGTCGTCACCGCCCGCGCCTCCTCCCCGAGCCCGTCGTCGCCGGTGAGCTCCTGCCCCCTCCTCCGCGGCCACCGCGGCCGCGTGCGCCGGCGCCGCTCGCCTGCCCCGGCCCTCGCCCGCGTTTTAGTTTTTTTATTTGTTTTACTATTTTTATTAGTTGTTTTAGTTTGTTTTATTAGTTGTTTTAGTTTGTTTTATTAATTTGTTGTTTGAGTTGTTTTAGTTGTAAAAAAGTTTTAGTTGTTTTAGTCGGCGAACCCGAGGAGTCCCCGAGAATTGCCGGGGAGGAGTCCCCGACGATCGCCGGGGAGGATTCCCCGACGATCGCTTAAGGAGAAAATGTGTCATTGTTGTTAAATATGTTATTATTGTCATAGTTGTCAAATGCAATCATCTTTATTAAAGTTTATTAAATAGTAGGAATTTAAATACTTGTAGAATTTGTTCTCGACGTCGACGATGCCCGGCCCGCATCCTCGTCGTCGACTCGGCGCCGGCGACCACCTGCTTGAGAGGCGCCATGTCCGGGACTGGGCTCCGCCGGGCTGGCACTGTCGGTGCTGCCTTCCGGGGCGCCCAGCTTGGTGAGGAATGAGGGTCCCATCGTCGACCCGGAGGTTCTTTGGTGGCGGTCGCGTGGACCACTGTCGGTGCAGAGGGAGCCGGCCCCCACGGAGGTGGTACGTCGCCGTGTCAGGAAGGAGGACGAGCACGTCCGACGCTACATGGCTGCATTGGACGCCAGGTTCTCCAATACCTGGCAGGTTCTTCAGGGATCTCACCCGAGCTATGATCCTGTCATAGTTCCTTCTCTTTGGGTGTCCACCGCCTTCGTCGCGAGACGTCAACTATATCTGTATTAGTGATATTATATAATAATATTCGAGATGTATTAATGATAATATTCGATGATGTATTAGCAATACTATTCGATGATGTATTAGTGATATTATATGATCGTATTGTTGCATTGCCTTGTATTGATTTGCATATCTCATGTTTGTATATGTCCATGTTGTATAATATTTGCAGAAACTATGGATCACAGAGACTTAGAAAAAGAACAGTTGTTGGGGGATATAATCCTCGCCGGAGGTGATCCCTTGTCGTATCTCAACGACACCGATTATCAGGAAGGAGAGGATGACGGCTCCGGTCATCCAACAATGGAGGAGGAAGGAGATCATGACGGCTCCGGTGACCGAATGGCAGAGGAAGGAGATCATGATCACGGCTCCGGTGACCGAACGGAGGAGGGAGCCTCAACTGTTTCAAAGTCCGACGAGGTAAGGAGACGAAGCCCGAAGAAAAGGTTGCGCCCAGATGAAAGGTTCACGATCACAGAAGTCGCGAAAGATGGCCAACCGATTGCTCCCAAGCGGACCAAGGACACATTTGTACATTAGTGTGGAGTTGTTGTTGGGGACTATGTCCCGATCAACACCCAGCAATGGAATAAGAATAATAAGGACCCTGAAGTTTCTTATGTCCATGATAGACTGAAAGATGATCTTTGGACCGAGCTGATGACAAATTTCAGCTTACCGCGAGAGGAGGATCCGAATAACCCAGTTATAGAGCGAAAGGTCAAGGCGTTTGCTCTTAAGAAGATGGCAGAACTATTCAGGAACTGGAAGAAAGAGTTGAACACAAAGTTTGTCGAGAAAGAGGAGACTCCGAAATTCATCGGTCGATATGAGAAGATAAGAGATCAATGGCCCGGATTTGTGGCCTACAAGAAATCGGAGAAGGGTAAGAAATGGTCACTGACAAACAAGAAAAATGCTGCAAAGAAGAAGTATCACCATCACACGGGGTCAGGTGGCTACTACAAAGCCCGGCAGTTGTGGGACGAAGCTGAGCAAGACCTGCTTGTTAAGAATGTCCAACCAGCGACATTGCACTGGCCAAATCGTTCAAGGACTTGGTTCTTCAGGGTTGGGGGAACTTTGGACCCAGAAACAGGAGAGTGTGTTTGGACGGACGAGCAACTTGCAATACCCTTCTGGAAGCTTCAGGCAGCAATCAAGGCAGCGTAGGAAGGGACGTTCATTCCCGACAGAGAGAAGGACGAGCTGACAGAGGCCCTCGGGAATCCTGAACACCCTGGACGAACACGAGGCACAATAGGCTCCGTTCCGTGGAAACATGGGTTTCCCGGCAACGGTGGTTATAGAAGCCGAGAGAGAAAATGAAACATGAAGCAAGCGAAATGCAGAAGCTCAGTGCAAGATTAGCAAAACTAGAGGAACTTGAGAGCCAGCGAGCTACCGGCCAACCATCTGAGCGGCACGAAGATCCTTCCTTCGACGCTACCCCACCATCTCAGCGGAGAAGCAGCGTGGCTTCCACGGAGCTCGTTCAGCCTGATTTCACGGCTCCCCGCTACCCCGTGGATAGTATCACGGGGGCTAACATTGCGAGCTAATGACGAAATGCCAGAACCTGACCTTCAAGGCGGCGGTCGGCTCTGTTGTACCTCCTCGAGCTGAGGGAACTTTCCATTGCCGTCCGATTCCACATGGCTATGCTATTGTGATGGTGGATGAAATAATGGATGGATTTGAGGGGCTGGAGCTTGACAACCCTACAGGTGAAGAGGATAATATTCTTCTGGAAAATGCTTCGAGGAGTACCTGTCTGGAGAAAAGAGTACATGAAGCTTCCAAACTGGACGCCTCAGCAGACTCAGCCTCCTCCGGCGCGTCAGGGCACTCCGCCTCCTCCTCCTCCGGCGCGTCAGGGCACTCCGCCTCCTCCTTCTCCTCCTCCGGTGCGTCAGGGCACTCTGCCTCCTCCTTCGCCTCCTCCGGCGCGTCAGGGCACTCCGCCTCCTCCTCCTCCTCCTCCGGTGCGTCAGGGCACTATGCCTCCTCCGGCGTGTCAGCAACGGCGGAAGAGAGTCGCCGCCGCCGCTCCGGCGGCTAGCAGTACAATAGGCGGGAAGAAATACAAATTTGGTCCAAGCCTCAAGCCTCTTCCGAAGTTACCATATGATAGGACCGAAGAGGAAAACGCTGAAATCAGTGCAGCCAAAGTGAAGGCCCATTTTGCACGGAAAGATCCACCTTCGAAGGAAACGGTAGATTCGGTGAAAGCGAAGTGCACTCTGCATGCCCTGAAGCGACCACCATGGACTCGGCTATCCAACTATGACCGCATAATTACTAAGACACATGATGAAGCGCAGCGGTCGGGAAGTACTTCCAGTGCTGCAAGAGACAAAAAACGAAGAAGTGGGAAAACAATTCCCCAGCTCGGCGAACAGGAGAAGCAATCGTGCCCCCCGCTCAAGGTGTCTAGCGATATCGCTAATCATCCGGTGCTACTGCCCGGTACCACTCTTGATGATTACCTGCCCGATGATGTATAGTTTGAAACGGCTGAGGTAGTAGCAGCAGAGGACGTCTTTAGATACGAACACGGGAAGCCTCTCGTCAAACCTGATCATCCTCATCTAACAACGATGATGCAAAAAATTGCCTGAGTGGTACATGGAAACCTGCAGGAAGTCTGGGACCAACAGTTTGATGATCGGAATTAAAAAAGAGCACGACTTCCCTGGAGTCGACCTGCTACCTGTTGAATTTGTGGAGTTATTTCAGTTATACAATCAAGAGGCCCTCGACAAACAACTCATGACTTGCTACTGTCTGTAAGTATTACTTCTATAATTAAGTCTCTAGCTCAGCTCGTTCATTGCATGTATATATAATTATCCTCACTATATTATGCAGATTGAAGATGGTCGAATGCAAAAAAGAACAAATCTATGACATTGGGTTCATTAGCCCAAATACCGTAAATGAATGGTCGGTACAAAACGAGGCCAAAGATACCGAGGACAACTTGCTAGAAGCGTTCCTTAGACATCAAAACAAAAGGGAAATACTCTTTCCTTACAACTTCAAGTGAGTGTTACTGTCTTGTGCATATTCGGTTTCGCTTACTCGAGGTTAAGTAATGTAATTGATGAGTTATGCGTGCGGAGCTTCCACTATATTCTGCTATCCATTAACCTTGACGGGGCATTAGTAACTGTCTTAGACTCGCTCCGTAAAGATCCCAAGTATTATGCGGACATGACTGCAATGCTCCAGAAGTAAGTTCAATCAATACCGGGACCATATCGGCAACTTCCGTTCATTTCCTGATATCAAGTAATCATTTTCTTTGCCTGCCAGGGTTTGGAAAAAGTTCACCACTATGGTTCCGGGTCTGAAGGAGCTGCGATTTACACACCCCAAAGTAAGTAGTACTAGCTAGTTCCGCGCATCTCTCATTGATTCTAGTTTCATCAATACCATTATCATGCTTGCTTATCAGTTTGATTGAACTCTATTCTCGAAAAGTGCTTGTACCAAGCACCCGGGACTCATTTATGTGGATACTACGTATGCGAGTTCATTCGCCACTATACCTCTGAGCGGGGCTTCTCTGAGAAACAATTTGAAGTACGTAAACAATATTCACAATTTTATTTTATATATTACCATCAATTGTGTTGAGTTTCATTCATATATATGTATTGACCCCCTTCTTTAAATTAGATCTGGCAGATGCGGGATGAACCCCTACCACATGATCGCATACGAGCAATTCAAGAGGAATTGGCGGGATTCTTTCTTGACCACGTCATACCTGAACACGGAGAATACCATGTGAAATTGCAATGGTTGTAAGGGATGTTATATTGTACATATGTAGTAGCGTCGGATAGATAAACGAAAACTTGTTGTTCGACCAAGCACGGAGAAAGAGATGTCACTTCTCTCTATATATGTTCATGACGATCTTGTGTAATTAATAGTTTCCTTCATTTGCTTACTAGCTAGCGTCGAGTTCTCTCTATATGTATAGTAGCTAGCGTCGACCAAGCACGGAGAAAGAGAGGTCACTTCTCTCTATTAGCTAGCTAACACAATATGAAACCCCTAAATTAACCCTCCAAAACCCCTAAACCCCCCCTTCCAAAAAAAACAAAACCCCCAGCGTCTGCGAGCTGCTGACGCGTGGCTGCCTTTTGGTCCCAGTTGGTGTTACCAACCAGGACTAAAGGTCCTCCTGCCTGGGCGCCCCGCAGCGGCCACGTGGAGCCCCTTTGGTCCCGGTTCATAAGCAAACCGGGACTAAAGGTTTTGGGCTTTAGTCCCGATCGTTTTGTCCCGGTTCCAGAACCGGGACTAAAGGCCCTCTGGAACCGGGACTAGTGCCCTGTTTTCTACTAGTGTTAGGTGCTTTAATATTACTTTTGCGAACCACAGTTGATACCTTAGCATGTTCCTTTATCCTAACAGGGAAAGGTGGTTTTTCAATATAAGCAGTAGGCACAACTGGATCAACATTGTAAATGATGGTTTCATCTTTAGCTTTTACCGGTTCTTTAATTTCTTCTTTAATAGGGGGATGATATTTAAACCACTTCTCCTTAGGGAGGTCAACATGAGTAGCAAATGATTCACAGAAAGAGGCTACTATCTCAGAGTCAAATCCATATTTAGTGCTAAACTTGTGAAAAGCATTGGTATTCATAAAAGATTTAACACAATCAAACTTAAGCTTAATACCTCAGTCATTACCTTCGTCGAATTCTCAATCTTCAGAGTTGTGTTTAATTCTTTCTAAGAGATCCCACTTGAATTCAATAGTCTTCTTCATAAAAGAACGAGTGCAAGAAGTATCGAGCATGGATCGATCATTATGAGAAAGCCGAGCATAAAAATTCTGAATAATAATTTCTCTCGAGAGCTCATTATAGGGGCATGAATATAACATTGACTTAAGCCTCCCCCAAGCTAGAGCGATGCTTTCTCCTTCATGAGGCCAAAAATTGTATATATAATTCCGATCACGATGAACTAGATGCATAGGATAAAACTATTGGTGGAATTCTAATTTCAATCGATTCCAGTTCCATGATCCAATATCATCACATAGCCTATACCATGTCAATGCTTTTCCCTTCAAAGATAAAGGGAAAACCTTCTTCTTAACTCCATCTTGGCATAAACCTGCAAGCTTAAATAATCCACAAATTTCATCCACATGTATTAGATGCATATCAGGATTTTCAGTTCCGTCTCCTGCATAAGGATTAGCTAGCAGTTGTTCTATCATACCCGAAGGAATTTCATAACCAATATTTTCAGTAGGTGTATTAGGTTGAGGGGCAACTAATTTTGGTTCCGGTCGAGGTGAAGATACCCCGAACAAACCCCTCAAAGGATTGTTTTCCATAGTAGCAAGTGACAATAAATTTCAGCACGTAGTATAAATTTTTCTTTACCGATTTCCACTTACCAAGAGCGCTTCACTCCCCGGCAACGGCACCAGAAAAGAGCCATGATGACCCACAAGTATAGGGGCTCAATCGTAGTCCTTTCGATAAGTAAGAGTGTCGAACCCAACAAGGAGCAGAAGGAAATGACAAGCGGTTTTCAGCAAGGTAATTTCTACAAGCACTGAAATTGTAGGTAACAGGTAGTTTGATAGCAAGATAATCGGTAACGAGCAAGTAAAGGTAATGGTAAATAAAGTGCAGCAAGATAGCACAATCCTTTTGTGGCAAAGGACAGGCCAAAACGGTCTCTTATAATAAGCAAGCTTTCTTGATGGTACACGGGAATTCATCTAGTCACTTTCATCATGTTGGTTTGATTTGCGTTCGCTACTTTGATAATTTGATATGTGGGTGGACCGGTGCTTGGGTGCTGTTCTTACTTGAACAAACCTCCCACTTATGATTAACCCCCTCGCAAGCATCCGCAACTACGAGAAATGTATTAAGATAAAATCTAACCATAGCATTAAACATTTGGATCCAAAACAGCCTCTTACGAAATAGCGCATAAACTAGGGTTTACGCTTCTGTCACTCTAGCAACCCATCATCTAATAACTACTCCACAATGCATTCCCTTAGGCACAAAGATGGTGAAGTGCCATGTAGTCGGCGTTCACATGACACCACTAAGGGAATCACAACATTCATATCATCAAAATATCGAACACATATCAACTTCACATGATTACTTGCAACATGACTTCTCCCGTGACCTCAAGAACAAAGTTAACTACTCACAAATGATATTCATGCTCAAGATCAGAGGGGTATTAAATAGCATAATGGATTTGAACATATAATATTCCACCAAATAAACCATATAGTAATCAACTATGAGATGTAATCAACACTACTAGTCACCCACAGGTACCAATCTGAGGTTCCGGTACAAAGATTGAACACAAGAGATGAACTAGGGTTTGAGAGGAGATGGTGTTGTTGAAGATGTTGATGAAGATTGGCCTCCCAAAGATGAGAGGGTTGTTGGTGATGACGATGGCTTCGATTTCCCCCTCCTGGAGGGAAGTTCCCCCGGCGGAATCGCTCGGCCGGAGGGCAAAAGTGCTCCTGCCCCAAGTTCCGCCTCGATACGGCGGCGTTCCGTCCCGAAAGTCCCCCCTTGATTTTTTCAAGGTCAAAAGACCTTAAGTACCAGAAGATGGGCATCGGAGGTGGGCTGGGCTGGCCACAACACCATCTCCGTGAAGTTTCAGCTTATTTGGAGATGTGCAGAATAGGTGTCTCTGACATGCTTTTCAAGTCCAGAATTCCAGCTGCCGGCATTCTCCCTCTTTGTGTAAACCTTGCATATTATGAGAGAAAAGGCATTAGAATTACTCCATAAAGCATTATTATGCATAAAAACATTATAATTAACAGTAGGAAATCATGATGCAAAATGGACGTATCAGTATATCCTACTTTTTTTATTGTATTGATTTCTACGGGGTAGATCTACCACGAGAGAATGTGTGTAAGTTGTCGTCTACGCCCCCACCCCTCGATGTACATAGATACCGGGGGTGCCTAGGGTTTACATAGCTCGGTTGCATCTAGGGCCAAAGGAGAGGAAGACGACCTCTAAAACTTGGAGTATCGCCAATTCTTCGGAATCTTCCATCTTGGCTCTCCTGGGCCCGGCGAACGAGGCCCACTTAGTTAATAATCTTGGTGGGTCCTTGGCCTAGCCCATATGGCTGGGGCTGACGTGGCCAGCAATCCCTAGCCCAATAACACATGCTGGTTTAATGGAGGTAAGTGTTCATAAGGATGTAGTTTTAATTCGAAGAGAAGGAGTACGCAACGGGTGAGCAGCGGGCGACGCTCTAGGCCGGCGAGATGGTTCAATGCCAGCTCCAATGAGTGGTCGCGTCCGCTCTAGGCCGGCATGAATGTGGATAGCTGGTTTAATGCGAGAGTGTGCACGGGCGCGGGAGTTTTTTTTGGTGGGCCAGGGCAGTCAGAAGAGGGCGTGGCAGCGGTCCGGATGTCCGCAAAACACCCCAGTTTGTTTCCGGTTTGCGAGAAAAAAGTAGGTCAGGACCGGTAGACGGACCGATACAGGCCCATGTTGGATGACAAAACATGTCCGGAATTCTCGGTTTGGGCGGTTGCAGGCAGTTTGAAGGTCCGCGTTGAAGATGTCATGTTCCTCCTATGAACTCTCTCTCTCTCCCTCGTTATCTCTCTCTCTCTACCTCCCTCCCTCCCTCTCCCCTCTCTCCCTCTCTCACTTCCTCTCCATTCTGTATTGAATCCTCCATCATAAATCATGATTTGTATAAATGAGAGTTAAAGCTGGTGGGTTGTTAAGAGCATCTCCCACAACAACCTTATAACCATCTACAAGCACAATTACCAAATTTGCTCAACAAACGTCCGCGGGCGCGCCTAGGCGCGTCTGCGGGTAGTGATCGTATAGTACACAAAAATTGCTCCTTCACAACCGGATGCATCCAAACTGAATACTCAAATCATATTAGCTCATGCAAGGCCATACATAGGTAAACACATGTCATCAGACTAGCAAAAATTGGCATGCCCTACTAACTACGAACGAGAACGGTGACCGAAGAAGTTCATCCACGACTGCCTTGCCCTTTCCTTTGCCCTTCTCATCGTCATTGCGCCAGTAGTGGTTGAAGACGCAAAACAGATTGAGGCGGATTTTCTCACTGCCGGAGTTGTCTAATCCACTGTTGCCCTCGTCTTTCTCCTCCTTTGGGGGCAATCCGGCCATGACGCGGATCGCCCCACTTTGGTCTTTTTTCATTGCCTTGACCGTCCTCCTTTGTTACTTCCCGTCTATGCGGGCACGGAGGAATTTATCCGACGCTGCCTTGCGGGCTACCAAAGCCTCCTCCGTGTCGCGAGCCGTCGTGGTACCCTGCACCACGAGGGTTGTGGCAGCCGCCTCCACTTGAAGCCGCAACAGCCACGCGACGCCTCCCTTTTGGATTCGCATCGGGTCATGGAGGTGCAAATGGCCTCCATTTCGGCACCCGATGCCGTGGGGATGAGGTGCCACCTAAAAGGTTCCAGCGGCATGACGGAGTTGCTCCATGTGGTAGTGGTAACCGAAACCAACGATGTGCCAGGAGATCCTCTGGTCCCGTATCTGGACGCGAGTTTGGTAACAGACTCACGCTGGCTCGCTAAAGACCTCGTGTCGGGGATATACCCTGCGGTATAACCCGGCCTGAAGTATGACCCGGCCGGGACTTGGCGACTCACTGGAGCCCTGGCCGAACTTGACGATTCATTAGTGATCCGGCAGGAGGTATGAACCGGCTCATCATATGGCGGCTCATGTGTCACCTCTATTACCGGGTCACAGGACGACCAGGCCCATGGCCCAGCGTGCGAGCCGGTGCAAGGCGGCTCGTGGACGGGCCTGGAGGGGCGGCTCACAAGAGAAGGCCCAAAGGAGAGAAAGGATTCCCTTACAAGAGAAACAAGACCCGGATTAGGACTCAAGAGAGACTAGTCCTAATCCTACTCCTAGTAGGACTCTACATGTAAACCTACCCCTTCCACTTATATAAGGAGGGGTAGAGCACCCCTAGAGGGACAAGTTAAGACAGGTTCAAGTCATTAGAGATAGACAGATTAGAGGCTCTCGAGATTAGAGGTAGCAAGACAGCACCCATGTAACTGAGAGATCTTCCTCATCATCAATACACACAAAGTAGGACGTAGGCTTTTACCTCCATCAAAGGGGCCGAACCTGGGTAAACTCGCGTCTCTCGATTCCGACCAACCCCTCTCAAGCCGCCACATAGTTGCGATGGCCTCACACCTAAGTCCGTTAACCCGGACATCTACCGTGACAAAACCACGACAGTTGGCGCCCACCGTGGGGCAGCGCACGGTGGTGTTGAGTTCTTGGAGGGATCTTTCCAAGGATCGAGAAGTTCGCAATACGCCGGATAAAGGAGAGCCATGATGGAAGTATCTACGTCTTCACCGTGAAGAACGGTCAGAACCAGCAATTTGAGATTAGATCAAGTTCAAAAAAATTAGGGTTATGGTCTGTTCCACCGCCGCTGTCCCGAAAATAGGGAATAGCTTCTCAGCTTGGATAAAAAAATTTGATTCAAGGTGTAACCAGCCGCATAGAAATTCTGTTGCGAAAGATTGGAAATTCATCAACAGTGGAGAAAGTTGTTTTCGCCTGCGTGGAGTACTAACAGTCGGATCAATAGAAGGTTTGAAAACGCCAGACGAAGGGGCCAGCAGCATCGTCGTATCTCAGGCTGTTCAAGTCAGAATCGGTGTGGGAGGGCCACTACTGCTACCATCAACAAAAGAGAGACACTTCACGTGGAGGAGCAACGTGCAAAAAAAAAGAGGATTATTAAGCTAATTGCTTGATGGTTAGCATGCACGTACATGAACATCCATCGAGGCATATAAGGGAGTGGCACCCACAAAACAAACAACGGCGAGGAGATAAACGCGGACTCGGCCTGCCCGCCTCCGTCATGGCCCACTGCGCGTCCGAGCCAACCTCGCCCCGTCGAGCCGGCTCTCCGACGCCGCGGCCTCACTTCACCTGCTCACCTCCGTCGCCTCGGCCGCCATGATCTTGCCCCGCACTGCCTGCCTCCGTCGCTGTGGCTCGCCTTGCCGCCGCGCTGGCCTTCCGCCGCATCCGCGCCTCAGCCGCCACGGCGTCGTCCCGCCACATCCACGCCTTCACCACCTCACCACGCGCCTCAGCCGCCGTGGCTGCTCGCCCATACGAGTCGGTCTCGCCTCTGCCGCCGCCTCGTCACGCGCATCCAAGTCGGGATCAAGCAAGCCTTGCCTCGCCTCCATCGAGCCGCCTCGCGTTGCCGCTGCGACTTCGCCTTGTTCTGCCGCCGTCTTGCCGCGCGCACCCGCGTCGGCTTCGGGCCGGCCTCGCTTCCACAGCCACGCCGCGAGCCTCCGCCGCCGCAGCTGCCGCGCCCCCGCCTACGAGCTGCCCTGACCTCGCCTCTCTCACCAGCCGGGCCGCCCCGCGCCGTAGCTTCTGCCGGCTCCGCGGCGTGCCGCTACTTCTGCCGAGCCGCCGCGCGCCGTAGCTTCTGCCGGCTCCGCGCCGCGCCGCGCCGGGTCGTTTCCATTCCGACGCACGGCCGCCGGCTCCGCCCCGCCATCCACCACGCGTCCACGAGCCGCCGTTGGCTCGCCTGCTCGCGGCCGCCGGACCCCCACCGCGCGCCTCGCCTCGCTTGCCGAGGCGGCCCTCCACCGTGGCTCCGCTTCGCCCCGTCAGCGCCGCTGTGGCCTCGCCTCCGTCGAGCGCCGCCTCCTTCACCTGGCCCCGAGCCGGCCAGCCGCCGCAGTGGTGGCTGCCCGCCTGAGCCGGCCCCCGCGTCGGCCACTCCCCTCGCACGGGGAAGGAAGAAAAGTGGAAGGAGTTTGGATAAGAAAGAAGTGGGGAGCCGGTTGAAAAAAAAAGGTGGGGCCTGGATGGATGAAGGACAACTGTTTCGTCCAATTATAACCGCACACGGATCATCGGTAGTTTCTACAAAGATCATCAGGTGATATGTATTTTATCTATTTTTTAGTACATATTATTTTCTGTAAAGAACAGTTACTTTGGCCTGCAATATTTTATGCAGGGCAATTACTCAAGTGGCATCATACAATGGAGATGGAGCGCGTGACAGCATCGGTATGTACCGGTGTTCGTCTGTGGCGTGTTGCTCAATAGACGCGCGCAAGCCGCCGCTGTCGTGGCCCGGTTTACATCAACACGTTGGTACCGCGCACGCTCATCCGCCAGTATGAGCCGCCCAATGAGTGCGGCAAGCCACCGTAGCCGCGGCATGGTTTTCACCAACAACGCCACGACCGTCTCTCGCGACCGCACCGGCTTACAACGCAGCGGCCGTCTCTCACGATCGCGCCGTCTTCAAACGATGCGGCTGACTTCTACATATACATCAACACGCCAGGGGCCACATACACCAGTACGAGCCGCCCAACGGACGGTTCTGAATCGCCACCCTGCGGTCCAATCTACATTGACATATCGGTGCGGTGTTCGCCTGTACGAGCCGCCCGACGGACAGGCGCACAAGTTGCCGCCACTGCAGTTTGGTTAACTTCAACAACCAGCCGGGACGAACCATCGACCGGATTATTGAAACAATTCATAAGGGATCGTCTATAACCCGCCACGGTCAACCTCAACGTTCAGTGGAGACTCTCAAGCCGCCTCTTCGAGTCAACTTAAGATTCAGGGGCTACAGACATGGCTCCACACATTTGGTCCTTTTTCAACGATAACCCCGGGTCATTGCAAGGAAGTTAACTCGATTCCGGGGGCTACTACATTATTGGCGGAAGATTAAAAGTTACCCAAGAGGACGAACCGCCGTGATGCACCGTTCAAACATGGGTGCCCGGATTTGTTGGATCATCATAAAGTCAATTGGGGGCTTCTGCTGTTTCTTCTTACAAAATGGCGGCTTACAAGATGGCGCCTCACAAAATGGCGGCTTACAAGATGGTGCAACAATGTTGACACTTCAACAAGGTCATTTGGGGGCTTTCAACCCGCCGGGTTTAGCTTACACACCCTCTTGATCGGCTCTTCAGCCACCGTAAGGCCGGGTTGTATACCCAAAAGTTGATTCCGTCAACAAGGTCATTTGGGAGCTTCCAACCCACCGGGTTTAGCTTACACACCCTCTTGATTGGCTCGTCAGCCACCGCAAGTTCGAGTTAAACCTGCATGTATGCTGCTGCTGCTCCGCTAGGTGACCCGTCGAACTCTTACCAGTTAATCTCGGCTAGAGACCCTGAGCTGTTCAAAGTATTTGACAGTCACTCTCACTAGAGACCCTGTACTGGTCAAGGTTAAACCGGCGGCTCTTGTCACGTGAGGGTCGGCTTACGGAAAGCGAGGATAAACTCACCCATCTGCTGCATACTCTCCGCTATGTGGCCCGTTCGTACTCTTAAACAGTTACTCTTTTAAAGACCCTGCACTGTTTAAGGTTCAAATGACGGATTTATGTCACGTGAGAAGTAGCTTATGGGCCCGGGGGGTACTCATGCCCTGCTGCGCCTCTCTATGGTTCGTTGTGCTCTTACCAGTTAATCTCGCATAGAGACCCTGAGCCGCTCAAAGGAGTTGACGGTCACTCTCACTAGAGACCCTGTACTGTTAAGAGTTCAAACAACGAGTTCATGCCAGGAGAGCCGGCATATGAGTTTTCGAAAAAGAAAAGGCAAGAATATATACAAGAGTTGATCTCTTCTGGTTGTGCCTTCAAAGCAAGAACATCATACATTGCATCATACATTGCATCATCATTGCATCATCTTACCATGCATCATATATGCATGGATATCTTGGTCTACATTGCAGGAACCGGTTCTTTCAAACCGGGTTATATTATTCAAGTCCAGTTTATATCAAGTATGCAAGTCCCATGTCACTGCAAGCACGCACCACAGCACTTGGGGGCTAATGCAAGTTGGTTTTCAAATCATTACATTGTCAACAAGACCCTGTTATCTCAAGGAGATGAGCCGGCCTTTCTATATTTTTCTAAGTCCCAGCCCAGTACTTCTTACTGACCCGGCACTTGGGGGCTACACCGCACCGATCAAATTTTCTAAAGTCCCAAGTCGCTGCAGGCATGCGACCCGGCACTTGGGGGCTATAGTATTCAGTTGGTCAAACAGATTATAAGGTCAAAATTGAAGACCCGGCGCATCACATACTGATGATCCGGCCCTTGGGGCCTACACCAGCTAAAGCTTTATAAGGTATAAGACAGTTACAAGTCCCAGGTTGCTGCAGGCGAGACAACCTGGCACTTGGGGGCTACACAGTCAAAAAATATTATTGCAAAGCACCAAGTCATCATGGACAGACTCGGAGCTTGGGGGCTACAGGTAATAGGGAGATAAAAATAGCAGAACATTTTCAAGCTATCAATTTTGAGTGAGCTAGGTCTCATGTTTTGGTGGAGCTGAAGCATTGAAAGCCGGCTCAACATTTCACGGATTTCTTTATGCCCAATAATTGTATCAAGTCAATTGGAGTCCGCTAGTTTTGACCTGGCAGCACCAACGATCATGACCCGGCAGAGTTTATATAAGCCGCCCGGTTTCACAACAATGGAAGTCCGGCTCAACGTTATGCGGAATTCTTATTTCCAAGATTTTCATCAAGCCAAAGTATTAGAGGCCGACTCAACGGCATATGGGTGTTCTATTCTCAATATTTTGCAAAGGACACATACCTGCAAGACGATGGTGAAGACGGCTCGTTCATATGAAGAAGAAACCCGGATTTTTGAGGATCCACTTCAGTGAAATAAGCAGGCCAGGGGAGTGAGCCGGTCACTTAACATATTTATTATTCTTATTTCAGGAGCTTACCATGAATAAATTCAAGCTAACCTGGGGGCTAATGTCGGGGATATACCCCGCGGTATAACCCGGCCTAAAGTATGACCCGGCCGGGACTTGGCGACTCACTGGAGCCCTGGCCGAACTTGACGATTCATTAGTGATCCGGCAGGAGGTATGAACCGGCTCATCATATGGCGGCTCATGTGTCACCTCTATTACCGGGTCACAGGACGACCAGGCCCATGGCCCAGCGTGCGAGCCGGTGCAAGGCGGCTCGTGGACGGGCCTGGAGGGGCGGCTCACAAGAGAAGGCCCAAAGGAGAGAAAGGATTCCCTTACAAGAGAAACAAGACCCGGATTAGGACTCAAGAGAGACTAGTCCTAATCCTACTCCTAGTAGGACTCTACATGTAAACCTACCCCTTCCACTTATATAAGGAGGGGTAGAGCACCCCTAGAGGGACAAGTTAAGACAGGTTCAAGTCATTAGAGATAGACAGATTAGATGCTCTCGAGATTAGAGGTAGCAAGACAGCACCCATGTAACTGAGAGATCTTCCTCATCATCAATACACACAAAGCAGGACGTAGGCTTTTACCTCCATCAGAGGGGCCGAACCTGGGTAAACTCGCGTCTCTCGATTCCGACCAACCCCTCTCAAGCCGCCACATAGTTGCGATGGCCTCACACCTAAGTCCGTTAACCCGGTCATCTGTCGTGACAAAACCACGACACCTCGGGAGGACGCACTCCTCCCGGGAGCATCGGAGAGCAGCGCGGACGGCCATCTGCTCCTCGAGGCCACAAGGGATGAGCTCTTGGTCCTTGGATCCAGACATTTCGGAGTCGGATCGATGGGCCACCATGGAGGAGAACGCCGGAGCTGGTCGAAGAGGAGCTTGGTAGTGCGGGGGAGGAGGGGAGGGGAGTGGAATGCGGCTAGGGCTTCAGCCAAAGGTGTGGATAGGGTCCATTTTATGTGGGGTCGGGTGGGCCAGCATGGGCCGGATTCGATGTAGCGGGTCTGCCCTACCATATCCGGGCGTCCCATATCTGCCCTAGATTTGGGTTATATATGGAGAATGTCGGTTAGTCTGAGCGTATGAGTCGGGTTGGGTGGTGTTTTAGCGTCCGGACACAGACCGGGCAGCCCGTACGGGCGTTTGGGTCGGGTGTGAGGGGTCCGGTTGTAGATGCTCTAACTGCTTTTGAGAGCTTTTGGTCAAAAAACATAGCTTCAACAGCTGCCCTTGAAGTTAATTTTGCATCAAATTTTATTAGCTTGCCCCCAAAATGAAATATCCCCCTCCCCCCCCCCCTCTCCAAAAAGTAGTACGCATGCACCCAATTCCCGCTCTAAATGTATCCGCCGCTGCACTCCGCCTCTCCCCCGACCGCCGCCAGCGTGATTTCGACAATGAAAGTTCCTATTTTATAGCAGTTGTTGGAGCAACGGTGTCCTAGTTTAGGGCTACTGTTGGAAGTGAACATTTTCTAACGCCCTAAAAAACACTTTGTGATGTCTCAAATTTAACTGAAAGCGATTTTTTTGCTCTGCTATAGGGGTGTCGTTGGAGATGCTGGAACACAACGCCCGTGTGACTCTTTTTCGGGAATGATAAATACAAAGCACAGATGCAACACGATGCATGACATGGCAATATGCAGAGCTAGGCATGCACTAACGTAGTATTACACGTCGCAGACGGGTCGGAACAATATCTGACGATATTTTCCTGGTCTCGGACTACTACCGGACAGATGACAACGATGGAAAAGTTCCATGTTTGCTATTCTAGAGGCATGTGACAGACTAACGGACTGCGTATTCGGATTCGTCTCGTCGTTCTGAGCAACTTTCATGTATAAAGTATTTTCATCCGAGTTACGGATTATTTTATATTAATTTTTAAAGTTTTATTAATATTCTGAAATAAAACAGATTAAATTTAATTTGAAAATAGAATTATGACATCAGCATGATGTCATGCTGACATCAGCAGTCAGCAGTGGGGTTGACTGGTCAAACTGACCAGTGGGCCCCACATGTCATTCTCACAGTTTTAATTAGATTTAATAATTAGTTAAACAATTTAATTATGGGGATGGGACCCACCTGCCAGTCTCTGGTTAAAACTAATTAATTAACACAGAGTTAATTATACTAATTAACCTTAATTAAGTTAATTAACTAATTACTTACTTAATTAATTAAAAATTAATTAATTAATTTACTAATTAAACATTTTTATTAAATTATTTATTACTATTTATTTATTTATTTTTAAAATGTTTTAGGGGCAGTGGGCCCCCATCGTCATACACCCAGGGGTTAGTGGGGGGGCTTAATCCCCCACTAACCAAATCGGGCGGGGTGGGGGGTGCCCAGGGGCTCGCCGGCGTCTCGCCGGCGGCCAGGGGCGCGGCGGTGGGTGGCAGGGGGCGAGGGGGCAGTGCGCGGGGCTGCGGGGAGGCGCCGGTGGCGGCGGCAATGCGCGGCGCGCGCGGGGGCGAACGGGGCCAGGGCGCGGCCGGCGATGCGCGCGCGCGTGCGCGGGCATGGTGAGCGCGGGAAGCAGGGGGCGCGGTCCGCGGCGAGGCGGCGAGCGCACGCGGCGGTGAGGTGGTGCGCGCGGCGGCGCACGGCGAGCGGGCGCGGAGGAGGGCGACCGTAGGGAGGGGAGAGGCGAATGGGAGGGAGGAGCCCTGTGAGGGCTCACCGCGGGGCAGGGGGGCAAGCTGCTCGGGGAGGCGTCGGTGGGGGGGGAGAAGACGCGGCGGGGCGGCGGCGAGTCTGGCTTCGGTGGGGGAGGGCCGGCGTCGGGCGCGGGGCAGCGCGGGGGCGTAGCCCCGATCCAGTCGGGGGGGAGGAGAGGGAGTGGGTGAGTGGCGACGGGGGGCTAGGGTTCGGGGGAGCGGGGGGTTTATCCCCAGGGGAACCGGGGTGGGCCGGCCTGCTGGGCCGGTGGCCCAGTTGGGCCGGGGGGATTTCTTTTATTTTTAATTTTAGTTTTGTTTTTTTGTTTTTCCTGTTTTATTTTTAGTTTTATAAAATATAAAAGTGGCACCTAAAATAGTTTAACTATTTATACCACTGCCACAAGAAGGTTTAACCCCAAATAAAATAGTTTAGTATTTTATAAAATATAAAAGGCATTTATTTAACTGTTTTACCTACGGTTTTAATTATTTAAGTGTATTAAAACTTTTTATAAAAAGGTGGTTTCTACATGACAAATATCCAGAGATTATTTGCCACACTTTGAACATTTTTGTTTTGTCATTTGAAAAATTTATTTCTTTGACTTTATCTTAAAATTGAATTTTGAACTGGTTTGAATCAACGCGAGTTTAACAACAGTAATCGTGGTGACGTGGCATCGTTAGCAGGGGATTACTGTGGCTTAATTATCCGGGCGTCACAATTCTCCTCCACTAAAAAGAATTCTCGTCCCGAGAATTAAGAGGTAGAAGTAAGGGGGAAAAGTTTGGTTACGAAATTCTAACGAGTCTTCTTGTCTTTGGTGCTCTCATCGAAGAGGTTGGTCCTTCTCTTTGATGTATTCATTACTCTGATTCAGGTCAACCTGATGGAGTCGTCATCGTTCCTTCATGATCGTCATCGTCCTACGCATGTGATAAGAGGGAAATTCTGGAAGAACGTATCCCTACAAGGTTGGGCATCTGATTGTGAACTCAAGGAGGAACACATGAATTATTTCTCGAGTTGTAACTCAGGGAATTCACTGAGAGCAATATACGATGGTACAAAAGTTTCAAACGGGTAGGCAATCATTCGACGCCTAATCAGAAGATGAAAAAGGGGGGGGGCAGAGCAACGAAATAATTATTGCATCATCCCTTGGGCGGTGGTTTGGGAATTACATACGAAGCCAAGTGCAAATGATACTTTAGAATCAAGGTTGTACAGGAGAGTCAGGTTTCGATCCTGTGGAACTGTGGGTTATGGGCCCACCATGTGGGTTAAGAGTAGAAAGAGCGATGACATCTTGCACGGTCATGGTCGCAAGACATGTCAGAGAAAAGCTTGTCAGTTATGTTGGCAACAACGTCGGTACCAAGGGCGAGGGACAAATAGAACCATTTTCCTGCTCGTTGAAACGAGGTGGACCAATAGGCAAAGTTGTCGTCCACCGGCGATTATCAGAATGTTAACAACAATAGTAACAGGATGTTACTGACAGGATTGTACTTGGGGGTGTTGACATAAGCAGGGAATTATCACTGCTTAGATCATATAATTTTTATAGGAAAGGTTAAACAGACCAATGGAAAGGAAAATGTGTTCATCACATTAAACAGACCAATGGAAAGGAAAATGTGTTTATCACATTAAACAGACCAATGGAAAGGAAAATGTGTTTATCACATTAAACAGACCAATGGAAAGGAAAATGTGTTTATACTCAAGTTTAGGAGTATATCTTCCCAAGGAAAAACAGAGCATGATATACATGACAGGATAGCAAGTAGATAATCATTTAGGTAAAGGGGCGAGAAAATTCATGATATTCCCATACAATGGTGGTTGGATAATTGATCAAGAAACAATTAGCATTGAGCTTACATTATTCCTTTTGAAGATCGGTATACCACATCCATGCTTCGGGATAGCAATGATATGGTGTTTCGAGTAAAGGTTGGAGTTTGGATACACAAAGGATCCAGTAGGAACAACTTATAAAATAAGTCTTATAATTTCCCCATGGAAGAATGGCAATCCTTGTTGAACAAAGCATTATAACAATAGGTCATCCGGCCAGGTGTGCTAGCTACAACATCACCTTACCGAGTAATAAAGACCAAAGTTACAATTCTTGATAATGTTCCAACCATCATATCTGTTCGAGATTCAGATCTGGTTGGCGTCAGGATATCTCAGGCTCAGCAGGCCTGAAAAGGAAAAAGGATGAAACACACGCCTACGAGACGATGCGGCAAGATTCTCGGGGAAAGATCAACAGAAGCAAGCCTTGAATCATTAGCCAGACTGCAAGACATATGAACACAAGGTCAAGACACTCGTGTCCACATGGAAGTTTTCTAGAAAGGAATGTAGAGGATATCAAAGTTCCATGTGTAAGTCTGGATTAGCTCTTACGAGGAACTTCTTTTCCCCGATCAAAACAATCAGCGACTTGGCGTGCTAGGAAATACATATGGGTGAAGGTAGCAAATCTATCAAACCACAGAATACTTCGCACATGCATGAATGAATTGGAACGATTTCAGAGGAAGCGAAACAAAATTTTCTCATAATCACGGCGGCAAAAATGCACGTGAGCTTAGAGAAAAACACTTCTTTTAACAAACATATTCTTCATGAGCTAGGCACAAAGATAATGCTTTCAAGGTTTCCAACACTAGCTTCAATGTTCATCATGAACCACGAAGAAGATGAGGATGTGGCTGATGGGCTCAGCAACAATTCGTCGAGACTCCCACAAAGATGGACCTCCACGATTGAGTGAACAAGGTGATAGCATTGGTCAAACTTTAGCATGACGATGATGATGTAGCCGAACAACTTGGAATGGCATGATCGAGTACAACTCGTAAGCAAAGAAGATTACTAAGAGTTGTTGAATCGCAATGCGTACTCGATTCAGATATCAGTGTCCTTGAGTGTCCAACAACTCAGAAGACGAGGAAACCGAAATCAGTGAAGGGAAACATAGCTGATGAGGAGCTTATAAGAACCTATGTAGCTCCATTATTTTCTCGAGATACCAGGGGGTAATTACTTGGATGCAGATCACAATTAAAGCTTGGACTGATGTATTGATGTGCAGAAGACAAGTTCTTAAACTGGTCTAAGAACGAAAACAAAGTAGAACATCATGGTCGGAGCCACGATTGTAAAGGACAAGATCAAAGATACAATATCAAATCATACAATGAATGATTATATGAAAGGAGAAGCTTGTATGATAAGATCAACATCGTTTCCATGGGCATGAACACAAGGTTCAAGGTCGACTCCCACTTCATCAATGCATCACCTTCCATTTACACCTCGCCTTTGATGAAGTTGTAGTTTTGAAAGTTTAACTGGCAAAACACCAGGAGAGTATGACTCGTGAAAACTGTCGGGTTCACACGGATTAAGGAAGGCATAGGTTCAACCCATCGGGGCATCTTAGGAACATATACCACAAGCTTCAAGAGTAATTAACACATGCTTGACAACAGAGCATGGCTGACAAAAGCACAGGATACAACTTATCAGAGGGAGAAGACACAATTTACCAATAGCGTCATGTATCAGGGGAAGACCATCACAAGAATTTTGAATGTGAAGGATGATATCGGACAATAACCCAACAATGGGTCTGGCAGTCCACAAAGGACCTGATGTGAGTATCGATACCCAATCAGAGGGAGAAAGAATGCAAGGCATCAGACTATAGAACATCCAAATAATTTGATGCTTAAATAACCAAAGGAATTAAGATTTCCAAATTGGTGTATCGGAAACGGATGTTCCGATCAAATACAAGTAAGATGAAAGGACTTAGATGGATAATCAATCAAAGCTGAATTGTCGAGAAACAATTCATGTTTGGAAAGACGTCTGAGCCGGACGGATAACTTATGATAAACAACTGATGACTGTGTGCATTCACACACAGGTTGAATCAATAAAATCAAATGAAAACCACAAAGGATTTACTTAATATTGCTAGACATATGGAATTAACCATAATGCAAGCAGGTGAGAAAGGTCAAGAGCAAAAGGCTACTGAGGATTACAGAAGATCGAATAGCGTTTCAAAGAATTCTGTGAAACACATGATTAATCGAGGAAGAACGAATCCCCGGTAAGATAATTCGATGTACCTTGTAATAACGAGGGCAACTGGATATGAAAGTATGAGCGACAATTGCATATAGTCATCCATAGGGGTTGACGGTGGAAGGAAATCGCAAAAGCGATGAGCACAAGTTCTCGAGAGAACATCAGAGAGTATCTTCGGAGTCTTCTGATGAATCAAGCCATCATCTGGAATGAGGGGCTCTCCGGGGGAAGTAGTTACGAGAACCTAGAGTTAGAGTTAATAAAATCTTTAACCCGAAAGAGAAGAGAGATCAGAACCCAGAGTATAGACGAGGAATAAAAGATCCTAATACCACCCGATTGAGAAGTGGGCCCGTAAGCCACACAACTATGTTAGTAAAAGTTTTTCAATGACTAGACTCAACTTCGTCCAAGGAGTTGGAAAGGGGCATACCTATAGGCAGTCGGCTCTGATACCAACTTGTTACGCCCCCGATCTCGACCGTACGCTAATCAAACACGCAATGCGTACGACCAAGATTAGGGACTCACTGATTGATATCACAACACAACACTAGGCACAAATTAAAGTCATACAGCTTCATATTACAAGCCAGGGGCCTCGAGGGCTCGAATACAAAGCTTGACAAAGCACGAGTCAGCGGAAGCAAATAATATCTGAGTACAGACATAAGTTAGACAAGTTTTGCCTTAAGAAGGCTAGCACAAACATAAGCAGCGGATCGAAAGAGGCGAGGCCTCCTGCCTGGGAACCTCCTAACTACTCCTGAGCGTCGGCACTCTCCACGTAGTAGTAGGCTCCAGCGGTGGTGTAGTAGTCATCTCCGGCGTATTCCATCTCCTGGGCTCCATCGTCTGAACGCAGAAACGTATCGAGGGGGAAAGAGAATGCAAAGCAGCGGTGAGTACTCATCCAAAGTACTCGCAAGACTGACATCAGAACTATGCTAAGTATGCATCAGTATCAAGGAATGGGGTTATATCTGGGCTGACTGCAGAAAGCAAGAATAGGGAGAAGGCCTAGTCCTATCGAAGACTAGCATCTTCAGCATCTTGCAGCATTAGAAGAGAGTAGACTGGTATCTCATATATAGTCATATTATTGTAGCAATTTTGAATAAGTAACCACGCCCAGAGATTCTTCCTCGACTCCCTGCGAGGAAGCAATCTCGGAGCCACATTCATTTCAATTTAAAGTCACAATTATAGTTGTATAAGGTCAAGGCACAACTCCAAGTCGTCCTGTTACCGTGGACACGGCTATTCGAATAGATTATTCATCCCTGCAGGGGTGCACCGCATTTCCAACACGCCTGATCTCATCCGGCCGGACACACTTTCCTGGGTCATGCCCGGCCTCGGGATAGCAGCACGTCGTCGCCCCACCTAGGCTCAACGAAGAGGCCAGCCCGCCGGTCTAAATCCTAAGCACACAGGGGTCGTGGGCCCACTTGTCCTACGCGCTCCTGCACGATGCGTACGCGGTCGGAAGCAAACCTAGCACACTCCAGTCCAAGAGTTGTACCGTCTAGTCCAATCCGGCGCGCGCCGCTCCATTGCTGACGTCCGAAGAGCTTCGGCTGATACAACGACGCTGAGTACCCATAACTTCTCCCACGCGATGGTTTGGTGCGTAAAAAGGCCAACGACCCAACTCTGATCAAATACCCAACCCATTAGCATTTTATTAATGCGGGGCAAGCGCGACCCATAAAGTGCGGTCCCGTCACCCCGACTCGAGGATGTGTGGCAAGGGCCTCTCCTGCCCGTCCACGCCTCAACATAAACCTTTGGATGCCTTACCGGCGCATCCCACCACATCTCACACACGGGTACTGTCGTGGTTTTGTCACGGCAGATGTCCGAAGACTTGGGTTCGAGGCCATCGCTAAGGCGGTGGACTCAAAGGGGTTGGTCGAGATGAGGGACACGAGTTTACCCAGGTTCGGCCCCTCAAGAAGAGGTAAAAGCCTACGTCCTGCTTGTGTTGTATTGATTGGAGTATCGATTACAAGGGAGCGGATTCGCTTGACCTAGTTCTTGGTTGATTGGTTTCTTCTCTAAGCCGCCCAGGGTCTCGCCTTTATATAGGAGGTCAAGGCCCTGGGCTACACGAGTCCCAAACCGACTCATACAACGTAGTTTATCCTGCCTCTAAGCCGCCTTGCCATCTTGGGCAAGACGTCTCCGGGCGGCTCAACCGCCCGGGTCTCACGCCATCTTCTGTCTCTGGGCCTTCATCTTGGCCCGCCTGATAAGCCGCCATGCGGCCTGGCCTTTATCTTCTGGCCCACCTTAAGGGTCTTGCTTATGAGCCGCCAGGTATGACCCGGCGCCTCCTGGGCGGGTCTTACCACGGGGTTATATCCCCAACATTAGGCCCCAAATTGATTTGAACCTGTTCATGTCAATCTTCAAACTCATTTGCCGGCGAGTCTCACATTTCTGTCACCTGAAAAAGAAAACTTATAACCCGCTGTGACGTCACGTCGAATATGCTAAAAAGATTATGTGACGTCCGCAACGTATCCTTTCATTAAACGGTCGGCCCGAAAATCGAGGCGCCCCTCCCGGTCAATCATCACTGCTCCTCCTCGACTTTCACGCGCACTGTTGCCATCCCACCTCATAAATAGGGATACGAGGGGTCCCCTTCCTTTTCTCCGCCGCCGCTGCCTTCTTCCTTCTTCAGATGCCCGCACCTCTGAAGCTCCGCTGCACCGACCGGACATCGCCGTCACCCCCAACGCCGGCCGCTGCATCAACCTGAGTTGGTCCAGAGTTTCGCCGGCCCGTATGCATCCGCAAGGTACCATTCTCAACCCTTACCTAATCTGTAGTTATCTCCATTAAGATCTCCCGAGTTCATCGGAGTTCTTTGGTGTTCTTCGCTGTTCTTCGCCGTTCTTCGTAATGTAGATTGCAAACGTCCCCTCAAATCTTATATCGCGGTCTATCTGTTGCGGTTGTCTTGTTAATGCCAATGCCCGCTTGCTATAGATCTGCATAGCAGTCTTCTCCACATGCTATCCGTCTGTTCTTCCACTCCCCCTTTTTAGGTTTTTGAATATATTTCCTTTATCCTCGCCCGTAGATCTTGCAGCCACGGTTGTAATATATGAAACCTGTTTGTCCATACTTAACCCGCCGTTTCATTGTCGGCTCTCTGATAAAACATGTCGGCGGCTTAACACCTCATCATCATGCCGTCCATAGCTGCCTTAATTATTTGACATTTTTCTAACCCGCCATATTCTGCGCCTTCTCATAGTTTGACCCGCCACCATGTCAAGAGCACTTGCATCTTGTGATTGGGTTGGCTCCGGAATCACCGAGCAGCTTTTGCTTGACTTCGTAGAATCGGGTATCTTGCCGGCTCAGGACGTTATACATTGGCAGGTTCCAGGGCCAGAAATAAGACCTACTCCTCAGGAAGGAGAAGTTGTCGTGTTCACTGATCACCTCCTTCGCGGATTTAGCCCGCCCGGGTCAAAAAAAATCCGGGACGTCCTTCATTTCTACAAGCTTCACCCTCAAGACATAGGTCCAAACTCTGTCACCAACATGTGTCAGTTCCAGGTCTTATGTGAAGTTTACCTGCAAGAAGAGCCGTCTGTTGACCTCTTCCGTGACTATTTTTACGTCAACCGCCAAACTGAAGTGGCGGCTGGACCAAGTTTGGAGCTTGGCGGCGTTTCTATCCAAAGACGGAGAGATTTGCCCTACCCAGCAGCTATCTTACCAAGTCACCCCAAGGATTGGAACAAGACCTGGTTCTACTGCAAGGATACTTCCCCCAAAGAAGAGAACCCGCTGCCGGGTTACCGTCCTACCCGGCTTTGCAACACCGGAGAACTCCCAGACCGGATGTCCGCCACGGAGCGAGCGAAATATGCTCCGGCCTTCGCGAAGATCAGGGCCTTAATGGCAAACGACTTGACTGGCAACGACTTAACCCGTTGCTGGGTTAGCTGGAAGATCTTGCCACTGAGCCGGCGTGACCGACTCATGCACCAATTCACGGGTGAACCAAATGACACTCTCTGCTTCAACGCCACCCCCTTGACAGAGCAAGATATCAACTCTTCCGTCAAGTCACTTCTTGGTGAAAAACAAGAGATTTGCAACAAAGTTGGGCTAAAACCCTTTTGCGTCAAGAACCCGGCTCCAGCTGTAAGGACCTTTTTCCACAAAACTGATCATTTTTGCCTTAACCTTTTGCCTTGCTCCTTTTAATCTTTTTTGGCGGCTTATGTACAGACCGGCTCTTCTTTCTGGAAGAAGAAGTATAATCCTCCTGTGAGGAAACCTAAGCATGCAGATGACTTATGCCCAGAAGAAGAAAACTGCCGCTGAGGAACCACCTGAGCTTGACGACTCGGACGTAGAACTTGACTCTCTTGGCCGTCTCTTTATGCAACTTATTGACGATAATTATTCACAGGAGGAAACGGAGACAAGCCATGCAGATGCCCCTGAGGTAACTTACATTTCCTCTGACTCAGAAAACTTTCCACCAGAGAAAATACGGCGGGTCATCCGGAAAGTTCCATTTTCTCATCCTCTTGCTTATTTAGACCCCGATTTTCTTTTGAAAAAGCAACAGCACACTTCCAGACGTCACACCCGGAGCACCGGCTCTGAAGAGCTTTTGAGCGGTTTACCAAATTCTCCGGCTCCTCGGAAACGGCCTGCTGAGGTACTCTTTTAACCAAGTCCGATTTTTAACAGTCTTGCATTGTAACCTTACTCTCTTTTGTTTATCGTCTTAACTTTTTTAGGAGTCACCTCCTTCATCTGGCGACTCTACTGCATCCAAGCTGCCTCCTCTGAAGATCAACCCGGAGTATGTACCTTTGTATTTGCATCATACCTTTAATCACCCTTGTCCTCTATGTAACATTTTTTGCTTCCAGGGCTCAAGCAAAACGAAGGAAGACAGGCGGGTCTACCGCTGCTCCTGCTACCCAAGAGCCGGAGACTGCTAAGCCGGACTCCCCTGTACCTTATGCTGAACCTGCTGAGGCTAGGAAAGATGCGCCTGAAGATGCTCCTCAGCCCTCTGAGCCGGCTGATGACAACATGGCCACTCCTGGAAGTCCACCAAAGGCTGATCCTAAGCCGCCCAGCCCTTCAACGGCTGCCGAAGACACAGCTCATCCAGACGTTGTTGTCACTGGGACGGGTTATCAATTCCCTGATCCCCATGTGTTAACAAAACACACTGGCAAGGCTGAAACATGCTCACCAAAAAAGCTTGAGTTTGAATTCCCCGTGTTAGAAAAACTGACTGCAGATGAACTACATGCTGGTTATCTGAACCGCCTCTCCACAAGCCGTAACATGGAATTGAAGCTTGTTGGACTGATGAAGAAAAAATATGAGGTACTCCTCTTCTCTTACTCTTTCCTTATACCCTTATGTAGCCCCCAAGAGCTGGTTTAATATTGCAAATAGTAGACCGGGTCTTCCAATCTTTGCCATACTCCAAATAACTTAACCGGTAGCCCCCAAGTATCGGGTTAATATAGATATGATGAGCTGGTACTTACTTGAAAATTAGATCCGAGTGTAGCCCCCAAGTCCGGGTCAATATAGTAATGATGAACCGGAGCTTCACTGTAGACTTGGAAAGCGCCGTGTGTAGCCCCCAAGTGCCGGCTTAACTTTAGGAAGATGAGCCGGAACTTCCTTGTAGACTTGGAAAAAACACAAACATTAGCCCCCAAGTGTCAAGTATATTGCTTGCAATCTGCTTGAGACTTGCATCATAACAGCTTCATCATTCTTGTCTAGTAATATCTCATCCTGGCGACTTAAACCTCCTGAACTTTTTATTTTTGCACAATACAGGAAGCTTTGGAGGCGGCTGAGTCTAATCTGTTCGGCGTAAAGGAAAACCTTGCTTCGCAACAAGCCGCCCGGTCTGAGGCGGAAGAAAAATGGCGGGTTGCCGTTGAAGATCTTAAGAAGATTGAAGCTGACTTTGTTGCCTTCAAAAAGACTGCTGAGTCTACACAAGCCGCCCTGACCAAACGCGCAGATGATGCTGACCAGCGGCTCAAGCTTGTGTCAGAAGAGCTATAGACCCTTAACGTCATATATCCCAGATGACTTCTGCTATCTTTGGTAAGTACTGAATACTTAACAAATTTCCTTGCCTTGTTGAAAAAACTGTTCGGGCGGCTTATAATGCCTCACATCTTTGTAGGTCCAAGAAGCCGCCAATTATCTTCTGATAGCTTGCTGAAGCTGAAAGCAGTATACACCTTGACAGAACAGCTATACTGCGGGACCCTTTGCACCATCAAAGCGATGCTGAATGAAAAAAGCATCCCCAAATTCATGAAGGGAGTGATTGAGCTCTTGTCAACTCTGCCCAAGCAAATTGATGAGCTCAAACGATCAGCCGCCAGAACGGGAGCAATGGCCGCACTAAGCCGGTCTCTGGCCTTTGCCCCTGAGCTGACAGCAGAAGAGATGATGGATGGCTTTCCATCCAAGAAAGATGACGGCTCAGACTTTACCGAAGCTGACTATGCCAAGTGTATGAAGGCCTCTCGAGTACTCGCATCAACACTCGCCAATGAAATTGATCTGACCTCATACCAGGCGGCTTATAGCGAGGATAACAAACGAGTGCGCTGCCCAACGTTTGAAGCTAGAGATTTGACTCCTGCACGCCGTAAGACACTCTTTGCTCCTGAAATTGACCCATCTCCTCTCTTTGACGAGGCCCAGTTTGAAGCTTTAACAAACTGCAACTGGGATGTGGACAATCTTCAGATCGAAGAGGTCGAAGACCCGCCGCAGGATGACCCACCATCGAGCTGAACACTTGGTCCTGAATGTGATAATACGGCTTTCTGAGCCGCCGAGACTGGAAGTGTATAAAAAACTTTAAGTCCGTTGCATTTTGGGCTCCCTGGAGAGCTTTGTAATAGGCGTAGAAAAACTTGATTGCCTGAGCCGTGCCATCGTGCACGTATGAATCGTTGCACAACTTGATGCACTTTTATCTGTCTTGTGTTCTGCTCACAATATCTTGTCATCATATTTCACGGCGGCTTATCTTAGGAGATAAGACCTGCAAAAAACAAGCAAGACAGAGTATGTTCTGTATTGTTGTGAGGGCGGCTTGAAAAAGCACAACCCGGAGATGTTAAATCTTGTATGACCTTGCTTTTTCGAAAACTCATATGCCGGCTCTTATGGCATGAACTTTGTTGTTTGAACTCTTAACAGTACAGGGTCTCTAGTGAGAGTGACCGTCGACTCCTTTGAACGGCTCGGGGTCTCTAGGCGAGATTAACTGGTAAGAGCAACAACAAACCATAAAGAGGCGCAGCAGGGCATGAGTACCCCTAGGGCCCATAAGCTACTTCTCACGTGACATAAATTCGTCGTTTGAACCTTAAACAGTGCAGGGTCTTTAAAAGAGTAACTGTTTAAGAGTACGAACGGGCTACATAGCGGAGAGTATGCAACAGATGGGTGAGTTTATCCTCGCTTTCTGTAAGCCGGCCCTCACGTGACCAGAGCCGCCGGTGTAACCTTGACCAGTACAGGGTCTCTAGCGAGAGTGACTGTCAAATACTTGACAGCTCAGGGTCTCTAATCGAGATTAACTGGTAAGACTTCGGCGGGTCACCTGGCGGAGCAGCAGCAGCATACAGGCAGGTTTAACTCGAACTTGCGGTGGCTGAAGAGTCGATCAAGAGGGTGTGTAAGCTAAACCCGGCGGGTTGGAAGCCCCCAAATGACCTTGTTGACGGAGTCAACTTTTGCACAATCTGAAGTATATAACAGGCAGAGGCCCCGGCTTGCAGGGATGCCAACTTTATTATATATATAAAGGTATATACAATGATGATGTACAATGATGGGAGTCGATGACTCAGGTGTAGTAAGGCCGTAGGTGAGCGATGTTCCACGGCCGGTGGGTCTCCTGCCCAGAAGTACGTGACTCGTCTCGTACGTCAATGAGATAATATGACCCATTGTTGAGATTTCTGCTGACCACAAAAGGTCCTTCCCATGGAGGGGATAGCTTGTGCGCATCCGTCTGATCTTGAATCAAACGCAACACCAAGTCGCCTTCCTGAAACGTCCGGGTCTTAACTCTGCGGCTATGATAGCGACGCAGGTCTTGTTGATAAATCGCCGATCGAGCCGCTGCCAGATCACGCTCTTCATCCAAAGCATCCAACGCATCCTGACGCGCTGTCTCATTATCTGTCTCAACGTAAGCCGCCACCCGCGGCGAGTCATGACGTATATCACTTCGTAACACGGCTTCTGCGCCGTAAACCATGAAGAAAGGCGTATAGCCTGTTGACCTTTTGGGGGTAGTTTTGATGCTCCAGAGAACCGACGGTAACTCCTCCACCCAACAACCCGGCGTCCGCTGTAGAGGGACCATAAGCCGGGGCTTGATGCCTCTCAAAATCTCCTGGTTAGCACGCTCGGCCTGACCATTGGATTGTGGATGAGCAACCGCAGAGACGTCAAGCCAGATGTGCTCACTTTCACAGAACGCTTGCATAGCCCCCTTGGATAGGTTTGTGCCATTGTCCGTGATGATACTGTGAGGGTAACCAAAACGGTAGATCAATTTTTTGAGAAATTGAACCGCCGTAGCCGCGTCACACTTGCCGACCGGCTCGGCCTCAACCCACTTGGTAAACTTATCCACCGCCACCAAAAGGTGGGTCTTCTTGTCTTTAGATCTCTTGAAGGGCCCGACCATATCAAGCCCCCAGACCACAAACGGCCAGGTAATTGGAATCATCCGTAATTCCTGAGCCGGTACGTGAGCACGTCGCCCGAACTTCTGACATCCATCACACTGGATGACCAAGTCTTATGCGTCCTTATGAGCCGTCAGCCAGAAGAAACCATGCCGGAAAGCCTTGGCCACCAAAGATTTTGAGCCGGCGTGATGACCACAGTCGCCGGCGTGAATTTCATTTAAGATCTCCTTACCCTCTTCAGGAGAAACGCAACGCTGAAAAGCGCCAGTGACACTGCGCTTGTGTAACTCGCCATTGATGAAGGTCATGGATTTAGATCGCCTTGCGATTTGTCTCGCCAATGTATCGTCCTCGGGCAACTCACCGCGAGTCAAGTAGGCCAGGTAAGGCAACGTCCAGTCAGGGATAGCATGCAGAGCCACCACCAGTTGCCCCTCTGGGTCAGGTATAGCCAGATCCTCCTCTGAAGGTAGCTTAACAGACGGGTGATATAACACATCCAAGAAAATGTTAGGCGGTACCGGCTTACGCTGAGAGCCCAGTCTTGACAATACATCAGTCGCCTCGTTCTTGCGACGGTCGATATGATCCACCTGATAACCTTTAAAGTGACCAGCAATGATGTCCACCGCCTGACGATAAGCCGCCATCCGTGGGTCTTTGGAATCCCACGTGCCTGAAACTTGCTGAGCCACGAGGTCTGAGTCGCCGAGGCATCTAACCCGGCTCAGGTTCATCTCCTTAGCCACACGGAGGCCATGAAGTAAAGCCTCATACTCAGCTGCATTGTTAGTACAAGGAAACATCAGCCTTAGCACATAACAAAACTTGTCACCTCTGGGGGAAGTTAAGACAACTCCAGCCCCTGACCCTTCCAACTGTCTGGATCCATCGAAGTGAATCGTCCAATATGTGTTATCCGGCTTCTTCTCGGGCGACTGACACTCCGTCCAGTCATTTATAAAATCCAGCAGGGCTTGAGACTTGACGGCCGTGCGGGGCACATATTTCAAATTAAGAGGCCCAAGTTCCAACGCCCACTTAGCAATCCGGCCAGTGGCTTCTCTGTTTTGATTTATGTCTCCCAACGAGGCAGAACTGACGACAGTGATCTGATGTCCCAGGAAGTAATGTTTCAACTTACGATTTGCCATGAACACCCCATATATTAGTTTCTGCCAATGCGGGTACCGTTGCTTGGATTCTATCAAGACTTCACTGACGTAGTAAACCGGCCTCTGAACCGGGTATTCCTTCCCCGCCTCCTTACGCTCCACAACAATCGCGGCGCTGACTGCCCTGTTGTTAGCCGCCACGTAGAGGAGCAAAGGTTCCTTCTCAGCCGGAGCGGCCAAGACCGGCGGCTCAACCAGCTGCTTTTTGAGCGCCTCAAACGCCTCACCCGCCGCCTTACTCCAGACAAAGTTGTCTGTTTTCTTCATCATCTGATACAGAGGAATAGCCTTCTCACCCAGGCGGCTTATGAACCGACTTAACGCTGCGATCTGACCCGCCAGGCGCTGAACGTCATTGATGCATGCCGGCTCAGACAGGGAAGTAATAGCCTTTATCTTGTCCGGATTAGCTTCAATGCCACGCTTAGAGACTAGAAACCCCAAGAGCTTGCCTGCAGGTACACCGAAAACACATTTTGCCGGGTTAAGCATCATCTTGTAAACTCGTAAGTTATCGAACGTTTCCTTCAGGTCATCAAGTAGAGTCTCCATCTTTCTTGACTTGACCACAATATCATCCACATAAGCATGAACATTGCGCCCAATTTGACTATGAAGACAGTTCTGCACACAACGCTGGTAAGTCGCCTGGGCACTCTTAAGCCCAAAAGGCATAGACACATAGCAGAAAGCACCAAAAGGCGTAATGAAAGCTGTCTTCTCTTGGTCTTTAACTGCCATCTTGATCTGATGATACCCTGAGTAAGCGTCCAGGAAGCATAAACTCTCGCAACCCGCCGTTGCATCAATAATCTGGTCGATACGGGGGAGAGCAAACGGGTCAACTGGACAGGCCTTGTTAAGGTCCGTGTAATCCACACACATACGCCACGTGCCATTCTTCTTAAGCACTAGCACCGGGTTAGCTAACCACTCCGGGTGAAAAACTTCAACGATGAACCCTGCAGCTAAAGAGTCGGGCCACCTCGTCTCCAATAGCCTTGCGCCTCTCCTCATTGAAGCGCCGGAGGAACTGTTTGACCGGCTTAAACTTAGGATCCACATTAAGGTGGTGCTCAGCGAATTCCCTCGGTACACCCGGCATGTCAGAAGGCTTCCATGCGAAGATGTCCCGATTCTCACGGATGAATTCGATGAGCGCGCTTTCCTACGCGGGGTCCGTGTTAGCCCCGATAGTGAACTGCTGTGATGAGTCGCCCGGTGTAAAGTCCACCAACTTGGTATCTTCTGCCACAAACTTGAGAGGCGGCTCGGATTCCGTGTTAGGCTTCTTCAGTGGAGTCATATCTTCCGGGTCAACGTTTTCCTTATAAAACTTGAGCTCTGCCTCAGCACAACTTGACGCTGCGTAAGCTGCGTCACCTTCCTCACACTCAAGAGCCGTCTTCCGATCACCATGCATGGTAATCGTCCCATTCAACCCGGGCATCTTGAGCTGTAAGTAAACATAGCAAGGCCTAGCCATGAACTTGGCGTAAGCCGGCCGTCCAAACAGAGCGTGATATGGGCTCTTGATTTTGACCACTTCAAACCACAAAGACTCCACCCTGTAGTTGAATTCATCACCAAAAGTTACCTCCAAAGAAATCTTTCCCACTGGGTAAGCCGACTTTCCGGGCACCACACCGTGAAAAACTGTTGAAGAGGGCTTAAGATCCTTGTCAAGCAAACCCATCCGGCGGAAAGTGTCATAATACAGGATGTTGATGCTGCTGCCACCATCCATAAGTACTTTAGTGAACATGTATCCTCCCACTTGGTGGGCAACTACCAAAGCCAGCTGTCCCAGGTTATCAACACGCGGCGGGTGATCCTCCCTACTCCAAGTTATGTCATACTCGGACCACTTCAAATACTGTGGGAGAGCCGGCATGACTGCATTAACCGCCCGCTTGCGCACCTTCCAGTCTCGCTTGTCGAGGCTGGTTGTAAAAACATGATACTGACCCCCGCTGAGCTGTTTCGGGTTACTCTGGTACCCCGATTGGTTATTCTGCTGCTGGCCTCCACCGCCAGACTGTTGATGATGACCTCCTTGATTGCCTTGACCCTGGTAACCGGATCCTGAGCCGCCAGCACCAAAGCCGGCTCCTGAGCCGCCTGACGGACCATTACCGTTATTACGATGCTGTTGAAGGCTGTAATCCCGAAACTGCCGCACAATACTGCAATCCCTCCAAGTGTGGCCTGCCGGCTTATCAGGCCGGCTGTGCTCCGGACAAGGTTTATTGAGCATCTCTTCCAGGTTGAAAGGAGCTTTGCCCTTGTTAAAGGGTTGCCTGAAGTTCCCGTTGCCCTTAGCACGATTGTTCCCAGCGCTAGTGTTCGCCACCAATTCTGACCCGCCGTCCGGGTTCTTCCGCTTGCCCGGGTTGCTATTTCCGGCCGCGTTTTGCTGTTGACCCTTGCCATTGTTGCTTTTCTTACCCTGAGCCGACTTCTCATCATCGGAGCCAGGGTCTTTCGTGTTATCGGAGTCTGCATACTTGGTGAGAGCCGCCATGAGCTCCCCCATATCCTGGCACGAGCGCTTGAGCCGGCCAAGCTTCTGCTTCAAGGGCGTGAAGTGGCAATTCTTCTCAAGAATCAAAACTGCTTGAGCCGCCGTAATCTGTTCAGAAGAGTGGATGATGGTTGAGACCCGCCGGACCCAGTGATGAGCCGACTCGTCGTCACGCTGCACACAATGGTCCAAATCCACAATCGTCATAGGCTGCTTGCACGTTCCTTGGAAATTTTTGATGAATTTCGCCTTCAACTCGGCCCAGGAATTAATGGTGTTGGGTGGCAAGCCCTTCAACCACGTGCGAGCCGTCCCTTCCAGCATCATGATGAAATATTTAGCACATACTGCATCACTGACGTCTAACATCTCTATGGCCAGCTCATAGCTTTCGATCCAAGCCTCTGGAGGTAGGTCAGCAGTATAATTGGGCACCTTGCGAGGACCTTTGAAATCCTTCGGCAGACGCTCGTTCCGCAGGGCCGGCGCTAAGCACGGCACTCCCACAGCCCTGGAGGTTACTCCTGTTCCTACTGAGACGGAAGGTGCAACTGTGGGTTCCTGATGAGCCGCCGCCGCCGCCAGAGCCGCTGCTTCTCGCTGTGCTCTTGCCCGATCCACCAGCGCCTGAGCATCCAGAGCCGCCCGATCGACTCGCGGCGGGTTCCGATGTCGTTCACTGCTAGAAACCGCCGGTGACTCATAACGCCGGCTGTAGCTGCGGCTGGGGATAGGGGTTGAATGCACGCGACTCCGACTATAAGTGTATTTCTCCTGCTGGGCCATCGTCGTCTGTAGGTATCCGATAGCATTCCGCACCTCTTCTGCGAAAGGCGCCTCATCGGGGATCGGGATGGTACCAAGCCTGGTTGCCGCTGCCACCATGTTCTCCGCCGGGTTAGAATAATGACCCGGTGGTGTTGGAAGGGACGGTGGAGGGTTTTGGTTCCGTCGGGGCGGGTCTAGCTGCTGATGCTGAACCGCCGCCGGGCTTCCAGGCACTTCCGCCGTCCGGGTTACGGTCAAAGGCACATTCCATCCCGTCCCTGGCGTGTTGAAAAGATTTCTGGCTTCATACTGATCCGGCAAGCGGGATTGATGCCTCAACCGATGAACCGCCGCTGCAGACTTCTGCTCTAACTTAAGGCGGAAAGCATCCGCCCTAAGGCGCTCCGCCTCAGCATCCATCTGGGCCTTCAGCGCGTTGATTTCCTGTTGGACTCCGGCCATCTGGTTCTTCAACCTCGTGATCTCCGCGTTACGGGCCGCTTGGTTTTCAGCGGTGACTTCGGTTTCCATCAGGGTTGTAAGCTCGTTCATCAGATCCAGAAGAACTTGAGCCGGCGACCTGCCAGCCCCAGACCCGGTCGCGCCGACGGCTGTGCTGCTAGGGGCCGGCGCTGAACCCGCCATGAAGACGGCAGCGCGGCTCGGCAGCTCATAATCCTCCGGCTCATGATACTCTGACTCGGGGTAAGGCTCGGTGTAGCCCCCGAGCCCTCCATTGTGAAGCTGATAGATCGACTCCGTCTCTCCGCTCGAGGATCCATCCTCTGAGCAGATGAGAGTTTCTTCCCGCGACATAGAACCTTTGAGCTCCATGCCCTGGGTGAAGCCGACGAAGACATGCGGGCGGGCGGGTCACACGCGTTGGACGGGTTGCACGCGCCGAGCCGGCTCGACGATGTCGGTGCAGATGTCCGCCCCGGGTTTAGATCCACCGATCTTGCCGATGAAGACGTGGATTCCGCCGAAGGGGACCCGGAACCCGTACTCAATTGAGTCGGCCTCGGGGCCCCAGCCGGCGTCGTCGATGTAGAGCTTGCCGCGGCGACTCTTGGTCATCCTGCCAACAGCGTACCCATCGATCCCTGGGAGAGAACCCTTTGAAAACTCAACACCACCGAGCGCTAGCCCCACGGTGGGCGCCAACTGTCGTGGTTTTGTCACGGCAAATGTCCGAAGACTTGGGTTCGAGGCCATCGCTAAGGCGGTGGACTCAAAGGGGTTGGTCGAGATGAGGGACACGTGTTTACCCAGGTTCGGCCCCTCAAGAAGAGGTAAAAGCCTACGTCCTACTTGTGTTGTATTGATTGGAGTATCGATTACAAGGGAGCGGATTCGCTTGACCTAGTTCTTGGTTGATTGGTTTCTTCTCTAAGCCGCCCCAGGGTCTCGCCTTTATATAGGAGGTCAAGGCCCTGGGCTACACGAGTCCCAAACCGACTCATACAACGTAGTTTATCCTGCCTCTAAGCCGCCTTGCCATCTTGGGCAAGACGTCTTCGGGCGGCTCAACCGCCCGGGTCTCACGCCATCTTCTGTCTCTGGGCCTTCATCTTGGCCCGCCTGATAAGCCGCCATGCGGCCTGGCCTTTATCTTCCGGCCCACCTTAAGGGTCTTGCTTATGAGCCGCCAGGTATGACCCGGCCCCTCCTGGGCGGGTCTTACCACGAGGTTATATCCCCAACAGGTACCCTTGGGGCCGACCCGTCTCAAGACTGTCGGGAACTCAGGTCCACCTCAACCAGGGTGGTACCGCCTGTCCCTCCAGTCCCGTCTTTCACGTGTAAACAATGTCAAGTTAAAGTAACTGTGTGTTTATACACCAAGTGGATATCCGAGGAATCACCCTCGATGGATCCCACTCGAGGTATGTGTATGGCAAGAGTCGCTATCGATAAATGGGAAGAAGGAATCACCCTCGATACCCACGACCGATTAGCTACGCTACAGAATTAACACCGGGAGTGCTAAGTGAGGTATCACCCTCGACACTCGATAGTAGCTCTGCAGTGCCATACTTAAGGGGTGTGCGGTGATGTGAGGGGCCTGGCTCGTCGGTCGGTTGACCGAGTCTTCGGGTCTTCGAGTCGTCGATGAAGAAGCAGGGGCAACTGGGACTAAGGGGCCACTGGGGATTCATTGTTCAACCTATACTAAGCAGTTGATATGAGTGCAGGTATAGTAGCAGTTTATCAAAAACAGGCTATGCATCAGAATATGAGCTAACTAATACAGTAGCAAAATTCTAATGCAAGATTGAGAGGGAAAGAAAAGGGAGATATCGGAATGCTCAAGGGGGGTTGCTTGCCTTGCTGCTCTGCTGCAAAAGGCTGATCGTCAACGATGTAGTCGTACCCGGCAGCACCGTCAGTCTCGGGGTCTACCGGAGAGAAGAGAGGGGAGAAACAATAAATACAAAGCACAGATGCAACACGATGCATGACATGGCAATATGCAGAGCTAGGCATGCACTAACGTAGTATTACACGTCGCAGACGGGTCGAAAGAATATCTGACGATATTTTCCGGGTCTCGGGCTACTACCGGACAGATGAAAACGATGGAAAAGTTCCATGTTCGCCATGCTAGAGGCACGTGACATACTAACGGACTGCGTATTCGGATTCGTCTCGTCGTTTTGAGCAACTTTCATGTATAAAGTATTTTCATCCGAGTTACGGATTATTTTATATTAATTTTTAAAGTTTTATTAATATTCTGGAATAAAACAGATTAAATTTAATTCGAAAATAGAATTATGACATCAGCATGATGTCATGCTGACATCAGCAGTCAGCAGTGGGGTTGACTGGTCAAACTGACCAGTGGGCCCCACATGTCATTCTCACAGTTTTAATTAGATTTAATAATTAGTTAAACAATTTAATTATGGGGGTGGGACCCACCTGCCAGTCTCTGGTTAAAACTAATTAATTAACACAGAGTTAATTATGCTAATTAATCTTAATTAAGGTAATTAACTAATTACTTACTTAATTAATTAAACTAATTATCTAATTAATTAATTGATTGATTGATTTACTAATTAAACATTTTTATTAAATTGTCTATTATTATTTATTTATTTTAAAAATGTTTTAGGGGCAGTGGGCCCCCATCGTCATACACCCGGGGGTTAGTGGGGGGGAGGGGGCTTAATCCCCCACTAACCAAATCGGGCCGGGGTGGGGGGTGGCCAGGGGCTCGCCAGCGTCTCGCCGGCGGCCAGGGGCGCGGCGGTGGGTGGCAGGGGGCGAGGGGGCAGTGCGCGGGGCCACGGGGAGGCGCCGGTGGCGACGGCAATGCGCGGCGCGCGCGGGGGCGAACGGGGCCAGGGCGCGGCCGGCGATGCGCGCGCGCGTGCGCGGGCATGGTGAGCGCGGGAAGCAGGAAGCGCGGTCCGCGGCGAAGCGGCGAGCGCACGCGGCGGTGAGGTGGTGCGCGCGGCGGCGCACGGCGAGCGGGCGCGGGGGAGGGCGACCGTAGAGAGGGGAGAGGCGAAGGGGAGGGAGGAGCCCTGTGAGGGCTCACCGCGGGGCAGGGGGGGCAAGCTGCTCGGGGAGGCGTCGGGGAGGCGCCGGCGGGGGGGGGGGAGAAGACGCGGCGGGGCGGCGGCGAGGTGGCTTCGGTGGGGGAGGGCCGGCGTCGGGCGCGGGGCAGCGCGGGGGCGTAGCCCCGATCCAATCGGGGGGGAGGAGAGGGAGTGGGTGAGTGGCAACGGGGGGCTAGGGTTCGGGGGAGCGGGGGGGTTTATCCCCAGGGGAACCGGAGTGGGCCGGCCTGCTGGGCCGGTGGCCCAGTTGGGCCGGGGGGTTTTCTTTTATTTTTATTTTAGTTTTGTTTTTTTGTTTTTCCTGTTTTATTTTTAGTTTTATAAAATATAAAAGTGGCATCTAAAATAGTTTAACTATTTATACCACTGCCACAAAAAGGTTTAACCCCAAATAAAATAGTTTAGTATTTTATAAAATATAAAAGGCATTTATTTAACTGTTTTACCTACGGTTTTAATTATTTAAGTGTATTAAAACTTTTTATAAAAAGGTGGTTTCTACATGACAAATATCCAGAGATTGTTTACCACACTTTGAACATTTTTTTTTGTCATTTGAAAAATTTATTTGTTTGACTTTATCTTAAAATTGAATTTTGAACTGGTTTGAATTAACGCGAGTTTAACAACAGTAATCGTGGTGACGTGGCATCGTTAGTAGGGGATTACTGTAGTTTAATTATCCGGGCGTCACAACTCCTTCCAGGAAATTCCAATCGACCCTATCGTAAGCCTTGGCAAGATTCAGCTTGTACCCGCAATAAGTATCTCTAGCATTTCTGCTATGTTGGATATTATGGCAACACTCAAAGGCAATGATAGCATTATCCGTAATCATCCTGCCCGGGATGAAAGTGCTCTGAGTGTCCGATATGACCCCATCAAGTAAGGGCCGAAGGCGGTTGACGAGACACTTTGCGAGCACTTTGTAGATGACATTGCAAAGACTAATTGGTCTATAATCTTTTAGTGATTGAGGGTCTTTTTCTTTCGGTATGAGGACAATAACAGTTTCATTTACTCCGTCCGGAAGGGAGGCCCTCTCAAAAAAAATCCAGCACTCCTTTCACAACATCTCCCTTCATTTCTCCCCAATCCCTTTGGAAGAAGCGCGTCAGAAAACCGTCCGGGCCTAGTGCCTTAAGAGGGCCAATTTGGAATAATGCGCCACTTATTTCCTCTGTTGTGAAAAGTCTTACCAGTGCATCGTTCATATCAGCATCAACACGCTCAGTCCCCAGCTGCAAGATTCCAGTTGGGTCGATCCCATCTTCTTTCTTGTATAGGTTTTTGAAAAACGAATTCATCATCTCATGGATAGTTGTAGTGTCCTCGACCCATGTGCCACTATCATCCTTCAGTTTTAAGATTGTGTTTTTCTTCCTCCTCCATGTTGCTTTTTGCTAGAACCATCTTGTGTTTTTGTCCCTTTCTCTGATGTATGTAGCATGTGATCGTTGCCTCCACATAAGTTCTTCCCTCAGCAGCAATTCTTCCAAATCACGTGCGAGTTTGTTAGCTTTCTTCTATAGTTCAGCCGAGGGAGGTGAGTTCCATATCCTACTTAATTTCTTCCGAATTTATGCAGATTCCTTCACAACCGAACCAAAATCTCTATTAGCCCAGTTCTGCAACTCTCTCTGCATATTCTAGATTTTCACACATATTTGATGCATGTTTTCAGCCGGACCATCTTTACTCCAAGCTGTAGTGATAGTTGGGTGTAGTGAGTCCACGCGCTCCCATATTTGCTCATATCTAAAGATGTGTGGGCCGCTATCACCCACATGTCTCCATTCCTTTCTACTCCCCACCCTCAACAGAATAGGGAGGTGATCCGGGCGAGAGGAGCATATGTGTTCGACAATAGCTCCCTTGAAATGATCTGACCACGCCGGAGAAGCGACTGCTCTGTCTAACCGTGCACGCACCTTATCCCGGCCCTCTTGCTTGTTGGTGTAAGTCCATCCTGGACCTCTGAATCCTAGATCAAACAGGTTGCAGTCTGAAAGAGCTTTGCGGAAGGTTTCCATGTATCTTTCGGGTCTCTTGGTCATTGAGTAGTGCTCGGACTGCCACATGGTCTCGTTAAAATCTCCCATCATCAACCAAGGCAGATCATGGGTATCTTTTATCCTTCTTAACAAAGTCCACATGAGGTGGCATTCATGAGCTTTCGGTTCCCCGCACACAAAAGTACCCCTCCACAACAGACCATGAGGATTCAAACGTATCAACACATCAATATACCTCGTCCCAACGGCTATCTTTTTTATTTCAACATTCTCATCATAGAAGAGGGCAATGCCGGCACCTTTTTCAATGCCGGGTTGCACGATACAATGGCGGAGACCTAGCCTCCCCTTGAGGTTCGTCACATACTTATTCTTTATCGCGTTTCAGTTAGAAAGACGAGCTTGGGCTTGTAGGTATACACGAGGAACACTGGCTCTTGAACTGTTCGAGGTTGCCCGAGGCCTCGACAGTTCCAACTTATGGCCGCCATGGCTCCTGGTGGATGCCATCCTTAGCACCCACCAGTTTACCGGGAGACCCTGGCCCGGTTGCTTCCTTGCCGCCCTCGTTGCCGTGATCCTTCTCCTCTTCCTCTGACCTAGTGCCCTTGGCCTTCTTTTTCTGCTCCTTGTTATTCCCCTCGCCAATCTTCTCTTCAGACTTCTTCAGCTCATGGTCCTTGTCGCCCCTTTTTCCCAGGACTGAAGCCACCTAGTCCATGTTGGATCTGGTCATCCTTTTTTCCTTCAATTTTCCAACCTTTGCGCCTGAGCCAACAGAAGTATCCATCGGCATATCTTGACCATCTGCTGGCTTGTTGTTCAGAACGCCATCAACAGCAGCCTCCTCCTCAGTTGTAGGAGCGATAGTGTGCCCCTTCCCAAACCGAGCCACTAGGCCGAATCCAGGCGGGTAGGTTGGGTCCTCGGCCTCCTCAGACATCAACTTCTGCACCTCCTCTCAATCCTTTCCCCCTTCCATGAGCGCCTTCATGCTTTCCTTGCTAGCGGTTACCGGTTCAGTATCAGGAACAAGAGCCTTCTCATGGACCTTCCCAAGCGCACCCCCTTCCTCGAAAGTGGTTGTTGTTCTAGACATGGCTAGGGGCGGCTGCAGCTTAGTCTGGGCCTCACCATCAGACACTTTGATGGAGCTAACAGCTGCAATCGCAGCCTGCACCAGAGGGTTTCAGAGGACCTTCTCTGGGATCATTGATAACCCACAAGTGTAGGGGGTCGTTTATAGCCTTTTTCGATAAGTAAGAGTGTCGAACCCAATGAGGAGCTAAAGGTAGAACAAATATTCCCTCAAGTTCTATCGACCACCGATACAACTCTACGCACACTAATGCTTGCTTTACCTAGAACAAGTATGAAATTACTTTGCGGGAATAAAACTAGAAGTACTTTGCAAGATAATAAAGAACGTGGAAATAAAAGTTAGGTGCTGTTTTAATAAAAGAACAATAAAAGTAAATAACTTAGTAGAAACATTTTGGTGTAACGCAAGAGAAAGATTGTCCCTAGGCAATTGAATATAATATGATAGATACTTGTTATATGCAATGAGGGAGAGGCATACGTTAACACACTTTCCGTACTTGCACTTATGATTGGAACTCTAGCAAGCATCCGCAACTACCAAAGTTCATTAAGGTAAAACCCAACCATAGCATTAAGTATCAAGTCCCCTTTACTCCCATACGCAACAACCCACCTACTCGGGTTTGTGCTTCTGTCACTCACGCAACCCACCATAGGAAAATCATGAACATATTGCAACACCCTACAGCGGGTATCCCTCAGGTTTGCGCGACACGGAGGGCACCATAGGACAGCACCATATCAACATACAACTCACATCCATAACATCATACCACAATTAACCCATAGGACAAAAGAGATCTACTCAAACATCATAGGATAGCCAAATATCATTGGGAAATAATATATGGAGTTGGGCACCATGTTTAAGTAGAGATTACAGCGGGGAAGAGAGGTGTTACACCGCTGCATAGAGGGGGAGAGAATTGGTGTTGACGGCGGCGAAGTTGTTGGTGTAGATAGCCGTCACGATGATTGCCCCGGCGGCGTTCCGGCGCCACCGGGAGAGAGGGGGAGAGATCCCCCCTCCTTATTATTCTTCCTTGGCCTCCCCGCTAGATGGGAGGAGAGTTCCCCCTCTAGTACATGGCCTCCATGGCGGCGGAGGGGTAGGAGCCCCTCCTAGATTGGATCTCCCTCTCTGTTCTCTTTTGTTTCACGTTCCTGTTTTCTGGCCGAAAACCGTTTCTTATATTCCCGGAGATCCGTAACTCCGATCGGGCTGAAATTTGAGGGGATTTTTATCCAAAAATTAGCTTCCTTGTGCCCGAAGGAGAGCTCCAACCGACTTACGAGCTGGGCACAACCCACCAGGGCGCGCCTGGGCCCTGGGGGCGCGCCCTGGTGTCTCGTGGGGGCTGTGGGCCTCCGTTTGCGTTGATTCCACTTCTCAAAATTCACAAATATGCCAAAAAAAAATCTCCGTAAATTTTTATCGCGTTTGGACTTCGTTTGATATGGATATTCTGCGAAACAAAAAACATACACCAAACAGGAACTAGCACTGGGCACTGGATCAATAGGTTAGTCCAATAAATCATATAAAATGTTGCCAAAAATATGTTAAAGTTGTATAATAATGGCATGAAACAATCAAAAATTATAGATACGACGGAGACGTATCAGCATCCCCAAGCTTAATTCCTTCTCGTCCTCGAGTAGGTAAATGATAAAAAAGATAATTTTTGATGTGGAATGCTACCTAGCATAATCTTGATCATATATCTAATCATGGCATGAATATTAAGAAACAAGTGATTCAAAGCAATAGTCTAGTTTTGACATAAAGACATTAATACTCAGGCATCCCAACAAACAATCATGTCTTTCAGAATATGAAGGCTATAGAACGCTATCCCTACAAAATCATATAGCCTTGTTATGCTCTGTCTTCTTAACACAAAGTATAAATCATGTACTACCCCGGTGTCAGCCAAGCAATTGGTTCATACTGTTTAATGCGCTTCAACATTTTCAACTCTCACGCAATACATGAGCGCAAGCCGTGGATATAGCACTATGGGTGGAATAGAATATGGAGAAGAAAGTCTCGCATCAACTCAGCGTATCAACGGGCTATGGAGATGCCCATCAATAGATATCAATGCGAGGAGTAGGGATTGCCATGCAACGGATGCACTAAGAGCTATTAAGTGTATGAAAGCTCAATATGAAAACTAAGTGGGTATGCATCTAACTCTATAATGAATAATTCCCACTAGTATATGAAAGTGACAACATAGGAGACTCTCTATATGAAAAACATGGTGCTACTTTGAAGCACAAGTCTGGAATTAGCATGCCCGTTTTTCTTTCTCTCTTTTTTTCTTTTTTTTCATTTTTCATTTTTTTCCTATTTTTTTCTTTTTTTCTTTTTTTGTTCTTTGTCTGGAGCCTCATCCCGACTTGTGGGGGAATCATAGTTTCCATCATCCTTTCATCACTGGGGCATGCTCTAATAATGAATAATGATGATCATCACACTTCTATTTACTTACAACTCAATATTACAATGATAGTAGAACAAAGTATGACTCTATATGAATGCAATGATCTAGCGTAGCAAAGATATCAAAAAACGGACAAGCCATGAAAACATCATGCTAGCTATCTTACGATCATGTAATGCAATATGACAATGAATGCACAAGTCATCAAAACGGAGGCGGTGGAAGTTGCATGGCAATATATCTCGGAATGGCTATGAAAATGCCATAATAGGTAGGTATGGTGGCTGTTTTGAGGAAGATATAATAAGGCTTATGTGTGATAGAGCGTATCATATCACGGGGTTTCGATGCACCGGCGAAGTTTGCACCGACTCTCGAGGTGAGAAAGGGCAATGCACGGTACCGTAGAGGCTAGCAAATTGCGGAAAGGTAAGAGTGCGTATAATCCATGGACTCACATTAGTCATAAAGAACTCACATACTTATTGCAAAAGTTTTATTAGCTCTCTCGAAGCAAAGTATTACTACGCATGCTCCTAGGGGGGAGGTTGGTAGGAGTTAACCATTGCGCGCCCCCAAACTTCACACAAAGATAGACAATCAAGAATAAATTGTGCTCCAACTTCCTAGCATAACGGGAGACTATATGTGCATGCTTCGGGAATCACAAACCTTAACACCAATATCTTACTAAACACGATCATCCACTAGTACCTCCCACATATTATCATCTCTATATCGCAAAACTATTGCAAGGAATCAAACATATCATATTCAGTGATCCCTAAGTTTTATGTAGGATTTTATGACTAACCATGCAAATGACCAATTCATGTTGACTCTCTAAATAGATATAAGTGAGGCAAGAGAGTTTAATTCTTTCTACAAAAGATCATGCTCTAATAAATATAAGTGAAGCAAAAGAGCATTCTATGAATAACGGTTTTCTATGTGAAGAGAAACAGGCAATCCAAACTTCAAATAATATAAGTTAAGCACATGAAGCATTCTATAAAGCCATACTCAAAAGATATAAGTGAAGTGCAATGAGCATTCTATAAATCAACCATGGACTATCTCATACCAGCATGGTGCATAAAAGAAAAGTGAAAACTAAACATAAAAGACGCTCCAAGATTTTACGCATATCATGTGATGAATAAAAATATAGCTCCAAGTGTCATACTGATGATTTGGAATAAAAGAGGGGATGCCTTCCCGGGGCATCCCCAAGCTTAGATGCTTGACTCTTCCTAGAATATTACCTTGGGGTGCCTTGGGCATCCCCAAGCTTAGGCTCTTGATGATCCTTATTCCTTCTCATCGTGATAACACCCAAAACTTGAAAACTTCAATCACACAAAACTTAACAGAAAATTCGTGAGATCCGTTAGTACACATAACACCAAATCCCATCATGTCTTGCCATAACATTATTGCATAATTATAATCTAACATTACCCACTGTATGCTATCACAATTCTATGGCTCCCAAGTCAATGGGTGTAACAGCCCGGAACCGAGGATCTAGAAGATTCCCCTTTTATTCCATTGTCATCGTGTGATTCGAGTGGTTGTTGCATTCATCATCGCATCATTCGCATCATCTGCATGGCATCGTCACTCGTTTTCGAAAACTTGCACCGTTCGTAGTTGCTGGTTCTCTCTGTTCGTGTCGTCGACCGTTTCGAGACCAACCACACACGCACGCGCCCGCGGCATCGTCAAAATATTGTTTTCAAAAGTGTGTTTAAAATAGTCTCGGATTGGGTCGAAAGTTGGCATGCGGTCTTATTATGTCGTAGGTAGACCGCCTGCCAAATTTCGTCGCAATCAGAGGTCGTTTGATATCCGAACGGTCGACCATAGCGGCACCATCATCGGTTTATTATCGGACGTTTTCAGTGTTTTAAAAAAACTTGCCACGGGCTGCCATCCATTCCCTCTCACCCCCACCAAGCCCCTCTGCACAGCCCATCGCAGCCCACCTAAACCTTCCCCACGACCGGAGCCGTCCGATTGCGATCGAACGGCTCGAACCGCCCCAAAACCCCCTAACCCTAGCAAGTTTTGCTATAAATAAACACCCCTAGCCTACCCTGCCTCGAAATCCGCGCCTCTCCTAACCCTAGCCGCCACTTGGCGCAGCCAACCTCTCCTCCCACCACGCTGGGCCCGCGAAGCCCATCCGCGGCACGCCCGGGCCCGAGGGGAGCCGCCGCCGCCCGCAGCCAGGGAAGCTCCCGAGCCCGAGCTCCCCGCACCCGATGCCATCCAGCCTCGCCTCGCGCCGCCGTCCGGCAAGGTCGCCGGAGCACCGTTCGCCGGTGCTTGACCGCCGCCCCGCCGCGCCGTTGCATGCCGCCGGAGGGCCATGCTCCGCCCGAGCCTGCCCCGTCTTGTCAGCCCGCCGCCGCCTCGCCAGTTCACCGCCGCCCCGAGCTACGGCGCCGCCCCGCACCTTCGTCGCCGGGGATGGGCGCCCCAGACCCAGAGCCGCCTGGATCCGGTCGAGCCCCGTCGGGTCCCGCCTCCCCATGCGCCGCCGCCTCGCCGGAAGCCACGACACCGTCGCGTGGGTCGCCGCCCTGCCTCCTGTCGAGTGGGAGCCCGGGGACGAAGCCCCAGCGCCCTGCTCCAGGTGGGCCGCCACGTGGGCCTTCTCCAGCGCGTCAAGCCCCTCGTCTCCACCGACCGGCCCATGAGGCCCAGGGTGAGAGCCCCTCTATTCCCCGCCCAAGCGTAATTTAGCTATGTCGCGCTCACTCTGTTTCGGGCCTGTTGCAAATTCAGCTCGTGTGTTTTTTTTAAGTCTCCGTGAATTTGACTATATCCAGGTTTTTCATATTTTCAGAAAAGCCATTAAATTGCATTGCTCATATAAAAATAACCGTGCATCGGAATAAAATGATTTATATATGTAAAATGCTTAGAATTTCGTGTAGATTCTCAATATCCAACTCTCACATGTGTTTAAAATGTTTAACATGTTGTTTCCTTGGAATTCGCATCATTGTCATGATTTGCATTGCGCACATATTATTTAAGCGTGCATCCGAATTAAACAAACGCTATAGGTAAAATGTGTACATTATTTATATCGCATTTTCATGCATGATAAGAATGTTTGATGTGTTGGTTGCATTTATTTTGCATACATGGCTTGCTAAAACGGTTTAGGTCCTAATCTCGCATAATTGTTATGTCATTTTTGTTAATATAAAAACCCTCATATTATATATGTTTTCGGGGTAGAAAAATCCATAGAAATTATCTGTGCAATTAGTTTTGTCATTTGAGCTATTTTGTGTGTATGTCATTTTTTGCTATGATGCCCTTTTGTTTATTTTGCGTGAATTAATCCATGCACATTTTGGAATAGTTGCAAACATGAGATATGCCCTTGGACTTGTGTGCTAGGCCCTGGTCATTTTTGTTGCTATAGAAAGGCATGTTTAGGTGTTATTTTCTTGTTGCCAACATGCTATAAAATACTGTTGTTTTGAGGGTCCAAAATATTTCTAAGTCTGAAATCTGTGTTATTTTGTTGCTGTCTTGCCATGTGGTTTGCTATTGATCTATAGCTCTTTTCGTGTTGCCACAATGGGATGTATTGTTAAGCATGTTATGCTCTATCATGTTGTGCCAATAGTTTGCATGAATAAGTTTAGCATCATAATTATTTATGTTGTCCAATATGTCAATCTGTTAAAAACTGTTGCACATGTCTACTCTAATTTTCACCAAGTCTGAGAATCTGTTTTCTTCAATATGCCATGTTGTGATGATGCTAGCTAAGATTCCATGCATAATTAGACCTAGCCACCATGGTATGAATTATAGAGCATCATGTCTACTACCATGCTGTTAAGTTTCATGCCAATATATGACCTGTAGCATATAGGTTTACTGCTGCCAATATGCCTCCATGAAAATCTGCTATGCTAAAAAATGTTATTTTCACTAAGTCCTAATCTGCTATATTTTATTGCCATGTTGTGAGCTTCCTACCATGTGATCCATGACTCTTTTGAGTATGATATGTGAAGATGAAATGAAGTGTGTGTTATATGCTACTGCCCCATTCTTAGTTTGTGCATTATAGAATCTTGTAGCTTGTTGTTTTCATGCGTGCAATATGCCATGTTGCTGTTTTGGGCAGATTTCAAATAAAACTTGTGTTGATTGTTGTGGTTGAACCGTAGCTCCGTTGTGGGCATGCCATATATGTAACTTGCTTAGATTTTCATGTAGTATCATAATATCTTGCTGCATTCATGATTTGAAATGTTTGTGGTTGTCATTTTCATGCATTTTGCATTCATGTCATGTTCATCTTGTGAAGGTCATATCTTTTAGACCGTAACTCCGATTCAAATGTTTTATATATGTAACTTGGCTAGAAAAATATGTAGAATCACATGGTGCACTTTATTTTTCTGTTTAAAAACTCTAAAATATGTTTAATACAGATCTGGACCAATTTCGAAATTAACATATGAGGTCGTTTCGGAAATGCTATATGTTGTTTCCGACCTCATTTAATATGCCTAGATGTCTAGTTTGCTTATGCTTCACCTCTTGCATGTTTAACAACATTTAATATTGTTGTGTACCTAAACGGGAGTGAACTAAATAATTTGAATGTGGAGTTTCGTCAATATGCAACCCGTTGCATATTGAGCTTCACTTAATGTGTAGGAATTGATTGTTGTGCTTTGTCATGTCATGCATAACATGCATCATCCTTGTTGTGCATCATGTCATGCATATGTCGTGGTGTATCGTGTGTTGATTGTTTGTTCCGGATTGCTTCTTCTCGATAGAGTTTCGAAAGCGTTCGGAGTGTGAGGATTCGTTCGACTACGTCCCGTTTGTCTACTTCACGGATCGCCTGCTTCATGGACTCGTTCTTCTTCCAAGCGGGATCTCAGGCAAGATGATCATTTCCCTGGATACCATTACTATCATTGCCATGCTAGATGTCTCGTTTCTATCATTGTCTCGCTACCTACCACTTGTATGTCAAGCCTCCCAAATTGCCATGAAAAGCCTCTAACCCCTCCACATCCCAGCAAAACATTGTTTGGCTATGTTACTGCTTGCTTAGCCTTTCTTATAGCGTTGCTAGTTGCAGGTGCAAATTGTTCCATGTGCCAACATGGATATTTTTGATATATCACAATATTATTGCTATTTAATTTAATGCACATATATACTTGGTAAAGGGTGAAAGGCTTGGCCTTTTGCTCGATGTTTTGTTCCACTCTTGCCGCCCCAGTTACTTGTGTACCGGTGTTATGTTCCATAATTGAGCGCTCCTAACATGCTCGGGGTTGTTATGGGGACCCCCTTGATTTTTGATTTAGGATAAAACTTGTCTGGCAAGGCCCAACATTGGTACTACATTTGCCTAATAACAACTAAAATTGCATAGGGACCCGCCGACACCCGCGGATAATTTAATCAACCACCCGGGCCAGTGCTCCTCATGAGTGTTGGTCCAAACCGAGCGATGTCCGGCGCCCCCTGGTCACCCGGAGTTTCAGCCAACCCGACGTCTAGCTCATCCGGTCGTACCCTGAGAACGAGATACGCGGCTCCTATCGGGTTTAGTCGGTACGCCGGGCGGCCTTGCTGGATTTGTTTTACCTTTCTCGAACGTCTTGTGCGAGGAATTCCGAGAATACTTCAACCTATCTCGAGGTTGCGGTTTTCCTACGGAATTTCCTAGGAGATCACGGGATTCGTGGTCGAGGTTATTCCCGCGGCGTGTGGTTAGTTTGTGATGGATGAGTTGGAGCACCCCTGCAGGGTTAAATCTTTCGGAAAGCCGTGCCCGCGGTTACGTGGCAACTTGGAAACTTTGTTTAACACCCGGTCATAGCAAACTTGAAGTAAACTCAAATAAAATACACCAACCGTGTGCGTAACCGTGACTGTCTTTTCTCGTGATTCCTTATTCGAGAGAGAACACGGTGGGGTTATGTTTGACGTAAGTAGGTGTTCAGGATCTCTTAGAGATCATTACTAGATCACGTTCATTTATTCGACAACCATCCCCCTTTATTCTTGTACTCGTAAGTTAGCCACTCAAATAAATGCTTAGTGCTTGCTGCAGCCTCACCACTTAACCATACCTCACCCATTAAGCTTTAATAGTCTTGATACCCTTGGAAATGAGATTGCTGAGTCCCCGTGGCTCACAGATTACTACAACAACAGTTGCAGGTACAGGTAATGCGATGAATTGACGTGAGCGCGATGCTTGTTTCTTTTGGAGTTCTTCTTCTTCTTCGATCTAGGATGGGTTCCAGGCGGCAGCCTGGGATAGCAAGGATGGATGTCATTTTATCGTTTGATTTCGTCCGTAGTCGGACCCTGCTCTTCTGTATGATGCTTGTATATGTTGTTCTATTGATGTGATATTGATGTAGCTTGTGGCGAGTGTAAGCCAATTCCATATACTCATCTCTTCTTTACATGTACTTGTAATGATATCCATTCTTGCAAAACGACGAGATGCGCTTCTATCCCTGTCGAGGCTCTCGTGCCAAAATAAGGATAGGATCGCATCTTGGGCGTTACAATGGGACTCAACAAGAATTCAAACATAAGCACGCAAAGCAGCTATAACAACAATCTGTGAAAAACAGGATTGTCTGTAAAGATTTGTAGACACGTATACTTCTGTAGCTCAAAAAATTCTGAAAAATTAGGACGTGAGAAATAATTTGCATAACAGTACTGTGTAAAAATTTCAGAAGTTTTTCACGCCCAGTAAAATATGAAAATTCAAACACTACAGCAAAAGTTTCTGTTTTTGCACAGCACACATCAAACAAGCAATTCAAACATCCTAAAGGCAAATCTTGGCACATTATTTTTATAATACAATGGATTTGTACAAGGGGATAATTATTTTTGTTGGAAAAGTTTCCGTGATTCAAGATTCACAAAGTTTCCATGGGCATGAACAAAAGTTCAAGGCTAGTCCCCCACTTCAACGATGCTCATCATGTCTTCTCACTTTCACCTTTCCTTTTGTGAAGTTTTAGGTTCCCCTCTATATTTTTTTGTTTTTAAACTTTATAAAAGCACACAACAAAAATAAATGACTCTCTAAAATATCCGGGTTGTCTCCCTGGCAGCGCTTTCTTTAAAGCCATTAAGCTAGGCATAAAGTGCTCAAGTAATGGATCCACCCGGATCCCAAGGTATATCAAAGCCAATTTTAATTAACAATGATTTGTAATTTAGTAGTGAGCACAAAGTGATATATATCATGTGACAACAAAGTCTAACTCTCTTCCTATGCATCGGCATGTCATGCAAGAACAATTCATGCACATTAAGTAAAGGCCAATGCATAGTATAAATAGTTTCTTGCAATTTTATAGTATTGGAAACATAAAGAGGTGGAGATGTAGTTCCTCTTTCATAATAATTGCAAGTAGGAGCAGCAAGCACATGCATATTATATTCATCAAAATCATCATGTGTAGTAGCAAAACGCAACCCATCAATATAATCCTTAATAAGTGCAAACTTCTCCGATATAGTGTAGTTGGGAGAATTCAAAAAGATAATAGGACTATCATGTGTGGGTGCAATAGCAACAATTTCATGCTTAACATAAGGAACTATAGCAAGTTCATCTTCATAAGCATAATTCATATTGGCATCATGGCCACAAGCATAGCAAGCATCAAGTTCATCAAAAAGGGATATTTCAAAAGAATCCAAGGGATCATAGCAATTATCATAGCATTCATCATGGCATTCATCCTTCGGTATGTGCGAAGGGAAATTAAACAATGTATGAGTTGAAGAGTTACTCTCATTAGAAGGTGGGCACGGGTAGCTAATCCGCTCTTCCTCCTTTTGTTCTTCGCTCTCCTCCTCATCTTTTTCATCTAATGAGCTCACAGTTTCAGCAACTTCTTCTTCCATAGATTCCTGCAAAATATTAGTCTCTTCCAAGGCAGCGGACATTATTTCAATAAATTCAATAATATCAGCATTGCAATCATAATTCACATAGCAATATTTAAGTATGGAAAGATTTTCAGATTCGTAAGAAACATCATCATACTTTTCCATCAAAGAAACAACTTCATAAGCACCTTTAAAAGCAACAAATTCTTCTATTCGTTCCACATCATAGTAAAAATATATACCTTTAGCATAAGAAGCTAAGGTTTCATTATCATTAAATTTGCATGAAAAGGGAAGGTGTGAAGCGTTCATCCTAGAGCAACAAGTAATATCATATCTCAAGCATAGCTCCCGAGCATACCAATGCAACATATGAATTTGATACCATAACAATTTCCCTTTTTGAGTCAAGCGATAATCTCTAAATTATTCACGTTGATCCAACATTACTCCCATTATCAAGTTGAATGGGGTCTTCTCAGGATTATCAAAGTAGTATTTAATACTTTGCACATAACTAACATTGAGGGTTTTTGGAGGTTCCCCATCTCCAAGAGTAGCAAGTACCACTATTTTTTTTGGTGTTTCGTGTTCCATATCCATAACTAAAGATATAAAACAACTAATAAAAGAAAATAAAAATTACTTAGTGATAAAGAAAACAAGCACACACGAGAATATTCACCCCACGCTATTGCTCCCCGGCAACGGCACCAGAAAAAGGTCTTGATAACCCACAAGTGTAGGGGATCGTTTGTAGCCTTTTTCGATAAGTAAGAGTGTCGAACCCAATGAGGAGCTAAAGGTAGAACAAATATTCCCTCAAGTTCTATCGACCACCGATACAACTCTACGCACGCTAATGCTTGCTTTACCTAGAACAAGTATGAAACTACTTTGCGGGAATAAAACTAGAAGTACTTTGCAAGATAATAAAGAACGTGGAAATAAAAGTTAGGTGCTGTTTTAATAAAAGAACAATAAAAGTAAATAACTTAGTAGAAAGCTTTTTGTGTAACGCAAGAGAAAGATTGTCCGTAGGCAATTGAATATAATATGATAGATACTTGTTATATGCAATGAGGGAGAGGCATACGCTAACACACTTTCCATACGTGGATCATATGCACTTATGATTGGAACTCTAGCAAGCATCCGCAACTATCAAAGTTCATTAAGGTAAAACCCAACCATAGCATTAAGTATCAAGTCCCCTTTACTCCCATACGCAACAACCCACCTACTCGGGTTTGTGCTTCTGTCACTCACGCAACCCACCATAGGCAAATCATGAACATATTGCAACACCCTACAGCGGGGATCCCTCACGTTTGCATGACACGGAGGGCACCATAGGACAGCACCATATCAACATACAACTCACATCCATAACATCATACCACAATTAACCCATAGGACAAAAGAGATCTACTCAAACATCATAGGATAGCCAAATATCATTGGGAAATAATATATGGAGTTGGGCACCATGTTTAAGTAGAGATTACAGCGGGGAAGAGAGGTGTTACACCGCTGCATAGAGGGGGGAGAGTTGGTGTTGACGGCGGCGAAGTTGTTGGTGTAGATCGTCGTCACGATGATTGCCCCGGCGGCATTCCGGCGCCACCGGGAGAGAGGGAGAGAGAGCCCCCCTCCTTCTTCTTCTTCCTTGGCCTCCCCCCTAGATGGGAGGAGAGTTACCCCTCTAGTCCATGGCCTCCATGGCGGCGGAGGGGCATGAGCCCCTCCTAGATTGGATCACCCTCTCTGTTCTCTTCTGTTTCACGTTCCAGTTTTCTGGCCGAAAACCGTTTCTTATATTCCCGGAGATCCGTAACTCCGATCGGGCTGAAATTTTGAGGGGATTTTTATCCAAAAATTAGCTTCCTTGCACCTGAAGGAGAGCTCCAACCGATTTACGAGCAGGGCACAACCCACCAAGGCGCGCCTAGGCCCTAGGGGCGCGCCCTGGTGCCTCGTGGGGGCTGTGGGCCTCCGTTTGCGTTGATTCCACTTCTCAAAATTCCAAAATATTCCAAAAACAATCTCCGTAAATTTTTATTGCGTTTGGACTTCGTTTGATATGGATATTCTGCGAAACAAGAAACATGCAACAAACAGGAACTGGCACTGGGCACTGGATCAATAGGTTAGTCCAATAAATCATATAAAATGTTGCCAAAAATATGTGAAAGTTGTATAATAATGGCATGAAACAATCAAAAATTATAGATACGACGGAGACATATCAATCATCTCCTGGTCTGTCTTGATTGGCCTAGGCGAGCCCTCTCTATGCATCTCCTTCCCGAAACTGAGGAATCTACGAGCACTTTTTGCAGTTGGGGCGACATAACCCCCTCTAATGTTGCTATTCTTATACGGGGAGCACGCATTGTCATCGTGAACCTCATCTCTCGGAGGTTCAACTTACAGTCGCGTTGGCCATGCCCAAGGAAACTACAATACCCGCAAAACCGTGGCACTCTCTCATACTTAACCTCTAAAAAGAAAATCTCATTACTAGGCCTATCATGGGAGGTGATCCTGTTACGCAGGGGCTCATCAACATCACGGTTCACTCTTATCCTAACGAAGTCTCCCCGGATCTTGTCATTCTTGTCCGTGTCCACCTCCAAGACCTCAACTAGCCTTTCGCCAAGTTTCCATGCCACCGCTTCATTCAGCATGATCGGGGAGACATCATGGACGCGTACCCAAATTGGCATATGGGCAACCTCCACATCTGCCGGCGGGGCACCACCATCCACTGCCACCATCAGGAAGGCGTCGCCCTGGTGAGTCCAGGGGCCGTTTTCAAGGATGAAATGGCGATCGCCCTTCCGCTCAAACTCCAGCAGGAAGCGGTTGTTCTTCATGGGCCTGTAGCTGAGGCGGCCGCGCAGCCCCCACTTGCTCTTCAGCTCACTGAATAGGCCCTCATTGCTGTAGGGCAGGGGCGAGAAGAAGAGCCCCACAGCGATCCATCGGGTCCTCATTGCAGTTCTCTCTTTGGTGAGGTCCAGCTCTACAACATCATCGCCCCTCAGGTTCAGGTTCATCGGGAACCTTAGGGCAACGACGTCACAGCCAGCACCGAGCTTCTTCATTGTAGCCCTCCCACCATGGTCGCGGGAAGACTCCCCTCGGAGGAGCACTCCGGCAAAGTTGCTCCCCTTTCCGGAGCGAGCTACAACCTCCCCGTCGTCCATGGGGGCCTTGTCCTTCTCGTTGTCGTTGCTCGCCATCAGGGTTGGTTTTGCACTCAAGGGATGTGTTGTGAAATTGTGTGGGTTTGATTCTCCTAGCGTCGATCCTTTTATGCTTGAGTCGTGATGGTCTGTTCTCCATGCCCACGGGATCTGGGCGCAAATCACCGATTCGTTTCCCCCAGATTGATTTGCTTCCTCTTCCTCTGGATCTGCAATCCCACCTCCCATGTGAGGGGGATCAGAATCGTAAACACTTTGAATCCCCAGCGATCTTGACTTGCCCTTCTTCTCCCCCGATCCACGCATCAGATCCTCCCTCATTGCAAGTATCCTGTCTCTGATTCTCCTTAGCGCTTCACTAGTCCGGTTGGCTGATCCACTTCCTTCGCTCACCTGATTCCCAGCGCCCTGATTTCTTTCCACAATGATATTCTTAGTCGCTTTCCTGGCCCGGAGCCAAGCCTCTCGCAGTCTCAGGGAGTCTACTACCCTTCCACAATCGCTTTTTCCTTCTTGTGGTGATGTTTCACCATTCCAATCTTGGGATCTTGCCAGCGGCAAGCCTGTCTCATTCCCGCTCGGGGATCGCCTGCCTGTCGCCACGACATCGGCACCGTGATTCACGCCGCTCATTTCTCTTTTGTCCATCCCGGGTCAACTAATGTTGTCATGCATCCGCAAAAGAAAACTAATGTTGCCATGAAATAAATGTTCGGTATGAAATGCTTAAAATCCAAACGTTCAGGATATATTAATGTCTTTTTTTCTCAACTATGATAGACGTACAGTTTGCAAAAAGAATAAAAAAAATAGTCGAACGGCACGCGACGAGCACAAATGCACCAAATATCTCGCCACCGCCAGGTAAGGCAGCACTCATCGCCGGCGGTGACAGATATTCCTTATTCCGACCGGCGACGGTGAGAGATACTTGACCACAATCTAGGCTGCGAAAGCAGAAAGGTTGGGCACGCGTTGGGTCGGGAAGCAAGATAGATACCACCGGTGGCGGACCCAGGAATTGAAGTTAGCTGGGGCGAACATTTAATGTCTAATTTTTTTTGGGTACAAATGCAACTCTATTCAACCAAAACTCATAGCATTCAACAACAAAAGAATTAAAAAACTCTTAAAAACTAGTAAACTGCTAACATGGACTCTTGCCGCTTGAAATGCTCACTTATGATCCCATAATTCCAATTTCCAAACAAGACCTACAAAATTACGAATGCATTAGCACAAGTGTGATGAGAGTTGTATATTTTGATATGGTCATATGATGGTAACTGGGTGGTAGTATACCTTTAAGATGTAATTGCATAATGAACACGGGCTTGTGGAGGTAGATGACCTCGACGAGTCTTCAAGGCATGAAAATGGATCATAATCTGTTTATCACTAATTTTAGCAAATATCTCGCGCTCAACAAAGCAAACCATCAAATCATTAAGCCAATCATCACCCATCTTGTTTCGAAGATCCGTCTTTATAATATTCATGGCTGAGAAAACCCTCTCAACTGATGCAGTTGCCACCGGTAATGTCAATGCAAGTCTGATGAGCCGATAAACCAAAGGAAATACCAGATGTTGTCTACTTTGAACCAACTTGAGAGCAAGAGAACTCAAACTACCGCAAGCCAAGAATTCAGTACTTCTTTTCATCACATCAATATATATGTTGAGTTGATCAGTCAACAGATAACGCTCTTGTGAAGAGAAATCAATAGAGTAAATATTTGCAAGCTCAACTAGCTTATCATGATCAAAGTTGCTAAACGAGTCTCTAGGATCAAGGCAAGCAATGCACTTCAACAAGCGGGTAGAAGTTTCACCAAAACGATTATTCATCTCAGCTATGTTTCTATCCAACACCTCATTGAATATAGTTACCTTGTAATGATGGAGACAAGTAATCATTTTGCGTGATCTTCTTGGGTAACCCCTTGCTGAAATGTTATCATCCATATTGGGCACTATTATATTTCTGGCAGCACAAAAGTTGGTAGTAGATATCAAGAGAGGCTCCCATCCATCGTCTCTCAACTTTTGTAATAGACTTTTTACTGACACAATCATATTCATAGCACAGACTATATTCTGATCTTTTTGTTGCAATGCTTGTGACAAATCATTGGTTAAACCAAGCACTCGAAGCATCAAATGCAAGATAAGAACAAATTCAAAAGATTCCATGTTTATCATCAAGCCAGAAGCCAAACCTCTATCATCTGCATCTGCTCCATCAAGAGAAATACCATGTAGCACTTCAACCACAGAATCCCACATTTGATAGATCCGGATTAGAGTCTTGTGGTGTGACCCCCATCGTGTATCACCGGGTCTTGCTAAACTTGTCTCTTGATGCTGGCCTTTTCCTGACAAAATCTCCCCATGCTCTAACTGTACAACCAGGTTGTCATGATGCTTCTGCAACAATGCATCTTTCCTTTTACACGAGGAACTTGCCTTGTGCAGCATCATGACCATACAAGCGCCCTACACCTTTCGACAAATATGCCCTTCTCATTTCATCTCTAAATTCTGGAGTTGCATACTCTTCAATTTGCTTACGTGTGCCAGGATCAGAATCCACATCAGCTAAATTAAATGACGGAGGAATGCCCTACACATCAAATGGCACCAAAAATGAGTATCATGTTAGTGCTGACATATCAAATGGCACCAAGTTTCTGATTCCAACAAACATATCCACCTGCTGGTTGTCAGAGTCATGTGGTCGCCTCCGTTTGGTTGATCTGGCCGCTGAAGCTACCGCCTCTTCGACAGCAGCAGCCTCGGCCTCGGCTTCTTCGAGTTCGACAGCGGCAGCTATCCCTATGGCCACCCAATCCACCTCCTCATCCAAATCCATCACCACTTCACCAGCACTCAGTCAGTGGACGCAGCCGCGCAGCACCAGCACGGCAGCACCGCCAGACACGCCCCCACCAGCACACTGTCCCCAGCTCCCCACTGCCAACCCCCGCCGCCGGCCGCCCCCCAGCTCCCCACTGCCAACCCCCGCCGGCGGCCGCCCCCAGCTCCCCACTGCCAACCCCCGCCGCCGGCCGCCCCCAGCTCCCCACTGCCAACCCCCGCCGCCGGCCGCCCCCAGCTCCCCACTGCCAACCCCCGCCGCCGGCCGCCCCCAGCTCCCCACTGCCAACCCCCGCCGCCGGCCGCCCCCAGCTCCCCACTGCCAACCCTCGCCGCCGGCCGCCCCCAGCTCCCCACTGCCAACCCCCGCCGCCGGCCGCCCCCAGCTCCCCACTGCCAACCCCCGCCGCCGGCCGCCCCCAGCTCCCCACTGCCAACCCCTGCCGCCGGCCGCCCCCAGCTCCCCACTGCCAACCCCCGCCGGCTGCCCCCAGCTCCCCACTGCCAACCCCCGCCGTCGGCCTCCCCCAGCTCCCCACTGCCAACCCCCGCCGTCGGCCTCCCCCAGCTCCCCACTGCCAACCCCCGCCGCCGGCCGCCCCCAGCTCCCCACTGCCAACCCCCGCCGCCGGCCGCCCCCAGCTCCCCACTGCCAACCCCTGCCGCCGGCCGCCCCCAGCTCCCCACTGCCAACCCCCGCCGGCTGCCCCCAGCTCCCCACTGCCAACCCCCGCCGTCGGCCGCCCCCAGCTCCCCACTGCCAACCCCCGCCGCCGGCCGCCCCCAGCTCCCCACTGCCAACCCCCGCCGCCGGCCGTCCCCAGCTCCCCACTGCCAACCCCTGCCGCCGGCCGCCCCCAGCTCCCCACTGCCAACCCCCGCCGGCTGCCCCCAGCTCCCCACTGCCAACCCCCGCCGTCGGCCGCCCCCAGCTCCCCACTGCCAACCCCCGCCGCCGGCCGCCCCCAGCTCCCCACTGCCAACCCCCGCCGCCGGCCGCCCCCAGCTCCCCACTGCCAACCCCCGCCGCCGGCCGCCCCCAGCTCCCCACTGCCAACCCCTGCCGCCGGCCGCCCCCAGCTCCCCACTGCCAACCCCCGCCGCCGGCCGCCCCCAGCTCCCCACTGCCAACCCCTGCCGCCGGCCGCCCCCAGCTCCCCACTGCCAACCCCTGCCGCCGGCCGCCCCCAGCTCCCCACTGCCGTCTGTCGCGCCGCTGCGGTGCCGCTCCCCGCCGCTGGCCGCCCCCAGCCCCCCACTGCCGGTCTGCCGCGGTGCCGCCCCCCGCCGCCGGCCGCCCCCAGCCCCCCACTGCCGGTCTGCCGCGGTGCCGCCCCCCGCCGCCGGCCGCCCCCAGCCCCCCACTGCCGGTCTGCCGCGGTGCCGTCCCCCGCCGCCGGCCGCCCCCAGCCCAGCCCGACGCTGGGTGCCTGGATCGATGGAGGATAGGAGCGGGCCAGGGGGAGTGGGGCGGCGCTGGATCGATGCAGTTCGGAGGCGCTAGATCGATGGAGTGGGGCGACGCTGGAACTGGCTGCTCGATGCGTGCTGCGGTTGCTGGATGCAGTGCCTGGATCGATCGATATGGTTGGGCCCGTAGAAAAAAGGCCCATTCCATCGGCGGAGCGGCCCAAAGCCCCAAACCACTTACGACTTACCCCTTCGACCTTCGTCTTCGTCAATTTCTGGCTCGCTCTCGCATCCAGCGAACAGATGCGCCGCCGCCACCGCTGGATTATAGAAGCCGCCGCCGTGGGGGTCCATCCTTCGCCGCCGGCGACCCGGGGCGGCCGCCCCAGCTCGCCCCAATGGTGGGTCCGCCACTGGATACCACAACGAGCCATTCATTCGCCGCGGCAACGGCCGACGATATCTCGTTGATTCTTCCGTAGCCCGATCGCTCATCACCCGAGGGAGGAAGGAACCACAAAGTGGCCAACAGCTCCGGACCGATTGATCAGGCGAACGGCCCAGCGCACGCGACGCAGACGCATGCCCACCACCCCGGCCCGGCGCGGGCACACATCGGAGCCGACCAGGCCAGTAGCGTCCGGGACCGCCCAACAAGTTGCGCGCCATGCCAGAGTAGATAGAGGAGGATCGAAGCAAAGACAAATCCCAGCCTCGGCTGTCGTCCCGGATCTTCTTGGGACAGAGTGGCGTCGATGATCGGCGACGGAGCCATAAATAAAAATACAGGAGCGCGCCAGCCACTTGTTGCCGTCAAGTTGTTGTATTCTCGGACTGGCCGACATACGGCCAGCGTCATGTCGGCCCCTTAGGGTAAAGCAGTAGCCCCGCATCGGACGCTTTAATGCCACGATAGATACGACCGTCGACCGGTGCCGCTACGGCGTGCTCCTCCTGGTAGTGCCGGCTCAGTACGAACGAATAGCATCGAGTGGATATTTAATCATGACAGGAAACCGGTAGGGTTTGTGCACTTGCAGGTTCTACTAGTAGTCCAGCCCGCATGCATTGCTTTGGCGCTTCATTCACGAGTAATGCTACACATACATGGGGCAACATGTCGTGCGTGCAACACGGGCGCGATCTCTCCGTCAGCCGCCTGTACGTGCAATAATTAGTAAGCATATAGGCAGAAGCAAAGGGTAAAATTTGTCACGAAACGTACGGATCGCGATTTACCATTGCCATCACTGCGTCGCCTTGTCGACCGGGAGGCCAAAGGAGAGCAGCGACGTGGCCGGCCGGGTCGCCGCCAGGTCCAGACGTGCAGCGGCATGCGTATCCACAGGATTCGCCGTCACGGGTCGACGGACCCGGGGCAGCGTACGGCGGCGCGGCTGCTTGCACGCTGCGACCAGGCCAGCCTGCCGCTGGACCGAACCGGTGTCGATCGATCAAGTGGCTGGCTGGCCGCACCGCCAGGAAGGCGACCCGGACGGAGCCGAACCCCACCCCGCCCAGCGAGTACAAAAGGGCCGCAAAGCCCAAGCACCATCGTATCACCACCCTAGCCCCACCCCCCCACCACACACCCCCAGCACCCTCACTCTCCCCTCGCCACCTCCTCCAAGCAGAGGTAGCAGAGGACTCCGGCCGGGCGGCATGAAGCGGACCAGAGCGCAGAACCCCAAGGGCCAGGAGCAGGAGCCGCAGGACCCCGCGGCCGCCGGGAGCAACCCCAACCCGAAGCCGCAGCGCCGCGCGAAGCAGCCGAGGCAGCCCAAGGCGGCGGCGACGGCGGGCAAGAAGACCGCCGCGGCTCGCGAGGCCGCCGCGGCGGCCGCGACCGCTGCTGCCGCTGCCACCTCCGCCTTGTCCCCCGCTGCGGAGATGGCGCACGTCGTCCCTGACGCCTGCGTCGGGGCGGGAGGAGGAGGAGGAGAGGTGGCGTGCGGGCTGCCGGCGGACTGGGACGAGATGGACGGCGCGAACGGGTCGCCGTGGTGGACGTTCGGGGTGGAGGAGGAGAAGCTGCTGGGGTGGTTCCCGTTCGTGGAGGAGGACTTCCGGTCCGGCGTCCGCGGCGTCGGCGGCCCCGGCGGCGCCGCCGAGCCCGCGGCCTTCGACGACGACATCTGGAGGATCCACCAGATCTACGAGATCCCCAGCTACGCCGCCAAGTGAAGCGAAGAGATCAAAATGCGGGCAGCATTCGGCCGGCGTGCCTTCCGCCGCTTCGAGAAAATTTGATAGGGGCTGCCACCAGTAGTGCTTTTGCGGTACAGGAACGGACTAATCGAGGAGGCTACTAATAGTATCACCTTTAGGCGAGCGAGCGAGCTAGTTAACGCGATGTTATCCGAGCAAGCAAAAGAAGAAGTAAAATTGCGACGGCGATGCAATTTCACCTGCTCCCGTGTCTTCGTTTTGGCTGTGTTGTTGTTGCGCGATTAGCTTCCGTTCTCGTTTGCATTTCTTCAGTGATGCAGCTCGTCGCCGGAGTTGTTGCAGGGATTAAGGCTTGCATCAGTTCCATTTATTGTTGGTACCTTCGGTGATGCGGAAAAGAGGGCTGCTTAAGGTGGCAAACTGTAGATTCTAGGAATAGAGGGGGGAAATAGGGCTCGTGGATCACGCAGATTTCTCGGTGGTGAGCAGAATTTGGGCGGGCTGGTACAGCAGGTTTTCGCGCGCAAACGAAGCAAAAAAATACAGCGCAGAGAATGGAAACGCAAGGCAGCAGCACTCCTGGATTTCTGGCGGTGGAGTGCGTTCCCATGTCAGCAACTGGCTGAATCGCGTTGCTTCTCTCTGATTCCGTGAACCACGGTGCACTTCTAAAAGAGTATGTACGTTCCTTTTCAAAAAAAAAAAAAAGAGAGTGTGTACGTTCAGTGGCAGCATGCCAACAGTAGAAATATAAAACCTCAAGTGCTGCCACAAAAGCTAAAAACAAAAAAAATTATATCCTACAAACCAAGTGTCATCTCTTTTTCTTTTTCTATAAGTTCCGTGAGAGCATCTACGGCCGGAACTTGCAAATCTGGCCCCTCAAACGCGCCCGGTCAGTGACCGGGTGTGTCTCCTATTTGTCCGTCCGCGCAGCCACACTCCTTATTTTCTTCCTCATATGTCCGGTCACTTGCACGTGATTGGTGGAGAGGAAGAGAGAGAGAAAAGAATGAATAAAGAAAAAGAAAGGTGGTCCGGGGTGGGGGCGCATCCTACGTGGCGGACTGACCGGGCGCGTCCGCGAGCCCTCATATCCTCCCTATATTTGATATGGATATGAGGGTTCGCGGACAGCCCGGACGTATAGGGATGACATGAGGCGTCCGGTTGGGTCACTTTTTTCCTTCTCTCTCCTGACCGGGCACGCCCGTGGACATATGAGGGGTCGTTTGAGGCGTCCGGTTGTAGATGATCTGACACAAGTTATTTTTCTTCTATTAAGGTTCCGCATTTTCTACAACTTTTCTGTTTGTATGACTTTTTTTATGGAACCTCAACACCAGGGTAGGGTGCTCATGCGATTTCCTAAAGAAGAATCGCATTGATCCAAGTAAGATAAACTTTACCGAAAACCATACAATTACTTCATTAATTAGGGGACAATCAGGCGAAAAACAACAAATCTGGGCAACTTAAACAACACCGCCTGCTCAGCCGCTACTTGAAGAAAAGTGAGTGACCTCTTTGCAGACATCTTGGAGAAGGAAACACGACCCCCGCGGAGATCATCGTCTCCGGATCGATCCCGCGCTGATCTATAAAGCTTTCGCCTAGAGTTCGCCCACAACTCCTTGCCAAACCTTGAAAAGGGTCCGGCTACACCAACCACCAATGAAACTCAAGAAGCGACCAACCACGGCCTAGTGGAGAGTAGGAACATTTCGGTGACGACTTCAAAGGAAAAAAAGCAACGTTATGCCATCATGCATCATCATCGGTAACCAACCCCATCGAAAACAAGGCTTTTCCCCAGTCCCACCACCTCGCCAAGACCCGAGGAAGGGATGAAACCATTGAGAGTAGAGACCACCGTAACGGCAGACCATGGCCACCAGATCGAAAAGCACATCGGCCAATCCACCATGTCAACCACCGGGAGGGAAGCACCTCCACCCCGTGAGCGCGCGAGGACCAGGCCGCGCCGACGGGGAGGGGCGTTGGAAGGGGCATGGATGGGTTTTCCTGCTATGGTGCTCCTCGTCCTCATTCTTCCCGCGCCCGTTGTCCTTCTCATCAAAGAATGAAAAGCTCCGCCACCATGCGGTCCAGATTGGCCTCGGCGAGCTCTTGCATGCATAACGCATTCCTTGTCTCGACAGTTCGTTGCACAATGGCTAGGCGGTTCACCTTTTCCTCTTCAAAGGAAACAATCCATATAGGAAGGGTGAGGAACTGTGCCTCCTCGGCTGCTTCCACCTCAAAGAATTTGATCTTGGCCTGACTTCAGACGTACCTTCATGTCACCGCGTTTTACGCGTGTACAGTGACCCGGAGGGTCTCGAAAGTGTGGAGCCACTTTCTCTCACCCTCAGAGCTGATCTCCGCGGCGTAGTGGCCCGACTACCAAAGCCGGATGCCGCTGGACGGCGGGGCTACGCAGGGGTGGCTGTCGTGTGACGCACACATAGTGGCCCAACATTTTTTTTTCCTTATCAGTTGCAAATATATCTCTTTTTGTTGTTGCGCGAAAGAAGGGTTTATCCCTTCCGATTTCTATTAGAGAGAAGCCAGTAATTCGAGCAGTTGCAGTTATATAATATGTCGAAGTAATGATTTGATGCTAAAGTGCTTGAAACCTCCGGCTTCTGGCCACGACTACCTTTTTTCATGATCTTTTGGCCGGCATGAAACCTTTGTTGTACCCATAAACGTCATCACGGCTTCCCCGCAACCCCTGCCAGCCAGCAGGCATACACAGATTTTGGTGTTTCTATACCAGCAGCTCCCCGTGCAAGCAAAAGAGAACGCCTCGGCCGACGGACGGGGCATGTGCGCCCGCAAGCAAATCTCCGTTGCCCACCTCCCCAGCGTCCCCACTACTCTGATTGACTCAGGCACACGTCGCTTTTCTTGCGAGCCCCGGGGCACGGGAGGCGGCCGGCACGGCAGGACGCACGTTGAGCCGCGCCGACATGCCGGGAGAGCGACGTGTCGTGTCATGTGCGCGCTGGCAACTGGCTAGGTGACCGGTCGGTGTCCGCTGCTAATAATTCGGTCGACCCGTGCGTGCCTCGCTTTGCTGCCGCCACGCCGCGCCGTCGTGCTCATGGGCATGCTGGTTGCCGCCGGCGCGGTCGCAATCAGCGCCAAATCTCTCGCTGCACTTTGCCTTTACCTCTGCAACTACTCCAGCTGATACCTTGACCTTGGTCATTATTGTTGAACTGAAATACCAGACTGGCGCGGGTTGGGTGTTAAAGCTGACCGATCTACGTACCCACTTACTCAATTTGTTCGGTCCGGCTGAATGAGCTGTCTGGCAATGATCATCCGTGGCCGGACGTAAGTAATTTCGGCGCAGATCGCGCCACTTTCCGTCGCACGCGGCGGCGATTGATAAACTAATCTCAGTCGGCAGGAACTGTCGAGCGCTGGGCTGCGGCTCACTTGTGGCACGGCGGCACATGCATGCATGCACGCGCCCGCAATGTAGTACGAACAAACTATTGTTAATTCGGCACTGCTGCCGTGCACGTTATAACCGTGAAGAGAAGGATACTACGTCGCAGTAGCACCACCACGGGATTGCGACCATCGGCCGTGCTCCGGCCGCCGGCATCGATCACATCACGTCACGCTCTTGATGAGCCCCGTACGTACAGGAGAAACGGAAGTTCGTTTTCCGGAGAGAGGGGTGCCAGTTTTAATGCGGTCACTGTCTCGAACGCGACGTCTGCGCCGGACCACGACCTCGACGGCAGTGGTGGTAGTCGTACCGTATTCATTTTCGCGCGGGATCTCGGTGTCGGCAGGGACGTACACCCACCGGAGGCCACACACGGCGTCCGGCGCCCGTGCCGGAACAAGAAGGTGTGGTAATTAAAGGCCATGTCGTCGTCCTCTTGCGCGGAGCCGTCGGCGTCAGAAAAGGAAACAGCCTGTTGGTATGCGCATACCGACGGCAACCAGCGCGAGAATGGGATGGCGGTGGTGGTCCACGGCGCGCCGACGGCAACCGGCAGGAGAGCGAGCTGGTGGTGGTGGAGGACCACGGACGGCCCCCCCGACGGCGACGGAGGGATTTGGTTTTGTCGTGCCGCGCGCGCACGGTGGTGGCTGGCGCGCAACTGTCCGGCGTGGACGGGCTCGGGCGGCGACAAGGCCCAGTTGGGCGTACGATTCGGCTGGTGCGGCGGACCACTGTTCGAGATGATCGGGCGGGTTCACGTGATGCGCGTCGTGTCGTGTCTTCCGTGCGTGCCAACGGCGGCAGGTCAGGGCAGGATGGGAGGGCTCGGCCCGTCTGGTCTCCGCCTGTGCTGGTTTGGGGTTGGCGCCATCGGCGTCGCCTGGTTGATGTCGACGGGACTCGGGACGGGTCCTCCAGTTTGCCCTGCTCTGCCGTGCCAGGCCATGCTGCCGCTGCGGCTAGTGGGCACGTCCGTCCGTGCGCCGCGATCGGCGGAACATGGAGCGTTGTGGCACTAGTACTACGTACAATGGACCGCACCGACCAGTTCGGATCCTGACTGGCAGAGGCCTGCGCTGCGCACCGTCGGCACGCCTGACCGAGACGACAGATCACGCCCAGAGAACCGCGGCAGGCCCACATGCTACCACTAGTAAAAACACCTAGTACTCCTACCGAACGGCCAGAGCTGTGGTCAAAACTGCGGCCTACTGCACCGTCTTGAAAAATCACTGCACCGCGCCCGTACACCCTGACTTTATTATTTACAGTACTAGTACAGTACGTATTACAGTACAAACGAGAGGCGCATTATTATTCGTGCAGAAGAGCTTTGAAGGCTCGTCGCCGACAGGGGCACCGTCTGCTTTCCGGCCTCGATTCGCGAGCCGGACATGGCATGGGTGGTGGTCTGACAGGCATGCGACGTGGTGTGCATGCGCTGCCGGTGGCCGAAATCACTGAACTTATCAGCCATCTTTGTCATAAATTAAACTCGACATGAAAGTATTTTTCACGATCTGACCCTTTTAGCAACGCCACAGCCCGTGGCGTTTCTGTTCAACTTAGAAACGCCGAGCTAACTTGCGTTGTTGCTCCACATGAAAACGCCGAGCTATATCGAGTTGCTTCTCCATATAGAAACGCCAAAGGCCTTGGCGTTTCTTCCCTATATGGAAACGTCATTGAAGTTGGCGTTTCATACGTGATAGTACTGTTGGAGATTAGACTAGATTACACTCAGTAGCTCTCGCTAGCTTAAACAACAGGGATTAATTCCTAGCTTACACACACTGACACACACACGCACACACTGACACACACACACACTCCTAATGCTCAAGCTACATGTTGATCTCTGTCCAGCACAAGACCGGACACCAACTTTGAAGAAGTCTAAACAAACCTGCAGAATAATATAATGCTTACTAAACTCCTAATAAACACGTTCAGTCGATGGACTACTGATTAATCTCTAGCTAGCTAGCTTAGCGGTCACTCCTGCATGCATGCATGCATGCTCGCTACGGTAAGTACACTATAGACCCCGGTGACGGCGGTCCAGGCGATGGGGAAGTGCGCGGCGGCAGCGACTGAGGGCGCATCCAGTGCGAACCGAGCCCAAGTACGCATCCTCGTCGAGGAGCCTGTCGGCGACAGCGCCGAGGGCGAGGAAGGAGCAGACTGCGCTGAGGCCGACGGAGAGCAGCAGCCCTCCACGGAGCAGCAGCCTCTTCCAGCGGACCATGCCCATGATTGTCCCTCCTCCATTGGCGTTGGCCTGCAGAGCCGCCTTCCGGTGTTACCAATCTAGAGAAGAAACGCCAAAGCCTTTGGTGTTGCTAGAAAAGCTTCAAACACCAAAGCCCCCGACGTTTCCATGTGGAGCAACAACGCTATCTAGCTCGGCGTTTCCATGTAGAGCAGCAACGCGAGCTAGCTTGGCGTTTCCATGTGGAGCAGAAACGCCATGGTTTCTGACGTTGCAAAAAGGGTCAGATTGTGAAATACTTTCGTGAAGAGTTCATTTTGTGCTATAGTTTTCTGATAAGGTCAGAACAGTGATTTCGTCCGGTGCCGGTGCGTGCGCTTTCTTTCCCGGACCGACTTGACGGGCCTGTCCGGTGTCGGCCTTGCGCATCGTGCGTCGTGATGGCGCTGACATCATGCCCCTTGCTTCTGCATCTCATCTCTGCCGCTGCCATTGCTGCTTCCTCGGATCCGGAAGGCCGAGCAAAGGACCCACGATCGTGGCTTCAGGAAGAAAAATGGAGGGAAAAGAAGATGCACTTTGGCGCGTTTCACAAGGGCTCCCTTCGCCTCGGCGCCGCGTTCTGCAAGTGGAGGGCGCACCGACGCAGCGCAGCGCAGCTAGCCGGACGAGCAGCCTCGAACGGGACCGGCTTCATCGTGCCGATCAACGTGCATGCTGCTCTGAGATGCTCGCTCGCGTTCGTCCCGGCGACCCGCGACGAGAGAAAACGACCTGCGGATTCCGGTTCATGCCGATACGTACGTACTCCATACGGGCGGGCATGGCCGGCCGTCCCGCCACGCCGACGTCGATCGGCCGTGCGCCTCGTGGGCGGGGTCAGCGCCTCGGGCGCCGGGAAAGGTGCTAGCGACGGCCGGTTTGCGGGAATGGGTAGAGTGGGGTGGCGCGGCGTTCCACGTTTCGCTTGTCTGCCCGCGCGCCCGCCGATAACTCGAGGGAGGCGATGTGACATGACTGTAGGATATTTTTCAGATGTGGACGTCTACTTCTCGCACGCGTATCGTACAAGATGGCCAGTTAAGCAGGATGTATCCGTGAAAATCCAATTTGTGATAGCTGATTTGTAAAGACGATTTGTTTATGTCATTTGTGAACGGAAGGAGGACACACAAGAGTCCGGCCACACCAAATCCGGCCAGTTAAGCAGAAAGTGTATTTATTGTCAATCTAAGCATGTCATCCAAACACCACCTTTGGCTAAAGTTAGTTCATGGTTAGTCACGAGTTAGAAACTAACTCTAACCTCTAGCTAAGTTAGAGTATTCAAACATGGCCCTTGTTTGAAATGGTAAAAGGCCGGGGCTCTCCATTTTTTGCCACCCCTGATTTTCTCTCCTTTCTTTCTCTCTCCTCCTCCCCTCCTCTTTGAGAGTGTCCGTTTTCTCCCCGACTCCTCTCCTTTCCTCCTCCGTCGGCTTTGCCGGCTGGAGGAGGGGTAAGAGGGGAGGTTGGGTCTTTGTACAGAGCTGGTGTAGATGTAGACTTGCCCATGGGGCGACTCGCATTATACCGTTAGAGTGCAGGATTTGGATGTTCGTGTGCCTCACCCGTAGCTTGCCGGGGTCGTCCTCGACTTCTCCTCCATGGTTGAGGCGAAACGGCGAGGGAGGATCTGGCGATTCCTGCTTGGGTTGTTGTGGCGGTCTACCTCCTCTATCTTTGTTGTCTTGGAGACAGTACGAGGAGTGGTTGGAAGGCAAGCTTCTATCTGGCCTCCTGGTGCTGGGTTTCATCGGATCCTAGCTTCCAGTGTAGGCGGTGTTATCACAGGATCCGGAGAAAGCCTTTGTGCAGCTGTGTTCGTTTCTATCGATGGGGATCCTAGGCTCAACCGATGGTGGGTTCTAAGGAGAAACGTCGCCCATGGTGGCTGGCCGGTCTCTTTCAAACCATCGAATCTTCAGGCCCAGTGACGGTGCCAGAAATGTAGTCTTGTTTAGTCAATTTCAAATAGTGTAGTCAAATATATGAATTTATACAAATTTGTCCCAATATTTCTACACCTATATATGCTAGTTGGACCAAAAAGTTGGGTAGTCAATTCACTACCATGTACGTGGCTTCGCCACTGTTCAGGCCGAAAGGCAGCCATTGAAGTTCCTCCTGGCCATGATGCCAGAAGGGAGGCAGTGTTGCATCAGGATGGAGTCTGTAAGGTGTTACAGAGGTTTCGCCGGAACAAGTGGTCTGTCTCCGGCGCCGGCGACGATTGTTTCCAGCAGGGTGCAACAAGGACCCGATCGCATTTTCAATTTTCCTTACGGGGTCTTTCTTGTAAGATGCAGGGACTTGCTTCTATTTTCCATTTTTCTTTAGGGTCCTTGTTGTAAGATGTACTGCTCCACCGAGTTAATCAATGCAGTTGGGGGGGGGGGGGGGGATCCTTCCGGACCCTTCTTGTGTTAAAAAGAAATTGCGAGGCGGCAGCGTGGCCTCGATCAGAAACTATCCGTGCACGGCGGCGAGACGGCAAATGTAAATTTGACAGTTAGGGGTGCGGGATGCAGGTTTGTCGAAGGGGATATGATAGTGCGCGTAACTCCGTTGAAATTCTATGAGAATCATTGTACGGGTTGGCGCCAGCATGGCGGTGGGCGATGTTTCAATATTATTTTTAAAAACAAACATCTAATGTTTTTCCTTATGAAAAAGTTCACGTGTTTTTTAAAACATTTTCATATGTTAAAGGAAAAGTTTAATATTATTTTTTAAAACAAGCTATGAAGAGTTTTACAAAATACATTCGCTTTTCCAAATTGCAAGATATTTTTATAAATTTCACAAACATTTCTGAAATTATATATTCATTTATTCATATTGACCATTTTTAGAAACACTTTTGTAGTTAGATGGACTAACTTTAACAACATGAAAACATGATAGTGGAAAAACTATAGCATTTTTTTTCAAGCAAACACAATATATAAAGAAAAAGGTGAAAAAACAAAGGGAAACAGTGCCGCGCTTGAGCCGCTTGTCAGCCCAATCCAGTGTACGTGGGCTGTGCCATATGGGCTAGGTGTGCGCCTTCCACTGTACAAGTTATCACCGGGTGCTCCTATTTGACCGAAATCATTAGTCATCCAACGTTTTCAAACACTGGTAAGTGCCGCACTGCATGTGCATCATTTGTCGCAGTTGAGATTTTTTATTTATTTTTCGTTGTTCGTTTATTTGAAATGTTTTATCCCTTAAAGCTGGACATCCAAATCACTAGTAGTTTTCATCGTTGGATTTTCTTACATTGTGTTATTCGAAACTAGATCACATGTTAACAGTTTTCGATCAACTGTTTTTTCAAAAAAAAAAATGGTTTTTGAACAAATGGGGAAAACCCCGAATACGAATAGAGAAAACGAATACAAAAAAAAGAATAAAAAACCCGTAGCCTAGAAGCACGATTGCGGTTTTTCGCTTTTTTGAGAATCATGTGAGAAACAAATCTGTGTGCTTTTCATGAAAGCACATTTTTTTCCCAAGTAGCACAACTGTGCTTCTCGCGAAAAAACAATTGTGCTTCCATGAGAAGAAAATCTATGCTTCTTGTGGAAGCATCATATTTTTGTGAAAGCACAAAAGAAATCTATGCTTTCATTAGATTTATTGCTTATCGTGGAATCACAAAGTTTTTCAAGAAGTCCAACCGGGCTTCTCCCAGAAGCAAATATGTGCTTGACGAGGAGCAAATATGTGCTTCTCGTGAAAGCAAGGATTTTTGTTTCGAGAAGCACAACCATGCTTTGCAATTTTCCTTTCTTTGAAACCTAGAAAAACCATGTGAAAACTGAAATGTCGAATAAAACCGAAAACTCCATCTTAATCCCAAAAGCATGTACAAAAGAAAAATTCAAATCCAAAAAAAGCGCCCAACACGCGATATATGATGGTGGTTCCGAACCACCTGGTGACTCCCAAGACCATAAAAGTGGTCCTTACGGGCGCTCCGCAAGGGGAAACCTTAGTTAGTTGCTCTTTTGTTTGACGCATTTTGCGTAAATAAAGAGGAGCAACACAAAGGGAAGCCTCACAAAAGGTAACCCTTAGTTAGTTGCTCTATTATTTGACGCATTTTGTGTCAATGAAGAGGAGCAACACACTGGGAATCCTCGCCTGGGTCAGCCCATTACCACGCACGTAGTGCGCGGTGATTAAGGTTGGTTTGATGCGTTTTTCTCGAGACAAACTCCAAAGCTTTTATTCAGCCGGCATAATGTTTACATGGACGAAAGAAAGTCCTTCCTTCTGGCTAAGCCACACATGCCAGCCAAGCGAAAGGGATAAAGCGTGCTTCACGAGCTTGTGAGCCTCGACATTCGAGCTCCTAGATTCATAGCTAATGTTACAAGAGATAAGAGTCCCTATGTGCTATGTTTCATCTATTATTGCTCCATAGGCTGTAGCGTTTCTGTCTCGGATATCCTCGACCACCACCTTGTAATCTGACGAAACTAATTGGATCCTTCGTTCGTATAGATCGTCCGCCAATGCTAGGGCCTCCCGTACTGCCATGCACCTGAGTGTTGGAGGATCAGAAACCCCGCTGAACACCATTGTTGAAGCTCCAAGGAACAACCCCGTTTGGTCATGGCAGATCGCCCCTACTGCTCCATAGCATCCTCCTCTTCCAACAGCTGCATCGACGTTGCATTTCACTGAACCAGCGGGAGGGGCGATCCACTGGGATGATCGTGGCTCCCCCGTTCTTGATGGATTAGTCGCCGGTGTTCGTATGGTCTTCAACTCCTCGAGATATGATTGCACAAATCCGTGGATGGAGTGTGGGATTTGGTAAACCTGTCCGTGTATGGCCTTCCGGTGTACTCCCCACAACGCCCATAGAGTGACCACAAAGGAGATGAATTCTTCCTATGGTAAAGCCTTGTGCATGGCGAAGAGCCATCTCTTCGCATTGTCATCAGCATGAGTACTCAGTTTCTCTATAATCAACTCGGACGATAGTGCCCAAGTACTCCGCGACACCGTGCAGTCCAGTAGTGAGTGTCTCCAACTGTCTGTCGATCCGCACAGACACTTGTACGACCATTTATTGTTGCGCGAGTTCTGCCCGATTTAGGGTTTGTTGCCCGGTTGTAGTGTAAAACGTGCTTTCTTTTTATCACGAATTTCTTTTATTTATGAACAAAACATTTATGAGAATCCAAACATTTTGCAAGTTTATGAACCATTTTGAATATTTTTTTGGAAATCTGAAATATTTTTTTGTAGTTTGAGGTATTCATTTTTTAAAACATTTTTCTAATTTTATTTAAGATGTGATTTTTTTTCTAAAATTCCAACATTTATTTTGCAACATGAACATTGTTTGAAACTCTGAACTTTTTTTATGTCGTGATTTGTTTGTACAAAAATAGATAATTTTAGACTTTTTCAAAAAGTAAAAGAAAGCACAAAAATACAAAAATCTGAAAAACCAGTAAAAATATTTACCTAATAATAAAGTCATTAGTGCTTTTGGCGGTACGTAAACCCCTATGTTATCAGGTAATTAACCCACCATTCACGTTTAAGTGAGAAAATGAACCCTTTTTTCCCGTTTTATAGAAAACCCCCTTCTTTTTCTGGTAAATAACCTGCACTTCTCCATTAAGTGACAGAAAAGAATTCGTTTTCAGGTTTTACTGGAAAACCCCTGTCATTTCTCTAATTAACCCGCAGTCCATCTAATACAAATAGTACCTTTTAAAAATATTCATATCTTTAAAAACCCTAACTCCAATTTAACATGTCATATATGAAATTTGATTAGAAAAACATGTAGAACGTGAATATGATATTATTTTACCTGTTAAATATTTTTAAAATATCATTTAGGGTGCAAACTTAATCAACAGCACATGATCCATCTATTTTTCACACCAACACAAACCTGGAATGCAATTTACATCTTATCAGAGCCAAATTTGAGATGAAGGAAACCGTCGATAACCCTACATGCACACCTCGAAAAAATAAAAGCAGATTTCTCATTTTATGTCGAGGAAGATGTCATGTTTATTGGGTTAGAGTCATGCGATATTTTTTTCTTCCGCTGCAACGCACGGTTTTTTTTGCTAGTACCTTACAAAAGAACAACATGTTCATCATCTATCAGAATTAATATTCCAGAAACCGGTAATAACCCCGGCTTCAACCACGCTGTGATTGTTAGCGATCTAAATGGGGCGGCCCAGTTTGATCGCACCTAGCTGCTTTGTGCGAAAAGACAATGTGACGCTGCGAGCGTCACATCACACAGGTTCGGAAACTGGGTCAGCACCCACTCACTAGAGAAATGAAGCAGCGAAAGAGGCGAGGCATCTCTGATTGGCCAGCCTCTCTGATTCCACCGAGGAACGACACATGTTCGTCTGAACGAGCGACTGATGTACGATGCACTACACAGTCAGGAGGAACTTGCCCGGCCATCGCATTCGACATGTCCATCTCGTCTGCCATTTCCATTTCCCTCAGGAGCACGAGTCAAGCCGATATGGTAGTGCGTTGCATACCCACGGTGGTCTACGTAAAACACACACGCAGAAAACGCACATGAAAAAACGAAAAAGCAAAGGTTACACTCATGAAAAAAAAGGAGAATATCAAAGGAACGGTTAAGACCTAAGAAAAGCAGAGAAAAGAAAGGGTGTCCTGTCTGTCCCTACGACGATGGATTTGATCGGACTGGCAATAGCCTGCACGTTTCGGTGCGTGTATTGCATAGCGCTGCACAGCGGCGACTTCAGTCACGTCCGTTTTCTTATATCCTCGTGACGAGCATTCCCGCGCACAGCGGCGACTTCAGTCACGTTCGGAGACCAGAAAGCATACCCGCGCACAACTTTGTTCGCAACGTTCTCCTCCCGTCTCTTTCTTGGCACGCCTTTTCTCCTTCGCAACATTCTGCAGCCACCAAAGGCTGCAGTGTGGTACAGTGAGGAACGCTCGTTAACGGTGTAGAATTAGAAGGCATCCCTTCATGTGGTGTCCATGAGTATAAGTGTGCGATTTGAGCATCTACAGCGGCAAATACGACCCCTCAAATGGTCTGGGAAGCGTCCGGTCGCGTTCGCGGACACTGACCGACCCGTCTTATTTTTTGTCTTTCATATCCGCATATCTCATATCCGAACCCTCATATCCATACAAACGCATGTAACGCTACGTAAAACAGAGATCAACATCTTCCATCGGATCGGATTGCTTCGCCGAACAAAAGGATCATAGTTCATTGGCAAATTTAAACTAGAAACTACTTAAGCATAATTAAAATATGAACAAAACGGAGAAGGACGGAGGAAATCACCATTTGCTCGCCGCCCCCTTCCCCTTCCGGTCGTCCACGCAGCTCTGCCCATCCTCCGTGTAGGCGTCGGCGTGCGGTAGAGCGTCGTCGTCGTCGTCGCATCGGAGCCGGAGGTAAAGGCGTCGTTGTTGTCCTCGTCGAAGTTGCAGTGCATGCCGGACAGCCTGCGGAGCAGGCGGGCCTGCTCCTTGGCGTGGCGAGCCGCTTTCGCCTTCGCCGCCGCCTCTTTCGCTGCCTCGCGCTCCGATAACTGGATGGCCAGTCGGAGCGTGTCGTCATTCTTGCGGCGGATGCGGCGTGCATCCGACTCCGTCGTCTTCAGCGAGCGACGCAGGACGCCCGCGAGGAGCGCGTCCTCAGGGTCGACCGCCGCGCGGCCAGCGCCTCCCCCTTCTCCCTCGCCCGCTGCCGCTCATGACGGGCTGCACGCGCCTCGGACTCCGGCGTCCTCGTCCGCCCCGTCCCCGACGCGGGCCCGAGGACACAGCGATGGCCGGGCACCGCTTCCGGAGCAGAAGGTGGTGGAGGTGAGCGGCGTACCTGACCTGGAGCGGGAGCAGCCGGAGCTGCGCGCCTCGCGGGAAGGGCATGCGACGTCACCGGCGCTCCGTCGGCGTGCGACGGGCCCGGAGGATGCAGATCCACCGCCGCGGGGGCCGCCTTGGTCCTGCAGCGACCGGCGCAACGCGATGCAGAGGGCCACCTCCTTCACATCGACGTTCGATCCGTCGGAGCTGCTTCCGTCGGCCGCCATCGAATCGGAGGGTGGGGTGAGGAAGTGGAGTGGGCGGAGTATGAAACATGTGTTGATGCCTTCATGTGTGGTCAGTGAGGTCAGCCGGCGTCAACAAATAATTAAGCAATGCATGTGCAGGAGCGCCTGAATAAGAAATGGTCAAAAGCATAACTGAAACCTCACAAGGTCTTGTTATTCAGACACTACTGGTTGTGCATTGCCATGGCTAGCCATCCCGACAGACAGTCCATAGCCCTGATCAGCACCGGATTAGAGCATCTCCAGCCGTTCGGCGCCACCAGGGGTTGAAATAGTGCCGCCTGGAGGTCAGCCGGCGATAAAAACGGCGTGGGGGCGGGCTGGTTCCCAGTCCCCCCCCCCCAAGTAGGCCCCCGACGCCGCTTCTTGAACACAAAAAACCGACAAAATTCGGCCAAAACGACACAAGTTTGAACGAAGTTCAGGCGATTCATTGATATTTGTACAAAAACTAAAATAAAAACAACAACTACCACGTCACTGCTACGTCGTCGTCGTCGTCGCCGCCGCCCTTCTACATGCCGGGCAGACTGTAGAAGGTGGTGTAATCGCCGCCGTCGTCATCGCTGTCCTGCGCGCCGCCGCCGTCCCTGCTGCAACCCTGCCCTGGGTCGCCGAGGCGATGCAGCTCGGGGTTGGACAGCCTGGACGCCTCCTCGTCGCTGTCGTTGAGGATGACAACGCCACCCTCCTCGCGGCCGCGGCGGCGAGCGGCGATCTCCTCGAGGGCGCGGCGCTGATGCTTCATTTCCTCGCGGACGTAGTCGTCCCGCGCCCATTTGAGGGCGGTCTCGTCGGCGGCGGCCATGTCGAGGTGCTCCTGCTTGACGGCGACTGGCGTCGTCACCGCGTCCGGCTCCGTCTTCGTCCTGACAAGGCGGAGGTGGCCGCGGGGAGTGGGGGAAGGCTGGCGGCGGCGGCCCTCATTGATGGCGATGCCAGCACTACGCCGCTCCGGCGTCTCGAGGGGCTCTTCCTTCACTGCGGCGAGCGGCGTCCGTGTGCCGGAGGAGTGGGAGTGGGAGCCGGACGACGACAACGACGCCCCCGCCATGCGCCTCGGCTACCACGAGGAGCCACTCCGACGCGAGAAGGACGACGCCGGGTAATCAAGACGCAGCGAGTTGCCGCCCTCGATGTGCTCGAGGACGGCTTCGAGTGTGCGCCCTGGGACGCCTCACATCGCCGTTGCCCCTCGGCGTTGTGGCGCCCGCGGCTTGCCGGAGAGCCGTTCGTGGAGGCGACCTGCTCCTCGTGGCGGCGCTCGAAATACGCCGTCCATAGGTTATGGCTGTCCGTGGCGTACCTCGGCTGCTACCGCGCCGCCTCCGAAAGCGATGACCTGATCCTGGCGATCTCTGCGCGCCGCTCAGCACCAGTGGGCGGCGGAGGCATCGGGACACCGCCGGCACTGAGCCTCTACGAGCCCGGCACCCGCATGTCGGGCGGCGCCGGGTACTCCGCCTCGTACAGGAGGCGAGCCTCCGCCTCATGCAGGTGGCGGCGGCCAAAACCATTGGCCGCCGCACCGTCGCCTGGGAAGCGCTCGGCCATGGCGAAGAAGGAAAGTAGGGCGTCGACGGCGAAGGAGGAGAGAAGGGCGTCGGCGGCGAGAGTGAGAGAGAGGCTGTGTTGAAGAGTGTTCTGCCACCGGCGATAAAGGGCGGCTTTTATAGCGGGGGGGGGGGAGGGGGGGGAGGAGGAGGCGAGGTGTGGCCGCGTGGTGGACGCGCGTCGGAGCGCGGTCACTGCGCCGCCCGTGAGAAATCAATGGAAGGCTGACCGGCGGCAGCGCGCGGTCACTTTGCATTGATTCCCGCGGGAAACCGAGGCGATGAGGACGATGAAGCGCCCGGTCGTTGACTCGGCGGGCCCACACGTTTTTGCGCCAAAAACGTTTCCCCCGGCGCCCCCAAGCACCCTCAGCGCGCCGGGTTCGGCCTGGGTCCGCCGGCGCCAATTTCGGCCCTAACCGACGAAATTTGAGTTCCTGGGGGCGCGACTAAACCGATTTTCAACAGCCGACGATAAAAAAGTGGCCTGGGAAGCCTGTTGGGGGCGCGGCTGGAGACGCTCTTAGGTAGGGCGTAAAGCTTTCGCTAAATCTCCTTGATCGTACTTCACGGATGCGTGGAAATTCAGAGATTAAAGTTGCAAGTTCCAGAGTGGGTGGGCCTAGGTAGGCTTCTGGAACTAGAGCAGAGAGCTTCTGTATGTAGCTTGGGTTCCTTTTGGACGTCAGGGTGGGTGGGTAGGCACCAACCGGGATGCACAGTTTGTCGGAGAAGCTTATCATTTCAGACGTCTCAAGAAGAGATAACGAGCTCTCAAGTGTCAACTTTACCTATGCTCGTAGGCTCGTAGCTAACCCTGAAATGAAGGAGAAATTGCCGGATAACGCACAAGGATTCAGGAACAACGAAAGGAGTCGGTAGATGCCAAGTGTCAGAGTCGAATCAAACTGTCATTGACTATGCGACTTGTCTGGGCCCAAATGATTTGATCATGGGATCGGGGAGTCGCCCATGATCTCTGGTCGGGCTTCTCTCAAGCTCAAACGTACGCAAAGTTCTCCAGTACATGTTTCCTTTTCCTAGTGCAAGCCGGATTTAATTAAAAATATCGTATTATATGATCAGAATAACCTTTCGATTTCAAATTTTATATAAGAAAACCCAGTTCATTTTACAATATGTTTTTTAGCGTTTACCTTGAAAAGCACACCATCCATCTTGTTTTTATGCACACCATGCACGATTTGAGATTTCACCGAGGGATGACACATATCACTAAAATTATGAATCATACATTTTCTGGGTATTAGTCCGCATACATGAGCGGTTGCGTGTGTACCGTGTTAAAAAAATGGGTCTGACTCTTACTCCTTTTTAGGACAGAGTCTGAATCACGGGAGTGGGCAGCGAGACACAAGCACGTCTCGCCTCAACGACGCACTAAATGGACCGTTCCATAATATGGCAAGTACACATACAACATTTTTTTGCTCATTTTTTCTTCTCTTTTATATTTTCAAAGAAATATAAATATTTATATTATGAAAACATAATGAACTTAATGTTTTGTTAAAACGGTGTGAATTATTTGTTAGTTTTTTTAGAAAAGGAGGAATACCTCCGGCCTCTGCATCAAAAAATGCATGCGGCCCATTTATTAAAGAAAGCAACCAAATAGTCTGCGGTCTAGTATAAACTAAAATAAAGCTGTGAAATAATCCCAAAGTAATAAAAATTGCTACAACCGGCGAAAATAGGACTAGATGCCTAACCACCTATCCTACTACTGAACCGCCATCCAAACCGGTTGTAAATATCTCGAGCTACCATCTCCCATCGGGTAGACCCACTAACCAAAGGCTCCCTGGTTTCCGCAGGAGTGAGTAACGACCACGTACGGATCAAAGTAGTTGCCTTGTATAAGACCTGCAAAAAAATTGTACGATTTTGTCTGTTGTCATTTCTGCAATTCCATATAGCCCACAGTAAAGCACATACCCCTCTCCGAATATGTCTCGCAGTATATATCTCTACTCCATTTAGCCACGTCCCGAATAACGTGTGAATACTATCTGGAGGTGTGATATTAAAGGCTATATGTATGGATCACCATATTTTCTTTTGCTAATGGACAGTCTAGAAAGAGGCGTTTGATAGTCTCATCGTGATCACAAAAGGTACATCTTTTACTATCCTCCCAATTACGTTTTTCCAAGTTATCCTTAGTGAGAATCATCTCCTTGTGAACAAACCACATGAAGACTTTGATTCTTAAGGGTACTATGACCTTTCAAATATGTATCGACTTGGGAATCAGTCCAGAGTCAATAAGGTTCAAATACATCAATTTCACCGAAAAGATGCCATTTGTAGATAACTTTCCATGAAGTCTATCGGACTCATCCTATAAATGAACATCCATCAACCTTTTGACTAGATGAAGCCAAGCTGCCCATCTATCACCCACCAAGGCTCTTCAGAATTGTATATTTAGAGGAGTAGACTGTAATATTGTGGCAACATAATCCTCCTTACGCTGCACAATATTATAAAGAGATGGATATTGCATGGCTAGCGGCGTCTCCCCCAACCACGTATCCTCCCAGAATCTCGTCGACTCACCATTTCCAACGACAAACTTAGACCTACGGAAGAAAGTTGCTTTCGTCCTCATCAAGCCTTTCCAAAATGGTGAATCATTGGGTCTGACTGTGACCTGGGCCAAGGTCTTATATTGTAAGTACTTATTTCGTAAAATTTGTATCCACATGCCTTCAGTCTCCAAAGACAGTCTGAACAACCATTTACTAAGTAGACATCTATTTTTTACCTCTAAAGTCTCAATCTCAAGATCCCCCTAGTCTTTAGGCCTATAAATAATGTCCTATCTAGAAAGTCTATACTTTCTCTTGACCTCATCACTCTGTCAGAAAAATGGGGATCGATAGAAGTCCAACCTTTTGCGTACCCCTACAGGTATCTCAAAGAAGGACAGAAGGAACATCGGTATGCTCGTGAGAACTGAATTAATCAATATTAGCCATCCTCCAGAAGACATAAGCTTGCCCTTCCAGCAGCTTAATTTTATCTCGAAACGATCCTCAATACACTTCCACTCCTTGTTAGATAATTTACAATGGTGAATTGGTATGCCTAGATAACTGAACGGTAGACTGCCCAGTTCACATCCGAACAGTTGCTTATATGTATCTTGCTCATTTATTATTTGTTAGTGTACTTTTAAAAAATGCTAACATTGTGTAGAATTTATATTAGTACAATTAAAAAATGTTGTTGCATTCAAAAAGTGTTCGTGACATTAGTAAATGCATGTGATATTTTTAATAAAATTTGTGTCATGAGAAAATTTTCATGCGTTTAACAAAAGTCATGTGATATTTATCTAATACTATGTTATAAAATGTGAAAAAAATCTATTTTTGAAAAAATATTATGTACCATTCAAAAAAATGTATGCTATAATTTTAAAACTATTCATGCATTTCAAATTTATGTTTGGGACATTTTATAAAATGTGTATACAATGTAAATAATGTTACATATCCAAAACAAATATTCGTAGCATTTTAATAAAATGTTTAACCATGTATTGGAGTTTTTAGCACTTATTCGAAAACATATTCAAAGACATGTATTTGAAAAATGTTAAATGTGTGTAAAAAAGTTTTTGAGTGTATACAAAAAATGTACATTGTGTATGAAAAATTAGATTTCAAAATATATATCTGCAATTTTTTTTATCATGGACTTGATAAATATTAATGTATAATAAATGTTCCTGATGTTTACAAAAAATGTACAGCGTGTACTGAAAAAATTGGCATGTGTTGCACAATGTATTAAATAAAATAAAATAAACCCAAAGAAAACCGAAGAAAGAAAGAAAGGAAAACAAAAAAATCCGAAGAAAAACCCCAAAGAGATCCGGTGCAAATAGGGAAAGTCAAGAAAAATGAAAATACAAAGAAAAAAACTCACGCATAGGCTGCTACATTATTATGCCGTACCACGTGCGAGATATGTCTCGTTTCGTGGTAAACAAGTAAAAAAAAAAACAGAAAGAAAACTGGTTTAGGAACCTGCTAGAAGGTTCCCAAAACCGGGTATAGTAGTCACCTCTGATAGCTTAAATGAGCTGACCCCATTACCCTTCCCCTCCCTCTTCCCCTCTCCTGTGCGTTTGAACGGTAATCTGGCGCAGTGAGCGTCATATCTGACTCAAAGGATCTCATGGACCCGAATTCTGTAACATGGGCTTGGGTGTGGCCTTGCGCCCACCGGTACTGCACGGCCTGTTAAAGGAAAGCAGCCCAAGTCCGGCGACGAATTCTCTGATAGCAAAATTCTCAGATACCGCTCAAAAAAAAAAAAAAAGCAAAATTCTCAGATTCCGGCAAAGGAACGACACATGTTACTCTGAATCAGAATGATCTGTACAGTGACTGCACAGTCAGAAAAGACACAAACCGGCCATCGTATTCAATATTTCAATCACATCTGCTTTTTTTTTTCCGTGTCAAAAGAGCACAAGTCAAACCGATAGGATGGTAGTAGATATACTCATGCATGTAAACGAAAAACGCCCATGACAGTGAAAAAGGAAAGGTAAATGTTTGGGGCCGGAGCGCCGGCCGAAGCGCTCGGCCGGTCGCTTCCTTTTTTCACGCGCAAGAGACTGCGCGAGAGACTTTGGCACGCACGCGCTCGGTGGATTTCCTTCTCTTTTTCACATTTTTTTCTTTTTTTTCTCTGCTTCTTCTTCCTTCCGCCTCCGTCCGATCCCATCCCGTCTCCCGCAGTACGAGCTCGCCGGCATCAACGACGCGCCCCCCTGAGCAATCCACAAACTGGAGCTGCGACAGGGCTAACGGGATGTTGCAACCGGCAACCAAGTTTGCTGGAACCGGCAGGGAGATTCGTTGATGTCCGTCATCCATCTGCCCGTGCTGCTCCGGCGAGCGGCCACCTGCTCGCGCTGCTCCGGCGAGCACCTGCTTGGATGGTATTTTGCTACGTGCTTCAACCGGTATCTAAATTTGCTACAACCGACACCTCATTTTGCTACCACCGGTGTCGCATTTTGCTACATCACACATGGGGTCGCGATTTTTGCTACAATCGGTGTTTCATTTTGCTACAACCGACGACATGGCGAGCTGCATCCCCTCTCTGTGTCTCAACTGCTCCATGGCGAGCGGAGCTGCAACGGACATGGCCGGCGAAGTTGCGTTCATGGCCGAAGGCGTAATTTGCTACATGCTTCAACCGGCATCGAAATTTGCTACAACCGGCACCGCATTTTGCTACCACCGGTGTCGCATTTTGCTACATCACACATGGGGTCGCGATTTTTGCTACGACCGGTGTTTCATTTTGCTGCAACCGTTGTCTTCGTTTGCTACGACCAATAACGAAATTTGCTACGACGAAAGGCGAGCAAGATTTGGAACCAAGAAACGCACCGGCGAGCAGCTCCGGCGAGCAAGCCGAAGAGCAGCTCCGGCGAGCGGCTCTGACGAGCGCGCCGACGAGCAGCTCCGGCGAGCGCGCCGACGAGTGGCTCCGGCGAGCACGGGGTGTGCTGTGCTGCTTCGAGCTCAGTCGCCTCACGGGAGATTACGGCCGGGGTCAATGGCGCTCGTGACGCTGCAATTTTCTGAAGGAAGACGATGCAAGAGATTGACGAAGAGACGAGCAGATCTGATGGCTAGCAGCTGTTGCATAGTAGGGTCGTGCGTTGACCGGCCCAAATTTGGGCCGGTGCGCCGGCGCCGCTGCCCAAAAGGAAAGGTCAAAAGCAGAGAATAGAAAGAGGCTTCATGTGTCCAGCAGCCACTTCTTGCACTACTCGCACGGATTGGATTGAATCGGCACGTTTCGGTGCCCGCGCTGCGCTGCACCGACGTCGCGTCGCTCTCTTTCTCCCCCTCTGATTTGGGACATGAAAACCATTCCCCGTCGACGCCGTCCACACCGGACTAGCTTTTCCTCCGTCGCAACATTCAGCAGGCGGCAGCCAACCAAAGCTACCTCGCTTGCAGCTACAAGTGACATAAAGACTTGGTTTATCTTCAAGCGTCAGCAAAGCAGCAGTACCATATAGTACTGCTTGCTACATGGAGAGAGGAAAGATCATATAAACGTAGTATAAGAACATCTTCAGCCACGACTTGCAAATCCGGCGCCTAAAACGCCCGCGGACACGCCCGGTCCGTTTTGAACACAACGATGATGGAGATCATACAAGTGATGGGAATGATTTTTCTACACCATGTCGTTGTCGACAAGTACAAGTGTGCAGTTACATATGGAAACATGTGCTGATGCGCTCTGTGTACGTATGATCAGGGTCAGATGGCATATAAACAAACCTACGCGCGCAGGAGCACCTACACAATTAAGGAATCAACACACACATAACGGGAACGAGGCGCGTATATAGTCAGGTCCTCACAAGCCTCTGGTCCAGAGTCTAGACTATCCAGCCATGAGAAATATCCTCGCACACGTAAGCCGCGAACCCTGGAAACTTTTGAAGGAGTCCTGAGGCGGGTGCCCTAGAAAGCAAAACTGCGAGCATCAAAGAAAGGAAAGGTTCAAAGCTATAGAGGTCCGAGATCGACCATGGCGAAGGACCATTTCGTTTCTTCGATGTGTCGCGCCTACCTGCCGCGGCATGGCACCAATCTTTCCTTTTATTATTTTGCGATGACAACATCGATCGATCTTTCTGATGTGCACCGCCACACAGCCCGCCAAGGCATCGGCGTCTCTTCACGGAGCTTTAGTTGCCCGGATACACTTGCGTGATCGGCACCGGATTCTTTCGCTCGAGCAAACGGAAGCTTCGGAGGAAAGTTGCGTGTCAATTGCACGGCACACTGATCAGCTAATTTCTTTTTTTTGAGACAACGCACACGGCACACTCATGTATTGGTGTATAATATATACATGCATATGCATACACAGAAGGCCAACACGGCCGGTATTGGCCCAGTTGGGGTTAAGACACTTTTCTATTTTTATGTTCCCTTTTCCCCATTTTTCTCTCACATTTTCAGTTCCTGGAGTCAGCTAAACACAATATTTGTAGGCTAACACTAAATAATAAAAATCTCATAAAATCCAAAGATGTACTATATAATATTTGACACAGGATATTTACTATGATTTAAATACCCTAATTTGGGTTAAGTTGGCGAAAACTCTCTCAAGCATTATTGACAAAAAAAAAACTAACTCAAGCATTCATGGAAAATCAGAGATACAGAATACCGTATTAGCCTAAGATACAATTTCCATGAAATTTGATTAAAGGAATCATCACCAACAACATAATTTATACCTCTACCAGTATTTAAATTTGAATATCCACTCAATTCAAATACCAGAACTTGTCTGGATAATTTAAAAATAATCCGAGACTCCTTTTTGACATGGAGGACCTAAGAAAAATACCAGGGTTACAGATTTCATGATATCCCCCTGCAAAAAATAACCCCCCCCCCCCCCCCCCCCCCGAGCCAAAAGAAATGATTTCATGTTTTCTTTTGTGTGCAAAATATTAGTTCAGAGATGTTCAAACATAAAACTACCAGGAAGGATCTTGTGAGATGGGACACATTATATCAATATCATGGTAAAAAGCATCTAATCACCGGCAAGAGTTCAACTGCGGCTTTAGCTAGAATTTTGTGGTCTAAGCTCTTGGTTGTAATTTCCGCTTTGTTTAGGGCCATCTCGGTGTATCTAGATTCCGTTACACCATTAGCTGGTTGTAATGATGTCCTCTTTATTTAATTTTTGCTACTTTTAAGTTAAAAACGACAAATTGATCTTCAAAATTCATGATTTAAAGTAAAAAAGACACTAGTTAATTATGTGTAAGCACACAATCTTGCTAACTTTCTTGAACATCATGCAACAGTTCGGATATTTCACCAAGGAGCGACAGATGTTACTCCGAAAATGAATGATACGATGCTCGGCAAAGTCAGACACTATTACCTATTCAATCACATCTGCCTTTTCTTTCCTGTGCCAAAAGAGCACAAGTCAAACCGATAGGATAGTTGATATATACTCTTTGGCTCAGTCCATGTAAAACTCCCACGATAAAGTGAACAGGAAAGGTAAAAAAAGTAGAGAAAAGAAACGGTCTCTGCGCCTGCGCCGGAGCGAAGTTACGTCCCTTTCTTTCTCCTCCTCCTCTGATTTGGGACATAAAAACCATTCCCTGTCGACGTCGCGGCCAAGAGATGGTACTCCTTAATCCTTATGAATGAAAGACTAGGTTCATCTTCAAGCGTAAACAAAGAGGTTTCATGTCTAAGCTGAAAGAGAGATAGAGCTCAGGAGGGCTGGTATTACCCGGAGTATCAGTTTTCTGCCGGCTCCTCTTAACGAACTATGTTTTGCTGTCTTAACATGACAATTCTTTCTTTCTTTAATTCCTTCTTGGATTGCGTCTCTTTGAAAATAAAAGTCAGTGTTGCGTGAGGAGAAGAAAACTCATAAGCATCTTAAATTAGAAGGTATAAGTGGATACATGTAGGAGATGCGGTCAGCAGATCGATGCAAATCTGTTTGACTTCATAGCGGAATGATTTGATTTTTTATTGCAGGCGAGCAGCCGAGCACATAACATGTCATTGTCGACAAGTACAAATGTGCAATTACAAATGGAACATGTGTTGATGCATTCGTGTATGATCAGGGTCAGACGGCATAAACAAACAATAAGGAATCGAGAGAGCCTCCACAAGGAATCCACGCATTCAGTTAGGTTCTCACAAGCCTCTGGTCTAGAGTCTAGACCATTCAGACATGAGAAATATCCTTCTCTATGCTTCACACATCCACGTTGGCGAGCGAGCAAGACGTACGCCGCGAACCAAAGAACAAACTAAAGCAAGACTGCAAGTAGCAAAGAAATGAAAGATTCAAAGCCGGCTTGGCATAGGATCATTTTGGTGATGTGTCGCGCTTACCCGCCGCGGCATGGCATCTCGATCTTTCTGATGCGACTACACCGCACAGCGCGCCAAGGTATTTCCTTCTCTTTAGTTCCTATATACACTTGCGTGATCAGCACCGGATTCGCTCGAGCAAACGGAGCTGGTGTTCAGAGCATATGTTGCTATCTGTACCTAAAACGGAAGCATCAGAAGAAAGTTGCCTGTATGTTGCTTGGCAGCGTTCGGATGAATCCACCGTTGCGGATGCCCTGCTTTTGGTAGCAGAAATGAAGAGGAAATTTAATCGTCTCATAAAGAGTCATCATCATCAACAAATCAAGACAATTTTTTTTTTTTGGGAAAAGGAGGATATCCCCCGGCGATCAAGACATGGATGTCAAGCTTGTCTGACAGAGCTTGATCAAGCAGAATGTGTGTGAAGATGAGTGGGCTGGCCCAAATAATTTCATCATGGGATCAAGAGAGTCGCCCACGATCTCTAGTCGGGCTTACTCTCACGCTCACACGAACTCAAAACAGACTGCTCTCCCGTCACCCCGCACAGCACGCAGCATGCCAGCACTGCCACTACCTAGCTAGTTTAGTGATCATCTTATCTTGGGCATAGATCGAATCAACATGACCAACTTTAGTCTGTCGACGGATGTGAGGGTTTTGTCTGGAACAAGCTCCCTTTTTTGTTCACGATTGGTTGGGCGACCAAAAAGTAGAGGTCCAACGTACGTCGCCGAAAAAGAATGGTCGATTTGTTGCAACAAACCCCACGATGTCTAGAGACTTGATCAGCTCAAACAGGTGTACATATTCCTCAGGTTGTGTAAAAAGTGCAAGAGGTTTAAGATTTGGCTCGATGCATCTCCAAGGATGCAGGCCGTGGTGTTTATATATTGTAAGTTAGGGATTGCATGCATCGATGATTCTCATTGATGGTGCACTAGGCATATATATAGGTACAAGGGGTGCAACTCATGTCTTGTCTCCCAAGTTACATACAGAATACAATGAGAGGGAGACGTGACAGGTGCAATATACAAACCAAGACCTATAGACGTGTACGCAGAGAATACATGTTCAACACCCCCCCGCAGTCGAAGCGTCGCCGGAGACACAGAGACTGGACCGAAACCCCTCGAAGGTCGAGGTTGGTAGCCCCTTTGTCATAACATCGGCGAACTGCTGATCGGTGGGCACATGTAGGACTCGAATGCGGCCAAGTGCAACCTGCTCACGAACAAAGTGAATGTCGAGCTCAATGTGTTTGGTGCGTCGATGATGAACTGGGTTGGCCGAGAGGTAGACGGCGGACACGTTGTCACAGAAGACAAGTGTGGCCTTAGGAACCTCAATCAGCAACTCCTGAAGCAGCTATTGTAGCCAGGAACACTCCACAACGGCATTAGCCACGGCGCGGTACTCTGCCTCAGCACTCGAGCGAGACACCGTGGGCTGTCGTTTAGACGACCACGATATCAATGAGGGCCCGAGGTAGACACAGTAGCCAGAAGTGGAGCGGCGAGTGTCCGGGCAGCCGCCCAATCCGCGTCAGAGTAGGCGACGAGGTCGGTGGCGGAAGAAGCTGTCAGAGTAAGACCCATGGCCATGGTGCCACGTATGTATCGAAGAATGCGTTTCACCAAGGCCCAGTGAGTATCACGCGGAGAGTGCATGTGAAGGCACACCTGTCCGACAGCATACTGGAGATCTGGCCGCGTGAGTGTGAGATACTGAAGAGCGCCGACGATAGACCTGTAGAATGCGGCGTCAGACGCTGGAGATCCCTCGACAACGGACACCTTGGCCTTCGTATCAATAGGCGTGGAAGCAGTCTTGCAGTTAAGCATGCCTGCTCGCTCCAGAATCTCATGGGCGTACTTCTGCTGATGCAGAAAGAAGCCGGTAGGGCGGCGTACGACTTCGATGCCGAGGAAATAGTGCAGAGCCCCCAAATCCTTAAGAGCAAACTCGGCGCTGAGGTGAGCAGTGATCTACTGGACTAGCGCTGAGGAGGATGCTATCAGGATGATGTCATCAACGTAGAGGAGGAGGTATGCAGTACCGGCACCCTGATGATATACGAAGAGCGAGGCGTCGGAGCGAGTGGACCGAAACCCCATCTGTTGAAGAAAGGCCGCCATACGTTGGTACCACGCGCGAGGTGCCTGCTTCAATCCATAGAGTGACCTGGAGAGCAGACACACATGATCTGGGTGTGCGGCGTCGACGAAACCGGTGGGCTGCTGACAGAAGACCTGCTCCTGGAGATGACCGTGGAGAAAGGCGTTCGACACGTCCAGCTGGTGAACAGGCCAGGCACGAGAGACAGCCAACTGGAGAACAGTGCGAATCGTGCCCGACTTCACAACCGGGGCGAACGTGTCGGTGAAGTCAAACGCCAGCTCGCTGTCGAAAGCCGCGTACCACCCAGCGCGCCTTGTGGGGCTCAAGAGAGCCATCAGGGCGAGTCTTGTGGCGGAACACCCACTTGCCAGTGATGACGTTGGCATGAGGGGGCCGCGGAACAAGCCGCCATGTGTGGTTGTGCTGGAGGGCGTCGAACTCCTCCCGCATCGCCGCAAGCCAGTTCGGATCCCGAAGGGCTGCGCGAGCGGAGAATGGTAGCGGAGACGGTGATGATGTCGAGGCAGCACACGCATACTCGTCGGAGGGGTAGCGTGTGCTAGGCCGTAGCGTCCCGGTGCGAGCCCAGGTCACGACCCCGGAAGGGGGCGTGGAGGTGCCAGCCGTGCGAGGGGCGTCCAGAGGGGTCGGCGTGGCGGCTAGAGAGCCGGTGGAAGTAGCGCCTGAGGAGGCGGCCGAGCCCAAGACGTCCGAAGGGACCGTCGGGGTAGGATGCGCCGCACTCGATGGTGAGACCGGGGTATGATCCGGTGGCAACAGCAACCTGCCAGGAGGTGTTGCAGGGGCGGGCTGCGGCCGGGTCCCGTGCCACGGCAGGGCGTCCTGAGAGACCGCGGAGGGCGCGGCGGTGGGAGGTACCTGCTGAAAAGGGAACACTATCTCATCAAAGTACACGTGCCGCGAGGTATAGACGCGGTGGGACACTGGATCATAGCACCGGTAACCTTTGGTGTTAGGAGGATAGCCGAGGAAGATACAGGGAACAGACCTAGGCGCAAGTTTATGAGGAGTGGTGGACGCTATGCTGGGATAACAGAGACACCCGAAGATGCGGAGGCCATCGTAAGATGGAGGCGCACAAAAGAGAAGCTGACGAGGTGTGTAATTCCAACGCGGACGGCAGGGGCGGATGTTGATGAGAAGGGTGGCGGTTGCGAGCGCGTCCGGCCAAAACTGGGGAGGCACATTAGAGTGGAAAAGTAAGGTGCGAACGCAGTCATTAAGAGTGCGTAGGATGCACTCGGCGCGACCGTTCTGTTGAGATGTGTAAGGACAAGTGAGGCGGAAGATAGTGCCGCGGGAGGCAAGAAGGTGGCGAACGGCAGCGTTGTCAAATTCTTTTCCGTTATCAGTTTGGAGTGCTAGGATGGGACGACCAAATTGGGTGGTGACATAGGAGTAGAAAGCGGTGAGTGTGGCTAGCGCGTCGGACTTGCGACGAAGAGGAAACGTCCACACATAATGAGAGAAGTCATCTAAAATCACCAAATAATAGATATAACCCGTGTTGCTTGCAACCAGGGATGTCCAAACATCGCTATGAATTAACTAAAACGGAAAAGTAGAAATAGTCGTAGACGCACTAAAGGGTAGACGAATGTGTTTGCCAAGGCGACAAGCCTCACAAGTGTGGTCATGAACCTTATTACATGAAAAGGAAAAACTCTGAAGAATATGACGCAAAACGGTGGAGTTGGGATGGCCCAGGCGAGCATGCCAAAGATCGACTCCAACGGCAAGGGAGACTGGTCGGGTGGAGGTGGTGGAGGAGGGATGCACCGGGTAGAGATCCTCAGGGCTATCACAGCGGTGCAGAACCATCCGGGTACGGGCGTCCTTCACAGAAAAACCGACAACGTCAAATTCAACAGTTAGAGGATTCTCACGAGCAAGACAACGAACGGAACAAAGATTCGTGACTAAGTCGGGAGAAACAAGAACATTAGACATGTTAATAGGTGTAGAAGAAGAGGGAAACGAGGTATGACCTATATGTGTGATGGGTAAGGAGGAACCGTTACCAACGGTGATACGAGTAGGAGTATGAACTGGAGTGGAGGAGACGAGGTTACCGGGATGAGAGGTCATATGAGCAGTGGCGCCCGAGTCCATGTACCAATCACCACCGCCTCCATAGTTGCTCGGGGAGGGAGCCGAGTGTAGCGCCGCCAGGAGGGTGGGATCCCACGGCGAGGGCGCCTGCTGTCGGAAGGTCCCACCATAGGGGGTCCCTCCGTAAGGATGCAGCGGGATAGCCGCCAGCCATCGGCGGGGCGGGCAGGGCTGGGAGGCCAGCAGGACCCGGCATGGCGAGGTAGGCCTGGTGACGTGGTGGAGGCGGCCCGAGGAGGCCCGACGCAGGGGGCCGCGGTACCGGCATCGAATAAGCGTGGACGACTCCAGTCCACGGGTTCGTGCCGTAGGTCCAGAGCGGGGTAGGTTGCTGTTGACGAGGCGCCCCCCCGTACGCCGGTTGTTGCTGCTGCTTCTAGCGTCCGCCGCCACGGCGGTTGTTGCGTCGACCGCCGCCACCACCACCGGGCTGCTGCTGCTGCGGCTGCTGCGGCATGGGCGGCGCTGGCGGTAGGAGGAAGAACCCCGGGGGAGCGGGAGGCGCCGAGGCCCGAGGCGCGGGAGGCGGAGTGCCGCGAGAGGTGCCCGCGGCGAGGGCGGTGTGCTGGACCCGCCGCTTGACCTGCTTCATCCGTCGTTCCTCCAAGCGAAGGTAGGCGACGAACATGGGAAAGAGGGGTCCGTCATCAAGGTGAGGTTGGAGGCAGCGTTGCCGAAGTCCTCGTTGAGGCCGGTGGTGAGCGTGCTGAGGAGAGTGTCGTCGTCGATCTTGGCGCCAATGTCGCGGAGTTCATCGGATAGCGTCTTGAGACGGCGGCAGTAATCGTCAATGGACTGATCATCTTGATGACAGCCAAAAAACCCTTGCTGCAAGAGGACGCGACGCTGGAGCTTGTTGTCGGTGAAGAGGCCATTGAGTTTAACCCATACGGCATGCGCATCGTCGCCCTCGCTGACGACGGTGTGGAAGAGATCCTTGGAGATGGTGAGGAAGAACCACCAGATGAGGGTGGCATTGATGGCTGTCCACTCGGAGTCGTCCTTCATGTCGGCGGCGTCGACGGAGCCGTCGATGTGATCCACGACGTTGTACTCACAAAAGACGAGCGAGAAGTAGGTCTTCCACGCATAATACGAGGAGTTGTGGGGATCGAGGGTGACGGGAACGCGCCCATGGATGTCGAGGTTGCGGATGTCAGCAGGATCAGGGCCGGCGAAGGGGTTGGTGTTGCCGGATAGGGATGAGTGAACCGACATGGCGGCGGCGGCGTGACAGGATAGGAGGGGAGGGCGCGGTGCGGCTGTGGAGGCGGGTGCGGCTTTGGGGGAGTAGATGGCAGCGGCAGGGTTTAGGGTTTGAGCAGCGGCGGTGGCACGGGGCGGCGGCGGCGGCTGGGGAGGAAGAGCAGGGTTAGGAGGGGAGAGATAGCGGCGGCGGCAGCACGAGGCGGCGGCGGCGGCACGAAGCGGCGGCGGCGGCTAGGGCAGCGGAGGAGGAAGGATCGGCGTGCTATCTGATACCATGTAAGTTAGGGATTGCATGCATCGATGATTCTCATTGATGGTGCACTAGGCACATATATAGGTACAAGGGGTGCAACTCATGTCTTGTCTCCCAAGTTACATACAGAATAATATGAGAGGGAGACGTGACAGGTGCAATATACAAACCAAGACCTATAGACGTGTACGCAGAGAATATATGTTCAACATATATGCATCAAGAAGAGGTTGTTGCCTCCACAATCTAGGGCTAACAACTTACAGAATCTCAACGCATTACAACTTGTTTTACACGTACAACTAACTACCAGAATCCTATCTGTACAGCATGTACGTTTATCTTAACACTCCCCCTCGATCTCATCCTCCAAGATTGAGATCGTTACATAATCTGCGAAGTTGTTGAGCACTGATCGGTTTCGTTAGTCCATCAGCCAACTGGTCTTTAGTGGAGACGAACCGAATCTGCAAGGCCTTCTCCACCACCCATTCTCAAACAAAATGGAAGTCAACTTCAATGTGCTTCGTTCGAGCATGGAACACCGGGTTAGCTGATAAGTATGTGGCCCCTAGGTTGTCACACCACAATACCGACGTTTGTCCCTGCCTAACACCCAGTTCCTGGAGCAACGACTGAAACCAAATAATTTCTGCGGTCGCGTTTGCCAGCGACTTGTACTCAGCTTCAGTTGAAGAACGAGATACCGTCGCCTGCTTCCTTGCGCTCCAGGACACCAGGTTGCCTCCGTAGAATAATACAAATCCACTTGTGCTGCGTCGGTCATCCACCGATCCTGCCCAATATGCGTCCGAAAAAGCACTCAACAAAGACGAGGACGACTTGTTGATTTTCAGTCCGAGGTTTATGGTTCCCCTGACGTACCGAAGAATTCGTTTGGCAGCGCCCCAGTGTAGTCCCCGTAGGCGAATGCATGTACTGGCATACTTTGTTCACCGCAAAAGCAATGTCTGGTCTGGTCAGGGTCAGATATTGCAATGCACTGATGACTGATACGTCTCCAATGTATCTATAATTTATGAAGTATTCATGCCATGTTTACAATAATTTTATATGATTTGGGTATGATTTTATTAGAACTAACTCGGACTGACGCTGTTTTCAGTAGAACTACCATGGTGTCGTTTTTGTGCAGAAATAAAAGTTCTCGGAATGGGCTGAAAATTTACGGAGAATATTTTTGGAAAATATAAAAAATACTAGAGCAAAAATATACCGGAGAGGAGTCCCGAGGCAGTCACAAGCCTAGGGGGCGCCCCCCTAGGGCGCCCCTTGGCTTGTGGGCCCCTCGAGCACCCCCCTGACGTGATTCCAACGCCAAGTACTCCTATAAATCGAGAAATCTCCAGAAAGAAACCTAGATCGGGAGTTCCGCCGCCGCAAGCCTCTGTAGCCACGAAAAACCAATCGGGAGCCCGTTCCGGCACCCTGCCGAAGGGAGAAACCATCACCGGAGGCCATCTTCATCATCCCGGCGGTCTCCATGACGAGGAGGGAGTAGTTCACCCTCGGGGCTGAGGGTATGGACCAGTAGCTATGTGTTTGATCTCTCTCTCTCGTGTTCTTGAGATGACACGATCTTGATGTACGGCGAGCTTTATTAATATAGATGAATCATATGGAGGTTTCCCCTCTCTATCTTCTTGTGATGAATTGAGTTTTCCCTTTGAAGTTTTCTTATCGGATTGAGTCTTTAAGGATTTGAGAACACTTGATGTATGTCTTGCGATGGGATATCCGTGGTGACAATGGGATGTTCTATTGATCCACTTGATGTATGTTTTGGTGATCAACTTGCGGGTTCCGTGACCTTGGGAATCTATGCATAGGGGTTGGTACATGTTTTCGTCTTGACTCTCCGGTAGAAACTTTGGGGTACTCTTTGAAGTTCTTTGTGTTGGATTGAACATGATGAATCTGGAATTGTGTGATGCATGTCGTATAATCAAGCCCATGGGTACTCGTGGTGACATTGTAGTATCTAGGTGACATTAGGGTTTTGGTTGATGTGTATCTTAAGGTGTTATTTTAGTACGAACTCTAGGGCTGTTCGTGACACTTATAGGGATAGCTCATAAGATTGATCGGAAAAGATAACTTTGAGGTGGTTTCGTACCCTACAATAATTTCTTCATTTGTTCTCCGCTATTTGTGACTTTGGAGTGAACTCTTTGTCGCACGTGAGGGATTTACATATGATTCAACTATGTTAGTATTGTTGAGAGAACTTGCACTAGTGAAAGTCTGAACCCTAGGCCTTGTTTTCAAGCATTGCAATACCGTTTGTGCTCACTTTTGTTACTTGCTACCTTGTTGTTTTTATATTTTCAGATTACAAAAACCTATATCCACCATCCATATTGCACTTGTATCACCATCTCTTCGCCGAACTAGTGCACCTATACAATTTACCATTGTATTGGGTGTGTTGGGGACACAAGAGACTCTTTGTTATTTGGTTGCAGGGTTGTTTGAGAGAGACCATCTTCATCCTACGCCTCCCACGGATTGATAAACCTTAGGTCATCCACTTGAGGGAAATTTGCTACTATCCTACAAAACTCTGCGCTTGGAGGCCCAACACGAGTCTACAAGAAGAAGGTTCGTAGTAGACATCAAGCTCTTTTCTGGCGCCGTTGCCAGGGAGGTGAGTTGTTGAAGGTATATCTTTAGATCTTGCAATTAAATCTTTTAGTTTCTTGTTTTTCACTAGTTTGGTTTTATAAAAGAAAACTACAAAAAAAACATGGAATTGAGGTTGCCTCATATGCTTCATCTTTTTAATGTCTTTCGTGAAAATGATGGAAAGGAAAATTGTGCTCAAGTGTTAGAAGAAGAAGTTATTAAAATGTTTGGCACTAAATCTTTGAATGATGAGCATGATAGAAATATTGTTAGTATGAATTCTCTGAATATTCATGATGCTAATGATATGCAAAGCCACAAGCTTGGGGATGCTATGTTTGATGAATATGATATTTTTAGTCCCCCAGGTTTTGATGAGCAAATTTATTATGATGAAAGCATGCCTCCTATTTATGATGATTATTGTGATGACATGTATGCTATAAAGAATAATGATAACCATGAAACTTGTCATCATGATTTTAATATTCAAAGTGGTTATGTCAATCAAGTATCTCATGATAGTTATTTTGTTGAGTTTGCTCCCACTATTATGAATGAAAAGAAAATTGCTTATGTGGAGAGTGACAAATTTTTTATGCTTGTAGATCATGAAAAGAATGCTTTATGTGCTGGTTATATTGTGAAATTCCTTCATGATGCTACTGAAAAATATTATGAGGGAGGAACATATGCTTGTAGGAATTGCAATAATATCAAGTTTCCTCTCTATGTGTTCAAAGTTTTGAAGTTATGCTTGTTTTGCCTTCCTATGCTAGTTGATTCTTGCTCCCATAAAGTGTTTGCTCACAAAATCCCTATGCATAGGAAGTGGGTTAGACTTAAATGTGCTTGTCATGAGATTCATGATGCTCTTTTGCATGTTATAATTATTATTCCCATGTGAGCATCATTGAAATCATCATGCCTTGCTAAAAGGCTTCAAAGAAAAGCGCTTGTTGGGAGACAACCCAACACTTTTCCTTTCTGTTTTTGTGTGTACACATGATTAAGCTACTGTATAATCATGTTTTATAACTTTTGTTTCAATAAAGTGCCAAGTAAAGCCTTTGGGATAGTGTGGATGATAGTTGACTTGATTCTGTGCAAAAACAGAAACTTTTGCTCTCAGTCAAGGAATTTTGTAAATTCACTGGAATGTGCTTTTGATCTGAATTTTTTACACATGATTGATATACAAATTTCCTAGATTTTCCTAATTTTTCAGAATTTTTAGAGACAGGGAAGTATGGCTATACTACAGATCATCACAGACTGTTCTGTTTTTGACAGATTCTGTTTTGCATGCATAGTTTGCTTGTTTTAGTGTTCCCATAGCTTATATTCAGTGATATAAATTATGGGAATGATATAATACAGTAGGTATCATGTGGGAACAATTATGAATCTTGTCTTGACAATACCTAAGTGAATGATCTTTGTTTATTATACTAACCCATCTCACAAAGTTTCATTAAGTTTTGTGTGATTGAAGTTTTCAAGTTTTGGGTGAGACACCGATATGAGGAGAATAAGGAGTGACAAGAGCCTAAGCTTGGGGATGCCCAAGGCACCCCCAAGGTAATATTCAAGGAAGACTCAAGCGCCTAAGCTTGGGGATGCCCCGGAAGGCATCCCCTTTTTCGTCTTCAACACTATCGGTATATCTTACTTAGAGCTATATTTTTATTCGTCACATAATATGAGTTTTGCTTGGAGCATGATTTTATTTTCTTGTTCTCTATTAGGTGTTATTTATAATCTTGTTTTTCAATAAAAAGTTCCAAGAATTGCCTTAGGATGCTTGCATTGCATGTTTGATGTGTGCTGTGTATAAACAGAAACTTTTGCTGTAGTGTTTGAATTTTCATATTTTACTGGAACGTGGAAAGTTTCTGAAATTTTTACACAGTATTGTCATATAAATTTTATAGCATTTCCTAAATTTTCATATTTTTTTGAGTTACAAAAGTACACTGTTTTCGTAAATTTCTACAGGCTGTTCTGTTTGGACAGATTGTTGTCATAGTTTCGTTATCTACTTATCCTATAGTTTCCATAGCCTATATTGATAGATGTAAATTGTGGAAATGATAGTATACAGTACCTAATGTTTGAAAATTATTATGCAACTTGTCTTGGCAGTACATAAAGAGTTGATTTATTATTATGTTTACTAACCTATCTCACGAGTTCTTTTCAAGTCTTGTGTGGAAGATGCTTTTGAGAATAGGTGAAACCATGATATTGGAGGATTGAACGAGATACAAAAGCTCAAGCTTGGGGATGCCCAAGGCACGCCAAGTAAATATTTCAAGAAGTCTCAAGCATCTAAGCTTGGGGATGCTACGCATCCCACCTCTCTTCATCAACAATTATCGGTTAGCCTATGTTGAGCCTAAATTTTATTCGTTCACATGATGCGTGCTATTCTTGGAGTGCTATTTTTCTTTTGCTTGCTGTTTAATAAAATGCTTAAGATCTGAAATTCTTAGATGAGAGAGTCTTCACATAGTTATTTAATTGTTGACTACTCATTTATCTTCACTTATATCTTTTGAGAGTAGCTTGTCATTTGCTCATGTGCTTCACTTAAATTTGTTTGAGCTTGCCAAAAAGCGATGGCAACATATGAAACTAGTCCCAAAGTGATAGATATCCAAAGAGGATATAATAAAAATTTCATGAAGATCATTGGACAAATTAAACTTGATTCCTTGTAATAGTTTTGAAACATGATGATAGTAATATGTGAGTCATGTTAGTGAGTAATTATGCTTAGTAGGAATATTGGTGTTAAGGTTTGTAATTCCCTATGCGTGCACGAAAGTCAATAGTTATGCAATGAAGTTACATCCTACTTGTGGTGCATTATTCGGTGGTAGTTATGTTCAATGCTCACTTATGTGATTTTTCGTTTCTTGGTTTGGCTGCTTCCCAATCCATTTGCTAGCCTTCATTTGTACTAAGTAGAAATACTACTTGTGCATCCAAAATCCTTAAACTAAGTTTTGCCTTATGAGTCCACCATACCTACCTATATGCTGTATTTCCATGCCGTTCCAAGCAAATTTGTATGTGCCATCTCTAAATTTTCAAAATAATTTTTCTCTTTTGTGTGCCCGTACCGCTCATGAAACGGTGGGGAGTATCCAATATTTTTCCATGCTAGGTCTGTTATTCTCACGATATGTGTTGATTCACTATCATTCACGAGAAAGTGGCCGGTATTCGGGATGCCCAGTTCCATGCTCAAAAATCAAATCAAAATATAATGAAACAAAACTCCCCCAGGATTGTTGTTTGTATGGACGGTACCCGTGGATTCGGCTCGCCGTGGAGTGTGATTGAGTGGTGAAGGGGGAGTAAAAACTTTACCATTCTGTTTGGGAACCGCCTATAATGTATCTAGCATGGAAAGTATTGTGAGCTACTTTGTCGTTTTCGTTGACAGGAAAAGCATGCCACCCAAAATATTTTTCTCTCTTAATTTAAACCTTGAGCTCTGGCACCTCTACAAATCCCTACTTCCCTCTGCGAAGAGCCTATCTATTTACTTTATGCAATTTTTATTTTTTGCTTTGAGTCTCCATCTTCTCTTATAAGCACCAACTAGGGGCCACTATGATCGTACTTGAGCATTGGGCATAGCTAATATTTGAGTGTGTTTCATGAATGGATCAATGATTGAGCATGATGCGCTAGGGATAACTTTATTTAGTGTTGATATTTTGAAAGACATGGTTGCTTGTTGACATGCTTGAGTATTGAAGTCATTATGTTAAAACTAGACTATTGCTTTGAATCATTTACAAGTCCAAATGTCCATGCTATACAAAGAAGAAAATAATATGATGAAAATGTTAGGTAGCATTCACACTTCATAAATTATTTCTTTTATCATTTACCTACTCGAGGACGAGCAAGAATTAAGCTTGGGGATGCTGATACGTCTCCAACGTATCTATAATTTATGAAGTATTCATGCCATGTTTACAATAATTTGTTATGATTTTATTAGAACTAACCCGGACTGACGTTGTTTTCAGCAGAACTACCATGGTGTCGTTTTTGTGCAGAAATAAAAGTTCTCGGAATGGGCTGAAAATTTACGGAGAATATTTTTGGAAAATATAAAAAATAATGGAGCAAAAAGATACCGGAGAGGAGTCCTGAGGCAGTCACAAGCTTAGGGGGGCCGCCCCCCCCTAGGGCGCGCCCCCTGGCTTGTGGGCCCCTCGAGCACCCCCCTGACGTGATTCCAACGCCAAGTACTCCTATAAATCGAGAAACCTCCAGAAAGAAACCTAGATCGAGAGTTCCGCCGCCGCAAGCCTCTTTAGCCACGAAAAACCAATCGGGAGCCCGTTCCGGCACCCTGCCAGAGGGGGAAACCATCACCGGAGGCCATCTTCATCATCCCGGTGGTCTCCATGACGAGGAGGGAGTAGTTCACCCTCGGGGCTGAGGGTATGTACCAGTAGCTATGTGTTTGATCTCTCTCTCTCTCTCGTGTTCTTGAGATGACACGATCTTGATGTACCGCGAGCTTTATTAATATAGATGAATCATATGGAGTTTTCCCCTCTCTATCTTCTTGTGATGAATTGAGTTTTCCCTTTGAAGTTTTCTTATCGGATTGAGTCTTTAAGGATTTGAGAACACTTGATGTATGTCTTGCGATGGGATACCCGTGGTGACAATGGGATGTTCTATTGATCCACTTGATGTATGTTTTGGTGATCAACTTGCGGGTTACGTGACCTTGGGAATCTATGCATAGGGGTTGGCACATGTTTTCGTCTTGACTCTCCGGTAGAAACTTTGGGGCACTCTTTGAAGTTCTTTGTGTTGGATTGAACATGATGAATCTGAAATTGTGTGATGCATGTCGTATAATCAAGCCCATGGATACTCGTGGTGACATTGGAGTATCTAGGTGACATTAGGGTTTTGGTTGATGTGTATCTTAAGGTGTTATTTTAGTACGAACTCTAGGGCTGTTCGTGACACTTATAGGGATAGCTCATAAGATTGATCGGAAAAGATAACTTTGAGGTGGTTTCGTACCCTACAATAATTTCTTCGTTTGTTCTCCGCTATTTGTGACTTTGGAGTGAACTCTTTGTCGCACGTGAGGGATTTACATATGATTCAACTATGTTAGTATTGTTGAGAGAACTTGCACTAGTGAAAGTATGAACCCTAGGCCTTGTTTTCAAGCATTGCAATACCGTTTGTGCTCACTTTTGTTACTTGCTATCTTGCTGTTTTTATATTTTCAGATTACAAAAACCTATATGTACCATCCATATTGCACTTGTATCACCATCTCTTCGCCGAACTAGTGCACCTATACAATTTACCATTGTATTGGGTGTGTTGGGGATACAAGAGACTCTTTGTTATTTGGTTGCAGGGTTGTTTGAGAGAGACCATCTTCATCCTACGCCTCCCACGGATTGATAAACCTTAGGTCATCCACTTGATGGAAATTTGCTATTGTCCTTTAAAACTCTGCGCTTGGAGGCCCAACACGAGTCTACAAGAAGAAGGTTGCGTAGTAGACATCAATGACACTTCTGAACCTTGTCGTTTCTCTTTCAGAAAGCCTCTCTCCCTCGCCTCGGCTTAACTTCTCTGAAGTGCACATAGGTGTCGGCGCTGGTTTGCAACTCATCATGGCCTCTTTGTTGAGCAAGTCGGTAGCATATTTTGCTTGCTTGAGTGTAATCGAGTCCCTTGAGCGTGCCACCTCTATCCCCAGGAAATAATGTAAGTCGCCAAGATCTTTTACTGCAAACGCATCATGAAGTGCATTAATTAGTTCTTGGGCAGCTCGGGCAGAGGAACTTGCAAGGATGATATCATCCACGTAGATGAGCATATAGATGGTGACTCTCCCTTGCTCATAGACGAAGAGCGAGTTGTCTGCCCGTGAGGGACGAAATCCGAGGGTTAGAAGCTTAGTGCTGAGATGAGAAAACCAGGCTCGGGGGGACTGCTTGAGACCATAGAGAGATTTATCCAGTTTGCAAACATGGTGAGGCAAGTTGGAGTTGACATAACCAGGAGGTTGTCGCATGTAAACATCCTCCTCAAGAATACCATGCAAGAAGGCGTTCTGCACATCAAGTTGTCAAAGACACCAATCACAGGAGAGTGCAAGGGACAGTACTAGGCGAATTGTGGCATGTTTGATAACTAGACTGAAAGTTTCAGCATAGTCAATGACAAGCTGCTGTTTGAAACCTTTGGCGACCAAGCGCGCTTTGTATCGATCGATGGTGCCATCTGCCCGATGTTTGATCTTAAATACCCACTTGCAGTCGATCAGGTTGCAGCGCGGTGGAGGCGGAATGAGGTGCCAGGTTCTGTTCGTCATGAGAGCCCGGTATTCTGCATCCATAGCACCGCGCCAATTTGCATCATTGGCGGCGTCGATGTGTGAGCGAGGCTCGGTAGTTGCCAGCGAGGCCTGCCGCCGGCGATGAGTAGGACCATATGGAACGGTGCCGTCGGTGACGACCTTGGCCTGCCATGTGTTGTCGCGAAGACGAGTGCCATAACGGTGTGGCGCCGGTGGAGCGGAAGACCCAGGTGAGGCAGCGTCGGGCGAAGGAGGTGCCTGATCGTGGGCCTCATGGGCCACGACTGGTGAGGGCGACCCGTGAGGTGCGGCAGGGGATGGCGGCCCAGGTGAAGAGGCCGGCTCGGGCTGGGGCGGCTCTGCGTCATCATCTGCATGGCTCATGCACGGGTCGTGATCGACCTGCCCCGGAGTCGCGCCACTGCTAGGATTAGAGGGGACCTGCACCGAAGGAACAAATGGATCACACGCAACAGGATCGGGTGGGAAATCATCTCTTTCTTGGTAAGTCTGATTATTAGCCGCACTCTCAATGGAATATGACGAATGTGGAAAAGATGTTGGGGACAACAAAAGCTGGTTATAAAGCAAGGCGGGTGTTGATGGTGGCAGAATATCTGAATAGGGGAACACTTCTTCATCAAAGACCACGTCACGCGAGATATATACTCTGCGAGAGGAAATATGAAGACACTTGTAGCCTTTGTGTAAGGAACTATAGCCCAAGAATACACATCGTTTTGATCGAAACTGAAGTTTTCGGTTATTGTATGGCCTAAGGTAGGGCCAACATGCACTACCGAACACTATGAGGAAGGAATAATCAGGTTTCGTGTGAAAGAGGCGTTCAAGGGGTGTTTCCATGTGGATAGTTTTGCTGGGAATACGATTAATGAGGAAGCAAGCAGTTTTGAATGCCTCATCCCAAAATCTGATTGGCATGGAGGCTTGGGCTAATAGTGTGAGGCCTGTTTCGACTATATGGCGATGTTTCCTCTCGGCGGATCCGTTTTGCTGGTGGGTGTGTGGGCAGGAAACGTGATGTGCAATGCCATTTTTTTTAAGAATGGATGAATCTTTTGATATTCTCCACCCTAGTCTGGCTGGAGTTGCAATACTTTACGATTCAGCAGTCGTTCGACATGAGCTTGCCACTGAAGGAAAACTTGTTCAACATCTTTTTTATTATGAAGACAAAACAGCCAAATGAATTTGCTAAAATCATCAACAAAACTGACGTAATACTTAAAACCTCCCGATGAGAGACAAGCATGTCCCCAAACATCAGAGAAAACAAGTTCTAGAGGGACAGTGGACACTCTATTTGAACGAGGAAAGGGTAGTTGGTGGCTTTTCCCTTGTTGACATACATCGCACACTGATGCTTTATTTGGATTATTTCCATAAGGAAGACTAAAACGACTAAGAACATGATCGACTATGATAGATGACGGATGGCCCAATCAACGGTGCCACCGGGAATGACTTGGCTTGTTGGAGATGGACAGGGCATCTCTATGTTGACTCGAACGCCTGCCATGGACTGGGTAAAGACCGTCTTCATTGACCGCCCCGCGGGCCAGCACCCTCCTCATGGCCAAGTCCTTGACAACAAAACAGTCAGGAAAGAGATTTCAATGGATATGTTGTCGTCATTAGTAAGACGATGGGTAGATAGGAGATTACTCCGTGCTTGTGGTACAAGAAGAACATCTTTTAAGATCAAGGATTGATTGTGCGACGTAATAATACAAGAATCACCAATGTGAGAGATTTCCATACCTGATCCATTGGGCCCGTGAACCTGATCCTTGCCGTTGTAGGTCTCCCGGATGTTGAGCTTCTCTAAATCACCGGTGATGTGATCAGTAGCTCCTGAGTCCAGGTACCATGCAGGATCGAAGGCTGGATGACCGGTGTTGGCATGGTTGGCGAAGCGCGGTTGTTCTTGGCGAGGATCTGCCCCCTGGTACTCTGCATTGTACCTGTTGTAGCACTTGTATGCTACATGTCCAATCTTGCTATAGATCTGACACACCGGCTTGGAGCCACCGGTGTTGGGTTGTCCGTTCCTGTGGCCGCCGCCGCCGTTTCCTCCTGGGTTACCTCCCTGAGCGCCGAATTGGGGGGCACCTCCTCGCCCCCCTGGTTTGGATAGCCACCGCGGCCACCGCCGTTGCGGCCTCTGCCACGGTTTGATCCTCCGTTGCCGCGTGCAGCGGCGTTTGCGGTGATGTGGTAGCTCGTGCTAGATACCTCTCGAATTGCTTCATAATCCAACATGTGCGAGTAGAGCTCGTCAAGCGGCATATCACCGCTCAGGTTGATGGAGGTGGTGAAGGACTCATATGACTGATCGAGGCCAGTCAGGAGATAAGTTGTCAACTCTTCGTCGGCGAGGGGCTTTCTGGCGGCCGCCAGCTGGTCGCCGAGAGACTTCACACGCCCGTAGTAATCGGCCATGCTCATGTCCTTCTTCTGAATGAGTGCAAGTTGCCTTCTGATGTGCGTGACGTGAGTACGTGAGCGAGACGCAAACATCCTCTCGACCGCGGTCCAGACGGCGGCGGCGGAGGTTAGCCCGAGGGTGCGTGACAGTACCTCGGGTGACAGCGTGGAGAGGAGTGCGGAGAGGATCAACTGATCCTGCGTGTACCAGGGGAGGTACGCAGGATTGGTCACCATTGGCGCGCCGTCCGCCTCCGTTTCCGGGGCGAGCCTTGCTGGTGCAGGGTGCGATCCATCGACATAGCCAAGGATTTGATGGCCGCGAAGGATGGGGACAACTTGGGCTTTCCAGAGAAGATAGTTGTCACGGTTGAGCTTGACGGTAACCAACTGAGCCATTGGCGGGATCGCAAAGAGTCCCGACGAAGTGGAGCCAGCGAACATGGAGACGCCGGTGCCGGACGTGCCGGACAGATGCTGCCCGAGGGCGAGGGCGGTGGATGAGAGGGAAGGCGAGGTCATGGCGGTGGTTGAAGCGGAAGTCATGGCTGAGATCGACTAGGCTCTGATACCATGTAAAAAGTGCAAGAGGTTTAAGATTTGGCTCGATGCATCTCCAAGGATGCAGGCCGTGGTGTTTATATATGCATCAGGAAGAGGTTGTTGCCTCCACAATCTAGGGCTAACAACTTACAGAAGCTCAACGCATTACAACTTGTTTTACACGTACAGCCAACTACCAGAATCCTATCTGTACAGCCTATACGTTTATCTAAACAGGTTGGATGAAAAGTTCGATGTCTAATTAACAATGACGCCTGGTTAATTCAACTTGTGTTTCATTAGCATAAGCATGGCATCTCTTGGGTACTCAGTACAAGTAGTAACACACTAGCAGCGGTAGGTTATGTATATGCCAAGTAGGTATCCATCTTATTCAACTATTCGGTAAACCGGATCGTCCCTTTCGATCGAAGCACATACTACCGCTTTAATCCTAGTGAAGTACAGATATGTAAGCTACTCCTGTATAATTTATTATGCTGCAAGTGTCGATGCATATCTTAATAACACTTTGTTGAGAACCTTTCCGTTCATGACCAGAAAATAGGCCGAATGACCAATCCACCCAAACAACACGATGTTTCATACTTTGATTTGTCCAGAGGATTAGGTTAACATTTAATTTGCATAGCTGGGACAACATCTATCATCTGAGATCGTACCTTTAATTTCTGCCGCTTCTTTTCTACTCTGGGTGTTTTGGTGCTCGACCTCGTTTTTTCACTAGATAGATAGATACTTTCTCCAGAGCACTGGCTAGTGGCTAGCACTTTGCTCCTCCTCAGGTTCTGCTTATCTACAGACGCGCACGCATGATTGGACGCGCTTTTTTTGCTTTTGCTCGGATCAATTCAGATCAGTTCCGGTCCGAAAAATCCACCTAATGTCTATCTTTGTCTCTCTTCCACCAGTGCCAACGCCGTGCTTTCATTTGCCTGATCGATCTAGAGCACCAGTAGCTAGCTGGTAAAGCCAGAGCCCGTCCACGTCAGTAGCTACAATTATTGGGGGCAGAAAAACGCAGCAGCACTGGAGTAGATACCGGCACTTGGCATGTCTCAAACTTCTAAAAGGATAAGAATAGCAAATTCCAAAGGTAGTTCGTGTATTGTCGATCGATCGTACCAAGAGATGGAAGGAAAAGAGAAATGTGGGAATATTATGTCTAGGAGCTAGCGCTGGTAGTGGTCTCCGTCCATCATATATATCAAGTTGCAAATGTGACAGTTCTTGACCTTATATCCACAACTAATAGGAGTGCCTCTTTTTCTCAAGGTGGCGTTTATTTTACGGAGAATTAGTGGTCGGTTCATGGGCAAGTTTCTAGAGGAGACGAAGCCGTCTACGTGGAATTTGCATTGCCAGGATAGGCTGAAAGCTACAACTTGTTAAATTTCTTCTGTAGACTTGCCAATGTTGATGGATTAGTATGTGGACGTACGTATGTACGACTAGGTAGTGGTTGCTTAGGCGCAAGCGGCCGATGGATATATGGACAGAGAGTGGAACATGTTTAGCCGCGTGTACAGTGCAAGATCACGTCGGTCCAGACTTGGAAGGAACACCGCGATTTCAATACGCGAAAGAGATGGCACATTAAATTGCATGTTTTCCCCAGCTCCGGGTGTCACCTTGAACTTACTTTTGTACATGTGTGTGCAGCTTTGCTGATGGACGCCTCGATCATTTTTTATGGAGCAACTTGTTTGATTTGTCCATTTCATTGTTGTTGTTGGTTCAGACTCGAGAGTTGGTCGTACGGTCCAATGCGTTGATCTTTCACACCCCTTGTTTGCTCACAGATGCTTGCTGCCGGCTAAGTAATGCTTGTTTGATCTAGACGAACATGTTTTCTTGAAGGAAGCAGTCGGAGCATATGTTACCGTTGAGGTTTGGACCGCTCTTCAAGCAACATGCATTAGTGCATTACTTTACATGTGGTTATTTATTCTTGGCCCCTCTTCGGAATGAAAGATCATGAGACCTCACTATTTCTTTTTTGAAAAAATAAACTGAAGTTACAAGATGAGAATTGGTACCGAGAAAATTGACAGTAGGCTCAAGAGTTCGGATAAGAGAAGCGAAAGAAAAACCTCTCCCTTCGATTAGGTTTTTAAGTCGGACACGGGTTTTTAGGTCATCAATTTTACTAGGGAAGCATATATATCTTCAGATTCATTGTCAAATGAAGTTTCTAATGATATAATTTAGTGGCATGTTATATATGTTTTGCGTGTGGATGGATACGTGCAGGATGGTGGCGTTGTCTGGTGCCGTGGTGACGTCGACGGCAGGCCTTGCAAGGTCGATGCGTCAGTGACTGCTTTGGACATGGGTCGGTGGAAGACGGCGACGACGGCCTCTGAGCGTGCGTCGGACCCTTGTGTGCCCCAGTCCCAGCATGCGGCTTGGTTGGGGCCTCCGACTTTAGATGTTAGGCTTTGATGCGATGTTTGTTTGGTATTCGACTCGGACTATCGGCACGCCTTCATCAGTTGGATAGGAGTAGCGACAAATGTTGTCAAGATGGTGGCTTCAAACTGCCTGATGTATTACTTTGTAAGGTCTTTGTGAATAATTAATAAAATGACTGCATGCATCGCCCAGATGCAGAGGACGGGGTCATCCTTTAAAAAAAACATCTAAAAATTATTAAAAGACTAGATGAGATAGACCAACTTGTAGCACTGAATCCACCATTGTGGACGCTCTACTTTTGGCAGCAGAAATCAAGGGGAAATCTAATGGTCCCGTAACGTGGCATCATCATGAACAACAACAACAATGGATCGAGACATGGATGCCAAATGTGTTAGTCAGAGTTTGATTAAGCAAAATATTTGCGATGATGTGTGGGCTGGGCCCAAAATCATGGTATTGAGGGTCGCCCATAATCTCTAGTCGGGCACTAGGGATTCTCTCATGCTCACACATACGAAAACATTCTTGATGGTGTTGTTGCTAAGGCTGCAAAACAAAGGGTTTGTGGTTGTTGTTTGTCGCGATGAACAAGGCGTGTTCTTGGGCACCTTCACTGTTTACGATAGTACTACAAATCAATCAATGATCGAAACATGTGGATGCAAAGAGGCTCTAGTGCCCGGGGAAGATCTTCTTCTAAACGAGGTGAAAGTAGCATCTGAATGTCCAAGAGTCATAAAATTACTTCATTCTCCAAAACACCTGGTTGACAATTGCATGGTCTTGAACTAAATTAAGTACCGCTCTACTCAATGTTTGGCCTATGAATGGCACGCTCTTGGAATGAGGAGACACATATATTAGCCCATATGGCTACTAACTTAGATTTTGGACGCCATCTGTGGACGTCCGACAATTGCATGGTCTTGAAGTAAATTAAGTACCGCTCTACTCAATGTTTGGCCTATGAATGGCACACTCTTGTAATGAGGAGACACGTATATTAGCCCATATGGCTACTAACTTAGATTTTGGACGCCATCTGTGGCCGTCCAACCCTCCGACAACTTATGTATCTCTTTGGGGATTAATTCATCAGTGACTGACAAGACCTAGTAGTGATAGCTTATGTAGCATGGGAGCTAGCAGCGGCGACACTGGATGGCGACACCGGAGACAGCTGAGGTAGCGGTGGCGGCGACAACGGCAGTGACAAGGGACGAGGTGGATGAGAAATTCGAGGAGTAGGAGGGTGCGGCGACGGGGCCAAAGATGATCATGCCAATCGGGACGCAGAAGCACGACCCAGCATGGAAGCACCGCCTCATGGTGAGGTAGGCGAGGCGGGTCAGGCTCAAGTGCCTACTGGCAAGCACTTCCTCGGCGGCGTCATCTTCTAGGAGCACGTCAGTCAGCACAAACGTGAAACCGTAGCAAAACAAAAACAAACAAAAAACAAAGGGGAAAATAAACCAGCCGACGTGGCGTGCAGACTCAACACTGAAACGTGGGTCCAAGGAGTCAAAATGGGGATTTTTTTTAGAAAAGTTAATTAGTGGCACATGTTTGCTTAAATTGGATAGAAATGTGAAAAATCCGCTAAATGGGGTAATTGTTGTCACCAACGTGAAACTAGGGGGTAAAAAATGGAGTTCACTCATGCATATATCATGGCAGTGAATTCTTCAAGCTCCTGGCATAGACTTCCAACCTTTTCAACCCTTCTTCTGGAGAAGCCGCTTCACCTAACTGCTTCACCATTGCACTGCCGATGATCACTCCATCTGCACCCCACTCTGCAATCTGTTCTCACGTGCAATTAGTACACATCCACAACTTAATGAATTAGCTTGCTAACTTTTGATATACACACATCATAGTATTAGTTTATGATGAATGTTCCAATGTAGTAGTAAAACAAATTATCTACCTGCTTAACATGGTCGGGGGTCGAAATTCCAAAGCCAACAGCCACTGCCTTGTCAGTGACCTGCAAGCAATCAGAACCACATTAGCATGCATGCTATCATTTAATTACCATAAACTGAAAAAATACTTATATTGGATAAACCTGCTTAATCTCCTTAAGAAGACTCTCAACACGTGGGTTTACGGTTGCACGGGCACCTGTAACTCCATCGACACTTACCTGCATATAATGTGATTATGAGTGGTTCTGGATACCCAAAGATGAAGATGCCCTAAGGTTTTGCCTTCCGTTTCCCAAAAGTGCAATAATTATAATTAAATTTTAATCATCATGCACGGTATTTTTTTGCGGAATTATCATGCCCAGTTAATAACAAACAATTATGATTCTTATGTGCATCTGCAAAAATGTACAAGGTAGACGAAGCCTCCTGAAGCTTCAGTGATCTCCTTCATCCTCTCCGCCGGTGTAGATGGTGTTGTAAGTAGCACCTGCAAACATTAATTCCATATTTACTTCATAATGGTCGGTGCTACTCGGTGATATGAAATAGTACTAATCGTTAATGGTTGAATTAAGTTATTTGCAGTTACCAGCTCTAGATCGTTCTTGATGGCTTCATCCCTGAAAGCACTTGTCTCGGCGTAAGGAAGATCAGGTACTATAAGACCTGAAACACATACGAATGCATAAGAGGCTGTGTATATCCGTCGAGGCCAGGAAGATAAAAGATGCATGCAACAAATACTTTTCCAGTATAAAAAATATGGATATATTTGGCTTCAGTTTAGCATTTACTCCCTCCGTTCCTAAATATAAGTCTTTTTAGAGATTCCAATACGAACTACATACGGATGTATATAGAGTTATAGACATGTTTTAGAGTGTAGATTGACTCATTTTGCTTCGTATGTAGTCTGCATTGGAGACTCTAGAAAGACTTATATTTACAACGTTTGTATAATGCAGGTTATCTACAGATGTACCGGGACGCTTCGTTTATGGTCGTTTCTACAACGTGTGGAGAATCACGACCTGTTTACGGAGGTGTGTACACGATTGGAGGCTACGGCGAGGGATACTTTTTCCCAACATGGCTGGCAGCATGATCTTAGGATTGGCCCCCTACGACTTAGGCATTATACAGACTATAGATGTTTCTGTGTATTATGCCTCTCTTTTTTTCGGTTTTGTTTTATGAGTGGACTGCTTATTGGCTGTGTGCATCTTAGTTATGCAGAGGCCGGGTGTAATGCTTAAATCTTTAAGTAATAAAGCGCCCCTTATCGAAAAAAATATAGAGTTATAGACATGTTTTAGAGTTTAGATTGACTCATTTTGCTTCGTATGTAGTCTGCATTGGAGTCTCTAGAAAGACTTATATTTAGAAACGGATGGGAGAGTAGATTTTAGACTAACATATCATGATCGTTGAAAGCATTTTTAAGATGAGTTCGCATAATGTCATTAACTAGAGATTGAAATGTGTGTGTGGGTTTGATTAGCAGTGACACGTAGTCTGCCGGATTAATTACCTTTCACGCCGGCTTCCTTGACCGCGGCGGCGAAGCTCGCCGTCCCTCGCTGTGCAATGGGGCTGAAGTAGGAGAAGATCACCACGGGGCAGGAAAGCTGCGGCGTCACCTCCTTCAGCATCGCCATGATGGCGTCAACCGTCGCGCCAGCGGCCAGCGCGCGCGCCGCGGAGGCCTTGATGACGGCCCCGTCGGCGGAGGCATCCGAGAACGGCATGCCGAGCTCGACGACGTCCGCGCCCAGGGCGGCGAGGAGCCTCAGCGCCGCCACCGTCGTCGCCAGGTCGGGGTCGCCGGCCGTGATGTACGGGATGAACGCCGTCTGCATGCGTGCATGCGCGAGCGCGCAGCGGTGAAACCTCAACATGCATACGCCGATCCATCGATCCCTACACATGTGTACGCATGTACGTGCTGCATGTTACTTACGTACCTTGCCCTTCTCCATGACTTTGGACATGGCCTGCGAAACGGACAGGCCGCGATCGCCGGCGGCGACAGGCACGGGCACTGGCGCCGGCGCCTCGGCGAGCGACGCCGCCGGGGCCGTGGCTGCTGGATTTCCAGACATCGAATATGTTCTGTGGAGGGAAACGATGGAGGGCTTATCCTTTCATATATCCGTCGATCTTTTCTGATCACAAGAACTGGGAATGTGATCTTTATATCCATCTGCACCCCGCTCTGCAATTTGTTCGATTGTTCTTTCGCGGAGTAAATTAACCATTTTAAATCGTGATGTGTTTCAACCAATATGATTATTTTCAATCTCATTGCCAAAACAACAACCCTGTTTTTTTTTAATCAAGAAAAGACACCTGAAGGGCATCTGGTATCTTGAGGATTATGGCAGGTCTGAATGCCCTCAAATGGGGAGCTATCTTTTTTTTTTGGAAAAAAATGGGGAGCTATCTGGTGCCCAGGAGACGGTGCTACGATTAACATTTGGCAGGACCAATGAATCCCAAGGAGTAATGATGGCAAGATAATGACAACTACGAGGAAATTGAATGTTGCAGACTGTTCAGGATCTAAGAGCATCTAGAGCCGGACTTGGCAAATCCGGCCCCTCAAACGCCCGCGGACGCGCCCGGACACGCCCGCGGGCGCATCCGAACATGCCCTCATATTTCGTTTCGTGCATCCACATATCTCAAATCCGGACTCTCAAATCCATGCAAATACATGCAAGTCGATCATACGAAACAAACTGTCCGAATGCCAATGTTCGAAAGAAAGCAAAGCAAAGCAAATCATAGTTCAACAAACCGGACATGTCAAAATCAAATCAATGTCCGAGCGTGACCGATGGCCTCCGATCACTCGTTGTGCGGCTGCTGCGAGAAGAAAAGTGCGTCCTGCTCCTCCTGAATCCGGCTGCCAGCTCCGCCTGCATCCGGGCATGCTGCTCCGTCTGAATCCTTGCTGCCTCCTCCGCCGCAGCCGCCCTCCGGGTGTTGATCTCCTTCTTCTTTTCCGCAAGCCACTTCTTTGCATGGTCATCCAGGCCGGTCTCGTCCGCCAACATAATCTTCACATCTTCCGTGTCCCGTGCGAGTTGCAACTTCTCCTTCTCGAAATCCATGTCGGCAAATGTCTTGGCCTTCTCGAGCTCCCATTTGATCACCGCTTCGCGCTTCTCCAACTTGATCTTCTCCCTCTCAATTGCAAGCTTCTTCTCCATCCTAATTCTGTCCCACTCCATCCTTTCCTTTTGCGCTTCCATGAGGAGCTTGTACCTCTCCTCCTTCTTGCTCTCCCTAGCCGAAAAAATGCCCGTCCATGTTGACGACATTTTGGTAGCCACGGCATCACGGGCGAGACGTGCCTTCTCCCACTTGTTTCCCATGACTTGGCGGTTCTCCTTTGGCACGGTGGCTTTTCCATTCTCGTCCACAACAACATCGTCCTCTTCATCGTCCAACCCAATTGATTGGTTGGAGCTTGAGCCATCATTCCTCTTCTTGCCTGCCTTGAGATCCGCCACAACTTGTGTCCACTTCGGCTTGCCATTCAACATGAGCCAACAATGACTAAAAGCAAATGGCTTCTTCTCCACCTCGTGATACAAAGTGGCCGCCACCGCCGTCTAGCGAACAACATTTGTATGAGCACGAGAATGGAAACACAAGAAGCATATGCAATGGACGAGAAGATGAGACAATCTAGCTTACGTGAGTTGCGATTCCGAACCCACTTTGAGGGCGTTTGGTCACTTGTGCGTAGTAGCCGACGTACTTGTTCACTTTCCCTTGAATGATCCCCCAACGATGTTGGAGAGATGCCATATTGCCAGTGCTCACGATAGGATGCGGCTCCACATACTCCTTTAGCTCGTGATACTCCTTCCAAATCTTCGTCGAATAGGTGCTCCCCTTTTGCTCCGTGCCGCATACTGGATCCATCGTTGTGGCCAACCAAGCTCTGACCAACAAGATGTCCTCGTGTCTTGAGAATGCCGGACCTCTTGCCTTCGCCGTCTTGGCCTTCTTCTTCTTCTTGCTCGGATTGGGATCGAATGTGTTCCCAACTTCAAAAGCGGTGGTGGCCTCCAATTCATACTCCAATTCGGTTGGAGCTTCATTCTCATTGATCATCGTCGACATGAACGCCGCCTATATGATTAAGATTTGCAAGTATTCATTGTGAGCGAAAGAAACTAGAGGGCTATGCTTAACTATGATCGGACAAGAGCAAAGAAAACGCATCGAGTCTTGTTCGGTCATTCCGTCGAGCAGGTTGAGGTCAGCTCGGGCAGTGCCGGAGCCCGTGCTCGTCCGCGCCCGAACGAGCTCCGGCGATTCACACACGTCCACCGCCGTCATCTGCGTGGGCGGAAAGCTCTCCGGAATGGCCCAGCCGGCGCTCGGATCGTCATTTGCGGGTATGGGGTCAGTGACCGTAATCCTCGCTGGCGCTCGGAGAGAAGGGGTGCGGGGATCCGGCCGCGGCGGAGGAGACATCTGCTCCAGCGCGTCCGGACCTCCCTGCGACGCCGCAGCCGCTGCCTCCCTCTCTCGCTGCCGGCATCGCCGCAACTTGCGGGCGACGTTCTCCGCCTTGCAAGTCTCCGCGGACGAATTCACGCCGCCGACGGACGAGGCGGACTGCGTCTCCGTCGCGGCGGTTTGGGTCGGGCTGGACGACATCTCCGGCGGTGGATCGGGACCGGTGGTGAGGATTGGGAGCAAGGGTGGAGGCGGGCGAGGGTCCGGGCGCGGGAATTGTTCTAGAGCGGCGGGAGGAGGAAGGGTTTGGGAGGATTTGGTGCAATTTGGGGTGGGGACGGGCTGTCGGGTCCGACGTGGCGGGCGTGCCCGGGCGCCCCCATACCCGCCTCATATTTGGGCTGGATATGGGGGGTGCCGGTCAGCCCGGGCGTTTGAGGACTGTTTGAGAGGCCCGTCTGGGTCGAAATTTTGTGACCGGACAGTGACCGGGCGGCCTGCCCAGGCGTTTGAGGCGGGTTTGAGAGGTCCGGTTGTAGATGCTCTAATTGACCCAACCTCGGGGAATTGAGATGAACAGTTAATTAAGGGAAAAAATTGGCCTATTGACACCGTAAGAATATTTCATCACACAAAAAAAAACACCGTGAGAATATTACACATCCCTCTAACGTCACATGGCCAGGCAGATTTTATTGCATGGCAATTCACCAAGTCAGGATGTTTCACGGTGAATTCGGCGTACCGGGCAACGCGGGGTGAGGTTGAATCGTTTTCTTTGGCTGCTACTACTCCCTCCGTTCATTTTTATAAGTCACTAGATGACTCGTTGCGCCAATGGGCGCAAAGGGCAAGAGGGAGTCAAATATTGAGAGAATACTCAGACACCCAAGTCCCTATTGCTGGTACATAAATGCTTAGTTACAATGTGATACGCAAGAAAAGTAGATGAATATTTAGACACCCAAGTCTCAACTGTTGGTACATAGATGATTAATTACAATGTGATACACAAGAAAAGTAGATAGGAAGAGATACATTATATAGCTGGTATGAAGCGATGAACAGCAGACAGACCCATTGCTGAACTCTTCATAGTGGTTACGGTTGGTGGTTTTCATTGCCCAGAGCAGAAATTCCTTCGATATTATCGTCGAGGTTCCAATAATACTTGTTTGTCTGCTGGAGTTCATACTCTGATTGTGTAGTCAGCAATATATTTTACCTATGACAAAATATGATTCAGATCATTGTCTTCGGATGTTGATCCGGCTGTGAAGTTGGTATTTATTATACGGTAAAGTTCCTTCGCTGCCATGCGATCTCCACCGAGGCTACTGCACCAGCTGTTGCTAAAATAGTCTATTATTCTGTTTTTTTTCTTTGTTCTGATGCTCCAGAGAGTTACATTTTTTCTCAACCAGCTGTAATTTGGCGTAGTTTAGGTCTTGCAGAATCTTGCTATGAGTTCCTTTCATGTATTTGAGAGCTTCAGTTGCCAGTTGACATAACAGAAGCAAAAATTCAATCAAAACTACAAGAAAAAACAGAATAATAGATCTTAACTAATTCAGAAATCAAGAAATGTTTTAGTTGGAGCAGACCAAATTTCAAACATTATCAAGCATTGTCCATAAGAATTCTGTCACTTTAGAAGTGGCAGAAAACAAAAGGGAAAGACACAAAGGAAAAGCCACCTTTTTAGCACCGTAGGAGCTCGTGTGGTGCTATTCCTATAAGAATGAGCCAACAACATCACGTAAGAAAAAACCACAAGAACAACAGATTTAGAGGGTTGCTGGAGGAGACCTGATGGTCAGAATTAGAGAGAGGGACGAATCACATATATGGAATCTTACCAACGAATTAATTTGAGCCTGCTGCATTCTTCAAACATATACTGTAATCTGTTTCCTTCCTGATGAGTAACAATCATCTCCAGATCTTAGAATCAGAAATATAGAAGGAGAATGGCCGCAAGTCAAATAGAAATAAAATACAAAGGCCATGCATGCTGTAACAGAAACTGCTAATAGCTAAGCGAATGACATATATAAATGAAATCGACATCGAGGGGAAACAGAGCAGCCAACGATTAACTCTGATGGTGCACAAAAGCCTAATAAGGAAGTATCTATGTAGATTGGTTAGAAGCAAGGGAAGGAACTCTCAAGTAGTCAATATTCTGTAGGAGGGTAATTTCAATGATTCAGCTGCGTCAACCGCCCTCGCGCCCTGATTATTCAGTGGACCTTTCTCAATTTCTTATCTAATAATTAATATATTAACAACACCATTACTTGAAGTGGCTAATAAGAAGCTCCTAATCATTTAGTCTCACAAGCAATCTGTGCGTGCTGCAATCTTCAAGTATATTTTGTAACCAACTTATTCATTGATAATGAGAAGGAAGAACTACCTGAGCAGCTAAGAGGACGGCAGCATGGGAAAAGCACTGCTTATTTTGCTTGTCTACCTCGAGCAGAGGGATTCTAAATGGAATTAATTCAACAGGAAAACTACGGTACATCTCAAGTCTTGATATTAGTCACCAAAATAAGTTCTGCTATAACCATGGCCACAGCCGCAAGACACTCAAGTTCTCATAACAGAAAAGAGTGTTTGTACGTGTCAAGTTATGATATTTTTCACATGGTAATAAACACTATTAGATTAACATTGTATGTGTGTGCACGCACAGGACACAACAATAATAGCTTGTGCTCTTCCACACGACCATCTTTTCACATGGTAACAACAACTTAGGATGGATACTACATTACAGAATGATTTCCTAACCTCTTACATGTTTTTCATGCACAAGTTTGTGCTCCCCAGGAGGCCCAGATGGCTGCTCTCTTTTTTGGCTGCCAAAACAATTGTATCTGGGGAAAATAAGAGAAAACATGAATTTCGAATATACAATTTGTAAATCATAACAGCAATAATAAGAACGACAAACCATCTGCAGATATGTTATCCCAGATTATAAACCTGCAGCATACTACTAAATGAAGCATAGCTGTCAACGCACTGACATAACCTAAATTGTACTGAAGTAGTATATACTATGAAGTGCAAACCAATTATACAATAAAAACCGTCCACTGTCAGTTCCTACCCGGATGAAACATAAGCGTGTGAACACTGTTAGCATACTTCTAGGATTGTCATTTGATCAACATAAGTATCCAGATTAATTTATTTTATTTATAATCACGATTCGACAGAGGAAATACGTTTTTGATACACATGACTAAAACCACAAAAATAAATAAAGCAAGAGTGACACCATTGCTGGAAATTTTATCAAAGTAACAGGGTGTTCGAACATGTTGGTCGAGCAACCAAGTTTGTGTGTTTAATTGGTTCACGATCAGCGCCTCTACGGTATTGGATGGCTTGTGTATATGAAAAATACTTGTATGATAACATTTTCCAGAACTGGTTCTAACACAACACAGAGTTATCCAACCATATGGTTTTTAGTTGCTGATGTGGAGAAGCATTATATGGCAATTCAGAGCCAAGAACTGGTAATAACATTCTCAAACATGTGCGTTTGTGTGCAAGGTACTTACAGTTGGGTATCACTGGCAGTCCTTTTGTATCCGTGCTTTGACATCTTTTCTTTCTTCTTGTGCCTATACAAATTTCCAAATAGCAAGCATGAGTATCTAAGGGTACAAATCATGTAGGACATGCAGAGAGGGCGCGGAGTTTGGATCCAGGTAGAGCAATTCCTTTGCTATCATAAGCCCGTGTGGTCGTGCCGAATTTGCATGACCAAGTTTCTATGCTAAAGCACGCTTATTATGGTACATTATGTTTGATCTCTGATATGGTACAATATTTGTAGGGTCAATGTGTTTGACCTCTGATATGGTACAATATTGGCTGGGTCAACCCACTACCTCAACCCTTTAATTTTGGTTCACAAACGTTAGATTTAAACCTCAACATTCTGATGAACATAGCCCCGCCTAGCAGCAACACCATGATCCAACCTCATCATCATACAGTCCAATCCGAGGGAAGAAACACATTGGAAAAACTCTTCTTCTATACGGAGAATCACAATGGGTATGATCTCCATGAACAGCGAGCTGTACTCGCCGTCAGGGTTGGTCCACCACAAATTTAGGCTCGCAATATAAAACAAAGCCTACAGAGAGGGGAAAATAACCAAGAGATGAAACAATAAAAAAACACAAAGAACAATCACCATCAGACCCATTAATTTGTGCGTATACATTATTGGAGTATAACTTGGAAACGAAAACTATCTAGGCAGATGAGAGAGAGAGATCACCTTGTTCTTCACACTTCCTCAAGATTGTTTCTAAAAACTCTTCCTCAAGATCCCTCCTCTTCTCTTATTCGTTTTTTCCATCTGCACACATCTTGCTTAGGAAAAACATCCTTGTTCCGAGAGCTGGATCTATGTATTAACAAATAAATGATATCGGTGACAAAATTTAAACCACTGAACTACAAAAAAAAATCAAACAAATAGTAAGCGAAGAAAGTTACTCCTAATGTACTAAATTAAAAGTTATGCTTGTGTTATAAGGTGGTATGATTAAATGGAGAAATCATGAGTCCTAGGATCATGGAGAAGGTGGATGGAGAGGGAGAGGCATTTACATTTACTTGTTGAATCAAAGCGTGACAATAGATGATAAGGATATCCCCCTCCTTGGCAGAAGGATACGCTAGTGCAAGGTAGCAGTTTCCCTAACTGTTGATAGTGACTCAGCGCTCCCTCTAATGTTGTACATCTCCCACTGGGTGCAGCCATTGTTCACTGCATGGGATGGCCATGCCAGCACCTGAAACGATGACAGATTACACAACAGCTTGGGATGGTACATATGAAACGTTAAGAAAGAAAGAAAAAATTGATTTCTTCAATACTGGACACACAAACACATATGGACCACGGTAAATTGGAGAAAAGGAGAACTAAATACCTTGATGATTGATAGATATAAACCTACGAAGTGGCAACTTTTTGAGCAAGTTCCAGAAGAGAAAATAAGCATGTGTGAAGGGACTTGACGATTAGTAACCTGAATGTTAAATACCCTGGGATCAGGAATTCAAAAACATCACAAAGCCATGCCTCAGCTTTCACGAGTTGCACTCGCTGATAAAATTGAATCTCGCAAGGAAGAGCAGGTGTCCTGGTATGGTTAAAAATTCTTACGAACCCTTCAACTTTGCAGTTTTAAATTAACCTCTAAAAATATTCAAATGCCCCAAAAATATTCTCAGTTCAGTTTACTAACACAACAAATGTCAAAGATAAACTACAGCTAAATAAGGTGATAATGGGTAATATTTTTGTAACAATGAAATAATTGAGTAAAAAACAAAGAAAAAAAATCTTCCACTCAGCCTGGAATTTTGTCAAACACATAGTAGGCATACATAAAACTGAATCCACATAAATAAAGAATGAGATGTATAAACTGCTGGCAACCCGCCGATGGTCCAGAGGTAGAAGACAAACCTGCTAGGCTACTTTGACCACGGCAATGCCCACTTACAACCAACAACGAGCAGCCACCTGCAAAACAACAAGTAGATCCTACAAATCAACCCGTGCTTAAAGATGCACTGCTTCAAATCAGGGGAAGAGGAAACACATGGAGCTTCAAATCAGGCAGCATCACCGGTCTCCTCAACTGGGACTTCTCCACAATCTGGATGGTGGGGTCATGACGAGGGAGGGAGAAGATGGGAGAGATTACCTCACCGTAGGAGCCACCTCCTCCATCATGGCCGGCCGGGAGCTGAGCAAGCCCCATGAAAGGGTAGGATGGTCTGCTCCATTCCACCATGAATAATTAAGTAAAAACAAAAAATCTTCCCCTCAGCCTGCTTGGATTTTTGTCGAACACATAGCAGGCATAGATAAAACAGAATCCACACAAATAAAGTTAAGAATTTATGGGGATCAAATCTAGAGAGATAGAGAGAGAGAGAGGAGGAAGAGACTGTGGGTACCTGCGAGGCTGCAACAGGGCACACGTTCCATGTGAGCTTATAGCTGCGGCTGCTGCCTGCGTTGTTCCAATTGAGCGCCAGGGTGAAGGTGGAGAAGGAGCACAGCAGCGGCGCGGCCTCCCCTGCTACATCAGCAACGTGGACCCGGCCTCCCCAGCCCCTCCGCCGCCGCACGCTCTCCACCGGAGCACGCTTCGCACAGACGCAAGCTCCGCTCCACCGCCACGGAATCTCTGCCATTACATTTTCTCATCAAAGGGAAACTACAACCCTAAATTGAAATGAGTATTATCTCACTTATCTCAGCAAATTAAGATATATTAAACGAAAAGATCCTCGAGGCTTGGTCTCAGTAAGTCCATGACCAAAACATTGTAATCACCCTCTCTACACCAAACCACTTGATGTTTAGAATCCCATCTGCAGAACAAAAGGGAATGTTGGTTGACTCCTTTGTCAATAAACAAGAGACTGGAGTAAGCAAGAGCAAGGAAGTTAAATGAAAACTCATATATTACTTCCTCATTGAAGTATTCTATATAAAATTGACTCATACAAAAACTGTAGATGCTTTGCGTTAGATGAGATTGCCTAGCTAGATAGCACTGGTCCTCCTTGCTCGTCTCAATCAAGAACAGAAAGCAAATAACCGTAATAAAGAAATATTTATAACACATATAGAAGGCTGGGTAAGAACATTCAAAGAAAGGTTAGGGTTGCTTTCTTGAGATGGAATCAAGAAATTCAGATACCTTCAGCACAACCTGCAGAGAAAATAAGCTCTTTATGATATTTTGCCTTCAGCTTGCAATTCCGTTTCCTGCTCGACAAACTCGATCCACGTTTTTCCTAGGCAACCTCTCTAAGGAAAGGTACAGTTAATTCAGTTGGGGGTAGCTCACCACGTTGGCTGGTTAATTATGCACACACGGAAAGGGACGTAAGATCTGAAAATGCAACAGTTACAGTGAGGACTCAAGAAAAATGTACCTGTCCTCCTCTTTTCTTGGTTTTACATACATCTCTCTCTTAAGAACAAAATCCTTTTTTACTGAAATCTGAAGCATGTTTTGGTTGTTTCTGCAACAACAACAACAACAAAATAATCACTATCAAAAAAAGAGAGGGGATGGAGGAGCTACCATACCTGTAGACAGGCTTGTGAAGGTGAAGTCGCTGGCAAGACGGTGAGGTCGCCGGCAAGGAGACCCACCTATGTCTGAAGACACACAGGCTCCCACGTGCTGCTGGGATGGGGGCGCCGGATCCACAGAACGCCACCCTCGCTGGATGTGGCCGCCCCATGCTGCAAGCCTCTGTCCACCCTCGTCTCCCTTCTCCTCTTTGATGGCTCGCTCTCTCCTCGATCTCCCATCCCCTTATTTGCTGCGCCATCGTCGATCTCTCCTTCCCTGCCGTTCAACTTCGGCTGAGGCTGGGATAGGGGCTGCTCGGAGGGCCGGGAAAGACTCCCGGACCAGCGGCTCTGGCGAGATGGGGAGACGGCGGCTGCGTTGATGCGCCAGATCAAGAACGTGGGGAGACGCCGTCCCGCGGGGAAGAGGAAGAGGCATGGAGATGGTTGGCTGTGCGCCTGTGCGACTGGAGGAGAGGCAGCAGCGTCCAGAGGAGAGAGGCAAAGGGGAGGAGGAGGGGCACGGCGGCGCTGGAGTGCACGGGAGAAAGAAAGAGGCGAATTGGAACGGGAGGGGGCGCGGGGCTCAAGGGAGGGCGGAAGGATCGGGGGCTAGGGTTTTCACCGCAGTCCACCCCTTTTTAGCTGCAGTCCACCCCTCGCTCATCCTTTTTTCACCCGACGCACGCGCGCAACGCACACTGCTATGGCGGCCCCGCGCCTACGGGGTCCCAGGCGTCATCCATTGTAACCCGAACTCACAGTGTGAAGTAAAACGAACGATCAGATTTGTAACAGCAAGGTAAAAAGTACATATCGGGGTGGAACGTGCGAGCCGGATTCACCCCAACACGCAGATGCATCAGCTATGCGGGTAGCATAGCGTCCTTTATAGGTACAATTTCAAACAACACAAATTAAGCTGTTTTGTACTGTGTCTGAAATATCTACAAGGCCTTATTTTCCGCCAACTACACACACACCTGGCTCTACGATGATCACATCTCTTTGAACCGTTTAGGCACCACCTCCGGGAATATAACATGAAAAAGGGGTTGTTGCTCAGAACATGCATTAATCAGGAGTCAGGACCGCCCTTTCCTTGTGTGCTCCCGGCTGCACACATCCAAGTTGGCGAGCGATCAACACGTACGCGGTACGCCACGAATCGAGAACAAAACTAAAGCAAAACTGCAAGTAGCAAAGAAAGGGAAGATTCAAAACCGACTTTTGCGGACCATTTTTACGATGTGTCGCGTGCTACCTGCCATGGCATATATCTTTCTGATGCAACCACTGCACCGCGCGCCAAGGTATCTCCGTCTCTTTAGTTCCTATGGCCATATGCATTTGTGTGAGCCGCACCAGATTCGCTCGAGCAAATGGACCTATCTTTACCTAAAACGTAAGCATCGGAAGAAAGTTGCCTGTAAATTGCCCGGTAACGTTCAGTTGAAGCCGCAGCATGTTCCGAAGGAAAGAGACCCCATGGGTGGAACTCGAGCTTGATGGCAATCCCGTCTAGTTTAGGCTCGGTTTGGTAGGCACTAACCGGGATGGAATTCTTTTGAAGGATGCTTAGGCCTCCTTCGGTTTAGAGGAATCTTATAGGAATTTCATAGGATAGGATTTCTATAGAAAAAAATTCCTTTAGAGCCATTTGGTTGGTAGGAATAGAATCCAATTACTATAGAGGAATTCTTCCTATCCTTCAAATTTCATAGGAAAATAAACATTAGCCTAGACTCAATGAAAAAAAATCTTATGATGAGAATCAAAGGACAACTTTTTTCCTAATCCTATTAATAGGATTTAAGATACATGCATCTCATTTCTTATGACTTTTCTATTACTATTATTTTCCTACCCTACGAAACCAAAGGAGGTCTTAATTAGCACTAGCTAGTACTACCAACTCAACTTGAGAGGAAAGCCAACTCGCCAAGTGTAACATCGTTGTATTGTTTTAAATCCTTATGATAAACAAAAAGACTTGGATGAGCTAAGCCAGCTTGTAGTACTGAACCCACCATTGAAATCAAGGTAAAATTTACCTGTCGAATAACGTGTCATCATCATGAACAACAGCGGGAGTTTAATCTAGCAGATTATCTGTGACGATGAGTGGGATGGGCCCAAATGATACCATCATGGGATCAAGCAAAAGTCGCCCATGATCTCTGGTCGACCTTCACACGTACGTACATACTCGAGCACAACAAGCAGCACACCAGCACTACCTAGCTTTGTCCTAGCTAGTTTACTGGTCATCTTAATTATCTTAGGCTATCGATCGCATCAACATGGCCAACTTTAATCTGTCGACCGATGGTTTTGTTGTGTGGAACAAGCTCTTTATTTTACATGATTGCCCGGGCGACCAGAAAGTAGAGGTCCAACGTACATCATCGAAAAGGAACGGTCCGTTTGCTGCAACAAATCACACAATGTTGAGAGACAAGATCAGCTCAACTAGGTGTACATATTCCTTTGGTTAGATCTAAAGGTGGAAAATTCGAGGGTTAATTAACTACGTATGACTTGGACCTCACTCTCATTAGCATAAACGTAGCATCTTGAAGGCACCCAGTACTACTAGTGAAAGTGTACGACACGCTTAGCAGTGGGTTAAGTAGGTCAAGTAGGTATACATCCTATTCGGTAAACCAGATGCTCTTTCGATCGAAGCACGTACTACTCCTTTATTGTACAGATATGAAGGATAATTTTTGCCGTCTCCAGGGAGCTTGGAGCAACAATTCTGGTCATTCTGACCCATACCGTAACCTCTTTCACAAGCTCAAAGAGTCTGGCAAAAAAATTAAGGAAATGGAGCAGAACGATGTTCGCACACTCGAAGGTGCAGATTCATATGGCCCTCGAAGTTATCCTTCGCTTGGATGTGGCTCAAGATCTTCGCCCCCTTAGTACCAGTGAGCGAGATCTTCGAAAGAGGCTTAAGCGGAAAGTGGTAGGCCTTGTTGTTCTCAAGCGTGCGCGGAAAAGACAAAGCTCAAGAATTACGAGCTTGAAAGACGGTGATGCAAACACTCGTTTCTTCCACCTGCGCGTAAACCATAGACGAAGGAAGAACTTTATTCACCGCCTCAGGCACAACAACGGTTGGGTTACTTCTCACGACCACAAGAAATCCATTATTCAAAACCACTTCTCTGAGGTCACGAGACGCGGTCAGCCACGCAGCATCGACATCAACTGGGACAACATCCCGGTGCCGGCTTGTGATCTCTCAGAGTTAGGGGCTGCCTTCACGGAGGACGAGGTGAAAAAGGCGATTTTTGATCTCCCTAGCGACAAAGCGCCGGGACCGGATGGCTACTCCGGGGCCTTCTTCAAAGCGTGTTGGGAGATCATAAAAGATGATGTTTTGCTTGCTGTCAATCACTTTTCCAACCTGCGCTCCACAAACTTAAACCGGCTCAACTCGGCGAACATTGCTCTCATCCCAAAGAAGGATGGGGCGGAATGCATCTCAGATTTCCGCCCCATTAGCCTCATCCATGCCATCGCGAAGATCATTGCCAAGATGATGGCTAACCGGCTGGCTCCCCACATGCATGACCTTGTCTCCAACGCCCAGAGTGCATTCATCAAAAAGAGAAGCATCCATGACAACTTTTTGTTCGTCAGAAACTTGGCAAGAAAGTTTCATCGCAACCGGTCCCCGACGCTCTTGTTCAAACTTGACATCAAAAAGGCGTTTGACTCTGTACGTTCGGACTTCCTCATGGATCTGCTCAAACACCTTCGCTTCCCGGATAGATTTCGTGACTGGGTTTCAGCTTTGCTCTCTACCGCCACTTGACGGGTGTTGATCAATGGAGTTTTGGGTGATCCGCTAAAGCATGGATGTGGCCTTCGCCAGGGGGACCCGCTTTCCCCTCTCCTCTTCGTTCTGGCTATCGATTCGCTCCACCACCTCCTCTGCAAGGCCACGGCCCAAGGGCACCTACTCCCTCTGTGTGGTAGATCTTCACCCGTTCGGGCCTCACTCTATGCCGACGATGCCGCCATCTTTGTGAAGCCCATTAAGGAAGACGTCCAATTCCTTGCTGCTACCCTGGCCTCTTTTGGGGAGGTGTCTGGCCTTGTCACTAATTGTGCCAAAAGTCTGGTTGCTCCCATCCGATGTGACAACATCAACCTTGACGATGTTCTTCATGATTTTCCGGCGGTGCGCACCTCGTTCCCGATGGGCTATCTTGGACTTCCGTTATCCGTCAAGCGCCTCAAGCGAATCCACTTCTAGTACCTTGAAGATAAAATTGCAGGCAAGCTCCCTCCCTGGCAGGGAAGACATGTGGCCTCTGCTGGCCGTGTGGTTCTTGTTAAGGCCGTCCTAACTGCCATTGCCATCTACCATCTTACGGCTCTCGACATCCCGGTGGAGGTCCTCAAGAAAATCGATAGTATTCGCCGTGCATATCTTTGGGCGGGCTTAGACAAGGTGTCTGGAGGAAAATGCAAGGTTAACTGGGAGCTCGTCTGCAAGCCCAAGGACAAGGGCGGGCTCGGAGTGCTCAATCTGGATAAGTTCGCCAAGGCTCTGCGGCTCCGATGGCTATGGTTTGAATGGACTGACAAGAGCAAGCCCTGGATTGGCATGGGGACACCGTGCACGGAGGATGATCGCCACTTCTTTGCGGCTGCCACTACGGTCCTTGTTGGCAACGGACGAACTGCGCAATTCTGGAACTCGTCCTGGCTCAATGGCTTGCGCCCCCGTGAGATCGCGCCGGACCTCTTTGACCTCACCCGCAAGAAGAACTCCTCGGTCCAGCAAGCCATGACCAACAACCTTTGGATCACCAATATTGATGGCACCAATGGTTTGTCCCTCGCACATATCGAGCAGTTTGCTGACCTTTGGGAAAAATTATCATCGGTGGCCCTTGTGGAAGATGTGCAAGACTCGATTACTTGGAAGTTCACTAAGGATGGGATTTATTATGCTTCATCGGCATACAAGGCACAATTTGAAGGTATCACATCCTCTGATCTTGTTCAGTCCGTGTGGAGGGTGTGGGCTCCCCCGAGGTGCAAACTTTTGCTTGGCTGGTTCTTCAAAACAGAATCTGGACATCAGATCGCTTGATCCGTCGTGGCTGGCCCAACTGCGGCTTGTGTCCTCTTTGTAAGCAAGCACAGGAGTCCGCTGCTCACCTACTCTTCCAATGCCGCTTCAAGTTGCGCATTTGGGACGGCATTCTTCCGTGGCTTGGAATGCACCACATCTCTACTACTTCATGGTCGGCAAGTGCTTCGGTCAAAGGATGGTGGAACGGTAACCTTCAGATTCGTCTCGGCTCTCCCAAAGCCCTTGCCTCATTGATGATGCTCATCTCATGGGAGGTTTGGTCCGAGAGAAACGCTAGAGTCTTCCGCAACGTGGCGGTTCCTTCGGTGGTCCTCATTAACAAGATCAAGCAGGAGGTGTCGCTTTGGGTTTTGGCGGGTGCCAAGCACTTGAGTATTGTAATGCCGAGAGAGTAATTTTCCTTCGTTTGCCGCTTGCGGCTTCTGTCTAAAACCTTCTTCCTTAATCAATGAAATGGCAAGTCTTTTGCCTCGTTTCAAAAATAATAATTTTTGCCGCCAGTGTCGACGCATATCTTAACAACACTTTACCGAGAAGTTCTTTTTTATGACTGATCCATGTTGGTATAGATCTGAAGGCCCAATGGGCTGAATAGAAAATCTGAAAAAGAAAAGAATAAACAGAAAGAAAAAGAAGATAAGTTTTCACGTAAAGGAGAGGGGCCACGATCCAACGATCGTTTCCTCTCGTCACAACAGAAGCGCCCTGATCGGGGGCACCCTAACCAACAAGTGGTTTTGGTCCCCTGTCGCCAGCGCACATAAATAGATTGGGGAGCAGCCGGCACCTACGATCTGACTAGTTCACGTAAGGTTTTCTCCTGCTCCCGACATCCCTAAAACCCTACCGATCTGGGGGAGCGCTGCAGCGATGGGAAGACCATCACCAAGCCCTGCCCCTGTCTCAGGGCAGTGCCGGTGGCGCCCCGAGGGACGCCGCTACCCGCCGTGACCGTCTACCCCGAGCCTGCATCAAGCCTGCATCGAGCAGGCACGGGACTTCGCATCGCCCACACCAATGGCTGCTTCCATTGGTGGTAAGAATTCATCTCATCACTCTGATCTGTCCGTTAGGTGATCTAATGACTAGGCTAACGTTCCTGTCAAGTAAATCCTACGGGATTAATTCTAACAATGGTATCTTGAGCAAGGTTAAGCCTAGATTAGATCCCTACTCATGATTAAGGTTAGCCCTCGGTTTCGGTTAAGCTCTAGGGTTAAAAGTTTCCTGTTAATGCCTAATTTGCTACTCAATCAGTGCTAGTCAGATTTTATGATCATTAACATGTTCTGTTAATCCCATCTATGCCACGCTTCCGCTTCATGTTTGGTAAATTAGCATTGTTTTTTAGTTTCTGTTAAAGCATGTAGAAGGAGGGGATTCAAATGTCTCGAAGAAATCATGCAATTACCCCAAATTAGCAGAAACCGAAACCCTAGAGTTTTTCCCCAATTTTAAAATCCTCAAATCAGAGCTCAAATATTAAAATTAAGAGCAAGAATGGAAAGGGGCTTACCTAATGACGCCAGCCGGTGCTCCTCCTCTGGACTCCACCGTCGGCGACACCGTCGTCTTCCCGGACGGCGCGTGGAAAGAAGCAGCCAACCATGGCTGAGACCATGGACGCGCGCGTCGCCTGGCCCCTGCGCCTTGCACGCCGATGTCGTCTTCAAGATCAACGCCGGCAACCGCCGGCGAAAAGGCTCCCCGACGGCGCCGCCCAACAGGCCATGCGCGCGTCGCCGGCAGCCACTCTCGACGGAGGAGCGCGCCGGACTTGTCCGCTGCATGCTCGTCCGCCGAGGGCAGCAGCCGCGCCGCCATGGCCGGCGAGCCTCGGGCCGCCGCGCCGTCGCCCCTCCTCTGGGAGCGAGCGAATAAATCGGAAGGATGGGGAAATGGGGGCTAGGATTCGACCCTGTCCCAGTTTTGCTCCGCTGTGGGAGATCGGCGCCGTCCGCTCGATCGGACGGATGAGCCGAAGCGGCGTCCGGCTGGGCCTTCGGCCTCTTAACGGGCCACTTTCGTGTCTGGGCTTCGGCCCAGGTTTTCTGAGCCTGCAGTTTTTTTTGTGTGTGATAATTTTGCTGCTGGGCCGAATGAATAAATGGACAGCCGTGGGCTCTTATGGGCTAACATTAAATTTCTGTGCGTTTTTATTTATTCAGTGCATTCACGTATTATGATTATTCTCAAAATGTTTCTTGCACTGTTATAAATATAAATTGCCAGAAAATGATTTTAGAAATTATGTCTAAATTTTCTGAATGAAATGGAACCAACGAGAAATTTTATTTAGAAATTTTTTATGAAATTATTGTGTGTGTCATTTATGACATATTTATGTTTATCTCATGGTAATATCAATAAATGATGTATTAATAATGTTTGAAAATTGATATTACACATGGGATCGATGTGATCATTTTTGTAATACAGATCAACGTTGTTTTACAATTTTGATTCACCCCGTTTAATTCCTTATTATTTTCTGCCCAACGGTGATATAATTCGGAGTTAATTTTTTGTATGAAAATTGATCAACCAACGTAGGTTAATTTTCTTGCAATTAATTTTAATTATGATGTTCTTTTCCTTTACTTATGATATTTTTGAAATTACGACAGCTCCCTGTCCTCGTGGTTTCGAGAACATCGAGCCACTCACGGGAAACAACTTCCAAACATGGAAGGACTCATTGCTGTTGCACTTGGGATGGCATGAGGTTGACCTCGCAATGAGGGAAAGTAAACCAGTGGAACCTGGAAAAGGTGCCACTGGGTATGCTGAGCTTAAGAAAGCCTATGATGCTAAAGTTGAGAAGTGGGAGAGGTCAAACAGAATGGCGCTCTTAATTATGAACTTCTCCATCTCAACTGAGATTAAAGGGGCTATTCCCGCTAAAGAAAATGCCGCCGAATATTTGAAATCGGTGGAAGAACAATTTAAGGGCTCAGAGAAAGTGTATGCAGATGAGCTTTTGCACAAGCTGCTTGCAAAATATGATGGGCACGGAAGTGTGAGGGAGCACATTTTAAGTATGAGCAATGCCGCGGCAAAGCTTAAAACCATGAAGTGTGACTTGAGCGAAGAGCTTCTTGTGCTCCTAGTTTTCAGGTCACTACCCTCACAGTTCAATCCATTCAAGATTAATTATAATTCTCTTGAAACCAAATGGAAACTACCTGAACTCATTGCACATTGCGTTCAGGAGGAAGAGAGAATGAAGAGTGAACAGAAAGATCAAGCTTTCCATGTTAACTCTGGAAAGAGGAAGCATGAGAACCATGCTCACAATAATCACGTGCCCAACAAAAAGCCATTTGTCAAAAAGAATCCTCCAAAGCCTAAGCAATGCAATGAGGCAAGTTCTTCACGTTCTGCTCCTCCAGCGGGTGCTCCAATTAATCTAACAAATGCCGCTCGAGAAAGACTTTGCAATTTTTGCAAACAGCCAAATCATGTCAAGGCGGATTGTCCAGGTTTTCTTAAGTGGCTGAATAAAAATGGTAAGGATGAGATCACTCTAGTAGATGAATCTCTATATGTTGATTTTTCTGAATCTACATGGTGGATTGACTCAGGAGCGACTGTTCATGTCGCTAATTCCTTGCAGGGATTCCATACAAACCATACCCTAAGAAGGGGTTCAAGAAAACTTAATGTCGCGAATGGGAAGGAGGCTGAAGTTGAAGCCGTGAGCTCCCTCACCTTGAAGTTGCACACTGGTTTCCTACTTCAGCTCAAGGACGTTCTTTATGTACCTACATTGAGTAGGAATTTGATTTCAGTTTCATGTTTAGATGATTTTGGTTTTCATTGCACCTTTGGAGAGAAACAATGTTTCTTATAGTATTGTAATAAGGATGTTGGTCTCGCTGTCCGACGAGGCAAACTTTATATGTTAAATCTTTCTGATTATCCTATATGTGTGAATCTCTGTGAGATGAATATGAATGAATGCAATCATAATAAAAATGGGAGAAGTACCAATCCTTCTTCGAAATTGTGGCATCGTCGCTTGGGCCACATTTCGAGGGGGAGAATGGAACGATTGATTAAAGTAGAAATACTTCCTCCGCTAGATTTCTCTGACGCGGGAAATTGTATTGACTGCATTAAGGGAAAATATGTGAAAAAAATTAAGAAAGGAGCAGTAAGAGCCACAAGGGTCCTTGAACTTATTCATACTGACATATGCGGACCTTTTAACGTAAAATCTATGGATGGTTTTGATTCTTTCATTACCTTCACAGATGACTTTTCTCGCTATGGCTACATTTACCCTATACGTGATCGATCCGAAGCTTTGGACAAATTTAAGATTTATAAAGCAGAGGTTGAAAATCAACTTGATCTAAAGATCAAAGTAGTACGGTCTGATCGCGGGGGAGAATATTATGGCAGACATGCTCCTTATGGGCAAATTCCGGGACCATTTGCTAAATACCTTGCTGAAAATGGAATTATTGCCCAATATTCGATGCCCGGTGAACCTCAGCAAAACGGTGTAGCTGAGCGTCGCAACCGCACGCTTATGGATATGGTGCGTAGCATGCTTAGTCATGCAAGCTTACCAGTAAGTCTTTGGATGGAGGCATTGAAAACAGCTGCACACATCCTGAATCTTGCTCCAACTAAGTCAGCACCGAGCACACCTTATGAGATGTGGACGGGAAAGAAACCGAGCATGAATTACTTGCATGTGTGGGGCTGCCCAGTTGAGGCTAAAGTATTCAATCCACATATTAAGAAGTTGGACCCAAAGACAGTTAGTTGTTTTTTCATTGGGTACCCTCATAGAGGAAAAGGATACCGCTTTTATTGCCCAGGTCACACCACCAAGTTTGTGGAAACCAGGCAAGCGGTGTTTTTTGAGGATAATGAAGTCACTGAGATTAGGGCGATTGATCTTGAGGAGAAGCGGGTGTATGTTCCATCCCCGGTTATCCAAGAGAACTTTATCCCTATGACTAACATGCACGAGACACCTACTGGTGATCCTGAACCTGAAGTGGATCCTCAATCCGACGAGGAGCCTCAACATAATGAAGATCCTCAGCATGATGAGGACCCTCAACCAAATAATGATCCTCAACCTAATGTTGATCCTCGGCCTTCTCGGGCAAGAAGAAATACACATAGTAATGAGCCTGTGAGAAGATCACAGCGAGATAAGAAAAAGGCCGTCTCCAACGATTATGTCACTTTCATGTGTGAGGATGAAAATGACATAGGGAAGGCACAAGATCCGACCTCATATAAAGAAGCCACTAGAAGTGAAGACTCGTCCAAATGGTTGGTCGCCATGGAAGACGAATTGAAATCTATGAGCTCGAATGATGTTTGGGACTTAGTAGAAGTTCCTGATGGAGCCAAAAGGGTAGGCTGCAAGTGGGTCTACAAAACCAAATATGAATCCAAAGGAAACGTCGAAAGGTTCAAAGCGAGACTTGTAGCAAAGGGTTTTACACAGAGAGAAGGGATCGATTATAAGGAGACTTTCTCGCCTGTGTCAGCAAAAGATTCTTTCAGAATTGTCATGGCACTTGTAGCTCATTATGATTTGGAGCTGCATCAAATGGATGTCAAAACGGCATTTTTGAATGGTGACTTAAACGAAGAAGTTTACATGACTCAACCTGAAGGTTTTGTCGTGGAAGGAAAAGAACATATGGCATGTCGTTTAAAGAAATCCATATATGGCTTGAGGCAAGCTTCAAGGCAGTGGTACCTAAAGTTCGACAAGGTTATTAGAACTTTTGGTTTTAACGAAAATGAAGTGGACAACTGCATATATGTTAAATTTAAAGGCAGTAGGTTCACAATTTTAGTCATATATGTGGATGATATTCTATTGGCTTGCAGCGATAAAGATATGCTGCATGAGACCAAGAGATTTTTGTCCTCAAATTTTGACATGAAAGATCTCGGTGAAGCCTCGTATGTCCTTGGCATTGAGATTCATCGAGATAGGTCCAACGGAACATTAGGACTATCACAAAAGGCATACTTTGAGAGAGTACTAAAGAAATTCAATATGCATCAGTGCTCTTCCTCACCTACCCCCATAGTCAAGGGTGATAAGTTTGGGACATTCCAATGTCCAAGGAACCAAAATGAAGCTGATCAGATGAAGTCGGTTCCTTATGCTTCGGCTGTTGGAAGCATCATGTATGCTCAAGTGTGTACACGCCTGACTTAGCTTTCGTAACCGGGATGCTTGGCAGATTTCAATCTAATCCAGGACCGGACCACTGGAAGGCAGCAAAGAAAGTCTTGCGTTATATGCAAGGTACTAAAAATTTCATGCTTACATATAGAAAGTCCGATAACCTGGAAGTTATTGGTTACTCAGACTCTGATCTTGCCGGGTGTGTGGATAGTAAGAAATCCACGTCAGGTTATATATTCACACTCGCTGGTGGAGCCATATCGTGGAGAAGCTCCAAGCAAACGATACTTGCCTCATCTACGATGCAGGCAGAGTTCATAGCATGTTTTGAGGCCACTGGGCAGGCTGTATGGCTAAAGAATTTCCTTCCCGGACTTAAAGTGGTTGACAGCATTTCCAAACCACTGACATTGTACTGCGATAATGAACCCGCAGTTTTCTATGCTAATAACAACAAGTCAAGTGTTGCTGCCAGGCACATTGACCTAAAGTATCGTGTTGTTCAGCATAGAATCCAGGATCAAACTATTAATGTTAAGCATATCAGTACGACACGTATGCTTGCGGATCCGCTCACTAAAGGCTTACCACCCAATATATTTCGTGAGCATGTAGCCGGCATGGGATTATTGGAAGCCTCTTGATTCTGGAATTATGGGACCGCTAATATAACCACTCCCCATTAAGTAATATGTATTCCACTTCGTAATAGGATGTGTGCTATGAGTATTGCGGTTCAATGGCATTTCATTTGTTGTTGTAACACCTTACTCTGGGATATCATTCCTATGGAGAATGGACAAAAGTTATTGAGCCTAACGATCAAGAGGGAGAATGTTGGTATAGATCTGAAGGCCCAATGGGCTGAATAGAAAATCTGAAAAGAAAAGAATAAACAGAAAGAAAAAGAAGATAAGTTTTCACGTAAAGGAGAGGGGCCACGATCCAACGATCGTTTCCTCTCGTCACAACAGAAGCGCCCTGATCGGGGGCACCCTAACCAACAAGTGGTTTTGGTCCCCTGTCGCCAGCGCACATAAATAGATGGGGGAGCAGCCGGCACCTACGATCTGACTAGTTCACGTAAGGTTTTCTCTTGCTTCCCACATCCCTAAAACCCTACCGATCTGGGGGAGCGCTGCAGTGACGGGAAGACCATCACCAAGCCCTGCCCCTGTCTCAGGGCAGTGTCGGTGGTGCCCCGAGGGACGCCGCTACCCGCCGCGACCGTCTACCCCGAGCCTGCATCAAGCCTGCATCGAGCAGGCACGGGACTTCGCATCGCCCACACCAATGGCTGCTTCCATTGGTGGTAAGAATTCATCTCATCACTCTAATCTGTCCGTTAGGTGATCTAATGACTAGGCTAACGTTCCTGTCAAGTAAATCCTACGGGATTAATTCTAACAATCCACACAAGCAAGGCATTGCCTAATTTGTGCAGATGATTAAACAAAAAAAATTGACCTGAGACCGTACCTTTAATTTTTGCCGCTCCCTTTCTGCTCTGGGTGTTTCGGTGCTCGATCCCGTTCTGTCACCAGAGAAATAGATAATTTGTCCAGAGCATCAGCCTGAACTTTTCTCCTCCTCATGTTCGGCTTATCTACAGACGCGGACGAATGATTGGATGCGCTTTTTTTGCTTTTGCTGGATCAATTCAGATCGGTTCCGGTCCGAAAAATCCACCTGCTATCTATCTTTGTCTCTCTTCCACAAGTGCCAACGCCGTGAGCTGCTCCACGTTAGTGAGTTCAATTATTGAGGGGGAGAAAAACGCAGCAGCGTTACAGTAGATGCCGGCACTTGGCATGTTTCCAGCATGTCAATTCCAAGGCTAATTCGTGCATTGTCAATCGATCGTACCAAGGGAAGGAAAAAGAGAAATGGAGGAATATTATGTCTGGGAGCGGCTGCAATTAGTGGTCATCCATGATCTATCATATATATCAACTTGCAAAGGTGACCGACCTTGACCTCATATCCACAGTAAATACGAGTACCTCTCTTTCTAAAGGTGGCGTTTATTTCACGTATGATTTATAAGTTTGTAGAGGAGACGACGTGGAAGTTGCATTGTCAAGATGGAGCAAAAGCTACAACAACTTGTTAAATTTCTTGTGTCAACTTCCTAACATTGATGCATTAGTATGTGGATGTGGACGTACGTACGACTTGGTGGCTGCTTAATTAGGCGCACTCGGTCGATGGATATGTGCACCGAGCAGCACATGTTTAGCCATGTGTGACGTGCACGATCACGTCAATTCAGACCTGGGAGGAACACTGCTGCTTCTATACGCGAAAGAGATGGCCGCATGCCAAATACTTTTTCTTTCAAGCTCCGGGTGTCACCTGACTGTGATAAATAAGACCTTTGTACGTGTGTGTGCAGCCTTGTTGATGGAGGTCATCATTTTTGATTGAGCAACTCATTCGATTTGTTTATTTCATTGTTGTTGTTGGTTCAGATTCGAGAGTTGGTCATACGGTGTGATGGTCTTTCACACCCCTTGTTTGGTCATAGATACTTGTTGGCGGATAAATAATGCATGTTTGATTCAGACAAACATGTTTTTTTGAAGGAAGCAGTGGGATCATGTTGCTTTGAGGTTTGAGCTTTGAACCTTAGACCGCAGTTGAAGCAACATGCATTCCTTTCATGTGGTTATTTATTATTCCTCCATCTTGTTACTGAAATATCATGGGACTTCAATAGTTCTTTTCTCCAACAAATTTGAACTTAAAATATGATTCTTATTAATTGCCAAAAATAATGGTACGATGGACGGTTCGAATAAGAGAAGCAAAGAAAGACCTACTTGTCGGTGAGTGTTTTCATTGGTACCCTCTCCTCGAGTGGCCTATTTGGCACTAGTCGGCAGGGAGAACCATATATCAGCGTTGGAGTATTGCTTAAGTTTCTTTTATGTCAGATTTTCATGTCCTTTGTTGGGGTGTCTTGATGGTGGAAGCAACATCACACTTAAAAGTCTCACCACTCTATCCCCATTATGTTGTGGTTGTTGTGGCCAAGGCAATTAGTATAGCAGAAGCCGAGTTGTTTTGATTTAACTTACCGACGACTTCTAGTCCGTGGATTGTTGTCTTCAACCCAAACTAATGGTATCAGTGGAAAACGTTGATGCCAAGTTTATTTGGTACGTGACTCTACATTTTAGTTCTTGCATGCCCCTGGTCTTCTGCCCTCTAGTATAATGAGGATGCGGTGACTCAACGGGCTGCCTCGCGAGGTTTGTGTCCCCAGACAAAGTGCGATCAATGATCTTAAGTTCTCATAGTTGAGGAGTGGTCACACAACTCTTCAAAGCTTTTGAGATTAGTCCTTCTGATGCATGTTATGTCTTCTGAAGTTTTCTCCGGAAATATTGGAAACGTTCGGATATAAAAGTTAAAATTGGCGACGGTGTGTGACATACTAACTTAAAAGAATTAATAGTGCTACCCATACTAACAAGTGCATCTAGTTTTTTGGAAGCTCGTCTTCTGGATATCTTATGGTTAAGTGTGCTTGGGTTGGAGTAATTTAGGAATAGGTGATTGATAACTCACAAGTGTATGGGATCACAATACATTTCGGTGAGAATATTACAATCTAAATTTATGGGTTCGACACAAGTGAAACTAAAGAATACTCCTAACTTTAGCAGTTGACTTGTCAATTCATTCACACCTCGAAACAAAGTACTTGCTCGAGAGAATTTTTCAGTAGCAAATGTGATAATGTATTAATTGTTTGATAACAGTAGAGTAAACAGAAACAATAATTCTCAGAAGTTGTCAATACGAAGTATATTTAAAGAGAGCAACAACCATGAAAACGTAGACATGTGGATGGATAATGGAACGTTGCATAGATACAATCAATCATGTACTAGCATAAACATAGACCATAATTAGATAGCTCGTATTTTCAACTAACATAGGCATGTGATCCATATATAGCTGCACGTGCTTGCAATAACAACTTGTACATTATTTTTTGACATACCCTCCCATTTCAATAGGGTCCTAATGAAAATTGAGGGTAATTAAAATAACTCTTTTTATAAAACACCGCAACAAAGCATTAACACTCAATGAATACATGTAATCCTCAAGTTACAATCATTCACATTGATATTCTGATTCTTGTTACTTCGGTGTCTCTGGTGCAAAATTATAACACGTGCATACAACTTGCAGGTAAGATTCCAGCACGGATATATTCATGGAATAGAATACGGTTCCGAGATGAAATCATTTCACTTGGGTCTTAGTTGACAAGCACTAAATATAGCAAAGTCATAACAATATCAATCTCAGAACATAGATCCGACTAGGCATTGAACTCCTAACCTATCTGACAACTATTACAAAATGGATCGCCATTGGATGGGATGGTGTTGTCCGAAGTAACCGCGATCGTGCCACTCTCTCGTTGTGCAACCCTCATTGTGGGTGGGTCCACCGACAAGCTTCGACAAGAACCGCCGCCGCCTCCCTTCCGTTCCCCATCGCCTCGTGTTCTCATACCAGCACGCTGATGTCAAATCGAGCAAAAATCTTTGGCGACAAATCATAGACCTCGGGCGACTGTAGCAATGCGGACGCTAGCTCCTCGAATCGGCCAACCGACGAGCAACAACAAGCAACTTTGCCGGAGAATAAAGCATCGGGAGTAGGGGCAGAGACAAAGATGCAGGGGTGACAAGAGTAAAGGAAGGTTCCTAAAAACCCAGGTAAGACAACCGCCCATACCCACGTCGCGTGATATCACACCCACCCATTTTCGAACGAACGACTCGAATTTAGCCACGCGGTAGGCATACAGGAGTGAACGGTTGGCTGTGGACGTGACAGACGGCGCCCAGCTTCAAGATCCATGCAGCTGCATCTGTTGGACGATGTCGCGTCGTGCCAAGAACATTGCGCTCCTTACGATTTTCGTTTGTGATAAATGCCAGTCGTGCCGTGGCACTATACCTTACTGGAGCTCGAAAGAAGATGGTCATGCCATCGGTTTCAAAGCAACAATGAGATGAGTCGGGCGTTTTGGTGACCGAGCTCCATGGAGCCCTTTATTTTTGAAAAATTCAAAATTCAAACTTTTTGACTTCAAAAAATTCCGAAAAAAATATATGCAACTATACAAGGATGAAATGTATGTGTGTGTAGAAATTCAAGATGAAATACTTTGAAATGCGACCTGTACAAAAAAGACAAATTTCTGGACTATGAGGATGAATAGTATCATGTGTTAAAAAGCCTCATATTTGTCTTTTTTGCAAAGCCTTCATTTCAACGTATTTCATCCTAAAAATTTACACACATGTGTGTTATGCCTCCATGTATATCTGTATTTTTTTTCAGATTTTTTTGAATTGTAAAAATATGAATTTTCATGAATTTTGTGTTTTTCAAAAACCGGCCTCCATGGAGGCCGAGCTTCAAAAGGCATTTTCGCAATGAGATGAATCATATTGTTGTGATGGCACCTTGCAACTAATCAAACTCACGTCTGGCGTGCACATGCATGGAGGCCGTGACACGTCTAACATAGTGTCGACGGGGCGCGGCCGAGAGCACTCGGATGAAAGCTTGGGCTCGCCCGCAACAGCGGCTTTATGATTTTCTTCTTTCATTTTGAACCGGACAGCGGCTTTAAGATCCTGATTCACTAATTGTGTGTACGTCTGATATCTTTGTCTGTTTCCGTTTGAAATCTGGTCCCGTTTACGACGTGCAGCCAATAATGTGGCGAGATATTATATGACCGCTGGCTGGTCGATGTGACGGGAGGCATCTAATTCTGAGCGGCCCCCATCCTCCAATTGATAGTAGTACATGGAAACTGAAAGCCAAGACAGGAACAATCGAGTGTTTATTATATGTTCTTTAACTTTCGACCAAAGCTTAGTACTACGAAGCTTTTAATCCCAGCTCGTGTGTTACCGCATCAGCTGTTCGAACGTGGTAAAACCCGAGTAGAAGACGAGCCATACGAACCGCGTGTCCTAGCTGCCAATGGTGACCGTTGGCATAGTCCAGCGCGCGTGCATGCTCTGGACGCGCGGCTTCACCGGCGGCGCGCGCGCTTGCGCGCTCCCGTTTCTACGACCGACACGAGACAGACTCGTGCTGCGCCTCCCGTTCGTACCACGACGCTGCAGTACGCAGCACGTACGTAGAGTCTCAACCAGCTCACGCGTCACGGCTTTTGATTACGACGAGTCGGAGCCGGTGACGAGTCGTTTTCCCAGTAAGGCCTGCGCGCGCCCGGGGCATGCACATGCCTGATCATGGTGGATGGGGCTCGGCTAGCTGCTCGTGCCGTCCGCTCCGGCTTTCGGACGAGCGCGCGTGCACCCCCGGCTGCGGTTGGCGCCGTGCAACTTGCCGTCGGCGCGGGGCATGCGCGCGTGCGAGGCAGTGGGCCGCGGCGGGCATCTCTCTACTTGCGCGGTGCATCGGATGCCGAAGGGAAGACGCCAGTACCGAATTCGTGCAGGGGAGAGAGTAAAGAACTGATCGAGTAGTGGTAGTAGCGATCGTGAAACACGGTCCTCTAGGCCTGGATAGGTACCGTGTGTGTACTAACTGCAGTTGTCGGGGAACGTGAGAAATTCCACCGCGGATGCTACGCCTTGCCGCCTGAAAATATTCTAGTCCAACAAGTTGGAAAATGTAATGCACTGGTCTTTAAAATTCTCTTGTGAATTCACTCTACTCCAAATTCGACCTGCTTGGTGAAAATTTGACCACCTCCCTTAGTTTCTTTTTGTGAGAAAACTCCGATCTATTCATCTTTAGTTATGATAATATAACGAACATTAAAAATAAAAAAAGTTACATCGAGATCCGTAGACGTCGCTGCCATCACCCATCCCTCGTTGGAGTCAGGCAACCCGTTTCACACTCCTTTCACTTTTCCGAGGGAGTCGCGTTGGCGCACACACACACACGAGGGTGGGCATGATCTCTGGGATCGACATGGTTTGTTTGACACCTCTTCCCCCCTTCATGTATGTGAATAATCAAAAAATCGCCGATGAATTTACCCCCTATTTAAGATGTAACGAGGGGTCACGCGAGTGTAGTATCATGGAAGAAGATGATCTTTGGTGGGGGACATCAGAGCCTTTATATAGGTTTGTTCCTATCGGTAACAAAGCAGCTATCATTGGGACGATACAATATGATTCGGTATAGCGTGGTTAAGAACATATCTTCTGCAAAAGTGTAATTCAATAAAATACCGTATCCATCATTATCACTTTCGAGTGTCTACTCGTCCCACAATCGGGTGTGGGGCCCGAAGGGCCTTGGACACAATTTGTAGACTCAACCCATCCACGCGCCGCAAGCTATACCTCTCTCATAATGCAAGGCAACATATCAGTTTTTCCTATATACTTTACTTGGATCCGTTTTTATGCTCACTTCTCCTTGTTCCCGCTCCTAACTCCTCCCCGCGTAGTTCCCAATGTTTGGCACTTTCCATACTTCGTGGGTGCTCTGGAACATCCTTTGATGAAAAGAGAAGATTATGTCATTTCTCACCGGTATCTTCATCTTCCCAATGCAACCTTCATGTTATGTTTTTGTGACACAAATACAAAATTGTAACAGGGAAGGGGTATATTTTTGTGAGGAACATATTGATCAAATTTCCACACACTATGGTGTGTGAGCAAAAATCATATAGTCAGTTTGGCAAATATGAAATTGACTCAATGGTTTCTCCTTTTTCAGCCAGATTATGTATGTGTTTATTCTTTGCCTATTTGTGTCCATGGGTTGCATTTTGTATACAACGATCATATGTTATCTTTTTATGCCGCAAAACTATCCTGGATTGTCAGTCATGGTGTGCTTTGATTTTTCTTCTTCTAAATATCCTTGTTACATCGAGACTCACATCGTGTTCATGTATCTTCATCACTATGTCACGTGGTGTGTATATAAGGTTTGTGTGTCCGCAATGGTTCATGTTTTAATAACTTTTTAGTTAGACACGTGATTCATATATTCACCAAAAGAATTATAATGATTATGTTGTCCCACTTGGATTATAACCAATTGTTTATTTTACTTAATAAATTAGTCAGAAAATTATAATAAGAGCTGACATAGTCCGGCGGTGTGGCGGAGCGGGCATACCCCTCTAGTTCATATTCACCATTGTATGAGCGTGAAACACCGCCAACATGAATTTGTCTATCATACATAGACATACTAATGTCGAGCATTCTGAGTAAGTCCTCAGCCTGGGGCTTTGCTTGAAGAAGCAAGGGTTGCAGTAGCTGCCAAATCTTGTATTGGTACATGGACAACTGAATATGTAGTTGTAGGCGTCGTCGTAACACAAAGCATCTCTCCTCTAAGGGTCATTAGAACAAGATCTGCAATATGGTTGTCATGGTCGTAATTTTTTTAAATCAATTAGCTTCTTCATCGATTTCCAACTAAAAAACATCAACCAGTTTATAGAGAAAGGAGAGAACATAGAAAAACAAAAAGGGGCAAACAACCAACTAAATCTACTATGTCATATCAAGCCCAGAAAGAGTCTACCTACAGCTCCACTCAGATTATCACATAGTATTACAAGTGAAAAGGAACAAAACATGGTTTTTAAAAGCACCCATGGAAGGACACACCCAAAGCAACAAATCAAAGTCACATATGGAAAGCACCAGATCAGCAACTCCTACTAAAACAAACAACCTCCAGAGCTTCATCCAACACCAATCCTTCTTCACAAGGGGTTCCATCCAAAGGCTCTCTGCATAAACTTCTTCAATAACTTGCTTGATCGACCTCACTCGTTGCTCAATTCTTCCTCTGTCTTGGTTTTCTGCTATGCACTCCAAGCATTGAGATATTAGCAAATCCTATACACCAATCAAGCAGGATCATCATGAAATATTTTATCAAAACAGGCCCTATTACTAGTCTTCCATATAGTCCAGCAGATAGTAATGGCCCCACACATCACAACTTTACTTTGATCCTTAGGGAAGCATTTAGTTCACCATTACATCAGAAAGGATAGGTTGAATATTTGGAAGACCAAAAGCACAAGTCACAACATGCCAAACCAGCTTTGCCACAACACAATCAAAAAAAATGATCAATGCTCTCCTTAGATCCACAGAACTGGCATTCTTCATTTGTGGCCAATCATGTTCTCACCAACTTATCTTTAGTTAAAATCTTGTTCTTAAGCATAAGCCAATGAAAAACATTTATCTTGGTAGGGATCTTAAGCTTGCAAATGGATATATATCCAACCAGTCTTCCAGCTTTCAACCATAGATATAACTCTCTCACCACATGCTTGTTCTTGCCATTGAGAGACCAAGTCACTTTATCATGGCAATCACTAAATTCCTGCCCATCAACTAGATGTCTCAGATTCACCCAGTGCTCAAGAGTTTCACCATAAAGGATTCTTCTAAAATCAATCACATTCAAACCACTTCTGATTACAAACTAGGCAGTAATATTCTTGCTAAAGGTCAGGTTATAAAGCTTGGGAAAGCTCTCAACTGGAGATTTATCTCCTAGTCATTTGTCTTCCCAAAATAGAATTTTGGCCCCGTTACCAAATACCCTCTTTGTCAAAGTTTGGAAGAAATGGTTAACATTAACTAAACTTTCCCAGAAATGTGAACCACCATCCCCGGGATTCCAACATGACAAAGGTTTCTTGGTAAAGTATTCCTTGCTAAGCATCTTCTACCACAAATCTTCAGTGTTCTCCAATTTATAAAGCCATTTAGTTAGGAGACATTGATTCATGACCTCCAAGTCAAGAACTCCCACACCACCACAACTTTTAGGCACGCATATAGCAACCAATTCACTGGTGATACTTCCTCACATCCTTAGATTCCTACAACACCAGCCTGGCCCTACCAGAATCCATGTTGTTCAGGGCCCCTTTGGAGCTTCCAAAAAGGAAAGCATGAAAAAGGGGGATGCTGCTCACACAAGAGTTCACTAAAGTCACTAGATATTCTTATCCACTCGATCTCACCGAGCATTGCTAAGCCTCTTTGCATCAACATGCATACCAAGAAAATTCATGAGAAGCTTCTTGCAAGTGAAAATCTGACAATACTCCTCTTCTATTAACACATCATCACCCAAGCAAAACACCTCACTCTTATGAAAGTTAATCTTCCGTCCAACAACTTATTCAAACACAAAATAAACTTATGATTCCTAGCATTCTCCAAGTTATATTCAAAAAGGAAAATGGCATCATCTGCATATTGAAGCAGAACTAATCCTCCATCAACCAGATTAAGGACTGAGACGTCTCCAATGTATCTATATTTTTTTATTGTTTCATGCTATTATATTACTAATCTTATATGCTTTATATGTCGTTTATATTATTTTTGTGGACTAATCTTATATGCTTTATATTGTTTTTGATTGTTTCCTATTTCTTTGTTTCACAGAAGAACCATACCAAACAAAGTTCAAAAACGATGAAACTTTATGGTGATTATTTGTGGACCAGAAGAGACCCTAGAAATTTCGGGGTTGCACCAGACAATGATCGGGGGAGGCAGAAGCTCAGGGGGCGCGCCCCGGGGGGTTCAAGGGTAGGAATGGCAGATTCAGAACGGTCGGTCTTGCCCGTAGTAGTGGCCCAACACTTGGCGATTGCGGAAAGCTATATCACGGCATGAAGCTCCTCGATGGTGCCTGCTTTAACGGTGGAGCACTCCCATCGCCCCTACGCGTTGGCATCCGATGCCGGGACTGTGACCTCTCTCCCCCTACCAGCCATTGCTGATGATGGCGGGGAAGGGCTTGAGGAGGGGGAAGTAACCGGAGGTGGATCTGTGCGTTGGAGTTCCTGTAAGCTTGGAAGCAATGGAGCAAGAGATGGGAGCGTGGGGAAGATAAGTTACCACTTCTGGACTTTTATAAGGTGGTAAAAGACCAAGAGTCCCCTCGTTGCGCCGTAAAAATTGTTTGTTCCCAAAACCTACGTGTAGTTATACCTGCATCGATAAATCAGTCAGTTGATGATATCCTTGGAAATCGGGGCACGATATCCACATTGATGGGACATGCCAATGAAAGGTTGCCTCGAGCCACGATGCGCCTTGTGGTAACTGGCGGTGGAGGTTTGATAAAGCTGTCAAGGTTTAAAACCCTCTCACCGGTTATGTCCATGTGGTGGAAGTCTTTGAGACTAAGATAACTGCAGACCTTAGATGAAAATGAAGGCCTTTATAAGAAATGAACCTTTTTGTTTTCTTGCCAAGGATTAAGGCCTGAAGCACATGGTTGAGGTCAGCTATAAAAGAAGACCAAAAAGATTTGTAGATAATTCGAGACTCCGGATTCAAGAGTTAATGAAGAAGAACTCTCCTGCTGAGCCGAAGACGCTAGCCGAAGACGACCAGCCGAGGAGGAAGCTATAGTCCTCGGCTACGAAGACCAGTTCGGGGGCTATTGACGGTGTCCTGGACTAGGGGGTACTAACCTATGCGACTAAATAGTGTGCTTCACTAAATAGTGTGCTTTGTAGAACTAAATAGTGTGCTTCACTAACTCATCATCTCCCTTAATTTCTACTCCATCTTTGAGCAGAACAACAATATGATTTTGTTTCTGTCACTAGCTTTGATCTTCAACCAAAAAGGATTCTTATCACCTTCAAGCAAATCCTTTCACTAGCCCTATACATCCACTTCAACTCTTCTTCTCTCAACAACTTCTTCAATTTGGTATGTAAAACCAACTTTGGTTCAATCTCGCTGTGAGACAAAAGGTGAAACTCACTCTTATTATCCAACTCATCAAGCTTATATCGAATATCTTTAATGGTTTACGTAAACTCCTTCCACATTAATGTGCCATCCTTTCAAAGGTCTCCTTCATCTCCTGGATTTCTCTTGACACTTATCAAGATCATGGATGCAATAGTTAGCAGAATGCTAGCTTTTTTCTAACCACATCTATAAAATCATCCCTCTCAATCCAGCAAGTCTCAAACCTGGAAATATCACTGTGTGGTGAGGATATCCCCAAATTCAAGTGGACAGGAACATGGTCAGAAAATTCCATATTTAAACCAATTGCAGTTGCTAATGGATAAACAATCTCCGACTCTAAAGAAACCAGCACCATGTCTAATTTTTCATGTGTGTGTTGGGGGGAGGGGGGTCTCTAAATTATTAGCCCATGTGTATAACCTTCCCAGGAGCTGCACCTCTTTCAAACCATTGATGTCCATGGTAGATTTAAATGTATGACTCCATCTAGGCTGGATGCAAGGCTTATTTTTTTTCCTAAGAATATTAAAATCACCACCCTTTACCACCGCTCCACTGCATCTGTTGCATTTATATGCTAACTTTGTCATGAACTCATCTTTATCCTCTTTTTGGGCAGGGCCATAAAAAACTATTTGATTCCACTACATTACATTTTTTTGGTTTTCCTTGATCTGCAATCTAACAAAGTGCTTCCCAACCTCAGAACTAATAACATCATGCAAATCTTTGTCAACCCCAAGCAAAATGCCACCTAATCTACCAAGAGGATCAAGGTGAGCCGAGCAAAAATCCTTATGGATAGAACTTATTCTGCTCTAGGTTCTATTGATTTCATGCACCATTGTCTCTGACAGACCAATGAATTGCACCCCACAGTCAAAAGTCATCTCCCTAAGGAACCTTTGTTTACCAGGGGGCCCAAACCCCCGCAGTTCCATACAATTCCTGACATTATGAAGGATTTTTTTAGGCTCTATCCTTTTTTAGCTAGCTCAACCCTTAACACAGGGGAGCACAACTTGAGGATGTTCCCTCCTCACAGTAGTAGCCTAGCCCTTTCCAATCTAGCATATACACCAGGAGTCCTCTCATCTTCACTATGAGATAGGAAATCGTCGCTATCATCATCCCATGTATCTTCAACAGATTCCTCAAGAATGTTAGTTTGTTTACTAGCATGATAGATTTCTTTCCTAAAAATTCAAGGGTTTTAATAACTTTAATCAAATTAACATTGTTAGCGTAATTCTCATTAACCACTCCTAATTTATAACTCATATGATGCAATTCTATCTCATTGGTGTCAGAGCAATGGGGGAGAGTTTTTTCTATTACCCGGGATAATAACAATTATGTCCAAATCCTCATGGCATTTTAGTCTATCACACCTTCTGATTTATTGGTTGCAATTCACCAGAGCCCGAGCACCACCAGCATCTTTGCCTTTTTTGGACCATTTATAGCTCACCACTCTTAGCTTTTTCCACTTGGGTCTCAAAAGAGTCCTGAGCTTGAGGATCATCCTCTTTCTAAGAAAAGGGTAACCTGCCTTGGCACCCATAATTCACATGATCATCCTCCAACAGCTCCTCAGTTATCTCGACACCTCCAAGCCTATCAACATGCTCATCTGAATTAGATCTCAACATCTCATTGTCCTTATTAACCTTATTCATATTTTCCAGCGATAGGACCTTATGTGCAATCACCTGGTCTTTATCTTCTTGAGACAAGGAAGAGAATGTATCTGATTTATCTACCACGGTTTTCCAAGATAACAACAGGTGTATCAAAGCTAGAATCACCCTGCTTAGCTTGCATTTGACTATCCTGATCAAGAGCCTCTTGCTTCTTCATATCTCTCTCATGTTTGTCAGATACTTTCTGGAAAAAAGTATCTGGATCTCTATGTTTGTCATGGTGGTAGATAGCAAACCAAAATGGTTGATACAAATTTAATTCTCCTAAATACATCTATTACAAGCTTAAATTCTGATGAACCAAATGAAAATACTCCATTTTATCAGTTACACCACTATAACATATTAATTTGTTGTTGATTGAACATTTTCAATGAATAAAATCGATGTTTGCTTATGATCATGTATACCAAGAATCACAATATAAGGATTGAAAACATTCTTGAACTTGAATACACGAAACTACTATGCAAATGACATTTGCTCGCCGATTTGGACACGACACCGCATCCAATGGTTGTGTTGCAGTTTATCTTCTGCATGGATGGTTTGATTGATTGTATCGTCTCAAAATCGACCATCAAGTGTCGTTTGCATAGCAGCACTCTTGAATACACCCAGTGATCATTTTTTTTACAACTTTCCAAATAATTAGCTTTGACAAATGAGATTGTAAACAAAAGTAATGTGTATGTAGCTAGTTTATATGCCATTTTCTTAGTTGACATCATATGTCTACTTATGGCACTCTCACACTCTTATATCTAGGTCTCGAGTTCTTTATACTCATCATGAAGAGAGGTGGCACTCTTATACCATTGGATTGGCACCATCACCTAGCCAGGAAAACATACAGTGTAGAACATATTTAGCCTAGAGTACTCGATACAAATATCTTGTTTCTACAACTTACTAGAATTTTCATTGGATAAAATATAAATAGTTATTATATGACCTTCATGGAAATATCTCGCCACTCTAAATTGGTAATACATAGTGAACATACACGATTGTCTTGCCATGGGAAGAATTCCTAAGTTTTATAATCATGCCCGGTAAACAATAGCTTGTGAAGAAAATTAACAAAATGAAACTAGCATGTAGTCATGATCCCCATTATTAATTTGGAACTTGCTAAAACAAACATCAAAGGGTAGTTACAAGATCAAATGTCATTTTACAATTTGTTCTGCAACGCCAAATTAGTGTGTTGTAGAGAAGGAGTTGTTCACCAATGGTCAAACCTCTAGAGTTGATATCAAATACATCTGCATTAAATGATTGTTAGTGTGAAGTTTTTGGAAATAAGACAATTAATATGAGAAAACATCATAGTTTTTTCTATATGAAGGAGATGAAGTCCTCTTACAAACGTTGAATCAATTAATGCACATGGTCTTAAAAGTATCCAAATAATTTCACTAGAATAAATCAGCTTATAGAAGGAGAGCAATATGATAAACCAGTTGTTAGAATATGGCCAGCTTTGGCGGAACCGACAATATCAATAAGGAGGAAATTGAAGTCAAAATATGTGAAGCAAGTCTACTTTTTACATATACTTTTGTATATTTGTTAACCATCTCTCATCAAGTATATGTATTTATTAGGGAACATTCATGGAAAAAATCTAGGCATTCATAAGTAGAAAATGATTAGCTAGTAGACATGAGTCTCGTGCAAAAGGAAGAACACATAAAGTTTTATAACTATGCTCGGTAGATAAAGAACAAAATAAACAATGAAGTTAGAATGCATTCACTATGCTCATCTTCAATTTTGCGTTTGTTGATACCAAAAATTAAGTGTGTTAACAAATATTTGATATTATAGTGCGTTGACAAATAAGTTGTATTGGTTTTTTGATAAAATTCTACAATGTAGGGTGCATTTTTTCTGATTCCTCCTAATTCCCTTTTTAGTCCTCCATACAAAGGAAAGTATCTATCTCTGATTGCATGTATCTCTCCTAGTAGCTAAAAAAAGGAAAGTATCTCTCCCTCTCTCTCTCGATTGCGTGTATCTCTTTCTTTTCCTGGACTAACTGATTTACTTGCCACTAATCACGAATTTACCAAGGGTATTTTCAACCTATATTGTCTATAATTATGCGCCTTAGTCACCGTGTCAAAAATAATACACCTTACATAAAGGAACATATGGAGTACTTGATGTCATTTGACTCCTTGTTCCACCAAATCAGATAGAAATGCTTGACTTTTGATGAAACTGAACAGTGCCAAATCAGTACCATTTGGTACATCATGAAATATATTTCGTATCTTATTTATTTTATGCCATAATTACTGATAGATTTTTCTATGAATTTGATCAAAATTTAAATGATTGACTTTTGAGATACCAGTACACCTTATAAAAAGAAATTGAGGTAGTACAAAAACTTTTTCCTGGCTAACCCGTGCAGAGATGTGAAATAGTTGCAGAAGGGAAACAAAGTTTGAAACAGGCAAAAATATATGCCCATGTTTTCATAAGACCTATATTCTTTTTTAAAATCGTATATTCTGCAATTAGTCACTCTTTTTTGCGAATCGCAATATTGGCGTTTCATAATGAATTTCATTTGTCTTATGCAACTACTTCATTTAATCATATTATCGCCGTCGCTTTCGACGGGAGAGGGTCAACCAGAGCATCGGCTTTAATAAGACTCTGATTTTCGCAACAACAAACAATCCTGATTTTCTCGTTCTTGTTTTATTTAGAGAGGTGATAGAAGGTTAAGTAGATATACATTTTTTCCATTTAAATTTAAAGCTCCGGCGTAACGGGCCATCGAGATCGTAACCAGAAATATGGGTGCACGAGAGATCATGAGCCGCTGGGTACAGTAGCTCGACGGGCTTCGTCCATTTCGTCCGATCCAGGAACGGTACCAGAAAAACCTAATACATTGAAGGTCCTTGTCTGCAGTTACAGCTCGATCCATGGAGGCAGGTTGGCAATTGCCCAACCATTTTCAAGATCATTTAGCCTCAGCATTCTGTACCCAGTTGTGGCAACAATGCTACAACGATTCACATAAAAATGTTTGCCTGTCCGTTCCACCTGTAAACACGACGCAGTAAATGACAGTACATTCAGAATGCTGAAACAGGAGACACAACCAAACAAATGAAAGCGTAGCAGAGCAAGAAACTTGTCCCACGTCCGGGCATCCCGCCAACCTGGCCGAACCTGAAGGAAAGGTACGTGGCGCAGGAGGAGGAAGTTGCGGTGCGCCGATCGATCGGCGGTTCAATTCGGATCCAACCACCACCGCACCGCACCGCATCGCACGCACACCCCCATGTGCCAGCGCCACGCCCTGCGTCGGCCGGTGGCTGCGCCGTGCATGCGCCACGCATGGAGCGGGGCGGAGCAACGAACCACCGCCACCACCCGCCAGCGGCTCTCGAGGCGAGGCGAGATCTCGCGCGCGAACAGATGCAGATTCAGATCTCCTCCTTCTTCTTCTTCCCCTGGCCCTAGGCGGCCATTATTGGCTCCCCGATGTTACTTGCGATCGCAAACTCCGGCCGGTCGGCCGGCCGGCCGCACGGGACGCACGGCATGTGGTTGCCTGACCTCCTCCGATCCGATCCAACCACCTCACCCAACAGACCCTGCCTGCCGGCACGGGCAGCACATGTACCAGCACCACCGCCTCGTAGCAACCGAGACCGTGGTACGTGCCCTGCCCGACCTTCCGAACGGAACCGACAGTCGGGACATGACGGGTGGCTAATCAGAGCTCGCTGAGTCCTCGTACATGGCCGAATGATCATGGCATCATGCGTGGGCGTGGTCACCACCGGCAGCGTCACCCGCAAGTTGAATGAATGCAATGGGAACCACTTGACAAAGAAAACCGGGCGCAGCCAGCCGAACGAACGTACGAGGGTTTTCTGTAAAGAAAAGAAAAGGATCCGTGACTGTCCGGTGCGTGTAGGGTGTGTTTGGTTTCAGTCATCGAATGGAACGTCACGGATCCGACCCGTCCCTGGGCCGCGTTCTCGCGTTTGGATCGAAAACGACCTGGAACCCACTCGTTCCCACAAAGAGAATATTCGGCCCAGATCCGTCACGCGCTCGTTCCTCCAAATCGGTGGAACGACGCGGAACGCCTCGTCGCTCTCCTGTCGCCTCTCCCTCTCCCGCACGAGACCCTCGCCTCACCCTCGCTCGATCCGCGCCGCCGCTGCTCCTGTCGCTCAATCCGCGCCGCCGGCTTCTCTTCTAGCTCGATCCGCGCAGCCGCTGCTCCTCTCGCTCGATCCGCGCCACCGGCTGCTCCTCTCTGGACTACGGCACGGCGACGAGCAGCTGCGGGGCGGCCTTGAAGCTGGGCGAAGCAGAGCACGAGCAGGAAATCGAGCAGTGCGCTCGTTGTCGCTGCTGTTGCTGCCTGCCGCAGATCGGTCGGAGCGATTTTGCAGGCGCATGACTTGGCGTCGTGGTCGATTTGGGCAACGACCTGACCTGAGCGGCCGGGTGGCTTGGCGGCTGCCGGCGACTTCCGAGCAGGTGGGCAAGAGCAGCAATCTTGACCTGTTCCGTCGGCGCAAGGAATCGATTCCTCGGTGCTTCCTTCCACCCCCACTGTATACGCATACAGTGCTGCATTACCTTGCCAAATGATACTTCGTATACCATATTACTAGTTAATTCAAATTTAGTAGTTGCTAAATGTTGTTTACTACTGGTACTAGCACTTGAAAATAATAATGCTTAGTGAATTTGAGTGATACATATTACATCCTACTCCTCCAACCAAACGCTGAGACGGAACCATTCCATTCCATCACATTACCTATACCAAACACGGAGACGGAATCATTCCATTCTAGTGGAATGGAACCGTTACATTCCATTCTACCTGGTTCTACAACCAAACACACCCGTAGAGTACGTTGGAGGGAGAGAGAACCGGCGGGCGGGGGCGGCCATTGATGAGGCTCCCGGCCCGGTTGGCGCCGCGGGGGCCGCCCCTTGGTGCCCCGCATGGGGACAAGGCAAAGGCAGCGCCGTGGACCGGATCGGCATCGGCGGGCCGTTGCGTGCGTAGAAGCAGCGAAGCCAAGACTGTCCACATGCGCCGCGTCACGAGTCCCGTGGCAGAATCACGCTGCCGCCGCTTTGGTCATTCGCACGTCGCCTTTCCATTCTTTCGCCGGAAACAAAATCCTGGATCACAGGCAAAGCTGGCCGGCCTAATTTATTCCGTAGCCAGCAGAGCTAGATCTGGCTTTCGTTTCGTTTCTCTCAGGGGAATTTTGCCCATCGATCAGACTCAGACGCTGCTGCTGGCTGGACTGGAGCAATTTCTCCTTCCCCATCGTGGCGCGGCTGCTTTGATTGCAGCCTTTGTACTTTACCCCGCAGCGGTCGACCCCTCCACGGCAAAATCTGAATCCCAACCGCCCTGCCTCCCTGCTGCAGAAACACCCTGGACTATAAATTTAATTTTTTTTTTGCGAGGCCATCCATATGTTACAACACTCATACGAGATCTTCAGTCAGTATGCTCCTAGCTGTAGCAAATATCGTCGACATTATTGCGCGATTAGACGGTGACCTGTCACGGGAAAGGACAGCCCGAAAGAGATCCCAGCGGGGAGAGAGGACAGCCACCACGTCATGCCCAGTGCTCGAATATAGAAAAAAAAGAGGACAAAATTATGAACGGTCAATCTCGCGCTGTCGCGCAAACTCATTTTTCAAGTGCCATTGACAAAATTAGCCGTCGAGCAACAGCTAGATTCGGCGAGAAATACCATCCATAATCTCTTGTCTGGCTGTCCGAATATTATTTAGAAGTAGCGGCATCAATAACTCTGTTGACAAGACATGTTTCCACGAGAGTTTCGTGACAAAATCGATGTGCTCGCATTACATTATGGAGATGGCAAAATCCAAATATAATGAAATGACAGTTTTTTTTCATTTCTTTGGCTGGCTGCACGAATTCAGGTAACCTTGCAGATTCTCTGTATACATACGTCTAGAAGAAAGGACAATGTATTTTAAAAATAAAAAACTAAAATACAACGTATCTTGGCAGATGCTCTTGTTGTACAGGTCAACCGTTCCGGCCGGAATTATCCACCCCATCCAAGAATAAACGATGGAGAATTGTCAGCCATGCTTTTTTTTCATCAATCAAAAAAGTAAAAGAAACATGAGGAATGCTAGAAGCTTCTGATTTTCAAATCCATCTTGGGTGGGCAGTTGAATCATCACATATGCTTTTTTTCCTCACTATTATGGTTTGTCATGTCATTAGGTTAGGTCAACGTCCAACGTGCAGGCACCGTACCATTTTAAACATTTCCATCAACGGCCACAAATCCGCATCTGCTTTTGACTCCTATACACTCAATTCACATTATACTTCTAGCATATTTTTCTTGGCCAAAATAAAAGATGCTTTAGCTGATTTATTTATTATTTCCATTCGTCTCGAAATTATTCCAAGAACATAAATATTTCTTCTGGAATCCCTGAGGTTTTTTTTTTATTGAGATGTTTTTTCTTTCTTTCTACATCATTCATTCGAAGCAACACATTTTCAAGGTTTCTTCCCCACAGTTTTTTCATCTGGCATCGTCTAGAAACTTTACATCCCCAAAAGGTTAAAAAAAGGGTAACGCTAAGGTTAGCCAAAGGTAAAAAAGAAAAGGCTAATCCGTCCGTCCATCCAGCCACTGACGACGACGACGACTGATCAAACGGCCGGCATGGTCTCCTGGCGGAGCACGGCGAGATCGGACGGCCCGAAGGACTCGTCCCCGAAACCAAACAGGCCGGCGTCGAAGCCGTCGTCGCCCCACTCGGCCGCGGCCGCGGCGGCAGCCGCAGCGGCCTCCGGCGAGGAGGCGACGCCGCCGAAGGCGTATGCGCCGTCGATCTCGTCCTCGAAGCCCCAGATCTGCTCCCCGAAGACGCCGGCGGGCTCCTCGGGCTCCCAGCCCCCGGCGTCGTCCGACGAGGAGCAGGCCCCGGCGGCCGGCGGCAGGCCGAGCTCGTCGTCGGAGGCCTCGAGCAGGAAGCCGAGCTCCGGCTGCGGCGGGGCCAGGTCGCCGGCGCATATCTCCTCCTCCAGGCTGCGCATGACGGAGGCCAGGTCGCCGGCCGCCGCGGCGTCGGTGTCGTCGTCGAGCAGGTCGAGCAGGTCCTCGGGCCGCATCCTCTTGGCGGCCTCCGCCTCCGCCCCCTCAAGCTCGGCCTCCCTGGCCCTCTTGCTGCTGCCGCCGGTATACGAACCCAGCAGCAGAGACGACGACGAGGAGCTCTCCATGGCCGGCAGAGGAGCTTTCTTTCTTCCTCCTCTGTATTCTTTCTCTTCCAAGGGTGGTGGGTGGGTGCAAGGTGACGGACGTGATGAACGTAACCGGACTCCTCAAAGAGAGCGCGAAACGTGTAGACGGGAGAGAGAGAGGAGCAGTACAAAAAGCGGTGCGTGTTGTGCAGCGACGCCGCGTCGGGCTCGGGCTTATATAGCGCTGGCCCGGGCGAGGGGCGGGGCGCGCGAGGCGGGATCTCCCGGGGGGTCACCCGCAAAACGACCACTCGTGCGGTTTCTTTCTTTCTTTCTTTCCTTCGCGGCCGGCGGTGCGAGCGACTGGCGCGGAGGAACGGCCCGGTGCTGCTACTCCTGCTAGGGGGACCGGACCGTGTCCCATGTGGGTGTGCGTGCGTCCCGTTGCTTTTTTTAATTTTTTTCACGTTCTCTCCCTCTCTCTCCTGTGTCCTGTGATGACTGTGCGCGTCTGACCTATACTCTATCTATCTAATCTATTCGGGGCGCGATGCCATCTGGAAGGAGGACCGGGACCGGGCGGGGTGGTGATTTCGTCGCGTCGTGGGGGCGTGTGGTGCGGAGCGGGGCGGCGTGGGCGAGATTTGTCGTAGGGTTGGCGTGGCGCCGATGTATGTATGGACTGGTGGGTGGATCGGACCTCCAGCGGGTGGTGGAGGCGTTTGAACGGCGACGGCTACTAAACTTGACTTGATATTTTCCTGCCACCCATCGGATTAGATTCAGATTTTCCACGCAAACTAAAAAGGCGGTCTATACCTATCTGGGTGGAACGGTCTATACCTATATGGGTCGCGGCCTCACGGCTGAGTGGTGGCCTTTGAACGCCGCTCGGATTAGTTCTCGTTTAATTAGCAGCTGGTTTTGGGGATCTGCCTCTCCCTCTATTTTATCGTGGGTGCGAGAATTAGCCAGTTCTTGACTTTTATTAGTTCGTTCATTCATTCATCCTATGATTTTTGGGTACTAGTATATTTTGTTTCACGAGGGCACGATGTCTCTTTCCCAGATACTACGTTGCAAAAACATAATCTTTTGATTTAAGGTTAAACAAGTGTCAGGTGACCAAACGCAGACGTGATGCCATGCCCTGGGGCACTTTATCCCGAATAAACTCGTGCAGGGGCGCTGCGCTGCGGGCGGGGCGCGCGCGGGCCGGAGCTGGTGGCGCGGTCTCTCGTCGGGGCCGCGGTGGCTGTTCGGCGTCTGCGGCGGGCGCGCGGTGGTGCCTGCTCGCGCGTGGGCCCCGATCTGGGCCTGGGCGGGCCTGCGGCTGATGCGCGGTTCTGGCGGCTGCCTCGGGGCTCGCTCGGTGAGTAGAGGCGCGGTGGTGGCAGTGGTGCTCGGCGGTGGGAGCTGTGTGGCAGGGGACGGCGGGCCTCGCCGGATCCGGTCCGCTGGGCGCAGGCTCGGCGGCACGGTTGGATTTGGCGCGGGGCCGGCCGGTGTTGGCTGCGCGTGGAGGCCGGGGCGGTGGCCCCGCGACAGGCTCGCCGGCGCGCCCCTTGTGGTGGTGGCGGCGGTCTGGGTGCTGGTCGACGCGGCGGCGCCCGTGCTCGGCTGCGGGCGGCTGACGGCTCCGGCGTGGGGCGGTCGACTGGCGGCGTCCTAGGCGCGGATCTGGGGACGACCCGGATCTCGCGCGTGACGGGCGCGGCGCCCCATGGAGGGGCTCCCGCCGGTGGCGCTGCTGTGGTGGCTGCATGGGCGGTGGCATGGCAGCGCCGGTGGTTTGCGGCGGTGGAGTTGGTCCTCCAAGAAGGGAACGACATCCTAGGACGCCGTCGACGTCGGCAACGACCAAGGTCGAGCAAGGCTTTCGCCCGGAGCTCACCAAATCCATCCTCCCAATAGCCTGCCCAACAAACCGTCTCCGGACTTGTCGGCCGTCCACGCCAAAGCCGCATGACCGAGTACTCCGACCAGCACGCCGCCGCCAACAAACATCGGGTCCTCAAAAGCCGCAGCCCACCTCGCTCCAAATCAGCCCCACCCACGCAGATCCGGGCATGGGAGGACCACTGGCGCCGCAAACCACCTCGCTCCAAATCAGCCCCACCCACGCAGATCCGGGCATGGGAGGACCACCGGCTCCACAACCTAAGCTTCGACCTTTGTCTGAGCGAGCGTCGGCGGTGTTCTCATCGCTTCCCTCTTGGGGGCGACGCCTTGGAGGTCTGGTCCTTTGTCAGTTCGCGGCGACTTGGGTGGCTCTGCGGCTTCGTCTTCGGCCAGGAGTGTGCGCGACCTCGGGGTCGGTGAGGAAGTCGGAGCGGCGGCTCCGGAGATCAGTGTCGTGGAGTGTCGGTTCTGGTCGCGTGGGCGGCAGAGTCGTCGGCTCGGATGGAGCGCGGCCTCGGGGCCGGTGGGTAAGTCGGAGCGGCGGCTCCGAGGAACACCCCGGTGTTGTGGAGTGTCGGATCTGGCCGCACGGGTGGCAGAGTCGTCGACTCGTGTGAAGTGCGGCCTCGGGGCCGACGTGTGTGTGTTGCTGATGCTTGTAAGCCGGAGCGGCAGGGTGACCACTCTGGTCGTTTGGGCGACAGGTTAGTCGGCTCGTTGGGTACGCAGCCTCGGGGCTGGTGTGTTTTGTTGTATCGGTTTTCGACCGGTTTTCCTTATAAACTGGTCAATTCTCTTCTTCTTAATGCAAAGGCAGAGCTCCTGCTGGTTTCTCGAAAAAAAAAAAACCAACTTGGGCGCCTTTGCTTGCGCTATAAATCCGGTCGTGCACGAGGGTGCTTAGTTGTTGTTAGGTGGAAATGTTTCATACTACAGCAAGTGTCAAGTGCCACCAGCATACGGTGGACATCTACTCGACACCTACCTAAAAACACCCCTTACCTTAATTAACCCTTTTTATTAGGGTGGAAACTTGAATAATTTACGTTTTTTTTACATCATCCCCTTGAATTGAATAGGAACGTACGTACAAGAGATACGGATGGGCCGCGTCCGGTTGGCACGAACTCGGACGGGAGAAAGAGCGCCAGCCCAACCACCTTTATTTGGGACGGACAACCACGCTCCCACGCAAGCACCAAGCATGTGACTCCAACCGTCCAACCCATCCCTCAAACCGAATAATCGCAGGGCCCTCCAGGCAAACTTACCTGTGGGTGGGCCACGAATAGACCTGCCCAGGGCTCCCTTTGCAAATAAGTTTATTCGGAGGCGGTTCCAAGGGAAAAACAGTTTGCTATGCTCGGTAGGGACGTGAACGTAAAAGCGCCTGGAGCGTGTGGATCGATGGATCAGGGGGGCAGCCATCCGTCACGGGCGCGTCGCCTTTTCCCAGCTCCCATTTATTTTCCCGGATTAAATTCGATTCTCGAGTCCGCTATCCGCTGGGCTTCACGCCCGCGCATGCCAGAGTTTGGAGTCCGCGAGCCGAGCCGATAGCGATGATTCGCTTCTTCTTCTCGTCTCTGTGAGCGGTCGGCGCGGCTGCGCCCGCCTGGCTTGGATGGCTAGCAGCCGGCTCCGGTTTCCGGCGAGATGGATCAGGAATGGTTGGTGGTCTGGGTTGGGTTGGGTTGGGTTGGGTTGCCTTCTCGCTCCAACTTGTGTTTTTTTGTGATGACAAGTTGCACCGTGCATGGTTTTTTGCCTTCCCGACGGGCTGCGCCATGCAAACGGCGTGCTGTGGCAGGTTTAACTATGGTTTGGTGTCGACCATAGCCGTCATCTACCCAATTTGCAATTTCCAGTAGCTTTGGACCTCTTCTCACAGGCTGCAAACTATTGATTTTATTGCAGTTGCGCGCCTAAGCTGCCACCATCAACCATTATATACTTTATTTAGAAAGAAGAGATGCTGTCTAGCATGGCGTAAAGTCTTGCAAACCAAAGCATACGGAAGACTCTGTTTTCCACGTCAATCCGTGTGCGCGTTCCGCAGTGACCTCCCGGGACCGATAACCAAACACGGACTAGCTTAGCAAGGTAGCGCAGCCACCGATCGAGTGATACTACCATGTCAAAGCACATTTTCGCCATATTTTCGCTCCTCGTTTTCTTCCCTTTGTCCAGAGAAAGCAGGACTGGACGCCGACAGCTCTTGCTAGTGACTTGCTAATGGCGACATGGAACCACATCCAAGTAACCTTGCAATTTATTAGGCCTAACACCCCTCAGTGATGGCTCCAACTACAACGGAGGGCTGGACTAAATCAAATGTATTCAACCGTAGGCAAGTACGTACTCCATGACGGCTAAGGAAGAAATAAAACTTTTGTGTATATTAGTTTCCGACTATCTCAAACTGCATTTGACAGATAGTTATCCTCAACACGTTTAGGTTAATATTGCATAAATTTCAGAATCCATACTCTGAAATGCTTTTTTTCTAGCTACACTATGAGCGTTTGCGTCTGTACTGTATTAAAAAAAACATGAGATAGCCAAAATATGTCATACATTTTTAAAATGAGGTACGTGTTACAAAAATAGATTAATGTATAATTATCATTTCACATTTCTTTCACCATGTAGGAACACAAAACCGGTATGTGATCTGGCTTCTTAGCTCAGTTGGTTAGAGCATCGTGTTGATAATTATCTCTCTTGAATTTCCACATCAATCGTGCTACATCTCACTAGTGGAAAAACGGGATTTAGTCCCGGTTTAAAACGTCCTTTAGTGCCGGTTCAGGAACCGGCACTAAAGGGTGGGGACTAAAGCCCCCCCCCCCTTAGTCCCGGTTTAACACGGCCCGACACTAAAGGCCCTCCACGTGGCGCTGTCTGGGGCGGGGGATGAACACCAACCGGGACTAAAGGAATTTTTTTTTAAATTTTTAAATTTTTTTTAATTTTTTTTCTGATTTTCGAATCTTTGAATTATTTGACAATTTAATCTCTAATCACCCCTCCTCACTGCTCCACACTCATTTCAAATCGTCTAACTTCCCGGCCGGTCACCCATCCTCTCATTAACTTTCAGGTTCTATCTTCCCTAGTTTCCAAGTCTGCACTTGTTGTTTTCCTGACAATAGTAAGCTATCAATCCTATTAACCCTTAGGTCTTGATGTCACATGATTTAATTTTTTGAACTCCAAACAATTATTAAAATAAACAACAATGATTAATTTAAAATTTTTAAAAAAGGAAAATTTTTCAAAAAAATCAAAAATTATCAAAAAACAAAAAATCCAAAATAATACAAAATGGTCAAAATAAAATAAGTAATAATAATATTGAATTTCAATGAAAATAAAATAAGTAATATTATTATTCTTATTATTATTTTGCCATTTATTCATTTAAAATGGCATAATTAATATATTTAAATCTGTAAATCAAAATTCGACAAATAATATATCCATTATTATCAGAAAAATATGAGCATGATGTCACACGCTTCACCGTTTGAGTTTGAAACTATTATTCTAAAAACAATATTATATAGTAACACTAATATTTATTGAATAAATAGTTTGACCACAGTTTGACCACTGTTTGACCAGAGTTTGACCATATTTCATTTTTTAAAACTTATATTAACTGAAGAATTTTTGTGTGTTCAATATGAACCATTCAAAGCCACATCCTCAAATTTCAACCTTTTCTGACTTCATTTGCTATTTTTCATGTATTTAATGATTTTTTGAGCTAACTTAGGTCGAAATTGAAAAACACTACAAATAAACTCTAAAAAGGTTGAAACTTGGCATGGTATCATCATTTCACCCAAATAGCTTGTGCTAAAACGTTGACAGGGTATGGCAAAAACTGGATGCACTTTGTGTACAAACTGGACCATCTCTTTCGAAGTAACAGGGTTTCAGACGAAAACTCTGCTGTTAAAAAGACATTTCATTTTTTTAATCTTATTTCAACTCCAGAATTTTTGTGTGTTCAATACGAACCGTTCAAAGCCACATCCTTAAATTTCAACCCTTTTTGACTTCATTTGCTGTTTTTTCATGGATTTAATGATTTTTTGAGCTAAATGAGCCTGAAATTGAAAAGCACTAAACCCGGGACTTAAAACGTCCGAAAACCCCAAACCCGGGACTTAAAACGTCCGAAACTCTATTATAAACAGTAAAATTAAAGGTTCAAACCCTAAAACCTAACCCTAAACTTAGAAATCTAAACCCTAGCCCCTAAACCCTAAAACGTCTAAAACGTCCAAAAACTCTATTTTCCCTTTGGAATTTGGTGATTTTAAAAAATTGTTGAAACGGAAAACATGTTGTTTCTTCGGACAAATCTTTTTTTTCTGCAAATTTTGATATATTATTTGTATTTTTCTGAATTAGAATGATTTAGTTTTGATTTTTCTAAGATTTAGGGGCTCGCAGGGGGCCCCCCTTTAGTCCCGGTTGGTATCTCCAACCGGGACTAAAGATAGACCTTTAGTCCCGGTTGAAGACACCAACCGGGACTAAAGGGCTGGAAAAAAAATTTGAAAAAATATTTTTTGAAAAAAAAATTTGAAATTTTTTTTTGATTTTTTTTTCCAGTCCCGGTTGGTGATACAAACCGGGACTAAAGGGGCTCGTGGGGGCCCCAGCTGACACCAGCCTGCCACCACCCCTTTAGTCCCGGTTTGTATCACAAACCGGGACTATAGGTAGCAAATGAACCGGGACTAATGATGCTGAAATCAAACCGGGACTAATGGTCACATTAGTCCCGGGCCGTAATCAAACCGGGACTAAAGGGGCGGACGAAAGGTCTGTTTTCTACTAGTGTCTACAGGGTAAATCCTACAGTAGGTTCAATTGGAAAGAGCAGAACAACATAAAGTTTGACGATGAGTTTTCTATGGTCGATGGCTTGCTAGACCTTGCCAAACGCACAACTTTAGGTTGATCCAAGGCTGGTGCCAAGTGCCTTGAATCACTACCTATCCAGGGCTTTTTGACTTATAGTTGTTTTGTTGTTGTTGTTTTCTTATTTTTGGTCGCTCGGAACCTTGTATCCGTAAGACCTTGTTGACTTTTCTTCCCCTATAATGATCTCATTCTGCTCTCTTCCACAATTCAAAAAAAGGTATGGTAGGAGCCTACGTCTGGAAGGTGTATGGGAGGTGCCCTTTGACGACGACGAACAAGGGAAGCCCTTGTCACGGCTATGCCAACATACCCTTCAAACCCTAGCCCCGCCGTCCAAAACAGATGGGAGGAATGTACGTCCGGAAACTATCAACACTTTTGTAGACAACACGGTCAACCCCCCCTCCCCCCGCGCTCACAAGGGACCAGGCTCCTGACAACACTATGGAGATAGAAAGACTCAACGGAAAACTTTACCCCATAGAGGCCTTCACCATAATAAACGAAGCACCACGGGGGATAACTTTATTGTGTGTTGCCTCTACCACCACCGCAAGGGCCGAGTTACAGACAACTGGAGCCTATGTAAAAACCTCAAGACGAGGAAACTACATCTCCATCCGGTATATCGGGGCCTCCTCACACCCATACTAGTAGAGTTGAGGAGGGAAGGTGTGGGTCTACCGCTGGAGAAGAAGCGTCGGCGCTACATGCTCTGAGATCGCCTCTTTGCCAGGGTTGGCAATGAAAAATGTTCAGGAGAAGCAATATAAAAATTGAAAATAAAGCACTTTGTATTGTACTAGTTGTCACTCAAACGGATCTCCTTCAACGTATTTCAGTTTTAGTTGCATCCATTTAAACGACAAGTAATTTCGAATGAAGAGATTAATTATTTACGACTAATAAGCACAGTTGTCAACCGCCAAATTGGGTTGTAGTAGACTGCTCAAACATTTTCATTATGTTAGAAAAATCATGGACTTACAAAATCAATCAAACACCATATAAAAATATACTCCTAGCCGTGGTTTTCTGACAGCATGTCTAGCCGACCCTCTAAAAATAGAGGAGTAAACCGTCGAGTAAATCTTAGTGGAGTAATTTTACTCCGCAATTTTGGCATGACATAGCTGATCCCCGAAATATAACGGTGTAAAATTTTATTTTATTTTCGAATTTATTCAATTCTAGTTTACATTGCCACTACCTATTAACACACATGTATAAACTAAACATAATAGTGAAGATTCATACAAATCACAAATATGGTTTACAAATCTAATTCAAAGTTTAAAAATAAAATTATTCAAATTCAAACACACCGAATGATTCAAATGAAACAAATAACATGTTAAAAGCACAACTAAAAAGTCCTATGAAAATGCTAGTGATGCTCAGCAGGATCATCTTGGAGCTGTGCATGAACTTGTCGGTTCTTGCTCCTATGATGTGCTTCAAAGAATGCATGGATCCTATTTGTATCATGCTTCGGATCAACAGGAGTTCTGTTGGTGATGTACCAAAAGTTTTGGGGCATATCTCTCTCATCTTCAATGATCATGTTATGAAAAATGATGCAACAAGTCATGATTTGTCATAGAACCTTGAATCTTCAGTACTCGGCAGGGCCATATCTGATTGCAAAGAGCTCTCTCCACATCCTTCCTGGCCGCTTCTTGAAGTGTGGCAAATTGGGGTATTTTGTTACCTTTTGGTCTCTATTTTTTTTTGACAAATGTGGCCCATTCGTAATAGATGACATCTGCAAGGTTGTAACTCATCATGTAGTATCGACCATTGACCGTATAATTACAAGGATGAGCATCTCCTGCAATAAACCTAGCAAACAGTCGTCGACAACATATATAGGTCATTGTGAAAGCCATACAATTCAAAGAATGGATGTCATATCCATAGATCCTCCAATGCAACTGCCTCAAGAATGATCGCTGGATTGTTGCAGGGGCCTTTGTACTAGCCTTTCCACCTCGTGGGACAATTCTTCCAGGTCCATACAGTCAACTGATCCAAGCATCATTGGTCATCCTCTTGCTTCACTCTGTGCCATCAGCCTCTCGGTGTCTTCCTTGTTGGATGCCCTCGAGTACTTCGGTCCAAAAACATCGATCACTGCTTTTGTTAACCTTGGAACAGACTCCAAGATTGTATCTTCTCCAATGCGTACATAGTCGTCAAATGCATCGGCCGAACACCCATATACCAAAACTCGAACAACCGCAATGCACTTTATCGTAGAGCTTGCACTTGTCTCTCGCATGCTTTCTTTCTAAGCTTGAACCAATCATCATACTTCTCAAAGACTTTTGCAATGGTGAGAAAAAGAGTTGTGTGCATCCGAAAACGTTGATGAAAATACTTCTCCGCATATGTTGGATTTGGATAAAAATATTATTTCATGATAGTGGCTCTATCACGGTAGAGTTGTATGCGGCCAAACTGTGATCCTCTCCTCGTCCGTCAAATATCATCATTGAAAATCATGCCTAGAACTATTTTGAAGTCATCGACGTGTTCTTCCTCTTCGGATGACGATGAGTCCTCGAAGATCATCTCTCTCGACCCCTTCATCTTCATTTCAAACGGCTCAGTTCAATTTGAATGTACAAAAAAAATGAAAGAAAATAAAAATAAAAAAACTCACCAAGGCAAACAGTCGAACACTTGCAAGGCCTTTGCGATGGACCGGCCGGCCGGCGAACTTTAGGCCAAACTAACTGGTGGCGACGCATGGGAATGACCTGCAATGATGTGTAACCACGGTCAGATGAGGTGGCCGGCGACGAGGAGGAAGATGCGAGGAAAATCTGATGAATTGGTTGAGGCAACGGCAATGGCGTTTCACCTCGATTCCGTTGATGGCGATGGTCGTCGAAGGGCTCAGACTCGAGCAGAAGGGCGGCGAGGGCCAAGGGAGGACGCGACCTGGTGGCGGCGGCGGTGGACAGTCTCCGGGAGGTGCGTCGGAGGCGAAGCAGTGAAGGAGGAGGGTGATTGAGATGCCGCAAGGTTTATTCCGTGTGGTCGAGGCCAAGTGTTTTTAGGCGCCTGCTAGGAGGCGGAGTAAATTTTCCACTGTAATGTTTAGGAGTTCAGCTAGAAGATGTTTAGAAAAGTAAAATATTTTTTTTACTTCTTTATAGTCTTTTAGGGGATAGGCGAGAGATGCTCTTAGGGCATCTTCAAAGGAGACCCTCAAAGCTTCGGTATATATTCAAATTGTAGTGTTCACACTGTTTGTGACAACTTTTGTCATCGGTCCGTGAAATAGTTTGGACGTCCGTTTTCCAGCAAAACAGAGACAAACATTGGGAGCTATACCAGAATCGAGGCATTCACTGGACCAACCAAAAGTAACCACGTGGTCCTCCTTTTCTCTCTGGGCACATGCATGCCCCTTTCTCCTCTTTCTCTTCTCCCAACCAGATAAATAAGGATTAACTTGTGAATAACATTAGATGGCTTCCTCCAACATCATGTCTACGGACCATGTCCGGACATAAAAACGGACATAAACCGAAGCCATCTACGAGTCAGCTTTAAAGATGCCTTACCAGGAGAGGTAGCTAAGTCAACCAACTTACGCGTATATATCACTTACAGTGGCGGTCGCTTTCCCGCGTAATGCAGCGTAAACGCATCGTCACTTTGTTAGTCAAGTCTACGCCCGAGGATTCTTCCCAGCTTGGAATGATGGCAGGGCACCAAAGTATGCTACACGCCCAGTCCATGTCCATGGATCGACGCGAGCCAGCCAGTCACGTACACGCGCGCGCAACCACACGGCATACCGTTCCTTTCCGTCCATTTGCCCGCCATACCTGTCGTATCACCCCATCCCACGCCATACGCGCGTGGACGCACTCAACCCGTCCCGGCACGTTCGTAAGTGTAACGTGCACCGCGGAACCGAGTCGTATATATCTCGCCTGCTTTTCACGTTGCCTCCAGCCTGCCTGCCCGTTCCGGGGTCGATCTGCGTGATCTCACCGACAGGCGACGGTTGAAAGCAAGAACCGAACCGAGAAGAGGAGTCCTCGTCGTGCACTTCTTCCTTCCCGGCACGTCGACGCGCGTCTGCGGCGTCGTCTGTATCGTCCACGCAACCGGTCGCTGTCGGCCGTGTTATCCCCGGCTGCTGCTGCTCGTCCTGGCGCTACACATGCCTGTTGCGTTCCCGGCAACTTGCCGGGCGTGTCCCCTCTGGGAGTGGGTCGGAAGAGGCGCGAACCATTCGTTGTGTGTGACGGCATGCATGCACTGATGATGTTCCGTGCAGTCAGTGGTTACCTGGAGAGGCGGGCGACTTGACGTGTTCTAACCAGGCATGCATGACCGGAAGGGAGTGGCTCTCAAGGTTGGTGCAGACTTGTTTACTTTGGCACGAAGCCAGCTCGGTGTAAACCGTGGTGGAGTTCAAACGGTGGGGTTGGACCCAGCCTTTTGATTTGAAGTTGATGCACGTGAGAGAGGGTTCGTTTGTGGTCAGATCGATGCGGGTGCATGGCGTGGCGTGCAGCTAGTAGCGTGCGGCACGGGTCGATCGGATCGGGTCCAGATCCGGCGCAGCGCCAGGTTAGGTATCCATAATTATCTCTCTGTCCCTCTCCACCTCTCTCCCCACGTGAACCCGGCTCGCAGCCACGAGCCGGAGCCGAGCCGATTAGATAGCCTTTGTCTCCACGTGTCGCCCACACGCCAGCGGCATCGACCCATCACCGCCTTGAGTACCGCGACGTGGCCCACCCACCCCACCCCATCCCTGCGTGGAGCCCGGCTACAGCTGCCTTGTGGCCCCACCTCCCTCGTACGCCGCGCAGTACAGGGACCACCGCGCAGTACAGGGGCATAACCTGTTCCGCAACATGGCGTTGTCGGGCAGGATTTGTATATGATGACGGTGCATGGGCCGCGACGGACGGACGGGCGCATCGTCTCTCTCGGCCCACGGTTTATTATTATTCGGATCGCCGGCGCCGGTGCACGCACCATGATGACCGTGACGTGGCCCCGCATTAACTATGGGCGCTGAGTGTTCGCGAGATCACTGGAGAACAGTGATGGCAGCTGTTGAATAATGGCGAGATTAGTAGTACGTACGAGCAGTCGGTGGAGGTGGAGGGGCGAGGTCCACGTCAGCCGGGCGCATGGACCCTGGACGCCTTTGGTGTTGCCGCGCCGCATTAAACAACGGTCGTGCTCGTGGTACGCGTCCGTCGTGGAAGGGCGCGCTCGTCATTTCCGTCCACGCACGGGACGGCTGCCCGTAGCGGACGGACGCGGGGCGGGCCACATGGAGTCGTGTCATCGCAGCCCGGCGCGCCCTGCCGTGTAGCGCACGTCCGGGGCCAGACTCCCGCGTAGTGCACGTGGGTCGGGTGTCAGTTTGCGGAGGGTGGGGGGTTTGGTTCGGGTTGGGTTGGGCGGGTGGTGGAGGGGGTGGTACGGCGTCGTGCCGCATCCACGTCAGTCCCGGCGGAGGAGGTGGCGAGAAGATGACGGGCATCGCGAGATCTTTCGTGTTTCTTTGTGCAACAAGATTCGGCATGTGGGCCCGTCTCTCTTGTGTGGATGGACGGGTTTTCCAAGTACGGAACTCGCGCAGCATCTGTCTAAAGCAAATACTTTTTTTTTTTTGCGGTTGTCTAAAGCAAATACGAGTAGTAATTTCTTCTGAGTTTGAGATTGTTGAGACGTATTTTAGAAAAAAAAAAGATTGTTGAGTGGAGGCTACTAGCTTGCTTGTTCCCCGCTGCTCTCTTTTCTCTGTCCTTCGTTTTAAACCTCTTGTGGTAATTGCAGTGCAGATACAACAGCTTGGCTCTTGTGTACATTTTAGTCCTACATACAATGGCGAAAAATAATTTTAAATTACCATGTCATCGGATATTTCGTTTCCACGGCAAAAACTGTGCTTAAATTGCATGTTGTACGATGGCTATTATTCAAAAACAAGTTGTCATAGTAAAAAACAAAATTAATAATTCTGTGATCTAAACAATAAAATTATCAAGCCACCGACAACAAACTAACATGGTCTAATTAATAATTTTTTCATGGTCGATTTAATACCATTGTCATGGCCTAAATAATAAAACTGCCAAGATAGTAAAATACTATCTTGGTCTAGTTAATAAAATTGCCATGACATAATTTAAAAGTGCCATGCTATCTATAATAAAACTGCACATGAAAAAAAAATTAGGAAGTTTGTTCTCTAAAAAACACAGGAACTTTTGAAATTTTATAACGAGGGCATGGTAATTTTAAGAATTTTGTTCCTTTGAAAAGATGGCCAGGTGGAAATTTTTTAATGGGCACATGGTAAATTAGGAGATTTGTTCTTTGAAAAAGATGGCAAATTTTGAAATATTTATAATGATAAATGAACTTTGAGTTTGCTAAATGTGAAAAAGTAGTCACATGGCAGAATTTAGGGAGAATTGTTTCTCGAGAAAACAAAAAATTATGGTTCATAAAAGCATGGTAAGATTTATAAGGCATGCGTGTGCAGCCGTGTGCTTGCATTGTGTATGCATGCGTGCTAACGGCTGCTCCGGTGAGGCCACCCGGGCACCGACGACATGCTGGAGAGCGCCCACATGTTGTTTTGATGAAATGTGTGAGGAAAAAGTAGGGTGGGAAAGTGGAAATCGTGGTTATTTTGCAGTAAAAGTGGGGTGTCAAAACGGACGTGCCCGAACACTAACCGACACATCCGCGAGCCTATGGGGAGCCAAATTAGGCAATTGTGGTTGAAGATGTTCTAAGTGTCATATGCATGGATGTACTCACAAAAGGTGGAGAAAGAAGATTGCCATGACTGTAGACGAATAGGCCATAAGAAAATCATGGCAACTTCATTTCTTGAAAACAAATCATGGCAAATTTGATAAAAATCTGTGTTTGTGACATGGCAACATTTTTATGATTTTTGTCATAGCAATTTTTTAAACATTTTGGCACTTTGTGTTAAGCAAAAAATTGTTTATGATGGTAACATGGAAAAAAGAGGAAGTTCGTTCTCTAAAAAACATGACAGCTTTTGAAATTTTGCAATGGGGTCATGGTAAATTTTGGAATTATATTCTTTTGAAAAGGTGGTAAAGTCAGTGGATTCGTTCTTCAAAAAGATGGCAAATTTAGGATTTTTGGGCTCTAAAAATCAAGGTAACTTTGGGAAATTTGTAAATGGGTACATGAAAATTTAGGAGATTTGTTCTTAGAAAAAGATGGCAAAATTTGATTTTTTTTACCATGGCAAATGAACGTTGACTTTGCCAAATGTGAAAAATAGTCACGTAACAAAATTTATGGAGAATTGTTTCTCGGAACACGAAACATTATAAAAAATGTTTTGAATGATCACATGGATTTTTTTTCATAATTATGTTTCATAAAAGCATGTCAAGATTTGAATTTTTTTGTAAATATAGTCACATGCCAACTTAAGTTTTCATATGCATGGAAATTGTTTCTCCAATAATTATCATATGTATGGATGCATATATAAAAACAAAGATGATGGCTGCCACGAGAGTAGGAAAATTGCCATGAAAGTAGAAGAAAAGACTATAAAATTTGAATCTTCTACCGTGTTAAATGAACTTTGAATTTGCAATGTACAGATGGCTAAAATGTGAAAAAAATAGTCACACGGTAGAATTAGGGAGAATTGTTTCTCGAGAACAAGGCTAATTTTTAAAAATGTTTCGAATGATCACATAGAAATTTTAAAATATTTTGTTTCATAAAAATCATGCCAAGGTTTGATCTTTTTTATATAATGACGTCCCAACTTAAGTTTCCATATGCATGGATATTGTTTCTCCCATAGGTGTCATATGCATGAATGTATATACAAGAAAACGGAGAAAGAAGATTGCCACGATAGTAGAAGAAAAGGCCATAAGAAAATAATGGCAACTTAATTTCCTGAAAGCATACCATGGCAAAATTGATAGAAATTTGTGTTGGTGGTATGGTGACAATTTTAAGATTTTTCCCATTCCAAAGCTTTAGAAATTTTGGCAGTTTGTGTTAAGTAAAAAATGTTTCTGAGTAGAAGAAAATGACATGGAAACTTTTTAAAAAATGTACTTGCCTTATATGTATTATCTCTTTATCATGGTTTGTATTATACATATTTGTCAAGAGTTTGCTCTAAAATATTGCCAACTCCAACACTTGTATAATGCAACCAACCGACAAATGACAATATTTACTAAAGCAAAAAAATATAGTAGTTATAAAAATGCTGACCATGGTAAGTATGTTGAGCAGGACCAATTTGATTGATTTGATAAGCTGTTGACATACATACAAACGCGTGAGTACACAAATTAACTGTGACGCCCTGGTTTTGTGCTACAGTATTCTCTGTAATTAAGCTACAGTAATCCCACGCTAATGTTGCCACGTCACCACGATTACTGTTGTTACACTCGCGTTGGTTCAAACCCCGTTCAAATTCCGTTGCAATTTAAATTCGTCTGAAAGGTGGATTTAAGAGTTGCGCTAAACTGAAAATAAAAATGTTGGATGGGTTGCAAATATTTCCTAAGATTTTATAAAATTTAAACCGACATTTTTTTAAGTATTTTAGAGCCTCTAAATAATTAAAACAGACTCTATAAAAAAAAGCCTAACTGGGCCGAAAAGCCCGGCCCAGCCGGCGTCTATATGGGGAGACTCGGGCGAACCCTAGCGCCCCGAAGCACCCAGCGCTCCTCCCGCCCCCCCCCCCCCGCGCCGCCGCTCGCTCGCCCGCGGCCGCGTTCCCCCTACTTTTTACCGAGATAGCATTGGAATGATGTAGTAGATACCAAATGAATGTAGTAGATTGTAGTTCATTGATCATCCTAGCTTGACTCCAATAAGCACATGGTGATAACACCTTCCTTGACAGTGAGCCGAGCATCCAATGCATCTCCAATTGTTCCTAAAACAACATCACAAACAAAATGGTGCCCAAACTCATTGGGACCAAAGAGTTAGAAACACCAATACATAGGACAAACTCCACAAAAATATGTGCACATAGATATGAAAATGAATTTCATGCACATCTCATCCAAATTGAGACTTCGTGGAGTTTCCCCTATATATTGGGTCAAAGAAAGAAAGCATGCCAAAGAAAATACATGAAGTAATATGCATGCTTAAGACTTTCAAGAACCGATACCAATTGAAAAAGATACCAAGTGAAGAAATAATCACTTGAAGGATACCAAATAAAAGATACAACAAGGAATGAAATACCAATGAAACACAACAATTGAAAGATATGAAATAAAGAGATATCAAACTCCCAGAAGAGAGCAAGGTTCCAACAAAACAAACCAAACCCTCTACAAATTTCATGATGGCACAAAGTACCAAAAAGAGACGGCATGCCTTCCACCAACACACACTTGATAAGGATCACAAGATGAGTGTTCTAAAGAAAATAGGATAGCTCCCCCAAGCGTTGTGCATTATAGAGAATTTGCATTTGAATACAAAATGTACAAGATGGGATCACCACTTTCACTATATCTAGAAAAACACTAAAATAACAAGATCCACAAGTGGTATGGAAGACAATGGGAGTTGGCACGATCCTTGGCAAGAGATAAAGCAAATAAGCACAAGTCAATGTGAAGATGATTTAACAATTTCTACCACAAACAAGAATACCAATTGTACAAGTACAAGAAGTATTTGGAATGAATTTCTGGTGATAGATTGTAAAGAAAGCCAACATCATCTTCACAGAAAACACATAAAAAAATTGCAACTTGTAGAGCTAACATGCCACCTAGGAACAAGATAATTTACAATATCAACTCTAAGTGGCAATACCTCAAATGTACACATTTTCTAGGCTTGTAATATACACAAAGCATATTACTCCCCCATAATGTGATACCAAAGACAACCAAACAAGAGGCAATAAAAGGATACAACACGAGATAATTAATGGACTATTTAGAATTTGAATTTATCATGAGAAGACATACCACATAGAGACTAGATAATCTTGAAATATCAATACTAGGTGGTATTCCTCATGTACACACATTTATAGGGTCGTGACGTGCACAAAACACATCACTCCAAAAAAAAAGGGATGTTCCATTAATCTCTCACACGAGCCAAAGGCTCAACACAACACTCATTCGTACATGATGTGCAAACCAACATACACATACTTGATTTCTCAAGACAAGCAAATTGGAAGCACAACATATACAAATATATGCAAGGTACAAAACCAAACATGCAAAGGGGCAAGTAACTTTCAATGTAAACAATTTAAGGACAAGTTACCGCAAGGAGGCACATTGGATATAAGATAGAACCTTGATAATCCAATGACTTGGCTTGAGACAATATGAATGATGAAGTCCCCTTAATTCTTCATAATATAGCCAAGTCTCCAATGCCCTCCATCAACACCTATTGATCAAGTTTTAGCTTGTTGGTCCCCAACCAAGTTGGGTCCTAAGAGGTTAGTCACAATAGGCTTGGCTACCCAAATGGTTCTTTTCTTGACACCATTTTGAGTACCAACACACTTGGCAAACACATTGCCAACCTTATCCTTCCCAAGAGAATAGATATCATCAATAATAATTGGGTTGGATAAGTTACCATTCGTGCATGAAGAAGCGACGTGACCTTTCTCACGACATAAGTAGCAACGTCTACTCTTCACTTTCTTCTCGCTTGATTTCTCAACTTGAGAAGCATTAACTTGAGTCTTCTTGGGAAGTGGCCTTTATTCAACTTGAGGTTGAGCATGAGATTGAACTTGTGGCCGCTTCCCTTGTTGCTTGTCACTATGGTGCTTCTTCTTTAATGGGCAAGATCTAACATGATGCCCTTCAATCTTGCACTTGAAGCAAACAATCTTGGCCGAATTCTTGACTTGTTCTTGGCCCTTCTTCTTGTTGATCTTGGACTTCTTCTTCTTATTGGAGTTGAATCCAAGTCCACCTTTGTCATTGGGGGATTTTTGCACACTCAAAATATTGTTGAGTGTGGACTTCCCTTCATGACCCCTTTCCAAGTCTTTCTTCAAAGAAGTGACTTGGGCCTTGAGCTCTTTGATTTCCTCTACATGGTTAGTATCAACACAAGTACTAGAAGAAGTATAAGCTTCATTGTTAGAGCAACAAGGCAAGGAAAGTAATTCATCACAAGATGTAGCAACATTATGAGTAGATGAACTACGAGGACTAGCACATGGCAATGAAGCATTTCTACTAGATGTAGTGCTAATGTCCACATGAGGCTCACTAGATGTTACCTTAGAGATATTAGCCTCATGAGCTATCTTTAGCACATTATGAGATACTAGAAGATCATCATGAGAGCTTATGAGCTTTACATGACTTTCTTCCAATTTCCCATAATTGCTAGATAGCAACTCAAGTTGAGCCCTTAGCTCAACATTCTCCTTCAATATGGATGCTTCACAAGAAATAGAGTTAGTAGCACAAGCATCATCATTAACAACAAGAGGAGAAGGCAACTTGGCAAGCTCTTTAGCATATGAAGCTTGAAGTTGAGCATGAGACTCGGTGAGTTCAATGAGCGAACTCTTAACGACCCTTGAGCCATTTTCGAGGTGCTCAAAGTCCTCAAGGAGTTTAGCATGCACAAATTCAAGCTTATCATTTTTAGTTCTAAAATCATTAGCCACCTTGAGAGCTCTTTCATGGGATTCCTTTAATCTAGATAATTCTAGAGCAAAGGTCTCCTCAAGAGATTCCTTGGTGGTTTGTTCATTTTCAAGAGCTTCAGATAGCTCCGCGATCTCATTAGCGTAATCACGCTCATGACTTTCCATTTTCTCAATGGTGGCCTCATGCTCCTCGAGATGAGATTCCAACTCCTCCATATATTTCTTGCCCTCAATGGCAATAGTCATGATTTCAAGGAAGTTAGAACAAGCAATTTTATTCTTATGAAGAGCTTTAAAAATCATTTCACCCTTAATATTTAAGGATGCACCATTATCATTCTCTTCATCATTATCCTCATCCTCAATATCATCAACATCATCATCATGAGATATATTGGGTTTCAAAGTAGGAGGTACCTTTGAAGCCTTAGCCATAAGGCAAAAAGCAATAGATGATGATGTAGGATCCCTTGAGGCACCATTCAAGGTCACATCTTGTTCCATGGAGTGTTGGGTTTCCTTTACATTGTTAGCACAACAACTCGAGGAAATAGATGCATTTTTATCATGGCAACAAGACATAGCAAGCATATCATCATGAGATTTAGTCAAGCAATTTCTACATGATATGCAAGGACTATCAACACAAGCATGTGAAGCATTTAGAGTGCTTGAAGTGTTAAAGTCCAAAGATGGAGCATTGCAATAAGATAGTGATGAAGGATCATCAATAATGAGCCCACTATCATCATTGCAATGACCAACACTACTCACCATGTCATTACCTTGTGGCAAACCACATGTAGGTGAAGTAGAAGAAGTTGAGAAGACAACACGACCGGAGGTGGAGGGAGAACAATCATCCCCACAAATCTTGGACACACCATATTTGTCTTGAAGCTTTGTCCACAACTCATGAGCATCCCGAAACGGCATGAGTTGAAATATAACTACATTGCTCAAAGCATCGAAAAGCACATTAGAAGCTTGAGCATTGAGATAAGAGTTTTTCTCATCCTCTAAAGATATGTGTTGAGAATCCTTTGGAGGAGAAAAACCCATATCTACAATTCGCTCTAAATTTGGGTCCATGACCCTAAAGAGATTAAGCATGCGAATTACCCAAACATCAAAATTTGTGCCATTGAAACTAAGAGTGTCAGAGAATCCTAATCCCCTAGTCGACATCTTTACTCTCTAGGCGGTTAAGCCTAATAACGAGAGACGAGGCTCTGATACCAATTGAAAGATCGTGGATGTCGCCTAGAGGGGGGGGGGGGTGAATAGGCGCTTTAAAATAATTACGGTTTAGGCTTGAACAAATGCGGAATAAAACTAGCGTTTAATTTGTCAAGCACAAAACCTAAATCGACTAGGCTCACCTATGTGCACCAACAACTTATGCTAAGCAAGATAAACAACTAAGTGATAGCAAGATATATAACTAGAAACAATATGGCTATCACAAAGTAAAGTGCATAAGTAAAGGGCTCGGGTAAGAGATAACCGAGGCACGCGGAGACGACGATGTATCCCGAAGTTCACACCCTTGCGGATGCTAATCTCCGTTTCAAGCGGTGTGGAGGCACAATGCTCCCCAACAATGCCACTAGGGCCACCGTATTCTCCTCACGCCCTTACACAATGCAAGGTGCCGTGATTCCACTAAGGGACCCTTGAGGGCGGTCACCGAACCCGTACAAATGGCAACCCTTGAGGGCGGTCACCGAACCCGTACACTTTGGCAACCCTTGGGGGCGGTCACCGGTACACGTCAAATTGCTCGGGGCGATCTCCACAACCTAATTGGAGACCCCGACGCTTGCCCGGAGCTTTACACCACAATGATTGAGCTCCGAGGCACCACCAAGCCGTCTAGGGCGCCAAGGCACCCAAGAGGAACAAGCTCTAGGGTGCTCAAACACCCAAGAGTAATAAGCTTCTCAACTACTAACTTCCACGTATCACCGTGGAGAACTCAAACCGATGCAACTAATGCAATGGCAAGAACACACGAAGTGCTCAAGTCCCTCACTCTCAAATCCCACCAAAGCAACAAAAGCTATGGAGGAAAGTGAGAGGAAGAACAAGGAGAACACCAAGAACTCCAAGATCTAGATCCACAAGGTTTCCCTCACATAGAGGAGAAAGTGATTGGTGGAAAGATGGATCTAGATCTCCTCTCTCTATTCCCTCAAGAAGGAGCAAGAATCATTGGAGGGATGGAGAGATAGCAAAGCTCTAGAAGGTCAACAATGGAGGAGAGAGAGCTGCAAGGGGATAAAGGACCGTTGGGGGCAAGGGGGAAGAAGACCCCCTTTTAAAGGAGCCCCCAAATCCAACCGTTACCTGTCTCAGCCCGCACAGAGCGGTACTACCGCTCCGCAGAGCGGTACTACCGCTCGGGCGGTAGTAATTCAAAAAACAGCAGGCGAGAACACAGAACTGGAGCGGTAGTGCCGCACTTAGCGGTACTACCGTTCCAACCAAGCGGTACTACCGCTAAAGCGAAAAGAGCAACAGAAGCTTGCACACTCTGCGAAAAAACAAGCGGTAGTAGCAGCAGTAGTGGAGGGCGGAAGTACCGCACCAAGCGGTACTACCGCCCAGCAGAGCGGTACTACCGCCCTGAGCGGTACTACCGCACTACTGCCGCACTACTACCGTTTAACAGAAAACGATACCAGAAGAAATACCCCCAAGCGGTACACGCTGCGGTAGACCACAGCGGTACTACCGCATAAGCGGTACTACCGTGGTACCGAGCGGTACTACCGCTTGGGTGCTGCAAAAGTGGTACTACCGTGCTACTACCGCTTACCAAAAACATAGCTTGGGTGCTGCATAGCGGTACTACCGTGCTACTACCGCTTACCAAAAACAGGATACCAGAAGAAAATCCCACAAGCGGTACTCGCTGCGGTAGACCACAGCGGTACTACCGTGGTACCGAGCGGTACTACCGCTTGGGTGACAAGAAAACTGCCCAGAGACTGAAACTGCCATAACTTCTGCAAATGAGCTCCGAATTGAGCAAACTCAAGCTTGTTGGATAGATAACGACAATCACTATCCAACAGCGACTGGTTATAATAAGAAGTGGCAGGGGAGATATGCCTAACATATAGAGATGAGAAACCTCTATGAATGAAGAACCGGCATAAACTCCAACATCGAAAACATCATAGAAGATGCATAAATGAACTCCGTTTTCGATGAACTCGAGCTTGTCAAGAAGATGACCAAAAAGCTCAAAGACTCACAAAGAGAAACACCAAACACGAACCAAGAAAGATGATGCAAGGATGCAATGGTTTGAGCTCTCTACGAAGATACGATAAAGCTACTCACTTGAGAGCCCCCCTTGATAGTACGGCTATCGATCCTATAACCCGGTCTCCCAACTACTATCATGAGACCGGTAAAATAGAAAACCTATCAAGGGCAAACCTTTGCCTTGCGCACAGTCCACTTGAGCTACATGATGACGATCTTGACCTCCTCAAGTTGGACCACCTTTCTTGATTGCGCCGGCTCGATGAGGACTAGTTGATTGCTCCCCCATACTCCACTATGGGTGAGCCACACTTCGGCACATCTTCACAAGTCCATTGTCACCACAATGAACGGCAAGCTTCAAGCATGTGATCTCTTCGTGATGCTCCACTTGAACTTGCACACCGCAATCTTGATGACGATCACCACTTGATGTCATCCTCCAAGGGTGTCTGTTGGGTTGGCATGGATCAAGACTGGGATTTGTTACTCCGTGTGACGGAGAGGTATCTCAGGGCCCACTCGGTAATACAACATCACAATGAGCCTTGCAAGCAATGTGACTAAAGTGTTAGCCACGAGATCTTGTATTACGGAACGAGTAAAGAGACTTGCCGGTAACGAGATTGAACTAGGTATAGAGATACCGACGATCGAATCTCGGGCAAGTAACATACCGAAGAACAAAGGGAACAGTATACGGGATTAACTGAATCCTTGACATAGAGGTTCGACCGATAAAGATCTTCGTAGAATATGTAGGAGCCAATATGGGCATCCAGGTCCCGCTATTGGTTATTGATCGTAGAGGTGTCTCGGTCATGTCTACATAGTTCTCGAACCCGCAGGGTCTACACACTTAACGTTTGGTGACGATTAGTATAGTTGAGTTATTTTGTTGGTGACCGAAGGTTGTTCGGAGTCCCGGATAAGATCCCGGACATGACGAGGATCTCCGGAAGAGTCCGGAGGTAAAGATTGATATATGTGATAATAGTGTTTTGGTTTCCGGAAGGGTTCCGGAAGAGGTTCCGGATGTTTCCCGAAATGTTCGGATACGAGAACACTTTATTTGGGCCAAGGGGTAAAGCCCACAAGGCTTAGGCAAGGTGCAAAAGGAAGTTTTGCTGGCGTCTGGGGCGGTGCTACCGCTTATCGTAAGCGGTACTACCGCTACGGGCGGTACTACCGCTTATCGTAAGCGGTACTACCGCTACGGGCGGTACTACCGCTACCGTAGCAGCGGTACTACCGCTACAGGCGGTACTACCGCTTATCGTAAGCGGTACTACCGCTTGTGCACGGTACTGCAGGGATCCGAGTTGGACTCTTTCCCTGCGGGCCAAACCGACCTTGTGCGGGCAAAACCGACCTGGAGGAGGCTTTTACTCCAAGTTTAGACCCCAAGGCTCAACATATAAATAGAGGGGCAGGGCTAGCACGCGGGACACATTAAGATTTCCCAAGTCGTGTGTCGGCAACCCTAACCCTCTAGTTCTCCCGTCATAATCTCCGTAGTGCTTGGCGAAGCCCTGCAGAGATTGTTCCTCACCACCATCACCACGCCGTCGTGCTGCCGGAACTCATCTACTACTTCACCATCGCTCGCTGGATCGAGGAGGTGAAGGCGTCATCAAGCCGTACATGTGTTGAACGCGGAGGTGCCGTCCGTTCGGCACTAGTTCGTGATCGGATCGAGGGACGACTTGCGATTTGGATCGCAGAGACGTTCGACTACATCAACCGCGTTTCTTAACGCTTCCGCTTAGCGATCTACAAGGGTATGTAGATTCACTCTCCCTCTCGTAGATGCTCATCACCATGGATAGATCTTGTGTGTGCGTAGGAAATTTTTTGTTTCCCATGCAACGTTCCCCAACAGTGGCATCTGAGCTAGGTCTATGCGTAGATGAGATCTCGAGTAGAACACAAACGAGTTGTGGGCGTGGGTGTATACATATTGCTTGCCGTTACTAGTTGATACTTGATTCGGCGGTATTGTGAGATGAAGCGGCCCGGACCGACATTACACGTACGCTTAAGCGAGACAGGTTCCTTCAACTGACATGTAACTTCGTTGCATAAAGATGGCTAGCGGGTGTCTGTCTCTCTCACTCTAGTTGAATCGATTTCAATGAAGAGGGTTCTTTTAGAAGATCAAAAAGCAATCACTACACCACGTTGTGGTTTTGCGTAGGTAAGAACGGTTCTTGCAAACCCGTAGCAGCCACGTAAAATTTGCAACAACAATTAGAGGACGTCTAACTTGTTTTTGCAGGGTATGTTGTGATGTGATATGGCCAATTACATGATGAGATATATGTGATGTATGAGATGATCATGTGTTGTATAGAATATCACGACTTGCATGTCGATGAGTACGGCAACTGGCAGGAGCCATATAGTTGTCTTTAATTATTGTATGACCTGCGTGTCAATCATTAAGCGCCTTGTAATGCTTTACTTTATCGCTAAACGTTAGCAATAGTCGTGGAAGCAACAGTCGGCGCGACAACGTCATGGCGACACGTTGATGGAGATCAAGATGATGGAGATCATGGTGTCATGCCAGTGACGATGGAGATCATGCCGGTGCTTTGGAGATGGAGATCAAAAGCACAAGTTCATGGCCATATCATGTCACTTATGATTTGCATGTGATGTTAATCCTTTTATGCATCTTATTTTGCTTAGGACGACGGTAGCATTATAAGGTGATCCCTCACTTAAATTTCAAGATAAATTGTGTTCTCCCCAAGTGTGCACCGTTGCGAAAGTTCGTCGTTTCGAGACACGCCGTGATGATCGGGTGTGATAGACTCTACGTTCACATACAACGGGTGTAAGCCATGTTACACGTGCGGAACACTCGGGTTAAACTTGACGAGCCTAGCATGTACAGACATGGCCTCGGAACACAAGAGACCGAAAGGTCGAACATGAGTCATATAGTAGATATGATCAACATGAAGATGTTCACCATTGAAACCACCTCAACTCACGTGATGATCGGACTTGAGTTGGTGGATTTGGATCATGTTACACTCGAATGATCGGAGGGATGTCAATTTGAGTGGGAGTTTTTAAGTAATATGATTAACTAAACTCATTATCTAGAACAATAGTCTAAGTTGTCTTTGCAATATTTATGTTGTAGATCATGGCTCGCGCAGTAGCACCCCTGAATTTTAATGCGTTCCTAGAGAAAGCAAAGTTGAAAGATGATGGAAGTAACTTTGTGGACTGGGCCCGTAATCTAAGGATTATCCTTACGGCTTCCCAGAAGGCTTATGTCCTTGATGCATCGCTTGGTGATCCACCCGCTCCAGTTGAGTCTCTAGACGTTGTGAACGCCTGGCAGGCTCGTTCTGAAGATTACTCAATAGTTCAATGTGCAATATTGTATGGCTTAGAACCGGGACTTCAAAGACGTTTTGAACGTCATGGAGCATATGAGATGTTCCAGGAGTTGAAGTTTATCTTTCAGAAGAATGCCCGGATCGAGAGATATGAGATCTCCGATAAGTTCTATGCTTGCAAGATGAAGGAGAACGGGTCTATCAGTGATCACGTGCTCAGAATGTCTGGGTACTCCACCCGTCTAGCTGAATTGGGGATGCCCCTTCCGCCAGAGGCCATCACTGACAGAGTTCTTCAATCATTGCCACCTAGCTACAAGAGCTTCGTGTTGAACTATAACATGCACGGGATGAACAAGTCAGTCGCCGAGCTGTTTGCGATGCTGAAAGCCGCTGAATCTGAAATTCAGAAGGAGCATCAAGTGTTGATGGTCAATAAAACCACTAGTTTCAAGAAAAATGGCAAGGGTAAGAAGGGTAACTCAAAGAAGAGTGGCAAAGCAGTTGCTCCTCTCGTGAAGAAACCCAAGGCTGGACCCAAACCAGAAACTATGTGCTTTCATTGCAAGGGAACTGGACACTGGAAGCGGAACTGCCCCGAGTATTTGGCTGACAAGAAGGCGGCCAACAACAAACAAGGTATATATGATATACATGTTATTGATGTGTACCTTACCAACTCTCGTTGTAGTGCCTGGGTATTTGATACCGGTGCGGTTGCTCATATTTGCAACTCAAAACAGGAACTACGGAATAGACGGAGGCTGGCAAAGGACGAAGTGACGATGCGCGTGGGAAATGGTTCCAAGGTTGATGTGATCGCCGTCGGCACGCTCGCTCTTCGATTACCATCGGGATTAGTGATGAACCTGAATAATTGTTATTTAGTGCCTGCGTTAAGCATGAACATTATATCTGGATCTTGTTTATTGCGAGACGGTTACTCATTTAAATCAGAGAATAATGGTTGTTCTATTTATATGAGTAATATCTTTTATGGTCATGCACCCAATGTGAGGGGTTTATTCTTATTGAATCTCGATAGTAATGATACACATGTTCATAACATTGATGCCAAAAGATGTAGAATTGATAATGATAATACCACTTTCTTGTGGGACTGCCGTTTAGGTCATATTGGCGTAAAACGCATGAGGAAGCTCCATGCTGATGGACTTTTGGAGTCACTTGATTTTGAATCACTTGACACATGTGAGCCATGCCTCATGGGCAAGATGACTAAAACGCCGTTCTCTGGAACAATGGAACGGGCAAGTGACTTATTGGAAATCATACATACTGATGTGTGCGGTCCGATGAGCATTGAGGCGCGCGGTGGTTATCGTTACTTTCTCACCTTCACTGATGACTTAAGTAGATATGGGTATATTTACTTAATGAAACACAAGTCTGAAACATTTGAAAAGTTCAAACAATTTCAGAGTGAAGTTGAGAATCATCGTAACAAGAAGATTAAATTCCTACGATCTGATCGAGGAGGAGAATATCTGAGTTATGAGTTTGGCAGTCACTTAAGACAATGTGGAATTGTTTCACAACTAACACCGCCTGGAACACCACAGCGTAATGGTGTGTCCGAACGTCGTAATCGAACCTTATTGGATATGGTGCGATCTATGATGTCTCTTGCCGATTTGCCACTATCGTTTTGGGGTTATGCATTAGAGACAGCTGCATTCACTTTAAATAGGGCACCATCAAAATACGTTGAGATGACGCCATATGAACTTTGGTTTGGCAAGAAGCCAAAGCTGTCGTTTCTTAAAGTTTGGGGATGTGATGCTTATGTCAAAAAGCTTCAGCCTGAAAAGCTGGAACCCAAAGCGGAGAAATGCGTCTTCATAGGATACCCAAAAGAGACAGTTGGGTATACCTTCTACCTCAGATCCGAAGGCAAAGTGTTTGTCGCTAAAAACGGAACATTTCTTGAGAAAGAGTTTCTCTCGAAAGAATTGAGTGGGAGGAAGATAGAACTTGATGAGGTTGTTGAACCTTTACTTCAACCTGAAAGTAGCGCAGCGCAGAAAGATGTTTCTGTAGAGCCTACATCAGCTGAAGAGGAAGTTAATGATGATGATCATGAAGCTTTGCATCAAGTTGCTATCGAACCTTGTAGGTCGACAAGGACGCGTACTGCTCCTGAGTGGTACGGCAACCCTGTCTTAGAGGTCATGTTGTTGGACAACGATGAACCTACGAGCTATGGAGAAGCGATGATGGGCCCGGATTCCGAGAAATGGTTAGAGGCCATGAAATCCGAGATGGGATCCATGTATGAAAACAAAGTGTGGACTTTGGAAGTATTACCTGAAGGGCGTAAGGCCATTCAGAACAAATGGATCTTTAAGAGGAAGACGGACGCGGGCGGTAATGTCACCGTCTATAAAGCTCGACTTGTGGCAAAGGGTTTTTCACAAGTTCAAGGAGTTGACTACGATGAGACCTTCTCACCCGTAGCGATGCTTAAGTCCGTCAGAATCATGTTAGCAATAACTGCCTTTTTCGATTATGAAATTTGGCAGATGGATGTCAAAACAGCGTTCCTTAACGGTTTCCTTAAGGAAGAGTTGTATATGATGCAACCAGAAGGTTTTGTCGATCCAGAGAATGCTGACAAAGTTTGCAAACTCCAGCGATCCATTTATGGACTGGTGCAAGCATCTCGGAGTTGGAATCTTCGCTTTGATGAGGTGATCAAAGCGTTCGAGTTTATACAAGTTTACGGAGAAGCTTGTATTTACAAGAAAGTGAGTGGGAGCTCTATAGCGTTTCTAATATTATATGTGGATGACATATTGCTGATTGGAAACAATATAGAAATGTTGGAAGGCGTGAAGGAATATTTGAACAAGAGTTTTTCAATGAAGGACCTAGGAGAAGCTGCTTTCATATTAGGCATCAAGATCTATAGAGATAGATCGAGACGCTTAATAGGACTTTCACAAAGCACATACCTTGACAAAGTTTTGAAGAAGTTCAAAATGGATCAGTCCAAGAAGGGGTTCTTGCCTGTTTTGCAAGGTGTGAAGTTGAGTAAGACTCAATGCCCAGTGACTGCAGAAGATAGAGAAAAGATGAGTGTCATCCCCTATGCTTCAGCCATAGGCTCTATCATGTATGCAATGCTGTGCACAAGACCCGATGTCAGCCTTGCCATAAAGTATGGTCAGAAGGTTTCAAAGTGATCAAGGAATGGAACACTGGACGGCGGTCAAGAATATCCTGAAGTACCTGAAAAGGACTAAGGACATGTTTCTCGTTTATGGAGGTGATCAAGAGCTCGTCGTAAAGGGTTACGTCGATGCAAGCTTTGACACTGATCCGGATGACTCTAAATCACAAACCAGATACGTATTTATTCTTAATGGGGGTGCGGTTAGCTGGTGCAGTTCCAAGCAAAGCGTGGTAGCTGATTCTACATGCGAAGCGGAGTACATCGCTGCCTCGGAGGCGGCGAAGGAAGGTGTCTGGATGAAGGAGTTCATGACAGATCTTGGAGTAGTGCCTAGTGCGCTTAACCCAATGACTCTGTTTTGTGATAATACTGGTGCCATTGCTGTAGCCAAGGAACCAAGATTTCACAAGAGGACCAGACACATAAAGCGACGTTTCAATTCCATCCGCGATTACATCAAGGAGGACGACATAAATATTTGCAAAGTACACACGGATCTGAATGTTGCAGATCCGATGACTAAACCTCTTCCAAGAGCTAAACATGAACAACACCAGAACTGCATGGGTGTTCGATTCATTACAATGTAAATCACATAGTGATGTGAACTAGATTATTGACTCTAGTGCAAGTGGGAGACTGTTGGAAATATGCCCTAGAGGCAATAATAAATTGGTTATTATTATATTTCCTTGTTCATGATAATCGTTTATTATCCATGCTATAATTGTATTGATTGGAAACTCAAATACATGTGTGGGTACATAGACAACACTGTGTCCCTAGTAAGCCTCTAGTTGACTAGCTCGTTGATCAAAGATGGTTAAGGTTTCCTAGCCATTGACATGAGATGTCATTTGATAACGGGATCACATCATTAGGAGAATGATGTGATGGACAAGACCCAAACTACGAACGTAGCATATGATCGTGTCAGTTTATTGCTATTGTTTTCTACATGTCAAGTATCTGTTCCTTTGACCATGAGATCATGCAACTCCCTGACATCGGAGGAGTACCTTGTGTGTATCAAACGTCGCAACGTAACTGGGTGACTATAAAGGTGCTCTACAGGTATCTCCGAGGATGTCTGTTGGGTTGGCATGGATCAAGACTGGGATTTGTTACTCCGTGTGACGGAGAGGTATCTCAGGGCCCACTCGGTAATACAACATCACAATGAGCCTTGCAAGCAATGTGACTAAAGTGTTAGCCACGAGATCTTGTATTACGGAACGAGTAAAGAGACTTGCCGGTAACGAGATTGAACTAGGTATAGAGATACCGACGATCGAATCTCGGGCAAGTAACATACCGAAGAACAAAGGGAACAGTATACGGGATTAACTGAATCCTTGACATAGAGGTTCGACCGATAAAGATCTTCGTAGAATATGTAGGAGCCAATATGGGCATCCAGGTCCCGCTATTGGTTATTGATCGTAGAGGTGTCTCGGTCATGTCTACATAGTTCTCGAACCCGCAGGGTCTACACACTTAACGTTTGGTGACGATTAGTATAGTTGAGTTATTTTGTTGGTGACCGAAGGTTGTTCGGAGTCCCGGATAAGATCCCGGACATGACGAGGATCTCCGGAAGAGTCCGGAGGTAAAGATTGATATATGTGATAATAGTGTTTTGGTTTCCGGAAGGGTTCCGGAATTCACCGGAAGAGGTTCCGGATGTTTCCCGAAATGTTCGGATACGAGAACACTTTATTTGGGCCAAGGGGTAAAGCCCACAAGGCTTAGGCAAGGTGCAAAAGGAAGTTTTGCTGGCGTCTGGGGCGGTGCTACCGCTTATCGTAAGCGGTACTACCGCTACGGGCGGTACTACCGCTTATCGTAAGCGGTACTACCGCTACGGGCGGTACTACCGCTACCGTAGCAGCGGTACTACCGCTACAGGCGGTACTACCGCTTATCGTAAGCGGTACTACCGCTTGTGCGCGGTACTGCAGGGATCCGAGTTGGACTCTTTCCCTGCGGGCCAAACCGACCTTGTGCGGGCAAAACCGACCTGGAGGAGGCTTTTACTCCAAGTTTAGACCCCAAGGCTCAACATATAAATAGAGGGGCAGGGCTAGCACGCGGGACACATTAAGATTTCCCAAGCCGTGTGTCGGCAACCCTAACCCTCTAGTTCTCCCGTCATAATCTCCGTAGTGCTTGGCGAAGCCCTGCAGAGATTGTTCCTCACCACCATCACCACGCCGTCGTGCTGCCGGAACTCATCTACTACTTCACCATCGCTAGCTGGATCGAGGAGGTGAAGGCGTCATCAAGCCGTACGTGTGTTGAACGCGGAGGTGCCGTCCGTTCGGCACTAGTTCGTGATCGGATCGAGGGACGACTTGCGATTTGGATCGCGGAGACGTTCGACTACATCAACCGCGTTTCTTAACGCTTCCGCTTAGCGATCTACAAGGGTATGTAGATTCACTCTCCCTCTCGTAGATGCTCATCACCATGGATAGATCTTGTGTGTGCGTTGGAAAATTTTTGTTTCCCATGCAACGTTCCCTAATAGCTTATGCATCTTGTCAATTGCGTCCTCATGAAGAAAACTACCCAGTTCATGACCTTGAACTTGCTGCAGTGATTCATGCACTGAAAGAGTGGCGACAATACCTTGTTAGTAATCGTTGCGAGATCTACACCGATCACCAAAGTCTGAAGTACCTGTTTACTCAGCCAGATCTGAACCTCCGTCAACAAAGATGGATGGAACGAATAGCAGATTACAACGTGGGCATTTCTTATACCCCAGGCAAGGCTAATGTAATGGCTGATGCCTTGAGCCGCAAGTCTTATTGCAATCACCTTCAAGTTCACAAGGTTCACTCCCTTCTTCAAAAGGAATTCCGCAAGATGAACCTCCATATTGTTCCTCAGGGTTATCTCACTCCCCCTCCTGAAGGATCCTACAAAATGAACCTCCACGTTGTTTCCCAGGGTTCTCTTAATACCCTGGTTGCTAAACCAGATCTTGTGGATGTCATCAAGTGGATCCAGAAGTGTGACAGTGAAGTCGAGAGGATTAAATTCGATCTCGCACAAGGAAAGCCCTCACCCTTCACTATTGCTGAGGATGGCGCTTTGTACTTCAAGGGCCGCCTAGTGGTACCGTGTAAGGAGAAAAACAATGATTTGACTCAGGAGGTCATGAAGGAAGCACATGACACACCGCTGTCTATTCATCCTGGTAGTACCAAAATGTACCAAGACATTCGTCAAAGATTCTGGTGGTCTAACATGAAGCAAGACATTGCTCGCTATGTTGCTGAATGTGATGTTTGCCGTCGTATTAAAGCAGAACATCAAAAGCCTGCTGGAATTCTACAACCTATTTCTATTCCTGAATGGAAATGGGATCATGTTGAAATGGACTTCATTACTGGTTTTCCCAGGTCACAGAAGGGTAATGATGCTATTCTTGTCATCATTGACCGACAGTCCAAAGTTGCACATTTTCTAGCCGTCAAAGAAACGATCACTGCTAGTCAGCTGGCAACTCTCTACATGTCCAGAATTGTTTCACTTCACGGTATTCCACTGGTTATCAGTTCAGACCGTGGCAGTTTATTCACTTCAAGATTCTGGGCAAGTTTCCAGGAAGCTATGGGAACTCATTTGTCATTCAGCACCGCTTTTCACCCTCAATCCCAGGGTCAAGTTGAAAGAGTCAATCAGATTCTCGAAGACATGCTTCGAGCTTGCGTCATTTCTTTTGGCAAGAAATGGGAGGAATCTCTCCCGTATGCCGAGTTCTCCTACAACAATAGCTATCAAGCTAGTCTGAAGATGGCTCCCTTTGAAGTATTATATGGACGTAAGTGTCAAACTCCTCTGAATTGGTCAGAAACTGGGGAACGCACACTTTTCGGTCCGGATATTATCAAACATGCCGAAGATCAAGTCTGCATTATACATGCAAATCTGAAGGCTGCTCAGTCTCGTCAGAAGAGTCAGTATGACCGTCATCACAAAGATATGGTATATCAACCTGGCGAGAAGGCTTATCTTCGAGTCACGCCAATGAGAGGTACACACCGTTTTGGAATCAAGGGCAAGCTGGCTCCTCGATATATTGGTCCTTTCACTGTTCTCGAGAGGCGTGGTAAAGTGGCATATCAACTGGAGCTACCGCCAAACCTTTCTCAGGTTCACGATGTGTTCCATGTGTCCCAACTTCGTCGCTGCTTCAAGGATCCTATCCGAGCAGTGGATCATGATATGTTGGAGCTGCAACAAGACCTTTCTTACAAAGAGCAACCAGTCCGCATTCTCGATGAAACTGAACGTCGGACTCGTCAGAAGGTTACCAAGTTCTTCAAAGTGCAGTGGGCAAATCATTCTGAAGATGAAGCCACTTGGGAACGCGAAGATCATCTTCGTGCCGAATACCCCGGGCTCTTTCCTTCTACTTCTTGATTCTCGGGACGAGAATTCTTGTTAGTAGGGGAGAATTGTGACGCCCTGGTTTTGTGCTACAGTATTCTCTGTAATTAAGCTACAGTAATCCCACGCTAATGTTGCTACGTCACCACGATTACTGTTGTTAAACTCGCGTTGGTTCAAACCCCATTCAAATTCCGTTGCAATTTAAATTCGTCTGAAAGGTGGATTTAAGAGTTGCGCTAAACTGAAAATAAAAATGTTGGATGGGTTCCAAATATTCCCTAAGATTTTATAAAATTGAAACCGACATTTTTTTGAAGTATTTTAGAGCCTCTAAATAATTAAAACAGACGCTGTAAAAAAAAGAAAAGAAAAAAAAGCCTAACTGGGCCGAAAGGACCGGCCCAGCCGGCGTCTATATGGGGAGACTGGGGCGAACCCTAGCGCCCCGAAGCCCCCAGCGCTCCTCCCGTCCCCCCCCGCGCCGCCGCTCGCTCGCCCGCGGCCGCGTTCCCCCCTGTCGACCGGCACGGCCCGCCCGCGCCAGGTCCCCCCGGCCGCGCCCGGGCGCCGGTCGCTGGACTGTCGCCCCGCCGCCCTCGCCCCCGTCGCCCGTCGGCGACCCGCCGCCTTGCCCGCGCCACCTCGCCGCCCCGCCGCCGCCTCGGCCTACCCCCCGTGTGAGCCGCCTCACCCCCCCCCCCCCCCCCGCGGCCGCGCCCGGTGGCGGCCGCCGCGCCGCCGCACCGGCCCGGTGCATGCGTGCGTGTGTGTGTATGTGTATGCATATGTATGTATATACATACGTATGTATGCACGTATACGCTAAAAAGAAAATAAAATAAAAAAACATTAATAAAAACGAATTTAGAAAATAAATAAATAAATAGATATTAATATTAATAATTAATTAATTAAATTAATTAATTAGGTGGTTAAGATTAAATAGATTAATTAATTAAACGGTTAATTAATCTGTTAATTAATTAGTTAAACAGTAAGTATTACTGTTTTGGATAATTCGAATTTATTAATTAAAAGAAATTTAGAATATTGTTTAATCTTTAAAAATCAATATAAAATAAACCGTAGCCCGGATTAAAAAGTTTTGAACATGAAAGTTGCTCAGAATAATTCTACGGTTCCAACTACGCTATCCGTTAGTCTGTCACATGCCTCTAGCATAGCAAACATGGAACTTTTCCATCGTTTTCATCTGTCCGGTAGTAGCCCGAGACCCGGAAAATAACGTCAGATATTCTTCCGACCCGTCTGCGATGTGTAATACTACGTTAGTGCATGCCTAGCTGTGTATATTGCCATGTCATGCAAGGTGATGCATTTGCCTACTTTATATTTATTGTTTCTCCCCCCTCTTCTTACCGGTAGACCCCGAGACTGACGCTGCTGCCGGGTACGACTACATCGTTGACGATCAGCCTTTTGCAGCAGAGCAGCAAGGCAAGCAATCCCCCCTTAAGCATTCCGATATCGCCCATTCTTTTCCCTCTTATTCTTGCATTAGATTTTTGCTACTGTATTAGTTAGATCCTATTATGATGCATAGCCTGTTTTTGATAAACTGTTACTAAACCTGCAATCATATCAACTGCTTAGTATAGGTTGATCAGTGGATCCCCAGTGACCCCCCCTTAGTCTCAGTTGCCCCTGCTTCTTCATCGATGACTCGACGACTCGAAGACCCGAAGACTCGGTCAACCGACCGACGAGCCATGCCCCTCACATCACCGCACACCCCTTAAGTATGGCACTGCAGAGCTACTATCGAGTGCCGAGGGTGATACCTCACTTAGCACTCCCGATGTTAATTCTGTAGCGTAGCTAATCGGTCATGGGTATCGAGGGTGATTCTTCCTCCCCATTTATCGATAGCGACTCTTGTCATACACATACCTCGAGTGGGATCCATCGAGGGTGATTCCTCGGATTTCCACTTGGTGTATAAACACACAGTTACTTTAACTAGACATTGTTTACATGTGAAAGACGGGACTGGAGGGACAGGCGGTACCACCCTGGTTGAGGTGGACCTGAGTTCCCGACAGTCTTGAGACGGGTCGGCCCCAAGGGTACCGGTGTGTGAGATGTGGTGGGAGGCGTCGGTAAGGCATCCAAAGGATTATGTTGAGGCGTGGACGGGCAGGAGAGGCCCTTGCCACACATCCTCGAGTCGGGGTGACGGGACCGCACTTTATGGGTCGCGCTTGCCCCGCATTAATAAAATGCTAATGGGTTGGGTATTTGATCTGAGTTGCGTCGTTGGCCTTTTTACGCACCAAACCATCGCGTGGGAGAAGTTATGGGTACTCAGCGTTGTTGTATCAGCCGAAGCTCTTCGGACGTCAGCAATGGAGCGGCGCGCGCCGGATTGGACTGGACGGTACAGCTCTTGGACTGGAGTGTGCTAGGTCTGCTTCCGGCCGCGTACGCATCGTGCAGGAGCGCGTAGGGCAAGTGGGCCCACGACCCCTGTGTGCTTAGGATTTAGACCGGCGGGCTGGCCTCTTCGTTGAGCCTAGGTGGGGCGACGACGTGTTGCTATCCCGAGGCCGGGCATGACCCAGGAAAGTGTGTCCGGCCGGAGGTGATCAGGCGTGTTGGAAATGCGGTGCACCCCTGCAGGGTTGAATAATCTATTCGAATAGCCGTGTCCACGGTAACAGGACGAGTTGGAGTTGTGCCTTGACCTTATACAACTATAATTGTGACTTTAAATTGAAATGAATTGTGGCTCCGAGATTGTTTCCTCGTAGGGAGTCGAGGAAGAATCTCTGGACGTGGTTACTTAATAAAATTGCTACAATAATATGACTATATATGAGATACCAGTCTACTCTCTTCTAATGCTGCAAGATGCTGAAGATGCTAGTCTTCGATAGGACTAGGCCTTCCCCTATTCTCGCTTTCTGCAGTCAGCCCAGATACAACCCCCTCCCCTTGATAATGATGCATACTTAGCATAGATCTGATGTCAGTCTTGGGAGTACTTTGGATGAGTACTCACCGCTGCTTTGCTTTTTCTTTCCCCCTCGATACGATACCGCGTTTAGACGACGGAGCCCAGGAGATGGAGTACGCCGGAGACGACTGCTACACCACCGCTGGAGCCTACTACTACGTGGAGAGTGCCTACGCTCAGGAGGTTCCCAGGCAGGAGGCCTCGCCTCTTTCGATCCGCTGCTTATGTTTGTGCTAGCCTTCTTAAGGCAAAACTTGTTTAACTTATGTCTGTACTCAGATATTATTTGCTTCCGCTGACTCGTGTTTGTCGAGCTTTGTATTCGAGCCCTCGAGGCCCCTGGCTTGTAATATGAAGCTGTATGACTTTGATTTGTGTCTAGTGTTGTGTTGTGATATCGACCAGTGAGTCCCTAATCTTGGTCGTACGCATTGCGTGTTTGTTTAGCGTACGGTCGAGACCGGGGGCGTCACATTAACCATGACAATAAATACAATTTTTTGGACTGAAAAGATTTTTTTTCTGTAAAATTCATGGTAAATTTGCCACGAGAACAAAAAAAATGCTAGGTTGCAATTACAAAAAGGAAGTTGCCATTGCGAAAAATATGGAGACATGGAAAAAATTAACAAAACTATAAAACTTAGTTTTTCCTCTGAAAATCATGGATATTTTTCGATGGCTAACAAAATTCGAGACATGGGATTTTTTTTTGGGCAACCATGGAAATTTTGCTGGAGTATAAGGTAGGAAAAGCCGCCACCACTACGAACACGATCAACCACATGGATCATGGACCTGCCACCACCATGATCAGCTCCCAACCAAACCATTAGAACCGATCACCATAACTGCCACCAAACGGAATCATATTAGAGGGGACAACTCACAAGTGTACCCTCCAGCATCTCGATGAGCCGCGTCAGCTCCGCCACGAGCCGCAGCTCGTCCGCCCTACTCTTCCACACCCACATCTTCTGACGCAACGCCTCATTTGCCTCGTGCAACACCTTCTCTATGGTCTGCTTTCTGGCCCGCAGCCACCCTTCTACTCCCGTGCCTTCTCTAGGTCCTCCGCTAGCGGCACCTCATTCTCCCGCAGTTATTGACCTTGCGCCCAACGACATCCGATAGAGTGTGCGAGGAGAGCCCGTCAGTGCGGTCGACGTTGTCGGCCACGACGAGGGTGCCGATGTCGCCGCATTACAGGATGTGGTACCTGGCCAGAGAAAACGCATATGGTGTACTAGAGAGGGGAGGGCGGCATCGACGCTCCAGGTGCGGCGGCGGGGAATGTGGGTCTGGGCGGAGGCGTAACATGTACTTTAAGATTCGTGCATCTCATCGGAGCAAGTAAAGCCTTCACTTGGAATCTTACATTCTTAACATGCAAAGTGTCCACCTCAACGTCCCACTAAGTAATGCATTAACTTTTCTTGCTCATTAAACCATGCAAAATATGCCACATAAGCGAGTCATGCATTTAACCTATAAATTACAATTATTTTCCTCGTGAACAACTCCAAGGAATTTTAAACTCACATTATGCTACTTATGTTTCAAAACTATTTTGCAACAATAAACTAATAAAATACAATAAATCTCATATATTTCTATTCCATGCTCATATTGTTAATTGTAATACTCACGTTCCACTTAAGCAAGTATCATCTAAACATATTGCCAACAATTCCCGCATCAACACGCGGGAAATTGTCTAGTTGTCAAGACACCGGCATCAGCTCTATAGGCGTTGTTTCTTAACCCCAAATTTTATTAATAAAATCAGCATCACGTAATTACAGATGTTTTCGCCTTTGATATTCCTCACGTTCTCCGATAACCGTACCCCTCAAAAAAGCGCAACCAGTACACACATTAACATTTTTTTAACACAGTACAATTGAAGTCGCTCACGTATATGAGCATACACTCACCCCTATGAACACATGTATGCACATCCTATCCCTATGAGCACCTGATACATCATCCTGAGCTTGACGAATTCGTCACAGACACCTTTGTAGTCAACGGAAACGTCTCCTCCCATTGAATTCACATCGTTGAAAGACCTAAAATTAATTCAGAAAAATGCAAGTACCAATGTTAATCTGAGACTTGAACGCTGATGGGAAGGAGATACCACTGTCCTTCTAACCATTCAATCACAAATTGGTTCGTTAGTACACACAGTACCTATCCTAGCCTAGATGACCTTGGTCCACGATGTTTTTTTTTTTGAAAAACACGTGCTTTATACATCAGAAATAACCATTACATCATTTATGAAGGATGATACATTTTCAATATTTGGCTCCTCAAACCAATTAGAATTGAACAAAATCTAGCCATTCTAGCAAATTCGTGAGCAACTTTATTTGCTTCTTTGTTACAATGCTCGAATCTAAAAATAATAAAATCACAAGCCAAATGGAAACAATAGTCGAAAACTGCCGCCACTGCCCCCGACGATCGTCCTACTTCCTTCATGCCCTTTTCCACGATGTCTATTACGACTGCTCACTTCTTTTCTCTTTTGCCTGTACGATTCGATACGGTAGACAGTACTGGCGTCTCCCCTTTGGCATCCGATGCCCCGGCCCACTGGCGCAGGCGCACGCGTGCGCGGGCTCCGCAGCGACGGCAAGTTGTGTACAAACGCCAAACGCGCTGCCGGGTGCACGCGCGCGCGCCCGCTCGTCGGAAAGCCGGAGCGAACGGCACGAGCAGCCACAGCGAGCCGAGCTGCATCGTCCTCCATCATCATCATGTACAAGTACAGCGGCGCGCGCGTGCGCATGCCTAGCAGGGAAAACGACTCCTCACCAGCTCCTCTCAGAGGTGCAGTGCTCGAGTCCGTCCTGTGTGTAGCCGTGCATGTCGTAGAGACGAGAGACGCCGTGGTCTTGTCTTGTGTCGGTCGCAGAGACGAGACGCGCCGTGCGCTTCCGCCACCGGCGAGAACGCCCGGAGCATCCACGCCAGCACGCGCGCTGGGCTGCGCCAACGGTCATTGCTGGTCGCTAGGGCATGCGGCTCGTATGGCTCGTCTTCTTCTTCTCGGGCGTTACGTTCGGACAGTTCACGCTGGAATTACTGACTTCGCGGGCTTTGTTCCAAAGTTAAAACACTCGAAAACACCGAAAATCCATTTCTGAGTCTCATCTGCACCCGCGCTGAATAAAAAAATCATAACAAATACTAAGAAAATCAAAAAAATTCAATTGTTTTTTTCCCATGGTAGGTAATTTGATGCGTGAGGTCCGCTGCAATTTTTGAATCATCTGAACATTTAAGCAGCTCTCGGCAAAAAAGATAAATTCAGGATCTCTAAAAAAGTTTACTGTTCATGCATTGTTCTGACCCGATTTGTCTTTTTTGCTGAGAGCTACTCAGATGTTCAAATGATATGAAAATTGAAGCGGACTTCACGCAAGAACTTATCTACCATGACAAAAAAAATTGATTTTTTTTGAATTTCGTTTGTATTTGTTTTGATTTTGTTTCCAACCGGATGCAGATGAGCCTGGACACAGAAACGCTGCACTTCAAAAACACTCGATTGTTCAGGTCTCGGCTTTCAGTTTTCACGTAGTATCAATTGGAGGATGGGGCCGCCCAGATGCCTCCCGTCCCATCCACCAGCTAGATGTCATACAATATATCGCCACATTATCGGCTGCACGTTGGAAACGGGACCAGGTTTTAAAGGGAGACAGACAAAGGTTTCACACGTCCTCACAATCAGGGTCTTAATGCCGCTGTCCGGTTCAAAATGAAAGAGGCCGAGCCCACGCTTTCATCCGAAGCGAGTGCTCTCAGCCGCGCCCCGTCGACACTATTTCCTAGTTAGACGTGTCACGGCCTCCGTCCATGTGAGTTTGATTAGTTGCAAGGCGTGATCACAACATTATTATCCATGGCATTGCTGTTTTGAAACCGCTGACAGGTGCGGGTCATCTCCCGCCCAACAGCATCAGCGTCGGCGTCACCACCGTGACAGATGCCATACCCACCTTCTTTCCAACTCTAGTAGGGTTTGCAGAGAAAACAGAGAAATTAAGAGCATCTACAACCGGACCTCTCAAACCCGCCTCAAACGCCCGGGCGTGTCGCCCGGTCACTGCCCGGTCACTTTTTTTGACCCAGATGGACCCCTCAAACGGCCGGGCTGACCGGCACCCCCCATATCCAGCCCAAATATGGGGCGGATATGGGGGCGCCCGGGCGCGCCCGGGCACGCCCGCCACGTCGGAGCCAGCCCATGCTGGCCCACCCCTACCCCACATATATTCGTCCCCATCCGCTCGTCGGACCAAACCCTAGCCACTTCACTCCCTCCCCTCCCCTCCCATCCGCCACCGGAGCTCTCCTCCGGCTCCTTTCGGTCGTCTCCGGCATGGCGGGCAGTAGATCCGAGTCCTTCAACTCCAGATCCGTCGACCCCGAGCTCATCCCGCGCGGCCCCGAGGAGGAGATGGCCATCCGGCTTGCGCTCCGCCGCGCCCGGGAGGATGCGAGGGATCACTAGAAGTGTGTCTAGAGGGGGGGGGGGGGGTGAATAGACTACTAGCAGGAATTTAAAACCTAACCTTTTCCCAAGTTAATTGGTTGGCAGATTTTAACAGTTTTAGCAAGTCTAGCAAGTCTAACAGCCCTATACATGCATGTCAACAAATATAGCAGCGGAAAGAAAAGACATTGCACATGAAGTAAAGGGTAGAGATAGGAAGATCAAACGCAATTGGAGACGCAATGATTTTTCCCGTGGTTCCGATAGGTGGTGCTATCGTACATCCACGTTTATGGAGTCTTCAACCCACGGAGGGTAACGGTCGCGAGAGTCCACGAAGGGCTGCACCCATAAGGGTCCACGAAGTAGCAACCTTGACTATTCCATAACGGCTTCCGTCCACGAAGGACTAGCCCCACTATGGGTAGATCTTCACGAAGTAGGCGATCTCCTTGCCCTTACAAACTTCTTGGTTCACTCCACAACACGAAGTAGGAGGCTCCCAAGTGACACCTAACCAATCTAGGAGGCACCACCCTCCAAAAGGTAATAGGCTCGGTAATGACGATGAACTCCTTGCTCTTGTGCTTCAAGATGATAGACTCCTCAACACACAATCACTCTCTCACATATTTGGCTTGGTGGAAGAGATGGGATTGGTGGAAAGCAACTTGGGGAGGCTAGAAATCAAGATCCATATGGTTGGAGTGGAAGATCTTGACCTCAACACAAGGATAGGTGGTTCTCTCTCAGAAAACTGGATGGGGCAAGTATGGAATAGTTCCGAGTGCTTCTCTTTCGAGTAGGTGATGGTGGATGGGTATATATAGGCATCCCCAAAAATCCAACCGTTACACACAAAATGACCAACTCGGTGACACCGATGTGTTAATCTCGGTGGTACCGAAGTGACCAAAAGGTGGCAACTTTTGAATCTCGGTGAGACCGATATAGGAAACTCGGTTGCACCGATAAGGTGACCAACGGTCAGATTCCCAATCTCGGTGACGCCGATCCAACAATCTCGGTGGTACCGATATTGTGAATTTGCGTAACAGAAAGTTGGCAACCTAAACTCGGTGGCACCGGTATGGAATCGGTTGCACCGAAGTGGCTAGGGTTTGGCTGACTCTGTCTATGGTTGAGAATCGGTGGCACCGGGATGGAAATGTTGGTTGCACCGATGTTGAGTATATTGCTTTGGACAGACTTTGGTGGGAGAGTTTGTGGGTGTTTTTGGTGACTATCACTTGTGCACGTATGAGCATTTTGTTCACCAACAAAACCTTACCCCCTTTTAATAGTATTGGCTTTCCTATGAACTCAAAGTGATTTCTCACAAATGTAAAAGAGTCCTCTTGCTTGAAGCTTTGCCAACCTATTTCCTTGCATCTTGGGGTATTCCACAATCTCCACAATCCTTTTGCCAGCCCTCTCTGTGGACTATATCTGAAATACACTAGGTAAAAGTGTTAGTCCAAGAGACAATGTATGTTGTCATGAATTATCAAAACCACCAAGGGAGCATGTTGTGCTTTCAATCTCCCTCTTTTTGGTAATTGATGACAACATACAATCAAAGCTTCAAATAGAGATATGCATGGATATAATGAAGACTTTGAGAGGCACATGACTTTGATTTGCTCCCCCTAAATGTGTGCAGTCCTTTAAAGGATAGTTGCTTTGGAATGCATGGGCACACAAATAGTAGAAAGGATATAATGAGTCATGTGTATCTTGGCTATATGCATCAAATATATGTGAATGAGATGTATCCTTGTTCAAGACTTCACTCTTGCAAACAATATGTGCAAGAAGCAAGAGATTATCTTGACCAAAGATATGATGCATATACTTACCTTGAGTTCTTGAGCACTCTTGTAGTATAAATACACTTGAGAAAACAATGTTAGGAAACACAGGAGTATTCTACCAATCAACAAGGCAATAGAACTCAAAAGTACCAAGATATGGACAACATATAGAAGATAGTATTTCTTAAGATTGATATGTCTCCAAAATCATTTCTTTCTCCCCTTAGATATGACAGTATTAAAACATCCTCTCCCCCTGAATCTCAGCACGTAGATATTGGGATTGGATAGGGTGAGAAGAGTAAACTTCCAACACATCTTAGATAATCCTCCAAATATGTTTTTCTCCCCCTACTTTGATATTCTCACCTTATATGAATATTGATATTGGCTCTCCCCCTTGATCATATCTCCCCCTTTGCATAAGCATGTATCTTCCTCTTTAGCATGAAGCTTTGGTATTCTCCCCCTTTGGCATTAATTTCCAAAAAGGTCAAACACAGGAATAGATACAGGGATCATTGATAGGAAGGGATCCTTGAGAACAAGGGTCATTGAATGTAGGGTTCATGGAAATGAAAACTGAGAGAATCATTGAAAAGAATTTCTCTCCTTCTGAGATTTTGTAAGACTGCTCCTCCTTTGAGTTAGGGATCCTTGAATAAAGAATTTCTTTTGTTATTCTCCCCCCTTTTTTTTTTTGAAACGGGATCATCGAAGTACCAAAATCCTCACATGAAATGGCACAAGAGAAACATAGATTTGCAACAGCGATCATAAATAAGAAAAGAAAACAAATCGGTGACTCCGAGACACATAAATCGGTGGTACCGAGATCTTGTGGTGCAGCTTATCTGCAATGTTGGTAGAACCGAAAAATATGTATCGGTGGCTCCGAGGCTAAAACAGCAAAGGAAATAAAGGACCAAGTTTCTGTTTTCAAAGTGTTGCCAGATTTTTTTTTTCAAAGGGAATGTGAAGGTTTTTACAAAGGGATATCAGCTAGAGAAGATTTGAGTGGTTCCAAGAAGTCTTCGCAAAATAGAAAGTGAACCATCCAAAATACTTAACTAGATGATGGGCGGTGACTAGGTCACCTATATTAGAGTATATTGACTTAGGAGTCAAGCAAGAATGCTTGATCATGGGTCATACTCTACGTTAAGCTCAAAATGGGGTTACCATTTTTCGATTAAGCATTTTAATGTCTTCATATCACTTGAGTTGCTTTATCTCATGACTTGGAGTAAAGCCTTTTCAAGGATATGAATACATACCTTTGAGTGATGTTGATGACGTGGCTTGTAGGTGAACTTGTTGAGGATGCTCGAGGTTGATGAAGATCATCTTGAGTTGGGAGCAATCTTTCTTGTTTTAGTACACTTGTCACCTACAAAGGTTAGTCATGCAAGGAAGAGCAATGGACATATCCATTTGACATGATACCAACTTGAGAATTATAAATATATGTCAAGGATATGATTGAGGTGTCTTCTTCCTTCCATCATCAGGAGGGATTGTGGATACTTGGTAATGACAAGATTGCTTATGATTGGAGTTGATGGCAATCTTGTGGAATGAAGTTCTTCCAAGTACCTACAAAAGATTAGATGCAATACAAGGGAGCATAGAATTCCATGGCACAAGATAACATGTTTGGATCAACATGGAAATATCAAGAAAGCTTATGCCCTTGCATGCAACCGAGTGAGTCTAGCTCAAGTTTGAAGCATCAATGATGTTCAACTCACTCCTCAAGTAACAAAATGTTTTCTCATCAAGTGGCTTAGTAAAGATATCGGCCAATTGCTTGTTAGTGCGAACATGCTTAAGATCAATATCTCCTTTGGCAACATGATCACGAATGAAATGATGTCTAACTTGAATATGTTTAGTTCGAGAGTGTTGCACAGGATTATGACCAATTTTAATAGCACTTTCATTGTCACAAAGCAATGGAACATTTCTAACATGGATTCCATAGTCCTTAAGCGTTTGTGTCATCCATAACAATTGTGCACAACAAGATCCAGCAGCAATATACTCAGCTTCGGCAGTAGATAGAGATACCGAGTTTTGTTTCTTGGAGGACCAAGATACAAGAGATCTGCCCAAAAATTGACAAGTACCCGAGGTGGATTTTTTATCAACCTTGTCACCGGCATAATCCGAATCGGAATAGCCAACAAGGTTAAAGGAAGATCCCTTGGGATACCAAATGCCAAAATTTGGTGTTTGTATCAAATATCTCACAATACGTTTCACGGCCAAAAGATGACATTCTTTAGGTGCAGCTTGATATCTAGCACACATGCAAACGCTAAGCATAATATCGGGACGAGAGGCACATAGATATAGCAATGAACCAATCATAGATCGATAAACCTTTTGATCAACCGGTTCATCCTCTCTGGTAAGATCAACATGTCCACTAGTAGGCATTGGGGTTTTCATACCTTTGCACTCCTGCATGTTGAACTTCTTGATCAAGTCCTTGGTATACTTAGTTTGAGAGATGAAAGTTCCTTCTCTCGTTTGCTTGATTTGCAAACCAAGAAAGAATTTCAGCTCACACATCATGGACATCTCATACTTCTCGGACATCAACCTTCCAAATCTTTCACTGAATTGTGGGTTAGTAGATCCAAAGATAATATCATCCACATAGATTTGGCACACAAATAATTCACAATTAACTCTCTTAGTGAATAAGGTTGCATCAATTTTACCAATTTCAAACCCTTTTTCAATGAGAAACTTCGTTAAGCATTTGTACCAAGCACGAGGGGCTTGCTTAAGACCATAAAGGGCTTTACGAAGCTTGTAGACATGATTAGGTTTCTTAGGATTCACAAAACCAGGTGGATGCTTAACATAAACCTCTTCTTCAATTTCACCATTTAAAAAGGCACTTTTAATGTCCATTTGATAAAGCGTGATATCATGGTGATTAGCATAAGCAAGAAGAATGCGAATAGCTTCAAGTCTAGCTACGGGGGCGTAGGTCTCACCGTAGTCCATACCTTCGACTTGCGTATATCCTTGGGCTACGAGACGAGCCTTGTTCCGTACGACTTGACCGTCTTCGTCTTGCTTGTTCCGAAACACCCATTTGGTTCCGATGACGTTTGGCTCATCCTTGGGCTTCTCCACGAGTGTCCACACTTCGTTCCTCTCGAAGTTGTGAAGCTCTTCATGCATCGCGTTCACCCAATCAGCATCTTCAAGAGCTTGTTCTACCTTCAAGGGCTCAATGCTAGAGATGAAAGAATAATGCTCACAAAAGTTAGCTAGGCGAGTTTTAGAGCGAGTGATTCTCCCTGTTTGTATATCACCAAAGATTTGGTTTAGGGGATGGTTCTTGGTCACTTGTGCTTGAACTCGGGTCATCTTCCGATTGTTGGATGGTGGAGCTTCTTCTTCATCATCATCTCCTTCATCTTCGTTGTTGTTGAAGGTGTCGTTCCCTTGAGGTGGGGGCGAAGGAGGTTGTGGTGGATCTTCATGATGCACTTCCTCCTCTTCATCATTTTGTCGTGTACCGCTTGTGGATGCCTCCATGTCATGTTGTGGTTCACCTTGATGTGAAGTGGGGGCTTCCACTTGAGTTGATGAAGTACTTTCCTTCACCTCCATGGGACGAATCTTGCCGATGGGCAAATCTTGGATAGCTTCCGAAGGGTCCTTATCACCTGCATCATTTGGCAATTGTTCGACTTGCGAAACATTAGATTCATCAAACTTCACATCTACCGTTTCTTCAACTTTTCGAGTGAAGTTGTTGTAGACACGGTAAGTGTGAGAGTTCGAACCATAACCAAGTAGGAATCCTTCATGAGATTTAGGAGCAAATTTAGTACGACGATGCTTATCAAGAATGTAGCACTTTGAGCCAAATACCCGAAAGTATCCAACTTGGGGTTTGTTACCGGTGAGTAGCTTGTATGCCGTTTTACCGAGAAGCTTGTGCAAGTAAAGTCGGTTTGTGGCATGACATGTTGTTTCCACGGCTTCTGCCCAAAAGTGTCTTGCCGTCTTGTATTCGTCAAGCATCGTTCTTGCCATCTCAATGAGCGTTCGGTTCTTCCTCTCAACAACTCCATTTTGTTGAGGCGTGTACGTAGCCGAGAACTCATGTGAAACACCTTCTTCGTCAAGAAAGGTATCCACATGGGTGTTCTTGAACTCCGATCCGTTATCGTTCCGAACCTTCTTGATCTTCACTTCAAACTGATTTTGCGCTTTGCGAGCGAAGTTCTTGAAGATCTTTTGAACCTGCGACTTATCATCAAGAAAGAATACCCACGTAAATCTGGAAAAATCATCAACTATAACTAGACCATAGGAATTTCCACCGAGACTCTTGTAAGCATTGGGACCAAAGAGATCCATGTGAAGTAACTCGAGTGGTCTCCTAGTAGTCATGATATTCTTAACGGGATGACTTCCACCTACTTGCTTTCTAGCTTGACAAGCACTACAAAGTCTATCTTTGTCAAAGATAACATCTTTAACACCAAGTATATGATCACCTTTGATAAGCTTGTCTAAGTTAAGCATGCCAACATGTCCTAGTCTTCTATGCCAAAGCCAACCTTTAAAAGATTTTGCAATAAGACAAGTACGAGGTTTGTATCTCTTAGTGAAATCGACAATGTATAGATCACCTCTACGGAAACCGGTAAAGACCATTTTATGATTATCTTGACGAAACACTTGGCAATCTACTTTCGTGAATAGCACATTAAAACCAAAGTCGGCAAGTCTAGATACGGAAAGAAGATTGTAGCCAAGAGGTTCAACAAGCATAACATTTTGGATAGAGCTATCATGGGATATGGCCACCTTACCAAGACCAAGTACCTTACCCTTGGAGTTGTCCCCAAACGTTACGTACCTTCGCGGTCCATGGTTTGGCGTGATCTCTTCAAACATTTCTCTATCTCCGGTCATATGATCGGTACATCCGCTATCGAGAATCCACTCTTTTCATCCGGACATGTAATCCTTGAAGTTTGCCATGAGACTTAGATTCTTCATGATTTTCTCATACTCGATGTCGAACAGCTCATCTTCATCATAGTAGCCATGTTCCACATTGTCATCATCAAGTGGGAAATCCTCGTCATAACGAACAAGAGATTCGTTAGGATGGTGATCATGACAATGTTCAAGTTTATGAATGCGAAGGGCCTCTATAATGATATTGTTGATAGTTGTGACATCTCCTTTAGCACGCATAAGGTCTCTAAGCTCAAATAGACAATCATCAAACTTGGGATCACTAGGCGTCATTTTGTGGAAGGCAATAGTTTTATGAAGAATTTCATCAAGATTACTCAATGAATAACTTGGATATCGTTTCTCCAAGTCATTCCACAAAGTGTAAGCACATTCAAAATTCTTCATTTGATTAAGCACATTTCTAGGCAATGCTCTAACAATGAGATTGACAGTTCTAAGATTGCATAGCATATCAACTTCCTCTTCATGTGTGGGATGTAAAGGATCAATGGGAGGTACATAGGGGCACTTGACATATTTGCTCAATTGAAATTCATTAAACAGCTCAAGCATCAAGGTTTTCCATTGACTATAGTACTCTCCATCAAGAATAGGCACTCTACAACTCAAACTCCCTATACTAGACACATCCATCTTCCTCCTCGGTGATTAAACAGAAGCAATGGAGACCAAAGCTCTGATACCAATTGAGGGATCACTAGAAGAGTGTCTAGAGGGGGGGGGGGTGTGAATAGACTACTAGCAGGAATTTAAAACCTAACCTTTTCCCAAGTTAATTGGTTGGCAGATTTTAACAGTTTTAGCAAGTCTAGCAAGTCTAACAGCCCTACACATGCATGTCAACAAATATGGCAGCGGAAAGAAAACACATTGCACATGAAGTAAAGGGTAGAGATAGGAAGATCAAACGCAATTGGAGACGCAATGATTTTTCCCGTGGTTCCGATAGGTGGTGCTATCGTACATCCACGTTTATGGAGTCTTCAACCCACGGAGGGTAACGGTCGCGAGAGTCCACGGAGGGCTGCACCCATAAGGGTCCACGAAGTAGCAACCTTGACTATTCCATAACGGCTTCCGTCCACGAAGGACTAGCCTCACTATGGGTAGATCTTCACGAAGTAGGCGATCTCCTTGCCCTTACAAACTTCTTGGTTCACTCCACAACACGAAGTAGGAGGCTCCCAAGCGACACCTAACCAATCTAGGAGGCACCACCCTCCAAAAGGTAATAGGCTCGGTAATGACGATGAACTCCTTGCTCTTGTGCTTCAAGATGATAGACTCCTCAACACACAATCACTCTCTCACATATTTGGCTTGGTGGAAGAGATGGGATTGGTGGAAAGCAACTTGGGGAGGCTAGAAATCAAGATCCATATGGTTGGAGTGGAAGATCTTGACCTCAACACAAGGATAGGTGGTTCTCTCTCAGAAAACTGGATGGGGCAAGTAGGGAATAGTTCTGAGTGCTTCTCTTTCGAGTAGGTGGTGGTGGAGGGGTATATATAGGCATCCCCAAAAATCCAACCGTTACACACAAAATGACCAACTCGGTGACACCGATGTGTTAATCTCGGTGGTACCAAAGTGACCAAAAGGTGGCAACTTTTGAATCTCGGTGAGACCGATATAGGAAACTCGGTTGCACCGATAAGGTGACCAACGGTCAGATTCCCAATCTCGGTGACGCCGATCCAACAATCTCGGTGATACTGATATTGTGAATTTGCGTAACAGAAAGTTGGCAACCTAAACTCGGTGGCACCGATATGGAATCGGTTGCACTGAAGTGGCTAGGGTTTGGCTGAGTCTGTCTATGGTTGAGAATCGGTGGCACCGGGATGGAAATGTTGGTTGCACCGATGTTGAGTATATGGCTTTGGACAGACTTTGGTGGGAGAGTTTGTGGGTGTTTTTGGTGACTATCACTTGTGCACGTATGAGCATTTTGTTCACCAACAAAACCTTACCCCCTTTTAATAGTATTGGCTTTCCTATGGACTCAAAGTGATTTCTCACAAATGTAAAATGTAGAGTCCTCTTGCTTGAAGCTTTGCCAACCTATTTCCTTGCATCTTGGGGTATTCCACAATCTCCACAATCCTTTTGCCAGCCCTCTCTGTGGACTATATCTGAAATACACTAGGTAAAAGTGTTAGTCCAAGAGACAATGTATGTTGTCATGAATTATCAAAACCACCAAGGGAGCATGTTGTGCTTTCAGGATGCCCATGGACGGCGCGGCTCGGACTCCCTCCGTCGGGAATCCATTGCGTCCGCCCAAATGGCGCATGGATCCGGCGTTAGGCAGGCCATAGCAGCCTCGCCGGAGGCCGTGCGGTCCGCCTGGCGTCCGAACGCGGTGGCAGACGCGCAACCCCTCCGGTGGCGCGTCGATTTTCGGGATGCTTCCGAAGAAGGCATGGCTCGGCGTCGACGCCGTGCAAGGCAGCGGGCGCGGGAGGCGGCGGATGCCCTCGAGTCGCATTCTCCGGCGCCCCGTATGGCGCATCAGTCCGGGCGACGCAACCGCATCGTGGTGGACGTCGGGGGATCTTTCCCGAACGGATCCATCATCGAACTGACATCCACAGGCACTGTTCGGGTTCCGGTCTCCGACGAGGAAGAGTAGGGCATGGGAGACGGTGGGGCCACGAGTCCCGTGAGCCAGCTCGTGTCCCATGCCCTACTCTACCTTGCCGGCAACCGGACCAACACTCTAGGGAGTGCAGCCGGCCGCCGAACATGGCCACGGCGGAGGGGCGAGCTGGGAGGGGATCACGTTGCATGTAATAATATGGATTTGAGGTTTCTAATTTAAGATGTCCGGATGTGGAATGCGTTTTATGAGGGGTGACTGGTCACTGTCCGCGGACGCGCGCGGGCGCGTCCGCGGGCATTTGAGGGGTCGGATTTGCCAAGTCCGGCTGTAGATGCTCTAAGAAATGTTGGAAAGAGAAGTAGGAATTCTTGAACTAATAGTAATTGAGGTGTTCCGTGTGATTCATGGCTAGCGAGTTGGATTGAACAAGATCAGGCAATGAAGATGATATAGGGTTCTAGGTCTTTTGGTCTTGTTTTCGATACTTGTCTACTTCGTTTCTGCTGGTGCTAGCTCGTTGTCTTAAAAGAGGCATCCTCCAAAACTAGCCTGGAAGTTCCTGGGTGTGTACCTATGATGCTTTGAGGGTTTGTTCAAAGATTATCTGGTTGTTTTGCGGTCTTTGGATATTTTAGTTGCTACATCTGTTAGACCTGATGTGGATCGGATGCGTCTGATATTCGCGGTAGTGGGAGTAGAGATGGTGTATTACCTTCTCCTTGGCTTGAGGAGCTCTCGCCGGTGGCCATGGTGGGATGGTGACGGTGGTGATAGCAGAGAGGGGTGAAGTGGTGGCGGTGCTTCCCGTGAGCACTACGCTAACCCTAGATCGGTAGGGGATGTCGGTGGGGTGACTGGCGGCGCGGTGAACTTCGTACTGCGTGCCCCGGCCTCCACCTCTTTATATAGCGCAGGTCACAGGGGCCCACCAACCATAAGAGGGTTGGGCGCCCCCGATCAGGGCGCGATGTGATACGTCTCCAACGTATCTATAATTTTTGATTGTTCCATGCTATTATATTATCTGTTTTGGATGTTTTATATGCATTAATATGCTATTTTATATTATTTTTGGGACTAACGTATTAACCTAGTGCCTAGTGCCAGTTTCTGTTTCTTCCTTGTTTTTGAGTATTGCAGATAAGGAATATTAAACGGAGTCCAAACGGAATAAAATCTCCGCGATGATTTTTCTTGGACCAGAAGAAACCTTCCAGACTTGGAGAGGAGGGCAGGAGACCTGCCGGGAGGCGACAAGCCTGCAGGGCGTGCCCCCTGGCTTGTGGCCCCCCTGCAGGCCTCCTAACCCTAATCTTCCTCCTATAAATTCCCAAATATTCCCCCAATACCAAAGAGAGCCACGATAATACTTTTCCGCCGCCAGAAGCCTCTGTTCCCCTGAGATCCCATCTTGGAGCCTTTTCCGGTAATCTGCCGGAGGGGGATTCAATCACGGAGGGCATCTACATCAACTCCATTGCCCCTCCGATGATGTGTGAGTAGTTCACCTCAGACCTTCGGGTCCATAGCTAGTAGCTAGATGGCTTCTTCTCTCTCTATGTTCTTCAATACCATGTTCTCCATGATCTTCATGGAGATCTATCCGATGTAATACTCTTTTGCGGTGTGTTTGTCGAGATCCGATGAATTGTGGGTTTATGATCAGATTATCTATGAATATTATTTGAATCTTCTCTGAATTCTTATATGCATGATTTCATATCTTTGCAAGTCTCTTCGAGTTATTGGTTTGGTTTGGCCAACTAGATTGATAATTCTTGCAATGAGAGAAGTGCTTAGTTTTGGGTTCAATCTTGCGGTGTCCTCACCCAGTGACAAAGTAGGGGTAGCGAGGCACGTATTTGTATTGTTGCCATCAAGGATAAAAAGATGGGTTTTTCATCATATTGCTTGAGTTTATCCCTCTACATCATGTCATCTTACCTAATGCGTTACTCTGTTCTTCATGAACTTAATACTCTAGATGCAGGCAGGAGTCGGTCGATGTGTGGAGTAATAGTAGTAGATGCAGAATCGTTTCGGTCTACTTGACACGGACGTGATGCCTATATGCATAATCATTGCCTTGGATATCATCATAATTATGCGCTTTTCTATCAATTGCTCGACAGTAATTTGTTCACCCACCGTATTATTTTCCTTCAAGAGAGAAGCCTCTAGTGAAACCTATGGCCCCCGGGTCTATTTTCCATATTATATTTTCAGATCTATAAACCAAAAATACCAAAAATACTTTGCTGCAATCTTTTTACTTTTGTTTTACTTTTCGTTTTAGTAATCTTTTATATCTATCTCTATTAGATCTCATCCTTGCAAGTAACCGTGAAGGGATTGACAACCCCTTTATAGTGTTGGGTGCAAGTGTTTGATTGTTTGTGTAGGTGCAAAGATTGGGGACTTGCTTGTATCTCCTACTGGATTGATACCTTGGTTCTCAACAACTGAGGGAAATACTTATCTACTTTGCTGCATCACCCTTTCCTCTTCAAGGGAAAACCAACGCAAGCTCAAGAAGTAGCAAGAAGGATTTCTGGCGCCGTTGCCGGGGAGATCTATATCAAGCCTACCAAGTACCCATCACAAACTCATCTCTTGCATTTATATTATTTGCCATTTGCCTCTCGTTTCCCTCTCCCCCACTTCTAAAATGATTTTCAGAAAAAACCAAAAAGATTTGCCTTTTTATTCGCCCTTCTTCCGTTCATCTTTTCGTTTGCTTTTTGTTTGCTTGTGTGCTAGATTACTTGCTTTGTCACGATGACTCAAGAGAATACCAAGTTGTGTGACTTCTCCAATACTAATAATAATGATTTTATTAGTACTCCGATTGCTCCCGCCACTAGTGCGGAATCTTATGAAATTAATGCCGCTTTGCTTAATCTTGTTATGAAAGAACAATTTTCCGGCCTTCCTAGTGAAGATGCCGCATCCCATCTAAATACTTTCGTTGAGTTGTGTGATATGCAAAAGAAGAAAGATGTGGATAATGATATTGTTAAATTGAAGCTATTTCCGTTCTCACTACGAGATCGTGCTAAAACTTGGTTTTCATCTTTGCCTAAAAATAGTATTGTTTCATGGAATAAGTGTAAAGATGCTTTTATTTCCAAGTACTTTCCGCCCGTTAAGATCATCTCTCTTAGGAACGATATAATGAATTTTAAGCAACTTGATCATGAGCATGTTGCACAATCTTGTGAGAGGATGAAATTAATGATTAGAAATTGCCCCGCAGATGGTTTGAGTTTATGGATGATTATACAAATTTTTTATGCGGGATTGAATTTTGCTTCTAGAAATCTTTTAGATTCCGTCGCGGGTGGTACTTTTATGGAAATCACATTAGGAGAAGCTACTAAACTCCTAGATAATATTATGACAAATTACTCTCAATGGCATACCGAAAGATCTCCTACTAGTAAAAAGGTGCATGCTATTGAAGAAATAAATACTTTGAGTGAAAAGATGGATGAATTAATGAAATTGTTTGCTAGTAAGAGTGCTCCTATTTATCCTAATGATATGTCTTTGTCTTCTTTGATTGGAAATAATAATGAATCTATAGATGTGAATTTTGTTGGTAGGAACAATTTTGGTAATAACGCGTATAGAGGTAATTTCAACCCTAGGCCGTTTCCTAGTAATTCCTCTAATAATTATGGTAATTCCTACAACAATCCTTATGAAAATTATAATAAGATGCCCTCTGATCTTGAGAATAATATTAAAAAATTTATTAGTTCACAAAAGGTTTTCAATGCTATGATTGAAGAAAAGTTGCTCAAGATTGATGATTTGGCTAGGAACGTTGATAGAATTTCGCTTGAGATTGATTCTTTGAAAATTAGATCTACTCCACCCAAGTGTGATATTAATGAGTCTTTAAAAGCTATGAGAACTTCTATTGATGAGTGTAAGGAAAGAACCGCTAGAATGCGTGCTAAGCGTGAATGGCTTGAAAAAGTGTGTTCTCGTGATATTAATGATGAAGATCTTAAAGTAATTGATGTGACACCTATTGAATCTTTGTTTTCTAATATAAATCTTGATAAATATGGGACTGGAGATAAGTCAACTTTAGTTAAAAGTCGTCCCAATGATTCGGAGTTTATAGATCTTAATGCTAAGATTGATAAAAGTGGGATTGAAGAGGTCAAAACTTTAAATAGCAATGAACCCACTCTTTTGGATTTCAAGGACTTTAATTATGATAGTTGTTCTTTGATTGATTGTATTTCCTTATTGCAATCCATTTTGAATTCTCCGCATGCTTATAATCAAAATAAAACTTTTACTAAACATATCGTGGATGCTATGATGAAATCTTTTGAAGAAAAACTTGAGTTGGAAGTTTCTATACCTAGAAAGCTTTATGATGAGTGGGAACCTACTATTAATATTAAAATTAAAGATTATGAGTGCCATGCTTTATGTGATTTGGGTGCTAGCGTTTCCACGATTCCGAAAACTTTATGCGATGTGCTAGGTTTTCATGATCTTGATGATTGCTCTTTAAATTTGCATCTAGCGGATTCCACTATTAAGAAACCTATGGGAAGGATTAATGATGTTCTTATTGTTGCAAATAGGAATAATGTGCCTATAGATTTTATTGTTCTTGATATAGATTGCAATCCTACATGTCCTATTATTCTTGGTAGACCTTTCCTTAGAACGATCGGTGCAATTATTGATATGAAAGAAGGAAACATTAGATTTCAATTTCCGTTAATGAAAGGCATGGAACACTTTCCTAGGAAGAAAATTAAATTACCTTATGAATCTATTATGAGAGCTACTTATGGATTGCATACCAAAGATGACAATACCTAGATCTATTGCGTTATGCCTAGCTAGGGGCGTTAAACAATAGCGCTTGTTTGGAGGCAACCCAATTTTATTTTTATGTTTTTGTTTTTGCTTCTGTTTTTGAGTGCTTTACACATTATTACCTCTGTAGTAATTGTGTTTTATTGTTTTAATTAGTGTTTGAGCCAAGTAAGACCTTTGGGATGGTCTACGGTGATTGTTGATTTGATTTTGCTGAAAAACATAAACTTTTGCGCTCAGTCCAGGAATTTTATAAATTCACCAGAGCGTCGAATGAGTCTGAAAGTTTTACACAAGATTTATATACAAATTTCTCAGATTGTCCTAATTTTTCAGAATTTTTTGAGTTACATAAGTATTCGAAGTTTACAGATTGCTACAGACTGTTCTGTTTTTGACAGATTCTGTTTTCTTTGTGTTGTTTGCTTATTTTGATGTATCTATGGGTTATATCGGGGGGTATGAACCATGGAGAAGTTGGAATACAGTAGATATTACACCAATATAAATAAAGAATGAGTTCACAACAGTACCTAAAATGGTGATTTATTTTTTCTTATACTAACGGATCTCACGAGTTTTCTGTTGAGTTTTGTGTTGTGAAGTTTTCAAGTTTTGGGTAAAGATTTGATGGACTATGGAATAAGTAGTGGCAAGAGCCTAAGCTTGGGGATGCCCAAGGCACCCCCAAGCCATATTCAAGGATACCAAAGAGCCTAAGCTTGGGGATGCCCCGGAAGGCATCCCCTCTTTCGTCTTCAATCCATCGGTAAATTTACTTGTGGCTATATTTTTATTCACCACATGATATGTGTTTTGCTTGGAGTGTCTTGTATGATATGAGTCTTTGCTTTTTAGTTTGCCACAATCATCCTTGCTGCACACATCTTTTGAGAGAGACACACATTAATCGTGAATTTATTAGAATACTCTATGAGCTTCACTTATATCTTTTGAGCTAGGCAATTTTGCTCTAGTGCTTCACTTATATCTTTTTAGAGCACGGTGGTGTTTTTTATTTTATAGAAATAATTGAACTCTCGTACCTCACTTATATTATTTTGAGAGTCTTTAAACAGCATGGTAATTGGTTTAGGTTATGAATTTAGTCCTAATATAATGGGCATCCAAGAGGGATATAATAAAACCTTTCATATAAAGTGCATTGAATACTATGAGAAGTTTGATTCCTTGCATATAGTTTTGAGATATAAAGATGGTGATATTAGAGTCATGCTAGTGAGTAATTGTGGATTGGTAGAAATACTTGTGTTAAAGTTTGTGATTCCCGTAGCATGCACGTGTGGTGAACCGTTATGTAACGAAGTCGGAGCATGATTTGTTTATTGATTGTCATCCTTTGTGTGAGGGTCGGGAGCGCGCGATGGTTAACTCCTACCAACCTCTCCCCTAGGAGCATGCGTCTAATACTTTGCTTCGATAACTAATAGACTTTTGCAATAAGTATGTGAGTTCTTTATGACTAATGTGAGTCCATGGATTATACGCACTCTCACCCTTCCACCTTTGCTAGCCTCTCTAGTACCGCGCAACTTTCGCCGGTGCGTTAAACCCACCATATACCCTTCCTCAAAACAGCCACCATACCTACCTATTATGGCATTTCCATAGCCATTCCGAGATATATTGCCATGCAACTTCCACCGTTCCGTTTATTATGACACGCACCATCATTTTCATATTGCTTTGCATGATCGTAAGACAGCTAGCATGATGTTTTCATGGCTTGTCCGTTTTTTGATGTCATTTGCTAGGCTAGATCGTTGCACATCCCGGTACACCACCGGAAGCATTCATATAGAGTCATATTTTGTTCTAGGTATCGAGTTGTAATTCTTGAGTTGTAAGTAAAGAAAAGTGTGATGATCATCATTATTAGAGCATTGTCCCATGAGAGGAAAGGATGATGGAAGCTATGATTCCCTCACAAGTTGGGATGAGTCTCCGGACTTTACAAATAATAAAAGAGGCCAATGAAGCCCAAATAAAAAAAAGAGGCCAAAGATGCCCACCAAAAAAAATGAGAGAAAAGAGAGAAGGGACAATGCTACTATCTTTTTTCCACACTTGTGCTTCAAAGTAGCACCATGATCTTCATGATAGAGAGTCTCCTATTTTGTCACTTTCATATAACTAGTGGAATTTTTCATTGTAATGCACACCCACTTAGTTTCTTTTTGAGCTTTCATACACTTATAGCTCTAGTGCATCCGTTGCATGGCAATCCCTACTCACTCACATTGATATCTATTGATGGGCATCTCCATAGCCCGTTGATACGCCTAGTTAATGTGAGACTATCTTCTCCTTTTCCTCACAACCTCCACCATATTCTATTCCACCTATAGTATTGCGTGAGAGTTGAAAAGGTTTGAGAACATAAAAGGTGTGAAACAATTGCTTGACTTGTCATCGGGGTTCTGCATGATTTAAATACTTCATGTGGGGAAGATGGAGCATAGCCAGACCATATGATTTTGTAGGGATAACTTTCTTAGGCCATGTTATTTCGAAAGGACACAATTACCTTGTTAGTATGCTTGAAGTATTATTATTTTTGTGTCAATATTAAGCTTTTGTTTTGAATCTAACGGATCTGAATATTCATGCCACAATAAAGAATATTACATGGATAAATATGTTAGGTAGCATTCCAAATCAAAAATTCTGTTTTTATCATTTACCTACTCGAGGACGAGCAGGAATTAAGCTTGGGGATGCTTGATACGTCTCCAACGTATCTATAATTTTTGATTGTTCCATGCTATTATATTATCTGTTTTGGATGTTTTATATGCATTAATATGCTATTTTATATTATTTTTGGGACTAACCTATTAACCTAGTGCCTAGTGCCAGTTTCTGTTTTTTCCTTGTTTTTGAGTATTGCAGATAAGGAATATTAAACGGAGTCCAAACGGAATAAAATCTTCACGATGATTTTTCTTGGACCAGAAGAAACCTTCCAGACTTGGAGAGGAGGGCAGGAGACCTACCGGGAGGCGACAAGCCTGCAGGGCGCGCCCTAGGGGGGGGGGGCGCCCCCCTGGTTTGTGGCCCCCCTGCAGGCCTCCTAACCCTAATCTTCCTCCTATAAATTCCCAAATATTCCTCCAATACCAAAGAGAGCCACGATAATACTTTTCCGCCGCCGGAAGCCTCTGTTCTCGTGAAATCCCATCTTGGAGCCTTTTCCGGTAATCTGCCGGAGGGGGATTCGATCACGGAGGGCATCTACATCAACTCCATTGCCCCTCCGATGATGCGTGAGTAGTTCACCTCAGACCTTCGAGTCCATAGCTAGTAGCTAGATGGCTTCTTCTCTCTCTATGTTCTTCAATACCATGTTCTCCATGATCTTCATGGAGATCTATCCGATGTAATACTCTTTTGCGGTGTGTTTGTCGAGATCCGATGAATTGTGGGTTTATGATCAGATTATCTATGAATATTATTTGAATCTTCTCTGAATTCTTATATGCATGATTTCATATCTTTGCAAGTCTCTTCGAGTTATTGGTTTGGTTTGGCCAACTAGATTGGTAATTCTTGCAATGGGAGAAGTGCTTAGTTTTGGGTTCAATCTTGCGGTGTCCTCACCCAGTGACAAAGTAGGGGTAGTGAGGCATGTATTTGTATTGTTGCCATCACGGATAAAAAGATGGGGTTTTTATCATATTGCTTGAGTTTATCCCTCTACATCATGTCATCTTACCTAATGCGTTACTCTGTTCTTCATGAACTTAATACTCTAGATGCAGGCAGGAGTCGGTCGATGTGTGGAGTAATAGTAGTAGATGCAGAATCGTTTCGGTCTACTTGACACGGACATGATGCCTATATGCATAATCATTGCCTTGGATATCATCATAACTATGCGCTTTTCTAGCAATTGCTCGACAGTAATTTGTTCACCCACCGTATTATTTTCCTTCAAGAGAGAAGCCTCTAGTGAAACCTATGGCCCCCGGGTCTATTTTTCATATTATATTTTCAGATCTATAAACCAAAAATACCAAAAATACTTTGCTGCAATCTTTTTACTTTTGTTTTACTTTTGTTTTAGTAATCTTTTATATCTATCTCTATGAGATCTCATCCTTGCAAGTAACCGTGAAGGGATTGACAACCCCTTTATAGCGTTGGGTGCAAGTGTTTGATTGTTTGTGTAGGTGCAAAGATTGGGGACTTGCTTGTATCTCCTACTGGATTGATACCTTGGTTCTCAACAACTGAGGGAAATACTTATCTACTTTGCTGCATCACCCTTTCCTCTTCAAGGGAAAACCAACGCAAGCTCAAGAAGTAGCACGATGCATGGGGCCCGTTGAGCCGTTGGGCTCAACCGGTGGAGATCAACTTAACATTCTCCCCCTTGATCTCAACTTTACTTTTTAACTTTATACTTTATACTTTACTAGTTTCATCACTGATCAATACATAGAACATGTTTCATCGTCACAGCTCAATTGCCGATAGAATCAGACAGCTACAACGTACCTCTCTGTTCTGAAACAAATTCCGTTCCTTCTGGGCCTCTCATGATCCAGGAATCATAGGCTTTCCCTTAAACCCATGCCGGCTAAGTGTTCCTTGAACACATTGGGTGGTAAGCCTTTCGTAAGCGGATCCACAAGCATATCCTTTGTCCTTATATGCTCGAGACTTATAGTGTGATCCTGGATTTTATCTTTCACAACATAATACTTTATCTCTATTGTTTTTGCAGCATTACTCGACTTGTTGTTGTGAGCATAGAATACCGCGGGCTGGTTGTCACAGTACATCTTTAGTGGTTTGTGAATACAATCTACCACTTTCAAGTCGGGTACAAATTTCTTTAGCCATATCGCCTGCCCCGTGTCCTTGAAACATGCTATAAATTCTGCATACATCGTGGACGATGCAACTATTGACTGTTTGGAGCTTCTCCACGAAATAGCCCCTCCAGCGAGAGTGAACACGTATCCTGACGTGGATTTTCTATCATCTCTGTCCCCCGCAAAATCTACGTCTTAATACCCTCTTATCTCTAGGGAATCCGATCTCCTGTATGTTAGCATGTAGTGCTTCGTGTCTTGCGCATAACGCAATGCCTTCTTTACCATCTTCCAGTCCTCCATGCCTGGATTCTCTTGATATCTACCGAGTACCCCGGTGAAAAAAGCTAAGTCAGGGCGAGTGCACACTTGTGCATACTGTAAACTTCCAACAGCCGAAGCATATGGTACTGCTTTCATTAGATCGATCTCGTATTGGTTCTTGGGACAGTGGAATTTCCCAAAACTATCGCCCTTGACTATAGGAGCAGGTGTGGCTTTACTCGCATGCATATTATACTTTTGAAGAACCTTTTCTAAATATGCCTTCTGCGATAGTCCTAAGACTACATTGTTCCTATCTCGGTGAATTTCTATGCCCAAAACATATGATGCTTCACCAAGGTCCGTTATGTCAAAATTTGCGGACACGTACTTCTTTGTTTCTTGTAGTAGACTAACATCACTGCTAGCAAGCAAGATATCATCCACATACAAGATTAGGAAAATATATTTCCCATTTTTAAACCTTGCATAAATGCAGTTATCCTCAATATTTTCTTTAAATCCAAAACTTTTAATCGTTTGATTAAACTTTAGATACCACTGTCTAGAGGCTTGCCTTAATCCATAAATAGATTTCTTCAGGCGGCATCCCATATTTTCCTTGCCTTCCATGATAAAACCCTTGGGTTGTTTCATGTAGACCTTTTCTTTTAAATCCCCGTTCAGAAATGCCGTCTTTACATCCATTTGATGTAACTCTAAATCAAAATGTGCAACTAATGCCATTATGATTCTGAAGGAGTCCTTACATGAGACTGGGGAAAAAGTCTCATTGTAATCTATCCCTTCTCTTTGTGTAAATCCTTTTGCCACAAGTCGGGCTTTATACTTTTCTACATTCCCATTAGGGTCATACTTAGTTTTGTAAACCCATTTGCAGCCTACTGTTTTGGCTCCTTTAGGAATTTCCTCTAAGTCCCAAACATCTTTAGAACTCATCGATTTCATCTCATCTTCCATTGCCTCTAGCCATTTTGATGAGTGGGGGCTTCTAATGGCTTCTTCATATGTAGTGGGATCACCTTCCATATGAACCATTTCTGTGTTTTAAACTATATAATCAGTAGAAATAGCTGATCTTCTTGTTCTATTAGATCTTCTAAGGGCCTCAGTTTCTGGCACATTCTGTGCCTAAACTTCCGGCACATCTTCTACAATTGGCTGCTGCACCTCCCTTTCATGCTCAACAACGGGTTCAGTCGGCTCCTGACGGACAGGTTCCGGGACTTCTCCCATAGTTGTCATGGGTGGAGTTACAACTGGTAGTGAGAAAAATGGCTCCTGAATCATCGGATTAGGTGCATGCACCCTCTTCTCCTCAAGATCAATTTTCCGAGCTAGCAGGCTCCCCCTCATCATTTCGTCCTCTAAGAAGACTGCTTGTCTTATTTCTACAAACTTTGTATATCTGTCTGGACAGTAGAAACGAAAACCCTTTGATCTGTCTGGATAGCCAATGAAGTGGCAACTCACTGTTTTGGGATCTAACTTTGCAATATTTGGATTAAACATTTTGGCCTCAACAGGGCACCCCCACACCCTGAAGTGTTGTAGGGAGGGCACTCGTCCTGTCCACAGCTCGTACGGTGTTTTGGGCACCGACTTGCTTGGCACTCTATTGAGAATGTGAATGGCGGTTTTAAGCGCCTCCATCCATAATCCCAGTCGCAAGGTGGAGTAACTCATCATGCTGCGCACCATATCCATAAGTGTACGGTTGCACCAGCTACTCCATTTTGCTGAGGCTCGCCCGACATTGAATACTGGGCGAGTAACTCATCATGCTGCGCACCATATCCATAAGTGTACGGTTACGCCTTTCAGCTACTCCATTTTGCTGAGGCTCGCCCGACATTGAATACTGGGCTACTATGCCAGTCTCCTGTAAGAACTTTGCAAAAGGTCCAGGGACTTGGCCATATGGAGTGTGTCGACCGTAGTACTCCCCCCACGGTCAGATCTTACTATCTTTATTCTTTTATCATGTTGACTTTCAACTTCAGCTGTGAATATTTTAAATTTATCCAACGCTTCAGATCTTTCTTTGATTGGATAAATATAACCATAGCGGGAGTAATCATCTGTGAATGTTATGAACGAGTCATATCCATCCACACTTTTCACCGGAAATGGTCCACAAATGTCAGTGTGAATGATTTCTAGTGTTCCTGTGCTATGGATTGCACCCTTTTTGATTTGTTTTACATACTTTCCTTTAATGCAATCTATGCATTGTTCTAAGTCTGAGAACTCTAACGGAGGAAGAATTTCACTTTTAACGAGTCTTTCTATTCTCCCCTTGGAAATATGGCCCAAACGACAGTGCCATAATTTCGATGAGTCATGAGTTCTCTTTCTTTTCTTTTGTTCTTTATTCGACGCGGAAACATGCTCATTCACATTACACACAGAATGCACTTTTTCATGGAGTGATAATAAATAAAGCTCATCGTGTAGGAAAGCAACACCCACATGAGTATTATTAAACCATATGGCACATTTGCCATGTCCAAAATGACATTCATAATAATCTTTATCCAAACACGAAACACTAATTAAGTTTCTGTGACATGAAGGAACATATAAAACATCTCTAAGTAGAAGCTTGAATCCATCAGCTAACTCTAAGGAGATGTCACCGACAGCTTCAACTTCTGCTTGAATTCCATTTGCAACTTCAATGCATCTTTCGCTTCTTTGCGTAGTCCGCGTCGAATGGAATCCCTGTAAAGAATTTGCAACATGGACAGTTGCTCCCGATTCAAACCACCAAGTAGATTTCGAAAACTGTGTATACAAGGATTCATTTACAAAGGAAACAATGTTGTTACCTTTCTTTGCCATTATTGACTTTAGCCAATCAGGGCAGTCTTTCTTGTAATGCCCAGTCTTCTTACAGTGGAGGCAAGTATCTTTGTCCACTGGAAAAGACTTCTGCTGATGCTGATGGTGAGCTTTTCCATGTGTCTTTGAAGGGGAACCTTTGCTATTTTGATTGTAATTCTTTTTCTTGTTATCCTTCACATAGTTCAGAGAACCACCATGTGAGGCTTTACATCTTTCCTCTTCTTGGACACACATGGCTATAGTCTTTTCAATGTCCCATTTTTCAGGTGACATGTTGTAGTTGACAATAAAGGTGTAAAACTCTTTTGGCAGTGAAGCCATAACCAGGTGGACCAGGAGCGCAGGTTTGAGCTCCAAATCCGCATCCATGGGCTTAAGCTTAGCTGCCATGTTGCTCATCCTAAGGATGTGCTCTCTTATGCCATGACCACCGCCTGTGTAGTTTTCTGTCACCAGTTGCTTTAGCAACTGGGTGGCATATATCTTTGAAGAACTAGTGAACTGGCTCTTTATCTTTGCAAGAAACTCCCCTACGGAAGTGCACTCTGCAATTGAGCCCACAATGGCGTTCTCAATTGTGTTCTTTATGAAGGCCATACACTTTTTGTTGGCGCTGAGCCACTTTTGGTTGTCGAGGGTATATGACATCTCCAATGGAGCATAATCCCTCCTCTTTTTGTCCCACGCAGCATCATCATCAGTTGCCTCTCTGACTGGCTCTGTAGGTCTGACCGGCTGTGGAGTGTCCACAACCCAGTCCACCTCAGCACACACAAATGCCAGGTCTACTTTCTTCCTCCACTCAGTGTAGTTGTCACCTCTGAGTGTTGGAACATCCTTGATGTAGCTCATCAAGTAGTAACCTCCTGAAATCACAATGAAGTGAGATCAAAGTAACAATTGCATGCATTAATCTAACGTTGGTCAAAATTAAACATACAACTGTTTATGCAATTAAATCTATATCACCGTTGGGTAAAAAAGAGAAATAAGTGCACCTTTTATAACAATAATAAATCATGATCATGTTATTAACAACGTTGGTCATAAAAATAACAGAATCATATTTATTTCAATAATTACTTTAATATGCTCTTAAATTTTAATTATCATTAAACTTTTATTTTCTTTGTAAAAGAGCACTATTATTTATTTTGCAGCGGAAAAACATGAATATAAAATTCATGAACTTTTTAGTCTTTTCAGAAACTTTTCTTTTAATAAAGAAAAAATTCATGAACTTTATTATTTTCTTTATAAAATTCATGGACTTTTCTTTTTCTGAAACTTTCCTATTTTCTTTTGCAGAAACTTTTCTATTTTCTTTTTCAGAAACTTTTATTTTACTTTTCTATTTTTCTAAACCGAATTTTCGTTGGATAAATTCGAATAGAAAAAAGGAAAATAAAACTGTTTGAAATTTGCCTAAAATTAAGACAAAAATTAAAAGCAAAATGCTGCCACAGGCTGGCCTTGCCCGGCCTCGGCCCAGCTCGCTGCTCTGCCGGTCGCTGCCCAGCTCCTACGGCTGTGCCCGCGCCGGCTACCGGGCCACTCCCCTCTTTTCGTTCCAAAAGGCCCAAGCCGGGGCTAGGGTTTCGCCTGTGCCGTTGGATTTCATCCGACGGTCGAGCGCAGCGATCGGGCTATCAAAACCGAGTGAGCGAGGGGGGGGGGGGGGGGGATGAGCGAAATCCTCGGTCATTTCCCATCCTCCCCCCGCGCCGCTCGCTCTGCTCTCTCTCGCGCGACTCTGCTCCATTGCAGCGGGAAAGACCACGCCGGCCGCCGGCGACGGCGTCGAGCCACCGGGCCGCGCGAGCCCCCTTTCCCCTTCGCCTTTTCTCCCCCCTTTCCTCTGTTTCTCCACCACCCACGCCTCTTCTCTGCATCCAGTAGGTGACGACGGCGGCGGCACCGTGGCCTTCCCCCTCGCCGGCTGCGCGTCCACCTTGCGGGGAGCACGCCGCCGTCGAGCGGTTTGGTCGCGGTGCCCTTTGCCCCTTGTGGGGTTGTTCTTCGTCCCGGCGCCTCGGCTTGCCGATGCGCGTCGGGGTCGAAAGGAACATCGCGGCCATTGCGGCGGCGCACTTTGCCGGCGAGGCCCAAGGCCCTACTCCGGTGAGATCTTCTCTCCCCTCTTTTCCTTTCTCTAGGGTTCTTGGGGGGGGGGGGGTAATTTTTTTTCCTGTGGTTTCCTTTGCTACCGCAAATCTTGACGCAAGGATGGCTCTAATACCATTGTTAGACCTGATGTGGATCAGATGCGTCTGATATTCGCGGTAGTGGGAGTAGAGATGGTGTATTACCTTCTCCTTGGCTTGAGGAGCTCCCGCCGGTGGCCATGGTGGGATGGTGACGGCGGTGATGGCAGAGAGGGGTGAAGTGGTGGCGGTGCTTCCCGTGAGCACTGCGCTAACCCTAGATCGGTAGGGGATGTCGGTGGGGTGACTGGCGGCACGGTGAACTTCGTACTGCGTGCCCCGGCCCCCACCTCTTTATATAGCGCAGGTCACAGGGGCCCACCAACCATAAGAGGGTTGGGCGCCCTCGATCAGGGCGCGATGCAAGGGGCCCGTTGAGCCGTTGGGCTCAACCGATGGAGATCAACCTAACAACATCATGCTCTTATTTTCTGCTTGTAGTGTGTGAGGACACTGGTTTCTGATATATGAAATCGGAGAGGAAACCCGTTGTGGAGGCTGGCTCATGCCCGAGTAGCATTTATCACAGATTATGCGGAGGTTGGATCGTGCATTGACGGAAGCACAATGCTTTGGAAACGATATATAAGTACGCCACAAGCTGGTTTCTGTTTTCCTGAGTGAGACACGAACACAAAAGCACAATGCTTTGGAAGCGATATGTATAGACCCCGTTCTTTTTGGCTATTGATTCTCCAGAAATTTGATTCTAGCAAACTGCCCACATAATCAGTTAGAATCAGTCGTCGAGTTCTTTTCTGAGATTGTAGTATGAGATTATGGGATGAATTGTGTGCTGAAATGTCTATAATGTCCCTGATATAAAACTATGTGTTGAATTGCTAACACTTAGCATGGAGACAATTTACAAGTATCATAGTGTTAAATATTATAATTAGAAGAGTTGTAAACTTTGCTTTGTTATAGAAAGGGTCAGCTAAAAAATATGCACCATAAATCCAGCCAGCAAGCTACTAGCAAAAAAAAATCAACATATGCACCATTCATCACCCAGCAAGCAAGCTACTACTCCCTCCATAACTTAAGACACCCAATCTTCAGAGAACGGGGAATTCTGTAACTTTTCAAGTCAAGGTGAACGGGGAATTACTCCCCTCTTTCCGACCATCACAAGGTTTTCGACAAGGAGATTCGATCTCCCCTTACCTCTTCCTGCTGTGTGGAGAAGGTTTGTCGTGTTTGTTGAAGAACTATGATGGGGGATGGATTGATAGAGGGATCCGGGCGGGTCTGCGCTCCCCTTGGATATCTCACCTTCTGTTTGCAGATGACTGCCTGGTGTTTATGAAAGCGCATAGCCGGAGTGCTCATCGACTCAATGACATCCTGCATGCTTTATAACAGAGGCTCGGATCAGTGTGCGAATAATGTCAAGAGTTTTGTGTTCTTTAGCCCACGGTTTGGTGCTTCTATCCGGGTGGGAGTGAGAAATGCTGTGCAAATTCATAAGGAAGCTCTTGCTAAAAAGTACCTTGGTCTTCAAATGGCTGCAGGTAGACTAATTGAAAAAACAACCGAGCATATTTGTGAACAATCAAGATCAAGGGTACAGAATTGTGTGAAGGAAGTTCTTCTTAAATCTGTGATGCAAGCTCTGTCGGTCTATTCTATGAGCATGTTCAAGTTCACAAGAGGTTTGTGCAAGAGAGTAACAACAATTATGTCCAAGTTTTAGTGAGCTCGATTACTTGATAAAAGAGGAATGCACTGGCAATCTTGGGACAATTTAGTAGTGCCAAAGTCTCAAGGGGGGGCTGGGTTTCCGGATCTGGAGTTATTTAACGACGCAATGCTAGCAAAACAAGTCAGCTGTTAGAAAAACCTAAGAGTTTGTTTGCTCGGGTGTTGAGGGGACGGTATTATCCGGATGGTAATTTCTTATATGCTTGCTGCCCTGCCAATGCATCAGCAACTTGGCGAGCTATCATTACTGGCGGGGAAGCACTTAAGGGTGGCTTTATCTGTCGTATCGGTGATGGTAGGATGACGAAAGTGTGGCATGACAATTGGATACAAGGTACGTCCAGCTTAAGACCGGTCTGTAGGTTGTCTGATGACCCAATACATCTTGTTGCAGACTTGTTGAATGAGGCAGGGGAGTGGAATGAAGAGCTCATCAATAAAATTTTCCTCGCCTCGGATGCATGTGCAGTCTTAAACATGCCGAGGCCAAGAACATCGTTTGATGATTTTTTGACCTCGGGTTTTGAGAGGTCGGGTAGGTTCACGTATGATTAGCATACCGTATGCTTACAGATAAACAAGGTACTGCTATGGACCATGCTAGTAGTTCCTCGCTCGGAGAACCCACCTCGAAAGCTCTTTGGAAAGTGCAAATTCAACCTAAGATCAGGGTGTTCTGGTGGTGAGTGTTGAAGGGTTTTCTCCCATCTTATGGTGAGTTACGCTGAAGGCTCATTAGTGATCATTCTATCCGCCCTATGTGTGGTCATGAAGACGAGTCTCTGTTCCATGCGCTAATCAAGTGTGAGCATGCTCTACCGTTCCGGAGGGAGGCAGAAGGATTTCTAGATTTCAAATTGCCACAACCACATCAGATGACGTGGTCAAGAGATCTATTGGATGCCAACTTCATAAGTAAAGACAAAGCAGCAATTGCAATCTCAGTCATGTGGACCATTTGGAGTAGCAAGAATAAATACACACATGAGGAAGTAAAATTCCAGCCTTCACAATCAATGGAATTAGTACATGAACTGATTCGGGCAATGCATGTGCCATACATGCCGAGTTCGGGTGACGTCCTGGTAAGGGAAAAATTGCATCCACCAGCAGCAGAGGTCATTAAGATAAATACAGATGTTGTAGTTGATGTTAGCGACCGGAGATCCGTTTCAGGAGTTGTTGTTCGTGATCATTTGGGAAGATATATAAGTGGTCGTTGCTCAAAGCGCCCGGGGATTACTGATCCATATGTTGCAGAACTGCTGGCTGTGCGTGAGGCAATTAAGTTAGCAAGAGAAAATGACTGGCCAAACATATCGATTGAAACTGATTGCCAGGTCATTAGGGACGAATGGAACAAGGAGACTTCGGATCTGTTGGAGGACTTGTATTGAGAGAGATTGATTCTTTCCTCACAAATTTCCAGGGGTATGACATTATTTACACTAGAAGGGATGCAACATTGTTGCACATCGTTGTGCAAAGGAGGGTTTATCTAGTAGCTTAAGTGTAATCTCTTTTGATGTAATCCCTGAATTCTTGGTTGTCCTAGTGCAATCGCCCTAGAGTGGGCGGTTCTAAAAAAAATCTACTACTCCCTCCGTAAAGAAATATAGCAAAAAATGCACCATTCATCCATCCATGCTAGCAAGCTACTAGACAATAACAAAATAGCAATATTCATCCATCCATCCATCTAGCGAATCTCTAGCAACATTCGTCCATCTATCCATTAGCAACACAACCATGCACCATTCATCCATCCATGATACAGAGGAACACATTCCTGCACTATTCATCCACCCATGATACATAGGAGAACTGAGGAGACAGAGAGATGATGAGGTGGAAATGCTCACCAGCGAGATGCGGACGGGGCGGTCAAGGGCGACATCGTTCGACGACAAGGGCATGGTGAGCACGGCGAGGCAGGCACGGAGTTGCTGGCCGAGCTCGGGCAAGGCAGATCACGGCAGCGTCATCGGGCGAGGGAGCTGCGGGGACCAAGGCGCATGGAGAGGAAGGGAGCGGCATCTGGCATCCGGCGGGGACGCTTGGAGGCCACTGGTGGCTAGGTTATCCAGCGACAACGAGGAATAACGGGTAGAGATGAGCGTGCCCTCTGTATTGGCCCGAGTATCAATTTTCCTGTAATATTCCTTTCAAATACGGGTAGACACCCAAACCAGACCGTTTTCTCTTGTGGGAGGTCGCAGAAACGCGAGAATCAGGGCTGGGAGGCACTTTTTGATTGCACTACTGATTCTCATGATTCTCAGATGATGTTAGAGAAGCAGATCAAGTTCTTTTCAGCTTATTGATTTTTCAGACTCGATTGTCGAGGATCACCTCAAACGAACTACCCCTTAGTAAACCTGGGCATGGGCAGCCCGGCCCGACGACCCGGCCCGAGCCCGGCCCGAAAAACCCGGGCCGGGCTCGGGCTTCAAAACTAGGCCCGGTAGCCATTTCGGGCCGGGCTCGGGCTTTCGAAAACAGCGACTTTACACGGAGGCCCGGCCCGGCCCGGCCCGAAATCCATCTTTATAGTCCATTCGGGCCGGGCTGGGGCCAGAAAAACTGAATTTTTGGTCAGGCCGGGCCGGGCTCGGGCTTGAGAATTTCACTTCGGGCTTTCTGAAGCCCGGCCCGAAGCCTGGCCCGGCCCGGGGAAATCCCAGGTTTACCCCTTAGGTACACTACAAGCTGGTTTCCATTTTGAGTGAGAGTCGGGCCGAGAAATCCCTATTACCACACGACCAAAATAGTTTCAGACATGTTTTCCATGCAACAGTCACCGTTCCTAATAGCAACTCTAGCAGATTCACTACATTAACATGATCGCCATAATAACAACCAATATGACGATTTTGTATTAAAATGCACACACTAGTGGAGCCGCCATCTAGACCATATCCATATCGAGCTCGCGAGCCTCTGTATTTGGAGTCCTGGGGCATTGGTTTGGAGCGCACTCCATCCACCAATCGCTCGCGTGGTAGGAAAGTTTCACCTCCCTCCTCAGCCTTCCATGCGGCCCATCTTCTTTGCTCACCAATGTCGCAGACGACCAGACAGCCATGGCATTGGAAAGCCTTCCAATTAATAGAAGTCGCCGGATGCCAACTGCATGGGGCCACTCCCGCCATGTTTAACGACACGTTTTCCTTGTGCCCGCCAAGTTTTCCCCCGTCCGCCATGCGCAACTACAAAAAGACCGTCACCATGGCCGAATAGGTCACAACCTCCACTTCCAGCACCGCTGCTCGTAGCCAGTTTCTCGCTTCCTGTCGCCATGTCGCTTTCCCTGCGAACGGCCTAGGTACCGCTCTCGGAGGAGGCAGAGTAGTAGCGGTTGCGTTTCCGCGTAATGCAGTGCAGGTCCATTGTCTACTTTGTTAAAAGATATGGCGGCCAAATTTTGATGAGTCTATGTTCGCGCACAGCGGTTGCGGCCTTCGTATCCATATGGAGCGCTCTCCATATCCCATATGGCGACAATGATATGGCGACTCTGCTAGAGTTGCTCTATCTATAGTTGGCACAGCCCACCCTCTTCCGTTGGTAGGTCGTCACACTCCTACACAGATGCCCCCTTCTCGCCTTTTTCCGTTGGGTAGGAGTACATGAGGCCATGTTTTTCTCCATCTTAGGGTCTTAGGTAGTCTAGAACTTCAACCGGGTGAGCTGATTTCAACCAAGAAAGCTAATCATCTAAGCCATGCTTAGTCCGTCATGTTTGTCTCAATTAAACTTGCGTTACTTAGCCGCCAACAAGCATCTGTGAGAATGTTACCAAGCAAGAGGTCTCACACTGCACAACCAACTCTAAAGTATGATTAACAATGACAACAATGAAATAAACAGATCAAACGAGTTGCTCAATCACATCTGACCATGCACACGCCCTTCAACACTTGTACAAAGCGTGGTATTTTCCCCTTACAGGTGCCTCACATGTTTATGAGCCATGGGGATGATGATGTATTCGCTGTTCATGAATTCAGATGGCACTAAAGTATGATGATGATGTACCGTGCACTCACGCATTCTGAGGTACCGATGAATAAGAATAAGAAAATATGGAAGTCGAAGATTCCACTAAAGGTCAAAATCTTCATGTGGTATTCGTAGGGGAGTTGTGTTAATAAAAGACAATCTTGCATGACGCAACTGGCAAGGGAGTAAGAAGTGTTGTTTTTGTACTCATGACGAGACAATCAAACACCTCTTTTTCCAATGCAAGTTTGCACGTTCTACATGGTCAGCCATCCAAATAGTGTCAAATATGTATCCGCCCACAAGTGTTGTCGATATTTTTGGTCATTTGTTGGATGGTTTTCCAAATAGGTTCAAAGCGCTAATAAGGGTGGGAGCGTATGCCTTAATGTGGTCGCTATGGCTATGTAGAAATGATTTGATTTTTAATGACAAAAATGCTTCTCCTCCACATGTTATTTTCCGGTGTACGCACTTGCTTCGTATGTGGTCTACGCTACAACGACCGGAGTACCAACCGCTGTTCAATGCGGTGTGTACGCGGTTGGAGCAGGTGGCTATGGAGGTTTTTTCCCCTACATGGGTGGCAGCATAACCTCCGAATTGACCCACCATCACTTTCGACATAGGCATAGTGTCGGTCTATAGGACTCTACTGTTGTCATTTAGTCGGTTTTATTTCTTTTCTTTGTCTCTAAACTTTTCAGAATTGGCTGTGTGCATCCTAGTTATGCAGAGGTCGGGTGTTACTCATAATGTTTTGTATCCGCTTGATGCTACATTTTTTTAGATAATAAAATCGCCCTTTATCGAAAAAAAATGCAGTCGGATGGCTTCGAAAGTTTCTAGAAATGTGATGCCTGTCTATAAGCTGTAAATCTTGATAGGTGCAAAACAGTGTGTATAGTGGTGTGCGTGAGTGGGTGTGGTGTATGTGTTGCGAGCCTTTTCTGCTCTAGGACCTGTATCCTTGTAATTGAGGCTATAACAAATCTTGTTTCTTACCGTAAGTTCACCCGGGGTTGGGAGAAACAATAATGCTCTGTCATGTGCCATCTCTTTCGCGTATAGAAGTCGTGGTCTGCCTTCCATGGTCGAACTGACGTGATATATGTTGCACATCTCACACCACTAAACATGTGCCGCTCGGTCCGTATAACCATCTAAGTCGTCCCACTCTGATCGATTAACTTGGTCTTACGCTAGAGTCTCATGATCTTGCACTAACAAGATGAACAGAAAAAAAAAAAAACCACATGGAAAGTAATGCATGTTGCTTCAACTGCGGTCTACGGTTCAAACCTCAAAGTAACATGCTATGACTGCTTCCTTAAAAAAAACGTGTTTGTCTAAATCAAACATGCATCATTTAGCTGCCAACAAGAACCCGTGACCAAACGAGGGGTGTGAAAGATCATCGCACCCTACGACCTACTCTGGAGTTTGAACCAACAACAACAACAATAAAAATAAACAAATCAAACGAGTTGCTCAATCAAAACTGATCATCTCCATCAACAAGGCAGCGCAAACACGTACACGAGTCCTTATTTATCACCGTCAGTTCAAAGTGAAGCTGAGAGATTGGAGAAAAATAATGCAAAGGCCATTCGACCATCTCTTTCGCGTATAGAAGTCGTGGTGTTCCTTCCATGTCCGAATCGACGTGATCGTGCACGTCACCCGCGGCTAAACATGTGCCTTTTGGTCCGTATATGCAGCGTCCGTCTGCGCCTAATTAAGCAGCCATGTCAACATACCAATCCATCAACGTTAGGAAGTTGACATACGAAATTTAACAAGTTGTAGTAGCTTTTCTGCTTTCCATCTTGACAATGCAACTTCCACGTCGACAGCTTCGTCTCCTCTACAAACTTGTTAATCATCCGTAGAATAAACGCCACCTTGAGAAAGAAGGGCACTCCTATTAGCTGTGGATATGAGGTCAAGAACTGTCACATTTGCAAGTTGATATATATGATCCTCCATGGATGACCACTACGTGCAGCGACACCTAGACGTAAGAGCATCTTCAGCCACGACTTGCAAATCCCGCCCCTCAAGTGACCGGGCGTGTCCGTTTTGAACCCCTACTTTTTCATCCGTGCAGCCGCATCTCTGACCGGGCGTGTCCGTTTTGAACCCCTACTTTTTCATCCGTGCAGCCGCATCTCTCATATTTTTCCTCATATGTCCGGTCACTTGCACGTGATTGGTGGAGAAGAAGAGAGAGAAAGAAAAGAATGATTAAAGAAAGAGAAAAGGTGGTCCGGGATGGGGTCACGTCCTACATGGCGGACTGACCGGGCGCGTCCGCGACCTCTCATATCGTCCTCATATTTGAGATGGATATGAGGGGTGTCGGTCAGTCCGGACGTTTGAGATGGGTATGAGGGGTTCGTTTGGATCGCTTTTTCGTAACCGGGCAGTGACCGGGCGGCCTGTCCGGACGTTTGAGGAGCGTATGAGGGGTTCGGCTGTAGATGCTCTAATATTCCCCCATTTGTCTTTTCCTCCCTTCACATGGTATGATCAGTCGATCACAAGAATTAGCCTTGGAATTGACTATTATTATCCTTTTGTGAAGCTGGAGATACGCCAAGTGCTGGTATATGCTCCATTGCTGCTCAGTTTTTCTGCCCCCAATAATTGGAGCCATTGACATGGACGTGCTTTGGCTTTGAGCTAGCTAGCTAGCGCTGTAGATCGGTCAGGCAAATGAAGGCATGGCTTTGGCACTTGTGGAAGAGAGACAAAGATAAATAACAGGTGGATTTTTCGGAACGGAATTGATCTGAATTGATCCGTGCAAAAGCGGAAAAGCGCGTCCAGTCATGCTTGCGCGTCTGTAGATAAGCCGAAGAGGAGGTGGAGAAAAGAGCTTCGCTCGAAAGGGTTTACTGAATAGCATGGACCTACGTAACTAACTGCTGCTAGCGTGTCGTACACTTGCACTAGTAATACTGGGTGCTGTCAAGATGCCATATTTATGCTAACGAGAGTGAGCTCCAAGTCATACGTAGTTAATTAACCCTGGAATTTTCCAACTTCAGATCCAACCAAAGGAATATATACACGCATTTGAGCTGATCTAGTCTCGCAACATTGTGGGATTGTTGCAGCAAATGGACCCTTCTTTTCCGGCTACAAAGATTGGACCTCTACTTTTTGGTCGCCTGAGAGGAGCCCTAGTGCCCGACCAAAGCTTATGGGTGACCCTTGATCCCTTGATTTTGGTTCCAACCCACTCATCATCGTAAACATCCTGCTAGATCAACCTACAAGTTTGTCTTAGCTTAGCCAGTTGGCTTTCATCTCAAGTTCGGTCAGTACTACTAGTAGTAAAGTTAATTAAGCTTCACTGCAAAGCCGTCCATCCCGATTACTACCCACCCCATCCAACAAGAGACAAAACTAGGCAGGAAAGCCATCAACTTCTGGTTCCACAAGCGTAGCAGTATCTCACTCAGCAAAGGTGGTAGTATATCTTTCCTTCTCCATATCTTGGAACTTTGATGCGGCTTCAGCCAGAAGCTGGCGATGCTTCCGTTTTAGGTATAGATAGCTCTTCACGGCGATATATGCTCTAAACTAACTTCAGGCCAATTTGCTCAAGAGAATGCAGTGCTGATCACGCCGGGTGTAGGAGAGAAAGATTGATGTCGCGGCAGGTACGCGCGACACATCAAGAAAAATGGTCCTCCGCCAATGTCGTTATCGGATCATTAACAGACTGGCTTTGAATCTTTCCTGTTTTTTTTTTTGTCGGCATTTTTTTTAGCTTGTTCTTCGGCTCGCGGCGTACATGTTGATCGCTCGCCAACATGTAGGCTGCAGCCCAGACAGGGATGTTCTTCATGTCTAAATGACCTAGACCTTTCTTTTAAGAAAAAAAAGGAACTACAGTTTGGTTTTAGATTAATGAAGCCCTTACAATTAACATTACAACACAACAAAGGACATGGACCGAGGAACAACCACAAACCCTTAAAAAAAACAAGCCAAGGCGAGTGGAAGATTGACGCGTCACTTTGGGTCATCCGAATTCACGTCCACGATCTGGCACCCAGAGCGAAGAAAGATGGCAACTCAAAAAGGGGGGCCATGTCATCGCCATCACAAGGGCGGCAACCATGGCAGTGCCATCCAGCTCCATCATCGAAAGAAGCACATGTTCCCTCGCCCTAGATCGAAAGGGCACCGCACCGTCGGACAATGAAGACGCACACCACCCGAGAGCCTGGATGGACATTAATGCCGAGGTCCCAGAGCGAGGATTCTGAGCACAACCCCTCTGCAAACTTGCACATCTTGAGAGTATCATCATCGAGGCCACGATACCCTCGACACGAAGAGAAGAAGTTCCTGCCCGCCACTACACCGCGACCACCAACGGATAGGGACCTTGCTCATGATATGAAGCCTCCAAGAAGGGCACGACGCAACAGCGTTGGCGCCGCTCGATCTAGAGATAGACCAAGGTTTTCGCCCAGAGCAGAGAGGAGGAGGCCACCCATAGTGACACCTCCAAGGAGGGCATCGGCGCTCGAGAGCGTCGCCATCACCGGCACCGACACTGTCGAGAAAAGCTTTCTCCTGGGATCCGACAACCTACCACCCAAAGTCCACTAGCCACACCTCAAGTGCGCCCCCAGACCGACGAAGAGGTGAGGAAGACAGATAGCGGTGGAGACGATGCCCAAAACTGAGAAAGGTGTGACCTTGGCGCCAACTCCCAGCCATGAATGCCTCCCACGCGAGCTGCCTTGCTGCCCGCACGGGCGAGATACAACACCATCACCTGGAATACGACCGCTGTCGTGTGAGCACTGCCAAACCCACTGTCCCGGAGTCGCCACTCCAGCGCCCGAATAGCCAACCTTACCTGCCTTCCACCGAGAAGATCAGTTGTAGTTGTGCAGTTGGCCACCCATGCTACCGCACCAACGCACATCGAAAGCCTACAACTCCTCCATTGTTTGTGACCATCTGTGTGACGGCTAGACCCGTGAATTCCAGATCCACACAGATGTGTACCAGATTGAGGGCAGATGCGGCCAGCCATGACCATGGCCTAACGAGGTCGGATCAACCTTGAGGCGGTGCTGCCCAAAGCCTTCATGGAGGTTGAGGGTTCGTATCCGTGGACTAACCCCCTGGTCAAATCCAATCAGAACGGCGGCGTCGTTTAAAGGCAGCGTGAGCACCGACCCCACTCCGCTGCTTCGTCGATGGCCGACTACCGTCCACGATACCGAGAGGGATGACGCCAAGAGGGGCTGGTCGGACCACCAACGCTCGGACAAGTTGGCACCAAGAAGTTTGCTATGGGTGACGATGTCCTGAGGAAGGAGGCGCGGGAGAGGAGATGACAGGGGAGCTGGGAGGGAAGGATGCGTGGAGGCCTCAACGCCGCCATGGGCCAGTCGACTTCAATGGTGAGCGGAGCGGGAGGAAAACCAAAAACTTGTTCGAAACAACAGTGACGTAGCTAGCGGGTGTGCCGATGGCCCACCCAGAATTTTGAGGTATTATTTTACCGTATAGAAAATTTGACCAAACTAATCATTTAAAACAACCTCATGCACAATTAAAAAAAAGCCAATCAATTATTTTGAAGTATGCACATCTACCATTTTATTCCTGGTTACGCCATTGCAAAACAGCCTATACCATAACCCTCGAAAGCGCTCGATGGGAGTGGCGACGGGTTTATAGAAAACCTAATCGCCACCGAGTCGCCGACCTTGGCCTAGACTCTAGGCCAGAAGCTTGAGAACCTAGTTGTACTATTTGTATGCGTGTGGCGCCATTGCCCATTATGCATGCGTTGATTCTCATTGAGAGACGAACGCATCAACACATGTTCCATACGTAATTGCACACTTGTGCTCGTTGATTGACAAGGACATGTTATGCACTCGACTATTAGAAAATCCTTCCGGCCGCTCGTCTGTCATCCCTGTTTGTGAAGCCAGACCGTTCTGCTGACCCATCCCGTTCTATTTATATGCTTGTGCGTTTCACATCCGTTGCACCCGACGGAAGAGAAGGAAAGAGAAAGAGAAAGAGACAGGAGAGAAGTCGTTTGCCGGCAATGGAGAGCTCCTCGTCGTCTCTGTCGTTGAGTTCGTATACCGGCAACAAGAAGAGGGCCAGGGAGGCCGACCTTGAAGTGGTCTCGTCCGCGGAGGCGGAGGCCGCCAAGAGGATGAGGCCCGAGGACCTGCTGGACCTGCTCGACGACGACACCGACGCCGCGGCAGCCGGCGACCTGGCCTCCGTCATGCGGAGCCTTGAGGAGGAGATATGCGCCGGCGACATGACGCCGCCGCAGCCGGAGCTGGGGTTCCTGCTCGAGGCCTCTGACGACGAGCTCGGCCTGCCGCCGGCCGCTGGGGCGTCCTCCTCGTCGGACGACGCCGGGGGCTGGGAGCCGGAGGAGCCCGCCGGCATCTTCGGGGAGCAGATATGGGGCTTCGAGGATGAGATTGACGGCGCGTACGCCTTCGGCAGCGTCGCCTCCTCACCGGAGGCCGCCGTGGCTGCTGCCGCTGCCGCGGCCGAGTGGGGCGACGACAGCTTCGACGCCGGCCTGTTCGGGTTCGGCGACGAGTCTTTCGGGCCGTCCGATCTCGCCGTGCTCCGCCAGGAGACCATGCCGGCCGTTTGATCAGTCGTCGCTAGTGGATGGATTAGCCTTTTCTTTTTTACCTTTGGCTAACCTTAGCGTTACCCTTTTTTTAACCTTTGGGGATGCAAAGTTTGTAGATGGAAGATGCAAAAACTGTGGGGAACAAACCTGGAAAATGTGTTGTTTCCAATGAATGATGTAGAAAGAACAAAGATCATCGGAAGCAAACAAATTCTATCAGAGATTTCAAAACAATTGGTTCATCATATTTTTGTTCTTCTTAGAATATATCTAACGAAAGAATAGAATATATAAATCAGCTAAAGTATCTTGTATTTTGGCTAAAAAACATATGCTAGTAGTATAATGTAAATGAGGGTACTAGTCAAAAGCAGATGCGGATTTGTGGCCGTTGATGGAAATGTTTAAAATGATACGGTGCCTGCTCGTTGGACGTTGACCTGACCTAATGACATGACAAACCTAAATATTAATAGTGAGAAAAAAAAAGGAAATCATGTGTGATTCAACTGGCCACTCACATGGATTCGAAAATCAGAAGCTTCTAGTCTTCCTCATGTTTCTTTTACTTAAAAAAAAGATAGGCTCACATTTCTCGGCTTTTATTCTTGAAGAGAAAATGAAGAAACTTTTTTCTAAAACAGGCGAATAAAGACGGGGTTAATTACATTAGAGCCCCTAGTTGCGGCGATATGGCATTTGCCCCTAGTTTCGGAAAACTCTCAGATATGCCCCGACGCGTTTGCTCCTCTACTTATTCTATTTGAACGTCTAACCGTCACTTTTAAAACTTTATAAAAAAATCATATTAACTCAGAAACATGCAAATAAGATATGAAAATATTAAGAAAAAATATCATCTATATGTGAATGTCATATGCATCAATTACAAAATTGTTGTTCATATCTTTTTGATATTAATAATATTGATAACCTCGTGTGGTTTAAAAAAAGATACTTGGATGTGAGTCAGATGGAACGGATAATTCTAGCGGGAACGGTTGACCTGTAAAACAAGAGCATCTGCCAAGAGACGTGGGATTTTGTCTGCACGTATCTATACAGCCCGTATAATACAGGCAACCCGCAAAAAAAAAAGTAACTATCATCTTGTCCACAGAAAAAAAAGCATCTCATTCATATTCAGATTTGCCGCCTCCATAAACTAATAGTACGAACGCATTGAACTTGTCACGAAACTCCCGTGGAAACATGTTGTGTCGAAGTGTATGGACACACACTCTCTCTGTCGCAAATAAAAAAAAATGCATAAAACTGATTGAGCTAGTAGTTATGAAAAATATTGAGACAGCCTGACAAGAGAATAAGGATCGTATTTCTCTCCGGAACTAGCTGGTTCTCGACGGCTAATTTTGTCAATGACACTTGAAAAATGAGTTTGCACGACAGCGCGAAATTGACCCTGCTTATTTTTCTCCTCTTCTATTCGAGCAATGGGCATGACGTGGTTGCTGTCCTCTGCCCCGTTCGGATCTCTTTCGGGCCTGTCCTTTCCCATGACAGGTCACCATCTCCCCCCTAAAAACAGGTCATCTAATCGTGCAATAATGTCGACGATATTTGGTTGCCCGAACTGGGACTACAAATATACTTACTGAAGATCTCATATGAGTTAAAAATATAGAGTACTATTCTTTTTTGACGAGAACAGCAGGAGCTTTGCCTTTGCATTATAGATGGGGAAGAGATACAGAGGTACATGGTACAAGTAGAGGTGGCAAACTACCCCAAAAACCGAAGACACAGAAAGAAAAACTAGCTCTTGAACAGAGAGCTACAGAGGCAAACTAGACACCATCCTACACCCTGTTTCTACCCAGCCACCTGAATGGAAGGACGGAAGGCCTCGTTGAGCATCTTGAAATCGTCTTGAATGAGATTCACCAAGGCTCTTGGCGTCATCTCAGCATTCTCAAAAACCCTTCTGTTTCGTTCCTTCCAAAGATGCCAAACAATGTATGCCGAGAGGGATGTTTCCTCGGCAGCCTTGGATTGCGCACCGCGATGCATATAGAGCCTCTTCCACCAATCTGAAACTGAATTTGCAGAGTGCACCACATTGTAAATCCTGTCACTTGTACCCTGGGATAGGTACCATACCTCTCTTGCATAGCTGCATCGCAGCGTGATATGTTCCGCAGTTTCGGGCTCCTGATCACACAACCGACAGCAGGCATTGTGTGGCCATCCTCTAGCCTGCAGCCTGTCAGCGGTCCAATTTCGATTCTGCAGCAACAGCCAGATGTAGAACCGTGCCTTTCCCTCAAGCTTTGTTCTCCAGCCAGGCATAGAGTAGTATTCTGAGAATGGCGATTGAGATCAGATTTTGCCCTGGAGGGCTCGACCGCTGTGGGATGAGAACAAAAGCAGAAATCAAAGCAGCCACGCTAGCAAAAGGTCACTTTGAAGGACGGGTGCATTGGAGCCTTATATTTTAAATTGTGTCAAAGTGCTATTTTGAAGTTTCAAAACATTATGAAAATAAATCAACATGTTTATATGGATGTATATTACAGATGCGCCAAATTTATGCTGAAATAAGTAACCATCTGACTTACACAAAAATGACAAAATTGTTTCTTTGGAAAGATGAATAGTGTATGTATTATTCACTATTTGGAAATCACCATTTTATAATTTTTGTCTAGCTTACATGTTTGCTTATTTCATCGCTAAGCTTTACACATATGTAATATACATCCATATGATCATGCATAATTCTTTTCGTAAACTTTTGACACTTTATTGTGATTTTTAAAGTATTTAAAATAAGGTCCTTCAATACACTTGGGTTTCAAAAATCATCTCTGCCACGCTAGACGCTACGACGAAGAAGAATGCTCCAGTCCAGCCAGCAGCGTCTGATGGGCAAAAATTCCGTTTGGGAAACGAAAGCCAGATCTAGCACTGCTGGCTACGGAATATTAGGGGCGCGTTTGGTTGCCCGCATGCAGCCCAACCAGGCCCGCGCGGGATGTGCGTGGCCTGTTTGGTTGGCTGGGCTGCATGCGATTCGTGGCCCGCACGAACCTTAAAGCAGGCCTGAGCCTGGCCTGTCGGAAACTGCCGAATCGGCAGTTTCTCGCGAGCCTGGTTCGGCGCGGCCATGCGTGCGAGGAGGTTCCACGCCTCGGGCAGCGCGGGAGACGGAGGGGACGTCTCATAACTCCCCTCCCACTCTCCTGTCACCGCCCCGCACTGTTCCCACCGCTAGCACGCCTCTCTGCCTCACCGCCCCTCCCTCTCCTCTCCTCCGATGGCTCCGCCTCGCCCACCGCCGCGCCGTCCTCTGACCCCCGTCGACCAGCGCATCGCCAGCATCCACGAGCGCTGGGTGGCCGGGCTCCAGAACTCGGGCAGGGACCTGGCGTCGACGCTGCGAGCGCCGTCCCCCATCTGCTGCCGGCCACCACGAGGACCGGCCAATGCGGTGCCGGCCGTTCCTGCTCCGCCACCGTTTCCGGACCTCGTGGTCGTGGGCTCGGCACCGGCGCCGCCCACGGAGCCGCCACTTCTTGGGACCCCATTGGACAGGGGGGTTTTCTTGACCCCCGTCCAAGGGTTTTCTCTTGTCGGCGCGCCGTCCTCCTCGACCTCCGGCGTGGCCATGAGCACGGGGCCGATGCCGCCGGCCGTCGCCAGGGCCGGCTCCTCCTCTGCTCCGCCACCTCTCTCCTTCCCGTCGGGGTTTTCACCCCGGCCTCGGTTCGCTACGACTGCGCAAGCTCCGGTGAGTCAAAGAATCCCCAATGCTTGCTCGTAGATGTAGATTAGGGGTTTCTTTCTTAGGCATGTGCTAGTACTTTTATAGGATTCGAGTAGATCCGATTCGATGCGATCCCAATCGAATCGAATCCGACCGATCTGTTCTTGTTTGCTACAGTGTGTGTTCTAGGATAATGTTCTTCTGCTAGTGCTTTCTTAGGATCTGTGTTCATGCTAGGATCATGTTCATGTTGTTGTTCATGTTGCTACATACATGTTCAAGCTAGGGTTTGTGTTGCATGCTCTAGATTGTTATACGTGCATGTAGTAGGACCATTTTAGGATGCTGCCAAATGTGCATGGGTGCACATGGGTGCTATTTTTAGATGTTTCCATGCTTAGGATAGTGCACTGATGAGCGGCAGTTGCAGAAGACCAGATGCCACTGATCAGTGGCATTTGCTCAAGAGCAAGTGCCATTGATAAGTGGCATTTGGCAAAGAGTTTGTGCACTGATCAGTGGCATTTGCTCTTGGGCAAATGTCTCTGATCAGTGCCATTTGCTGTAGTGCTAGTGCAACTGATCAGTGGCATTTGCAGAAGAGCTAATGCCACTGATCAGTGGTTGTTCATTTTGCAAGCACCTCTAATACTTGTCATCTTACCTGACAAGATATTGAAGAGTGACTGGAACGTGGCGGGTGGAGGAGCTCAGGTGGTGGCCGGAGCTGAGGGAGCCGAGGATCTCATCCCCACGAACAGGTGGCTCAAGAGGGTGGACCTGCCTGGCAGGGTCGCCTTCATGAGCCTGCCTCGTTCAAGGGGACGATCTCCGAGGACCGGCCATGAGGAGGGGGCCCGGGAGCCGTTGCGCTTCTACCAGCAGATCAAGGACGCCGAAGACCTCGCCATGCTCGTCATCCCTCGCAAGTTCGTGGAGGTGATGAACGAGTGGCTGGTCATTAGGCGGCTCCCGCGCGTGGTCAGGCTGTCGGCGAACAAGTGGTGCGAGTTCTGGGTGCAGGTCCAGAACTTCGAGGGGCACATGGTGCTTGGCCGGGGCTGGAACTACTTCTGCCGCCGCCACCGGATCGTCCTCGGCGACCTCCTCGTTCTGCGCATCTCAGGGCTCGGCCTGAAGGTCCAAATCTACAACCACGACTCCTCGATCATGTGCAAGTTTCGTTGCAGCAAGCACAGCTGCGTTGGTGACATTGAGCATGCAATGTAGTTAACTTAGGTGTTAGTGTTGAACTTGTTATGTTCTGTGGCTAGAACTTATGGTACTTGTGTTGTGAACTTGTTAATATTTTGGCCAAGAGTAGCACCCTGGCGTGGAGCAGGGAAGGAGGATGCCCCTGCTGTTAATCTAAGTAGTTTGTTGTCATTTTCGTTGCTTGCTTTGTTTGATCTCATTTGGTTGCTTGTTTTGCTTGCTGTTGTGCTGATCATGTGGTGGTAAGGCCACCACATTTGAATGGGGTGAGCAGAACACAAACGCTGTTTGCAACCAAACAGCTGAAGTTTGCATCTGCTCACACCCTAAGCACAAAAACGGCAACCAAACAGCAGGGGGGTAAGTGCCCCTTCATGCGATGCAGGCAACCAAACAGGTTGCATCTGCTGCATATGAGGCTGCATATGAAGAACCAGGCTGGCTGGAGATGGACATGCAATGCGGGTACTCTAGCGAACTGCAACCAAACACGCCCTAGGCCGGCGAACTTTGCCTGCGAGCCACGATTTTGTTTCCGGAGAAAGAAGGGAAAGGCTACGTGCGAATGACTAAAGGGGCAGCAGCATGATTCTGCCACGGGACTCGTGACGCGGCGTGTGTGGACAGTCTTCACTTCGCTGGTTCTACGCACTCAACGGCCGCCGCAGCGTGCCGCCGATCAAGTCCACCGTGGTGCCCTTCTCCCCTGCGACGCACCAAAGGTCGCCAACCGGGCCGTGAACCAAACCAATGGCCGCCCCGCCCGCCTTTTCTCACTCCCTCGGTACACAGCGTACAGAAGAACCATACTACGTTGGGCTGGCTGCGCCTTTGTTTTCTTTCTTTGTCAAGTGGTTACATTCGACTTCGCCGTGGCTGGTGGTGATCACGCTCACGCGTTATGCCATGATAAGGCGCCGGCGAGCTCTGATTAGCCACCCGGCCTGTCCCGTCTCCGTCGGTTCCGTTCGGAACGGCAGGGGACGTACTACGACCTCGGCTGCTAGGTGGTGGCGGTACATGTGCTGCTGAGTGGTAGTGCTGCTCGTGCCGGCACGGTCTGTTGGGGCAGGTGGTTGGACCGGATCGCCCGAGAGGAGGAGGCCGTCACATGCCGCGCGTCCGGCCGACCGTGCCGGAGTCTGCAAACGCAAGTAACATCGGGGTGCCACTAATCGCCACCTATAGGGCAGAAGATCTGAATCTGCATCGGTTTGTGCGCGTGATCTCGTCTCGCGAACCACTGGCGGTACACCAGTGGTTAGTTAACTCTGATCTGGTTGCTCCACGTGTGGCGCAGACATGCAAGCCAGGGGCCGACGCAGGGCGTGGCTGCGGATGCTGTGGTGGTTGGATCCGAATTGAACCACCGATCAGTGGATCGATGCCAACGTAGGTTATTTTCTGGTTTGGGCAGGTCGGCTGCCCAGACCCGGGCCAAGCTTTGATGCGCTTCGTTTCAATGTTGGATTCTGTCCGCTGGTTTAGCTGTCTGAATATCATTCACTCTGTCGTTGTGCTCATGGGTGGAACGAGCGAATATCATTTTATTTTATTTTGCCACATCTTTCACAAATGTCATTCAATGATGAAAATTTGCAAGCGATCAAATTTGTCAATGTTTGTAACAAAAAAAACATATCAGTTTTTTGTTATATTATTATTCACCCGAGCTTATGTGGGCTCGAGCCAAGAAAAACACTTCGATGGTTCCACACGCATCCATGCGAAAATTATAAAATTAGAAGAATAAAAAATAGTAGAAAGAAGAATATTCTAATTATTTGTTGTGTCAAACTTGGTCTGTTGGTCTACTTACATGTGATTTTTTCAGAAAGAAATGATACCTGTCGTGGGAGTAATCCTGACAATAGTACGAGGTGTACGTATGAATAGGGCGGAGCCTAGCTACGGAGCAAGTGTCACACTCGGGATTTACGATTTCGGACCCCACTCGGAAGTGGTAAAAGTCCTACGTCTCGAACTCTGAGGCTAAGTGTTGCTTGGTGCATGTTTCTGATTACAGAGACTTCGTAACCCCTCTTCTGGTGTAGGGGTGTGGCTTATATAGAGTGCGCCACCACCAGCCAAGTGCCATTACGAGGGTCAATAATGCTAGTAAATGCCTGAGTTACTAGAAACTGCCGTGTTAACTACGAGCGTTACAGGTAACGCAACGTCTACAATATTCAATGCTAATTAAGTCCCTCGAACGTTGTAGCTTCCACGTTGCCTCTGCTTCTTCACGTCCGGGTACTAAAGCTAGGCCGAGTGTATAATAGCGTCCGAGTGACTTCCAAGGATCCGAGTGCAACTTGTACATTCGTCCGAGTGCTAAGTTAGTCCAGGGACTTCTGTGAACTTGTAGGACCCCAGGTGTGTCCTAGATAAGAGGTCTATGACCCTACCTAGGGTAGGTGACCTCGTTAGTAGCCCCCGAATCGGGTGAGATTTTGAGAGTTGAGTGACCAACGCACTGGGCCGTTGGTACGTTTTGGGAACACTTGGAAACGAGGCGGATCGTTTCTCACTCGGTACCGAAATCACGACCGGTTCAGGTTAAGTAACTTCCGAATGTCTCGAACAGCCTGACTGTTCAAGTCACTCGACCTGGTGCAGGTCGGTTCTCGGGAGAAATAACCTTATGACTTAGATATGAGATTATTAAACCTTCTGTTTGACCTTCACTTGGATGCTCTTGAATTGGTTTAAGATTGAACCGAGTGCTCGATGGGCCTTTTCGGTTCATTCGATCAGTTTTGGCGTGTCGGAACGCATATGTGGACACGGAGTTCACTCGATGGGTTTTGGCGCGTTGGAACGCACCAGCGAACACGGAGATCACTCGGTGAGTTTTAGCGCGTCTGAACGCATCAGTGAACACGGAGTTCACTCGATGGGTTTTGGCGCGTCGGAACGTACCAGTGGACACGGAGTCCACTCGGTGGGGTTTGGTGTATCGGAACGCACCAGTGAGCACGGAGCCCACTCGATCCGTTTTGGTGCATTGGAACGCACCAACGAACACGGAGTTCACTCAGGCAGTGGTGCCGCGAAATCTCCGGCGATTTTGAAATCGTGGGGAAGCACGCGCATGGGATCGTGACGGTTATGTCAGGAAATTGGGGGAAGTGGCCGCGGCGCCTCGATTTTCGCCACGCGTCCCCGCAATTCTGTCCCAGAGACATCGCGGATCTGCACGCGCCCGTTGATTGCGCGGTTGCTGCAGATCCGACGGCCGAGATTCCGCTGAGCCAGAGTATTAAAGAAGGCCGGGAGGGAGATAGGAAAAAGCATCCCCATTCTCTGCCTTCCCGATTTCCTCCTCTGCTCCGCCAAGAGCTTTGCCTCCCGCTGATTCGCTGTTGTTCCTCGCTGGAGATGACGAAGAGTGCCACCGTGAGAGCCGAGAGGGCGAAGAAGACCTCGCGCGAGTCCTCCTCGAGCGCGGGCGCCCCGGATGGCTTCGTCCAGGGCGATTGGCTGGCCTCTCGGGTCACGGCCAGTCGGTTGGAGGACCTGGAGAGCCAGGGTCTCCTGGTCGCCGGAAGCTGGAGGCTGCCGGAGAAGGGGGAGGTCGAGCCCGGGCCGCACGGGAATGAGAGGGTCCTCCTGACAACCCACCTTGACCGAGGTTTTTCTTTGCCCCCACATCCTTTCTTCCGTGCGTTCTTGGATTTTTTCGGAGCTCAACTTCATCATCTTCCCCCCAATTCCATCACCTATCTTGCCGCTTTTTTTTCTCTCTGTGAGAACTTTCTCGGTTGCAACCCACACTGGGGTTTATTCAAACATTTGTTCACATGCCGAGTGATGTGTGTGAAGAAAACCAATTTGACTGAGGAGAAGACGAACGTAGTCCAGCTGTGTGGGGGCCTGGGTATTCAATTGAGGGGTAAAAGTAGTTTCCCTTCGATGACTTTCCCAGACACTGTTAAGGGCTGGCAGTCGACTTGGTTTTACTGTGAGGACATCCCAGTCGGAGAGGGTCAGTCGGGTCTCCCACCATATTCGACCGAATGCATTCGGCGACTCCCGAAGTTGACAGTGTCCAAGGAGGAGAGAGTGGACGTAGACATCCTTGTGATTGTGCTGGTATCCCTCGTGAACCATGGCATCAACGGACTGGACCTGCTGGAGGTCTTCTTCCAGAGAAGGATTCAGCCGCTGCAGGCTAGAGCCCACCCTATGTGGCAGTACTCGGGTCCGGATGACCCTACGCGTACGCACCCGGAAGAGCTCAGTGAAGAGGCCGTGCCGAACAAACTCAAGGCCATCACCCCAGCTCGAGATAACCCCAGAGGCACGAGGCGTGTGCCGCCATACTCAATTGAGAATCCGGCGAATGAGGTAAATTCCGAGTGCCATTATCGTTTCCGAGTGATGCAACTTTCATTTAATCAAATCTTGATTGACGTAACTTTCACTCTGACAGGGTTTCACGGGCCTGGTGAGCTTGACCCTTGCAGGTAACCACGCTCCTGCTGACGTGGCAAGAGACAACGAGCGCCATGACGACTCAGACGGAGAGGAGGATTATGTGGAAGATAGTGAAGACGAAGGAGACGAGAAGGAGTCGGAACCAGGGGACGAGGCGGAGTCTCGTCCTTCGGAGGAGGTCCTTCCTGAGCCTCGCAGGAAGGCACACCGGGACCCTGGGTCCGTGGAGGCAACACAGGAGGACCGAGCACCGCCAAGTCCTCTGTGGTTATTCCTCCCACTCGGACTTCAAAGCGCGGACGTACCGAGCCTGCTCATCCCGAGAGAAAAGCACCAAACAGCCAAAGATCACTTCCAGCAAGCCTCGGAAGGTGGTTCTGGCCAAGACCAAGATGAACGTGCCGGTGGATTCTGCGTAAGTACCTTCACTCTGACTATCGATGCCAACGCAGGTTTACTAGGTAGTCTCCAATCTGATCAATAGGGTTTCCTAGATACATTCCGCTTTATGGAAATCCAACTGGGGAAGTGGCTCCATTTTTCAGGTACTAACAATTCTATTTTATATAGTGTTTTTGACCTTGGGTTTTTGCTGATTTCCTCCTTTTCACTAGCACATACTATCTTCGTGCCAAAATAAATGTCGCAACTGTTTTAGTACTATATTTGTACTAACTTAGTATTTGCGTCACTTATTTTGAGACCGAGGGAGTATCCATTAAGAATAGAGAAACCTTATATTTTTTGTGATTTTCAAGCACTCTATCAGTTCATGGTGTCGCCAAAATTACATACCTTGAGTGGATAGATTGTGCTATAATGATTCATAGGAGTAAAACATTTTTACGCGACAAGTCATTGCATCTACAGACCTGGTCATAATTTTGTTACTTCTGGTATTCTTTTTACTGCCTTGACAGTTGATGAATATATCAACTATTCTTTTTTGAAAAAAAAGAAACTCTTCACAATTTTAATCTACATACATTCTTACATTATTTAAAGAAAATGTTTCGACCGATTTTGCCCGCGCTTTCCCTTTTGGCATTTCTCACGTTCTCCGACAACTCCAGCCAGTGCACACTGTACCTTCTTTTTTCAAATCATGTGTGCCTAGAGGACCGTGTTCCACGATCGCTATTACCGCTACACAGTTGTTTACTCTTTGGCCTGTACCCTCCTACAGGCGCATACAGTACTGGCTGGGGTCTTCCCTTTGGCATCCGATGCAGGCGCGCAAGTAGATAGATGCTCGCACGCGTGCCATGGCTATTGGCTGGCCCCGCACCGACGGCAACGAGCACCAGCCGAGCTCCATTCTCCATCATCACGTACAAGTCCAGCCGCGCGCGCAGGCCGGCCTAGCAGGGAAAACGACTCCTCACCGGCTCGTCGTAGCCCCGGTCCTTTTGGGATTCTACGTGCGGCACGTAACGTGCCGGACTATAGAGCACCGTGGTTCGAACTGTATTTTCCAGATGTGCATGCAGCTCGATGTACAGCGCCCATCCTGTGTGGTTGTGCTGCGTGCAGGCATGAGCGAGGCCGGGCGCCGGCCGTCGAGATCATGCCTCCCCGCACGCGCGCGCGCATGCGCTCTCGATTGTTGCGACAGGCCGACAGTGCGCTCGCGCCAACTGACGGAGGTAGCTAGGACACGCAGCTCGTATGCGTGTGTGTGTGTGCGCGCGCGCGCGCGCGCGTGTGGAGTGTTACACTTATGAACAGTTAACGGAGAAATACCCGAGCTGGAATTATATACTACTCCAATGATAAAAGCACGAAAACACTCGCTCGATTGTTCTTGTTTTGGCATTCAGTTTCCAGGTATCAATCGAAGGATGGGGCCTCCCGACGCATCCACTAGCTAGCGGTCATATAATTGGCTTCCCGTTAGAAATGGGACCAGATTGTCCAATTTGAAACAGACAAAGGTTTCAGATATACCCACAGTGAGGATCTTCATGAAAGCCGCTGTCCATTTTGAAATAAGCCGCTGTTCTGGTCGAGCCCACGCTTAATTTCATCCGAAGCGAGTGCTCTCAGCCGCGCCCCGTCGACGCCATTTCGTAGCTAGACGTGTCATGCATGACCTCCGTGCGTGCACGCCTGATGTCAGATTGATTGGTTGCAAGGCGTGATCTCAAGATTATGATTCATGTCATTGTTGCTTCAAAAGCGCAAGCCATGTTCTCAACTGCATCAGTGTCTGGGTCACCACCATGACAGATGCCCTGCCCATCTTCTTTCGAGCTCTAGTACGGTATAGTAATAGTATCATGGCACGCCTAGCATTTATCACATAGGGAAATCGTAAGTACTCCACAACCAGCCATCGGACACAACCACATGGATCTTGACGCTGGGACCGTCTGTCACGTCCACAGCCAGCCGTCACGTGTACCGACCACATGGTCGAATCTGAGCCGTTCATTCCAAAAATGTACGGGCGAGATCTGACGTGACATGAGATGGGTGGTTGTGTTACTCATTTTTTGGGGGGAATCATGCCTCTCTCCGGTCTCGCCATCTCCCCCTCCCCGTCACCCCCTATCACTGCCTCCTTTTCATTGCCTTGCTCCTGACCGTACATTCTTTGTTGAAATTGCTCGTCGCCGCTTGTCGGTGGGCCAATCCGAGGAGCTAGTGGCACCATTGATGCAATCGCCTAAGGTATGTGTTCTCCCCCCAAGTATTTTGCTCAAATTGGTGTAGCGCATACTAGTATAAGAGCGCGAAGCTTTGTCGAGGGGTGGGGGTGCACGTTCTCCGATTCTGTCTGTGGCAATGGGGAACGAAAGGCGGAGGCTCTAGTCGAAGCAGGACCACGGCCCCACCCGCAACAAGGGTTGCACGACGAAGGGGGTGCCATGGCTGCTTCGCATGACACCATTCCACCCATCAACGACACCACCTGTCGGTGATCCATCCATTATGTAGTAGTTATCAGATAAGTTAGGTTTCGATGCCTAGTTTCATCTATGTTGTGAGATTGATGTTGCTATGCTTAATGCTTGTCACTAGGGCCCGAATGATATGATTTCATATCTGAGCCGTATTTTTTTTTTCATGAATATCGATGAGCTTTGATCTTACCTGCAAGTTATATGCACCTGTTATAGTTTTGCACCAGAGACCCCGAAGTGACAATAATCGAGATAGCAACGATAATGACTATAACTTGAGGATTACATGTATTCATTGAGTGTTAATGATTTCCTCAGGTGCTTTATAAAATGAGTACATTAGTTATTCTTAATTTCCAATAGGGTCTCGCTAAATGGGAGGGTAGGACAAACTATATTGTGCAAGTTATTATTATATGAACGATGCAACTACATATAAAATACTTGCCTACGTAAGTTGAAGAATATGTGGTAGCTTACTATGATCTATGTTTATGCTATTACATGTTTGATTCAATCTATGCAACATCTCATTATCCATTCTCATGCCTACGTTTTCATAACTATTGCTCTATTTAAAAATACTTTGTATTAGTTAACTTTTGGGTATTACTGCTCGTGTTACTCTGTTGCAATCAAATAATGAACACTTCATCGCATTTGCTACTAATAAACCCCTTCGAGGAAGTACTTTGTTTTTAGGTGTGGTTGAATTGAGAACTCAACTGCTAAAAGTTATAAGTATTCTTTGCTCCCTTTATTTCGAATCAACAAATTTGGATTATGATATTTCTCATCGAAGACTGTTGCGATGCTCTACATTTGTGTGTTATCAGTCACCCATTTCTAAATTGCTTCAGGCCACATACCTCTCAGAAGGATTTTAGGAGATAAGCTTCTAGAAAATAAGATGCATCTTATTAGTATACGTAGTACTATGAATCATATCAAGTTAGGATGACTATGAATCGTATCAAGTTAGGATGTCACACATTGTCGTTGGTTTTAAATTTTACATCTCAACGTTCCACTATTTCTAGAGAAAACTTCAGAAGACAAAACAATGCACCAGATGGACTAACCTCAAAGTTTTAAAGAGCCACGCGAACACTTCTCAGAGTATGATGACTTATGATCACTGAGCGTATTTTGACCTGGGACACAAACCTCGCAAGGGAGGTCAATGAGTCACCGCTTACACATCATACTAGAGGGAGGAAGGCCGGGAGCAAACACTAATTAAATTGTGGAATCACATTCCAAAATAAACTTGGCATCCACATTTTCCACTCGCACTGTCAAGTTGGGTCGAAGTGTAAAATGTAAATCCATCGGGTAGAGGCTGTTGAGAAGTTAAATCAAAATACCGCGGGTTCTCATGTTCTAGTCGCTTTGGTCACAACGACCACAACACCACGGGGATAGAGTCGCGAGGCTTTTATTAAGTGTGACGTTGCCCCCCAGCATCAAGACACCGCCAGAAAGGATATAAATATCTAACATAAAGTAAACTTAAAGAATACTCCAATGTTGATCCATGGTTCTCCCTGCCGCCCGGTCCCAAACAAACCTCTGGAGGAGAGGGAAACCAATGGAAACACTCACCGGCGAATAGGCTTTTTTTATTTGAACCGTCGATCCTATTTTTTCTTCTAAATTACTAGTGATCATCTTTTAACTTGAAATTTGTTAGAGAAAAGAACTACTAAAGCCTGATCCTGCACAGACAAGATGGAGAAAGAATAAATAACCACACGAAAACTAACGCATGTTAGTCCAACTGCGGTCTTTTTGGTTGGAAGCATAAAGTAACATTGCTCTGACAGCTTCCTTCAAAAGAACATGTTTGTCTAAATCAAACATGCATTATTTAGCCGCCAACAAGCATCTGCGACCAAACCAGTGGTGTGAAAGATGATCCCATCGCACAACCAACTGTGTAGTCTGAACCAAAAACAACAATGAAATAAACAAATCAAATTAGTCGGTCAATTAAAACTGATCACGTCCATCAACGAAGCCTCCACACACATGTCCAGAAGTCTTGTTTATCACGGTCAGTTCAAGGTGATGCCTAGAGCTTGGGAAAAAAGACTGCAAAGTAATTGGCCATGCGGCTATCTCTTTCGTGTATAGAAGTAGTAGTGTTCCTTCCAAGTCCGAATAGACGTGATCTTGCACGTCACACGCTGCTAAATATGCTCGGTCCATGTATCCATCGGCTGCGTGCGCCTAATTAAGCAGCCACCAAGCAGTACGTACCTCCACATACTAACCCATCAACGTTAGGAAGTTGACACAAGAAATTTAACAAGTTGTGGTAGCTTTTGTACCGTCTTGACAATGCAACTTCAACGTCGACGCCTTCGTCTCCTCTACAAACTTGTTAATCATCCGTAGAATAAACACCACCCTGAGAAAGATAGGTACTCCTATTGGTAGTGGATATGAGGTCAAGGGCGGTTACATTTGAATGCGGCAAGCAAGTTGACATATTTGATCGACGGATGAATTGACCACTACGTGCAACATCGCCTAGACCTAGACGTAATATATATTCCCCCATTTCTCTTTTCCTTCCATTGGTACGATCGATCGACAATACAAATTAGCATTGGAATTGACTATTCTCATCCTTTTGTGAAGCTAGAGACATGCCAAGTGCCGGCATCTACTCCAGTACCGCTGCGTTCTTTTGCCCCCAATAATTGGAGCACTGACGTGGACGGGCTATGGCAGTGCACTGGATGATCAATCAGACAAATGAAAGCACGACGTTGGCACTTGTGGAAGAGAGACAAAGACAGATATCAGGTGGATTTTCCGAACCGGAACTGATGTGAATTGATCCAGCAAAAGCAAAAAAGCATGTCCAATTATGCGTGCGCATCTGTAGATAAGCCGAGGGTGAGGAGGAGAAAAGTGCAAGCTAGTGCTCTGGAGTCAATAAAATCCAGCGTTTATCGAAAAAAGTGCTCTGAAGAAAGTATCTATATATCTTGTGACAAAACGGGATCAAGCACCGAAACACCCAGAGGAGAAAAGGAGCGGCACAAATTAAAGGTATGGTCTCAGATGATAGATGCTGTCCCAACTATGAGAATGAGTAATTTTAATCTAATCCTATGGACAAATCAAAGTATTTTACAGTGTGTTGTTTCAGTTGATGGGCCATTCGGCCTGTTTTCGTGTCATGAACGAAAGCTTCTTGATAAAGTGTTGTAAAAGATATGCATCGACACTTGCAGCATAACATACTATACTGGGACCTGAAAAGATCTTCCTAGCTTACATATCTGTACTTCACAAGGATTTTCACAGGAAACCCCAAAGGAACCAATTCCTATGGAAAATTTTAACAGGTTGCATTCGGGACAGAGGAAACGTAAACAGTGAACCAAAGGAATTCTTGTCCTCTAGCGCTGATTCCAGAGGAAAGTAAAAATCCATCCCAAGCTCATGTTTTGTGCGGAAGACCGAGGCAAGCCATGTTGAGAACATGAGGAGCCTGGCAGTTGCGCTGTACATCTAGATTAAAAAAAATACTACTACTTGTACTAGCGTTTGGAGACAAAGGCAGCTAGTGTTCATCGCCGAATAAATTATGCACCAGTCTATCCTTCGTGTCAGATGCAGTAGGCTAGCTTCCTGGGTATTTTCTGCGGTCACCCGAACACAATTTTCCAGGCTTCCCTTCGTTTTCTAGATCCTATGGTTTGCTCTGGTCTTCCTTTTTCATTCCTACACTTTCACAAATTCCTATGTTTTAAGAGCCTTTGTTCCGAACAGAGCCTAAAGCAGTAGCATGTGCTTCGATCGAAACGAATCATCCGGTTTACCGAAAGGGATGGATAATACCTACTTGAATTACGTAACATACTGCTGCTAGTGGGTTACTACTACTTGTACTGATACGTCATGGTTCATGAGCCACCGAATTTTCGGCCTTTAAATTCAACCAAAGTGTACAGCTAATTGAGCTGATCTAGTCTCAACATTATGGGATTGTTGCAGCAAATTGACCGTTCTTTTTCGACGACGTACATTGGACCTCTACTTTCTGGTCCCGGGGCAATCAGGCCGGACAAAGATAACTTGTTCCAGCTGACAAAACCATCGATCGATCAGCTGACAGACTAAAGTTGCCCGTGTTGATTCGATCTATATACCTAACATAAGAATAAGATGATCACTAAACTAGCTAGGAGTTGGCTAGGTACTGCTGCATGCTGTGCACGAGAAAGTGTGAGTGTGAGAGAAGCTTGACCAGAGATCATGGGCCATTCTGGCTTGATCCCCGGATGGCATCATTTGGGCCCAGCCCAGTCTACGGCCCAGTTCTTTTCAGCAGATTACGGAGAATCTCGCTCTGGAAAATCCTGAGCGAAAAGAACTCGATTTGCTTTCCAAAATCTCGAGAGGACTCTGCAGAATCCTAGTGCAATCCCAAAATCCCCAAAAAACTTGATTTTCGCAGAATCTTAGGATTCTAGCAAGTCCCACAAAAGAAAACGTTCCGTATATGAGAATACCCCTATTGAATGGATAATTTACAGCCGAACTGCCACCCAACAACCGCCGATCCCCACGAGCGCTAGCCGCTCCGCCCGCCGCCGCCGGACGGGAGCTTCGTCGCCCCGCCACCGGCCACCCTCTGGCCGCCCAGCCTACACGCTGCCGCCGGGCGAGAGCTCCGCCGCCCCGCTCCTCACGACGGCCCGCCTCGCCGCCGCCGGACGAGAGCTCCGCCGCCCCGCTCCACATGACGGCCCGCGTCGTCGCCGCCGGACGAAAGCTCCACCGCCCCGCTCCTCACGACGGCCCACCTCTCCGCCGCCGGAAGAGAGCTCCGCCGCCCAGCTCCTCACGACGGCTCGCCTCGCCGCCGCCGGACGAGAGCTCCGTCGCCCCGCTCCTCATGCCACCGCCGGTCGGGAGCTTCGCCAGCCCTGCTCGTGACGATGCCGCCGGATCGGAGCTTCGTCAGCCCCTCTCCTCACGACGCCGCTGGCTGGCTGCCTGCCACCCATGGTCGCCTCAGGTCGCCCTGCCTAGACGTCGTACGAGGGCTGAACAGACATTTCATCACATAGCTCACTTCATAATTCCAAACTACAATCTTAGAAAAGAACTGGGTGGCAGATTCTGTGGGAAGCAGATTCTGCGAGAATTTTCCAAAATCTTGATTCTACAGAATCCCGCGCGAAAAGAACTGGGCCTACTTGTCTCCACAGACACACTTGACATCCATGTTCTTGATGCGTTATCCGACCATTAAACTTCCTCTCGATTTCTGCTGCCAAAAGCAGAATCTCCACAATGGTGTAATGCAAGTTAACTCATTTAATCTTCCTTTTTACAAAAAAAGAATGTAATAAAACATAATGATGTTACGCTTAGTGAGTTGTCTTTCCTCTCAAGTTGAGTTAGTAACGCTAGCTAGTGCTAATTAAGCATCCTTAAAAAGCAGTCCATCCCGGTTAGTGCCGACCCACCCCATCACACTCTAAACTAGACAGGAAAGCCATCAGCTCTAGTTCCAGAAGCCTATAGCTGCTTTGATCCGTGTCTCACTCCGGCAGCGTGCCACTGTCCCTTTTTTTTCCCTTTATATGGATCTCCTTTGGCTTTGGAACTTGCTGCAACAGCTTCATCGGAACGCTGCTGGGCAATTTACACGCATATTTCTTCTGATGTTTCCGTTTTATGTAGGGATAGCAATATATGCTCTGAAATAACTCCAGGTCCATTTGCTCGAGCGAATCCGGAGCCGATCATGCAAGCATATATATCATAAACAAGCATATATATATATAAATTAAAGAGACGGCGATACCTTAGGCGTGTGGTGCAGTGGTTACATCAGAAAGATAGATGTTGTGGCAGGTACACGTGATACATCATGAACATGGTCCTCCGCAGAAGTTGGCTTTGAATCTTTCCTTCTTTCCTACTTGCAGTTTTCCTTTAGGTTTGGTCTCGGTTCGCGCATACGTGTTGATCGCTCGCCAACGTGGATGTGTGCAGCAGGGAGTGCATAAGTATAAGGCAATCCTGATTAATGCATCTCTGGGCATTATACCTCTTTTTATGTTAATTTCCCCAGCTATGCCTAAAGGGGTGACAAAGAGATGGGATTATCATAGATCCAGGACACTTTAGCAATAAAAGAAAGATCGGAAGATATACCATTTAGTGAATTGGCCTACACTTTGTCTCCCTAAAGACTGGTGGCCTGGGAATTCTTGATGTGCAAACCATGAACCAAATCCTACTAAGCAAGTGGCTTTGGATGCCAGAAACAATATTGGAATGTAACAAAAAATAACTTTGTGAATTCTTCCCATGGCATGGGACCCATGCACGCGGGCTAAGCACTATCCATTTACAAATTAGTAGATTTTTTTACATGAAGATTCTAGAATTAGGTATTGATATCCATGATGACAACTGCCAAGGGAATGTAGAGATAACATATTTGTAAAGAATATCCAACGATAGAAATTCTATAAACTATATATTTTGATAGTTGCCACCTTATTCTAATCCAACAGTATATGGCTACTAGTGAAATGGGAAGATACATGTTATGATCAGGAAACTTTCATTTAAACTCGTGTTTATTTATGCGATTTTTGTTTTGCAACCCAATTTCTAACCCTAGTTTGTGTTGGTTAATCTCAAACTAATATTGATGGATTGAAGTCCAATAATGTTTTAAATAATGGTTTTAATGGTTTTATGATGAGGTTCTCAGTTCCAAACTCAAATGTGAAAACTATTATTCATATTTCATCATTCATAGAAAATAATAGCAAAACATGGTTCATATATGACGATTGTCGGTAAGAATGATCATAATGAAATAAAAATTATGGATCCCAAATGTTTAGTCACAAATAAAATTGAGTATAAGCTGATTTAGCATAATTTAAGTTTGTAATAACCATTTTAAACTATTTTAGTTGTTTAAACCCACGTGATGTACACCATAAGCTTCACTTGTATATTTAATATGATAAAATTTCATAAACGTCCTTATTTGTTTGTGTCCAGTCGTCAAGTCACGCATATAATTCTAATAAAATGTGTGTCGCTTAGGAGAATATGATTCATACCTTAATTTTATGATTAATTTATCATTTCTATCATTTAATGCATACATTAATAAAATAAAATATAGCAAATGAACAAACCGAAACAATCATGAAAAAAGTAAAGACAAACCTGAAATCACACATTTTGAAGCTACTCTGAAGCTTCATTTTTGCATTTTAACATTCTCAATATTTCTTAAGAAAAAAACTAGATGGAGTGACATCAAACATATTTAAAAACCGTGTGATCATTGACCGTACTAAAACAGAGAGCACACCCCTTACATGTCACACAATCACTAGTAGAAAAAGGGCCTTATGTGAGACACATTAGTCCCGGTTTGTAACTGAACCGGCACTAACGTGACCATTAGTGCCGGTTCCAACAGCTAGGCGGGCGGCGCTCATTAGTACCGGTTCGTGGCGAACCTATAGTACCGGTTCGTGCCACGAACCGGTACTAAATAGGTGGTGGCAGGCTGTTGTCAGGCTGGGGCCTAACAGGACCTTTAGTCCCGGTTCGTATAACCAACCGGTACAAAAGATCATCCTATATAAACCCTTCGTCCAGCCCAAGCCGAAGCGCTCTGTTTTTCCCCCTCTCTGTTTTCTTCCCCTCTTGCTCGAGCTCACCTCCATTTTTGCCAAAATTTGTCCAAGATTTGAAGGCACCCCATCCATCCAAGTGATCACAAAGGTTAGCAACTTTGTCCTTTCATCTCTCATTGCTAGATTAGCTCTTGCAATGCTCTATAAGTATAGTGATTTGTGGGTTTTATTTTGGGAGGAATTATATGTGGTAGTATTTGATTTATATGCAATTTGAGGTCAATATAACTCTTAGTTTGCATATGTAGGTGTGGTTTACTTAGTGCCTTCCCGTCTCCGTCGTAAGCACCGTCGATCGCCCGCACCGTCCCGTCGCCGGCACCACCTTGTGGTGAGCCTCTTGTTCTTATCTTTTTTATATAAAAAAAATCATGTTTGTGTGATTTAGATATATAGTTACTTGTATAATTATCTTACCCGTACGTTGTTTGTTATACATAGTGCCATGGCTTTGATATCCGTCCCCGTCGGCCCTCGTCCGGGTTATGATTCGGATGTGGTATATTCTCTTTTATAATTATTTGTTGCATTTCGTGTTTATGACAAATTATGCCCATCAAGTTGACATAGATATTTTTATCTAGGAGGTATGTGAACCGGAAATTCCAACCGACCCTATTGTCGAGAGGTTAAATTTAGTTGAAAAAGAAAACGAGTATTTGAAAGAAAAATTGAAAAGAATTGAGGGGGAGAAGATGGAATTGGAGTTGCATGTTGCCGAAGTCGTCGATGATCACAAGATCAAGATGGAGAAAATGCGCTTGAAGATTAGAAAGATTAGAAAATATGCCATCGATAGTGAGGCTTGGTATCATTATGCTGTTGGATCAATTGTTACCTTAGTTGCGATCTTGATCGCATTTCTTGTTGCATTTAAATGCTTTAGCTAGAGAGTTATTTGTATGTTGTTTTATGATAATAAGTGTTGTATGAACTTTATGTATGAACTTGTATTAATTTGGTCTTTTCGGTGCTGTGTAATGAAGATGAGCCGGCAATGGATGTACGATGACCGATGCTCTGCCCAGTTCATTAATGGCGTGCAGACTTTTCTGCTTGCGGCTGAGGCGAACAAGCGGGCGGATGGTTTTATGCCTTGTCCATGTGCTGGATGTAAGAATGATCGGAATTACTCTAAGTCAAGAACCATTCACGTCCACCTGTTTGAGTCCGGTTTCATGCTCCACTATAATGTTTGGACCAAGCACGGAGAAAGAGGGGTTATGATGGAAGACAATGAAGAAGAAGAGGACGACGACAGCTATCCTGGCCATGGGTTCCATGAATACGATGGTACAACAATGGGGGAAGAAGCTGAGCCGGCAATGCGGGAAGAAGCTGAAGAACAGGCATCAGATGAGCCCGCTGATGATCTTGGTCGGGCCATTGCGGATGCAAAGAGAAAGTGTGCAAGTGAAAAGGAGAAGCTGAAGTTGCAGAGCATGTTAGAGGATCACAAGAAACCGTTGTACCCAAATTGCGAAGATGACAAGAAAAAGCTGGGTACCACACTGGAATTGCTGCAATGGAAGGCAGAGAATGGTGTACCTGACAAGGCATTTGAAAAGCTGCTGAAAATAATGAAGAAGAAGCTTCCAAAAGATAACGAATTGCCTGACAGTACGTACGAAGCAAAGAAGGCTGTCTGCCCTCTAGGATTAGAGGTGCAGAAGATACATGCATGCCCTAATGACTGCATCCTCTACCGCGGTGAGTACGAGGATTTGAATGCATGCCCAGTATGTTGTGCATTGCGCTATAAGATCTGCCACGATGACCCTGGTGATGTTGAGGGCGAGCGCCCCAGGAAGAAGATTCCTGCCAAGGTGATGTGGTATGCTCCTATAATACCACGGTTGAAACGTTTGTTCCAAAACAAAGAGCATGCCAAGTTGATGCGATGGCACAAAGAAGACCGTAAGAAAGACGGGAAGTTGAGAGTACCCGCTGACGGATCGCAGTGGAGAAAAATCGAGAGAAGGTGGAAGAACTTTGCAGCTGACGCAAGGAACGTATGGTTTGGTTTAAGTGCAGATGGCATTAATCCTTTTGGGGAGCAGAACAGCAATCATAGCACATGGCCTGTGACTCTATGTATCTATAACCTTCCTCCTTGGTTGTGCATGAAGCGAAAGTTCATTATGATGCCAGTGCTCATCCAAGGCCCCAAGGAACCCGGCAACGACATTGATGTGTACCTAAGGCCATTAGTTGAAGAACTTTTAGAGCTGTGGAGCATAGAAGGTGTACGTGTGTGGGATGAGCACAAACAGCAGGAATTTGACCTGCGAGCATTGCTGTTTGTAACCATCAATGATTGGCCTGCTCTCAGTAACCTTTCAGGACAGACAAACAAGGGATACCACGCATGCACGCACTGTTTAGATGATACCGACAGTATATATTTGGATAAATGTAAGAAGAATGTGTACCTGGGGCATCGTCGATTTCTTCAGAGCAGGCATCCCGTAAGAAAGAAAGGCAAGCATTTCAAAGGTGATCCAGATCACCGGCAGAAGCCTCCCCACCGTACTGGTGATGATATACTTGATATGGTCAAGGATTTAAAAGTAATCTTTGGAAAGGGTCCTGGCGGACAATCTGTTCCGAATGACGCTGACGGACGCGCACCAATGTGGAAGAAGAAATCTATATTTTGGGACCTACCCTATTGGAAAGACCTAGAGGTCCGCTCTGCAATCGACGTGATGCACGTGACTAAGAATCTTTGCGTGAACCTGCTAGGCTTCTTGGGCGTGTATGGCAAGACAAAAGATACACCGGAGGCACGGGAGGACCAGCAACGTATGCACGGAAAAGACGGCATGGATCCAAAGCAGTTCCAGGGTCATGCCAGCTACGCTCTTACCAAAGAAGAGAAGGAAATCTTCTTCGAATGCCTGCTCGGTATGAAGGTCCCGTCTGGCTTCTCGTCGAATATAAAGGGAATAATAAATATGGCAGAGAAAAAGTTTCAGAACCTAAAGTCTCATGACTGCCACGTGATTATGACACAACTGCTTCCGGTTGCATTGAGGGGCCTTCTACCGGAAAACGTTCGATTAGCCATTGTGAAGCTATGTGCATTCCTCAATGCAATCTCTCAGAAGGTAATCGATCCAGAAATCCTACCAAGGTTAGAGAGTGATTTGGTGCAATGCCTTGTCAGTTTCGAGTTGGTGTTCCCACCATCCTTCTTCAATATCATGACGCACGTTCTAGTTCACCTAGTCGAAGAGATTGCCATTCTGGGTCCTGTATTTCTACACAATATGTTCCCCTTTGAGAGGTTCATGGGAGTCTTAAAGAAATATGTTCATAATCGTGCTAGGCCAGAAGGAAGCATCTCCAAGGGCCATGAAAATGAGGAGGTCATTGAGTTTTGTATTGACTTTATTCCTGACCTTAAGCCGATTGGTGTTCCTGAATCGCGGCATAAGGGCAGACTGGGTGGAAATGGCACGCTAGGACCGGAACAAATAATATGTATGGACGGGCATTCTCTCACTCAAGCACACTACACAGTTCTACAAAATTCCGCCTTGGTGGCTCCGTATATGGAGGAACACAAGAATTTTCTATGCTCCAAACACCCGGAGCAGTCTGACGACTGGATTACACGTGAACAAACGGGGACTTTCGCCGGTTGGTTGCAGACACGTGCCATGCATGACGCCGCTGTTGAAGATGACCTGTACTTGCTGTCCCAGTTACCATCTTCGAATATAATGACTTTCAAAGGGTACGAGATAAATGGGAATACATTTTACACGATCGCCCAAGATAAGAAGAGCACCAACCAAAACAGTGGTGTCCGCTTTGATGCAGCAACCAAGAGTGGAAAGGACACATATTATGGTTACATAGAGGACATATGGGAACTTGACTATGGACGTGGTTTGAAGGTCCCTTTGTTTCGGTGCAAATGGGTCAATATGACACGAGGCGGGGTAACGAAAGACCCGCAGTACGGAATGACAACAGTGGATCTCAACAATCTTGCGTACGCAGACGAACCATTCGTCCTAGCCAATGATGTGGCGCAGGTTTTTTATGTGAAGGACATGTCTACCAAGCCGAGAAAAAGAAAAGATAAGGAAGCGAATACATCATACGATGAGCCAAAGCGCCACATAGTTCTTTCAGGGAAAAGAAACATCGTGGGAGTGGATGACAAGACAGACATGTCAGAAGATTATGAAAAGTTTGATGAAATTGCTCCCTTCACAGTGAATATTGACCCGAGCATCCAGTTAAATGATGAAGATTGTCCATGGTTACGGTGCAAAGGGACACACGCGAAGAAAAAGTTTCACACCCAAAGATCCCACTCTGGGATGTGACCGACTTCACTGTCATCACTTTCTTCTCTAGTGAGTTTCCGGACTAATATATCTGGAAAGTCCCACTTCGGACAAACCGGAGGGAATCTTTGTAATAGTTAATTAGGGTACTTATGTGTTTTGGCATTTGAAACGCGAAGAAATATTACGGCAAAAACTGGATGCACTTCGTGTACAAAATGGACAATCTCTTTCGAAGTATCAGGGTTTCGGACGAAAACTCGTCTGTTACAAAGGCATTTCATTTTTTTAAACTTATTACAACTCCAGACTTTTTGTGCGTTCAGTATGCATCATTCAAAGCCACGTCATCAACTTTCAACCCTTTCTGACTTCATTTGCTATTTTTCATGCATTTACTGATTTTTTTTGAGCTAAATGACCCTGAAATTGAAAAGCACTACAAATGAACTCTGAAAAGGTTGAAAGTTGGCATGGTATCATTATTTCACCCACATAGCATGTGCAAAAAAGTAGAAAGGGTTACGGCAAAAACTGGATGCACTTCGTGTACAAAATGGACAATCTCTTTCGAAGTATCAGGGTTTCGGACGAAAACTCGTCTGTTACAAAGGCATTTCATTTTTTAAATAACCTAAGTATTACCAAATTGAATATAATGATAAAACACACTAATATTAAACATAAGAAAAAAGAATCACTGAAAAATCTATTTTTAAAGTAAAGTTATTCACAAACTAGTGATTCACACAAATTTCAAATAATTCAAATTTAAACTATTAAAATTTGAAAACTACTGGCACTAACAGAAAGTTTGTAATTTTTTGTACCTAAAGCAAAAATATTCAGAAAGAAACTCTAAATACAGCAAAAAACAACTCAGAAATAAATACAAGAAAATAAATAAAGCAGAAAAGAAAAAAGAGAAAAGAAAAAAGAGAAAAAATATAAATAAAAAAAAGCCCGCCTACTGGGCCACAGCGGCCTGCATACGACTAGACACCCAACTTGTAGTTGGGCCAGGATGCAAGCCCGCAGGCCCAGTAGGCCCAACAAGGCATAGCAGCAGAGGTAGGCACAGAAGGCCTGCAATACAGAGGAGCTCGAGACAGCAGCCGCGGCGGGGCTTATAACCTGGTGCGGGCGCCCTTCGGCAAGCGAGGTGGGACTAAACTTGCCCGCACCTGCGGCAGCGCACCACCTTTAGTACCGGTTGGTAGATCCAACCGGTACCAAAGGGATGTCTTTAGTACCGGTTGGAGCCACGACCCGGTACTAAAGGGGGTCGCTTCCCGCCGCTTGGTCTGGCCAAATTTGACCTTTAGTACCGGTTGGTGGCTCCAACCGGTACTAAAGGTCCATCCTATATAAACAACCCTTATGAAAATTTTCACTTCTTCTCTGTTCGCTCGTCTCCTCTGCTTCTTCCATCGACAGCGCCGCCGCCCCCCGTCGCCGCCCCCGTCGCGCGCCGTCCCCGTCGCCGCCCCCGTCGCGCGCCGTCGCCGTCGCCGTCGCCGTCCCTGTCGCCGTCGCCGTCCCCGTCCACGTCGCCGCCCCGGCCCGTCCCTGTCGCCGTCCCCGTCGCGCGTCGCCGTCTCGCCGCCGCCCCGTCGCCGCGCCCGTCGCCGCGCCCGTCGCCGCCCCCCGTCGCCGCCCCGGTCGCCCCGCTGTGAGCCCCCTGCGCCATGGCCGCGCCCTCGATCATCCGATCGAGCCCGCCCGCGCGCACACACACACAGAGTACACACACACACGTACACACACACACACACACATTTTTCTTAATTATTTTCTGTTTTCTCTGTTTTGTAGTTATATAAATGTTAAAGTTTTAGCTAGATGAATTAGATTAATGTCAATTTGTTAGATGATCGAATTAGATATATTAATGTCAAATGTTAGATGAATTACATAGAAATGTTAGATTAATGTCAAATGTTAGATGAATTAGATATATTAATGTCAAATGTTAGATGAATTAGATATATTAATGTCAAATGTTAGATGAATTAGATTAATGTCCGTTATGTTAAATTTGCATATAGAATTTGCATATAGAATTTGTATATAAGAAAAAATGTTACATTTGCATATAGAATTTGTTATCGACGTCAACGATGCCCGGCCCGCATCCTCGCCGTCGACCCGTTCGCGACGACGTCCTGCTTCAGAGGAGCCATGTCCGGGACTGGGCTCCGCCGGGCTGGCACTGGGAGGTGCTACCTTCAGGGGGGCGCCGCTTGGTGAGGAACCCGGCCCCGGGTCCCGTCGACGACCCGGAGCTCCTTTGGTGGCTCCGGGCGCCACTTTCGATAATATTCGAGAGGATGTATTCGAGATTATATTCGATGATGCATATTATCTACTATGATTCAGTTTTATCTTTCGAGATGCATATATATTATCTACTATTATTCGAGATGCATATCAATTATCTACTATTATTTGAGATGCGTACTAAATTGTTTTATATTTCTTCTGGATTAGTTAAATAAAAGCTATGGCGGACAATACCGGCAGAGAAGGAGAAGAGGCCGTGTTCGAGATCATACGCTCCCCTCGCGGGCCACATGATCAGAATGAAGAAGATGACGGCTCCCAATATCTGAACAATACCGGGGAGGGTGATATGATATTCGATCAAGACGACCGAATTGATGAAGTCCAGAACTATGATGATCTTGAAATAGCAAATACCGGCGAGGTACATTATAGAAGCAGGCATCTGGTGATCATCACGTGTTTTAAATGATTTTGTATATATATATATATATATATATATATATATATATATATATATATATATATATATATATATATATATTAACGAATCGATCTTTCTTCTTTCAGCCCTCCGGATCGAGTAAATCGTCTGCAGGCAGCAGAAAGCGAGGCCCGGCCAAAAAGTTGAAGGATGGCGTAAAGTACAACATCGATGCCATCAAACCTAATGGCGAACCAAGCGAGCCTAAGAAGAATGCGGACAAGTGGATTCGTCAGTGCGGAGTTCTTGTGAAGGACCAAATCCCGATCTCCATTCAAGAATGGAAAAAGCCAGCAACGGAACGTCCAGATCTTACTTATGTTGACCAAAGAGCAAAAGATCGGCTTTGGGAATCTCTCATGTCACATTTCACCCTACCAGATCATTTCACACATGCAGATGTGCAGAAAGTCAAGGACGCTGCTCTTAGGAAGATGGCGCGTGCATTCAACAACCACAAGAAAAATATATGGGCCAAGTACGGAGGAAAGAAGACTCCAGAATTCACGGGAACACTGGAGAAGCAAAGAGATCACTGGCCCGCTTTCGTGAAATTCAAGGAATCGGAATTAGCTAAGGAACGGTCGAGAATAAACAAGCTCAATGCCGCGAAAAAGGAGCATTACCATAGGCTGGGGCCAGGTGGCTACGCGGTGGCCCGGCCTAAGTGGGATAAGGCTGAGCAAGAGATGATAGATGCAGAGGTCATTCCAGTTACATTGAGCTGGCCCCCCAGGTGCAGGACTTGGTTCTATGCGCATGGGGGGGCGTTGGACCCAAAGACAGGCCAGGTTTTGAAGAAGGCAAGTCTTAAAGGAGCCGACGACAAACTACTTGTTGCAATAGAAGAGGCTCGAACGGGGGTGTTCACGCCCAACAGAGAGAACGACGAGCTTACACGCGCCCTGGGAAATCCTGAACACCCGGGAAGAACACGAGGCAAAGGCATTGTTCCGTGGTATCAGGGGTTTGCGGACTGGAACGCCGACTACAGAAGCCGTGCGAGAAAGAAGATGGAGGAGGAGAAGAAGAGGAAGCTGGAGGAGGAGCAGAGGAAGCAGGAAGCAGAACGCGTTAGAGGCCTAGAATCAGCGCACGCGGAGTTGGCACTCCAATTAGAGCGGCAGCAGCAGCAGATCAACTCACTTAGCCAGGAAAGGGGGTCTCAGCAGCGGCAGCAGCTAGCGGATCCATCATTGGATAGCACCGAGCCATCCATGCCGAGAAGCAGCGTGGGTTCCGCCCTGGGCGATGAGTCACTACTGCTGGATAGATACCCTGTGGATGACATCATGGATAACACTAATTGTGAGCTACACTTTAAAATGAAGAACATATCCATGAAGGTGGCGGACGGCATTGCTTATACAAATCCCCCTGAAGCAACCTTCCATTGCAATCCGATTCCAGCTGACTATGCTCGTGTCACGGTTGATGAAGTTGTGGCACAATATTCGGGGCTACAGCTTGACATTCCTGGAGGTGACGACGAGCGCACACTGGGAGAGGCCATACATCGTATCATTCTATGGAGAAAGGATTGCATTGTCTTTCCAAGGCCACCGACACCGCGTCAGCCGACTCCTTCTCCAAGTCCGCCACCGCGTCAGGACACTCCTACTCCTCCAAGTCCGGCAACGCGTCAGGCCAGTCCTCCTCCTCCAAGTTCGGCACCGCGTCAGGCCACTCCTCCTCCTCCAAGTCCGGCACCGCGTCAGCCCAGTGCTCCTGCACCGCGTCAGTCGTCTCCGCCGCCTAGGCAACAGCGGAAGAGAGCCGCCGCAGCTATGGCGTCTAGCGGTACAAGTACAGGAGGCAAGAGACGAGGATACCAATTTGGTCCAAGCCTCGCGCCTCTTCCGAAGAGGCCTTACGACATGACGGATGAGGAAATCAAAGCCAAATGCAGGGCGGACTTGGACGCCCATTTTGCACCGAAACCGCCACCGCCGCCAAAGGAGAAAGTGCCTGAGGTTGTCGTTGAGCACTTTATTCGTATGGCTAAAGAACCAGCTCCCAAGCCTGTTGACTCAGACTATGAGCGCCAACTCAGGAAGGCACATCTAGCAAAAAAAAAGAAGGAGTCGAGCTCGAGCTCGAGCCAAGGCGCAGCTGCCAAAAAAAGCGGGAAAACTGTTCCCCAGCTGGGAGAACAGGCGGTGCAATCGATCCCCCCGCTCATTGTACCAACACATGTGAGTACCGACGCGGCCGATGAGCTGGTAATAACCGACGATCATAGAAGGATGGCTGCCGAGGCCGGTGTCACTGTTTATCAACTCCTAGGCATTGAGCCCATGGATAAGATTAGAGAGGAGGACGTAAAACGGAAATATGCCCGCGGCGAACCTCTGGTAAAGCCTGAGGAGGTCAAGAAGCTCCCAACGAGAATGTATGAATTGCATGAATGGTACATGAAAATTGCCAAGACTACCAATCGAGAGTCCCTCATGGTGAAAGTCAAGGCAGAGCATTACTACCATGAGAATGCTCTGTATGTTGAGTTTACAGAACTGTTTCAGTTATTCAATCAAGACGCACTCGACAAATCTATCGTCAGTTGCTATTGTCTGTAAGTGATTTCTTTCTGTAATTTAAGTCTCAAGCTAGCTGTAGTGCTCGTTGATCATTACCTGTAATTATCCTCACTATATTCTTTTCTGTGGTATTATGCAGGATGAAGATCTATGAAATGAATAAAAAGGGACGCTATGGCATTGGGTTCATTGACCCAAATACCATTAATCAAGAGATATGGACGGATGAATGTTATCGAGAAGACACAGAGAAAAGCATGCTAGAGTTCTTCAAGCGCCTAAACACCAATCGAGATATACTACTTCCTTACAACTTCAAGTGAGTCACACTGTCTTGTACTACAAATTCTGTTTTTGCTTACTAGCTAGATGTTAATAAGTGTATAGGGTTTAGGGTAGTTGATGAGTGTTATGCACATGCCCGCTTAATTTATACATGCAAACGTGTGCGCATGCAGATTCCACTGGATCTTGTTAGACATTCAAGTTGAAGAAGGAAAAGTTGAAGTACTGGACTCACTAATTAAACCAGTTGAGGAGTACGAAACCGTCAAGGGGATAGTCAACAGGTAATTTCAATCATTATTGAACTATATGTCGGCCTATTTAGTTCGTCATTTCCTGATATCAACTAATTAATAACTCCTTTATTCATTTTCTTTGCCGGCGGGCAGGGCTTGGGCAAAGTTCATCAAAACGGTTCCAGGCCAATGGAAACAAAAGCTGTATTGGTATCGACCCAGGGTAATTAATTAATTAGTACTAGCTAGCTACCATCTCTTTAATTCTAGTTTCAATACCATTAATTATCATGCTTGATTAATTATTATCTGATTGAATTCTATTCTCGTAAAGTGCATGAGGCAGAAGCCGGGGAATGATTTATGTGCATACTACGTTTGCGAGAACATTCGCATGATGACGATCGAAAGTAGCACATCTGCTAGACAGCAATGGGTACGTTTGCCAGAACACTATTCACAATTTTTACATCATTATCGATATCTAATCACACAACTAATACATGCATATTGATCTCCTTCTTAAAAGTTCGATATGGTGCGGGATCAGCTCCTACCAACGGATCGCGTACGAGCAATTCAAGAGGAAATAGCGGGATTTTTGCTCGACCAGGTCATAGATCCCAAAGGAGTATACCATTACCCGCTACCGCAGTAATGCCTCCATGTAGGAGAAATTGTATATACCAAATTGTATATATACATGTGTATGTGTGAATGGTGGTGCGAGACATTCGATGATATATATATATATGATCGGTTCTACGAGAAATTCTATTTATATATATGCATAACGTGTACAATATGTAGTATCGTAAAATACCAGCAAATGAAAAAGAATTAAATGGAAAACACAAAATTAAAGGAAAAAGAAATCATAAACCCAAAACCCCCTAAACCTTTTAGTACCGGTTGGTGTTACCAACCGGTACTAAAGGTCTTCCACCCCCCGGCGCTGGCTCGTGCCACGTGGTGGCCTTTAGTGGCGGTTCGTGTTGAACCGGTACTAAAGGGGGGGGACCTTTAGTCCCCACCCTTTAGTGCCGGTTACAGAACCGGCACTAAAGGGCCTTACGAACCGGTGCTATAGCCCGAATCTGCACTAGTGAATTGAGTCACTGTTCCCAGTCACGCTATAAGATAAAAATTAGGAGCATAAAAGAATGAGACAGTAAAATCACATATCAAAATTATTTTTAACATCACTGTGCCACTGCCACCACCAAGTTGGGTCGAAGCGCCAGACGGCAATTCGCCAGCCCAATAGTCATTAATAAGCAAAGTTAAAACACCACGGTTTTTTTGGCAATAGTCGCCCGGGACATTACGACCACAAGATCATGGAAATATAATCATGAGAGTTTTATTAAGTTTGACGTTGCCTACACCATTGAGACACCATCACCAAGAACATGAAAAATCTTAAATAATAGATTTTTTGCAGGAATAAGTGACTCGCTTTTGTATTATTAACTCTGTACAAAGTTAAGTCACTTATTTTGTGACGGAGGGAGTAGGAAGTCGGCCGTACTCTGGCATTGATTTGTGGTTCCTCTCGCTCCATGTGTCGAATATGCCACTAGAGAAGAGGGGAACCGATGGAACAAGAATGCTACACCCACAAAGGCCTTCTACGCAATCTTACTAAACTTTCCAATCCACTAATGACCCCCCCCCCCCCCCCCCCACCGATTTTCAGGGTGGATCCTGAGCCCCACTAAGCCCAATTAAACAATGCCATCTCACTCCGTAAGCGTCCCTCTCACGTAACTTTTCGTGGATGTAGCAAAGCTCACCGATGGAAGCACGCAACGGCGGCTAGGTACTCTTGAGCCTAGCATTAGTTTTAGTTACTAAAACACATATTTGAAATTCATTTTTATTAATCCATTGTACTTGAGAAATGGGTTTGGAACCCACGTAGTTGTGATGAATGATTTCCTTTCACACTCCATTCTCCGTTAGTAGTTTATATACCCATTCACTGAGAAGGGCAATGTTTTTAATCTCAAGATATTGAATTCCAAGACGCCCTTCACTTTTAGGATGACATAACACATTGCACCTAGCCAGCCGATATTTCTTCGATTTATTATCACACTGCTAGAAAAATCTGGATATAAAGTACTCCAATCTTTACAGAACCTCTTTCGGTAGGTAAAAAAAATGACAACATGTATAAAATCATATTGCTTATGACGGAATTGATGAAGACCAATGCACCCCATAAGACAAGAGTTTGGTCTTCCAACTGGCCAGTCGTTTCTCAAGTCCCTTGTCCATGTATTTCCACTCAGTGATAGTTAGATGCCGATAGTGAATTGGAATACCCAGGTACGGAATCAGGAAACTGCCTGATCTGACAACCGATAATCTCAGCATACTCGGATGCCGAAACTGTGGCCTCACCGAAGCAGAAAAGTTCAATCTTATGACCTGAAATAACTAGTAATGTCTCTTGATCTTTCATTGACAAAATGGAGAGGAAGAATAAATGACCACATGTAAAGAATTGCCTGTTGCTTCAACTCTGGTTCAAACCTCAACATAACATGTTCTGACTGCTTCCTTGTCTAGATCATACATGCATTATTTTACATTTTTGTTGGAAAACTTTCGATCTATTCATCAAACATCATGGCAGTACAAAAAACACGAGAAGTAACAAAAACTACATCCATGTCCATAAACCACCTAGCGACGAGTAAGAGCACTGGAGAGACCCGAAGGTGCACTACCGTCGTCGTTCCTCCCTCACCAGAGCCGGGCAAACCTGGTTGTATTAGACATCCGGAAAGTCTTCATACTAAGGCCACAAAGGACCCGTGCACCAAAACAACAACCGTCGCTGATGAAGAGAAGTGTAGATCGGAAGAATCCAACCTGTAGACACGTGAACGCAGACCAACGAAAACCGGATGCTCGAAGATCCATCGAAAACAAACACCAAGCGAATCCCGTGAAATTCACCGGAGACACACCACCACAAACACCCTCTGACCGTCGGGACAAGGGCTAAGCAGGAAGAACCTTATTGCGTCTTCAGGGAACCGCCGCCGCCTCAACTTCCTGAATAGGACACAAACCCTAAACAGACTTAGAAAAACACCTACTAACAAAGCATGAGCCCTTCCATCGACAACGGCTAGGGTTAACTGTGCCTACATGGCCATAATGGCGCAAGAGACGCCACAAATCAGCGGCGACATCGGCTGGACTTGGGAAACCCTAAACCCCTGGGAGACATCATTGCAACGAATGGCCAACTCTCGAGGCTGAACCAACAACAATAACAATGAAATAAACAATTCGAACAAGTTACTCAAATCAAATCTGATCATGTCCATCAACGAAGCCTCCACACACACATACAAAGTTCTTATTTATCACGGTAAATTCAAGGTGACGTCCGGAGTTGGGATGGAAAAATAATGTGAAGTTTGTCATCTCTTTCACATATATATATAAATAGCGGTGCTTCTTCCTTCCATGTTCGGACCGACGAGATCTTGCACGTCACACACGGCTATACATGTCCCACTCTCTCAATATATCCATTGGCCACCAAAATGCAAGTCATACGTACGTCTCAACGTTAGGAGGTTGACAAAAGAAATTTAACAAGCTGTAGCTTTTCCAAGAACGAAATTTCCACATCGACGGGTTCGTCTCCTCTAGAAAGAGAAGCACCCGTATTATCTGTTGATATGAGGTGAAGGGCGGTCATATTTGCAAAGCCAGCAAACAAGTTGATCTGATTGATCTATGAGCCCAGGAGCAGCAGCTCATGGACATAATATTCCCCCATTTCTGTTTTCCTTTCTTCACTTGATACGATCGGTCGATCACATGAATTAGCCTTGGAATTGACAATTTTCATCTTTTTCTGGAGCTGGAGATGCGCCAAGTGACGGCATCTACTCCAGTGCTGTTGCTGGAGCCACTGATGTGGACGGGCTTTGGGTTTAGCTGGCTAGTTGCCCTCTTGATCGATTAGGCAAATGAAAGCACGGCGTTGTCACTTGTGGAAGAGAGACAAAGATACATAGCTATAGGAGGATTGATTTTCCCGACCAGAACCGATCTGAATTGATCCACAGCAAAAGCACATCCAATCATGCTTGCGTGTCTGTAGATAAGCCGACGAGGAGGTGGAGGAGAAAAGTTCTAGCCAGTGCTCTGGAGAAAGTATCTATTTTTATGGTGACAAAACGGGATCGAGCACTGAAACACCTAGAGATGAAAAAGAGCGGCAGAGATTAAAGGTACGGTCTCAGATGATAGATGCTGTCCCAGCTCTGCAAATAGATTTTTAGTTTAGTCCTTTGGACAACTTAAGCAAGGCCTTGCTTGAGTGGATCAGTCATTGAACGAAAAGCTTCTCAACAAAGTGTTATTAAGATATGCATCGACGACACTTGCTCCATAATAAATTATCCAGGAACCTGAAAAAAACTTACTAGTAGCTTACATACCTGTACTTCACCAGGATTAATGCGATGGTATGTGCTTCGATTGAAAGGGGTCATCTGGTTTACCGAATAAGGGATGGATACCTACTTCAATTACGCAACCTGCAGCTTCCGTAGTTCATTAAACTAGAGATCACTTGAGATGCCATGCTTAAGCTAATGGAAACACGAGGTGAACTCGACGCCATAGCTCACTAGCCACCGAATTTTCCGCCTTTAGATCCAAGCAAAGGAATATATGTACACCTATTTGAGCTGATCTAGTCCCTCAACATTGTGGGATTTGTTGCAGCAAACGGGCCTTTCTTTTTCTTCGACGTACGTTGGACCTCTACTTTTTGGTCGCCCAAGCAATCATGTGGAAAAAAGAGAAGTTGTTCCAGACAACAAAACCATCTATCGATCGGTCGACAGATTAAAGTTGGCCTTGTTGATTCGACCTATACCTACTAAGATAAGATGATCATTAAGCTAGCTAGGACAAGTAGCTAGGTAGTGCTGGCGTGCTGCATGATGTGCTCGAGTACGTACGCGTGAGCGTGAGAGAAGCTCGACCAGAGATCATGGGCGACTCCTGATCCCATGACGAAATTATTTGGGCCCATCCCACTCATCGTCAAAGACATTCTGCTTGATCAAACTATGACTGCCCTGTTTGGCACCCATGTCTTGATCCGTTGCTGCTGCTGTTCATGATGATAACGTGTTATCCGACCATTAAACTTCCCCTTGATTTCTGTTGCCAAAAGCAGGCAGAGCGCCCGAACTGGTGGATTCAGTATTACAAGTTGGCTTAGCTCGTCTAGTCTTTTAATAAGATGCACTAAAATACTACAATGATCTTAAGCGACCGAGCTGGCCTTCCTCTCAAGTTCAAGTTGTAGTGCTAGCTAGTGCTAATTAAACTTCCATGGAAAGCCGTACATCCCAGTTAGTGCGTAGCGTACCAACCCCATCTAACCCGAACCTAAACTAGACAGGAAAAGCCATCAGCTCTAGTTGCACAAGCGCAGCTGCTTTGGTCCGTCTACCGGCCAGCCAGTATGGCTGTGCCATCTCCTTACCAAAATTCTATGCTGCTTCACCCGGAAGCTGCTGGGCAATTTACGGCAACTTTCTTCCGATGCTTCCGTTTTAGATACAGATAGCTCTTGCGCGGCAATAATACATGCTCCGAACTAACTCCAGCTCCATCTGCTCAGAGCGAATCCGGTGCGATCACGCAAGTGTATATAGGAACCAAAGCGCCGGGAAAAGGCGCGCGGTGCGGTGTGGCGCGGCGGTCGCATCAGAGAGATCGATGCCATGGTCGTAGAAAAAGAAAAGATCGATGGCATTTAGCGGCAGGTAGGCGCGACACATCGAGCAAATGGTCCTCCGCCATGGTCGTTCTCGGATCTTTGTGGCTGCCTGGCTTTGAATCTTTCCTTTCTTTGATACTTGAATTTTTGCTTTCTAGGGCACCGCCCCCCTTTAGTTTGTTCCCGGTTCGCGGCGTACGTGTTGATTGATCGCTTGCCAATGTTGATGTGTGCAGCCTAGATGAGGATATTTCTCATGTCTGAATGGTCTAGACTCTAGACCAGAGGCTTGTGAGGACCTAACTGCATGTGTTGTTTATGTCATCTGACTCAGATGAATGATGAACACATCAACACATGTTGCATATGTAATTGCACACTTGTGCTTCTCGACAACGACATGTTATGCGCTTGTATGTAGGAAAATCATTCCTACCGCTTGTATGTCAATCATCGTTTGCGGCGATCTGCTGATCGCATCCTCCACATAAACTGTGTATATACTTGTGTTATGCAAGATGGCAGTGTTAGAGTAATCTTGATTGACTAGTTGTGTCCTACGTGTCCTAGTTGGAGTTAGCTTGTCATACATACGTGCTAGTTGTATCAAGTGCTAGTTTGTACGAGTGCTAGTAGATTTAGGTTTAAACGGTTAGGAGAGCTGTACTAGTCCGGTTAGGAGTTGTATTCTGGTACGTCACAACGTGTAGGTCTAGGTTAGCTAGCGATGGTTTCTTTTAACACAGTATAGACGCATGCTCAGTTGTACTTGTCCGGTTAGGAGTTGTATTCTGGTACGTCACAACGTGTAGGTCTAGGTTAGCTAGCGATGGTTAGGCTGTCAGGCTCGTGTATATATATACATGGGAGGCTGTGTAATATTGGTTCAGATTGTACGGTGTTGTGAAGTGATGGAGAAAATAGAAAAGAAATCATGAGGAAAAAATTAGGGCACGACAAGGGCCCTTGGCTACAAAAGTTTTGTGCGCGTGTTCGTCGTACTGTGATGTAATCGATCCTATGGGCGAATTTCAACAGGCAGCACATACCTATGGCCTCGGATATGCCTTCTAATTATTATTTTTGAAAGGGATATGCCTTCTAATTTGAGACGCTTATGTGTTTTCTTCTGGTCTATCTGTAACACTAAGAATACTCGCAGTTTTGTCAGGCTCAACGTGACAATAGCGAAGTCCATGTCGCTAACTCATGGCTATACGTCCATGGGAATTTTATTTTCAAGAGGACCTCCTGAATTTTATTTTCAAGAAAACGCAACCTTTGACGTTCTTCCCAACCTCTGTTTATACGCTTCAAGTTAAACCAACTCCTTCTCTCACTTGTAGTTGCAAGCAAAGTAGCATTGGTTATCTGCAGAATGAATGGTACGATGGATGGAAAGCGTGCTCAGAGAGAGAGATGGACAGCGTCGACAGGGAATGGTTTTCATGTCTCAAATCTGATGGGGGAGAAAGAAAGCGACGCGACGTCGGTGAAGCGCAGTGCGGACACCGGAACGTGGAGGGTGTGCCCATCGGATCCAAGCCGTGCGAGTAGTGCAAGATGTGCCCGGACACATGACGCTTGCTTCTTTCCTCCGCTTTTTTACGTTTCCTTTTCACTTTGTCGTGGGTGTTTCTCACTTATATTACATGGACCTATCCAGGAGTATATATCTACCATCCTATCCGTTTGACTTGTGCTATTTTGGCACAAGACAAGAAACGGCCGTGGCGGAAATATGGAATACGATGGCCGGTTTCTCACTCTGTTGTACATTGTATATTTAGAGTGACATGTGTCGTTCCTTGGTGAAAACTGCGATGCCTTGCGTCATGGGCCACACGTTCGCCGCTCTTTTTTTCTTTCACAGGCCGAATACGCTGACTTGTGATGTGGTAGGCCCACATCCAGCCCATGTGGCAGATTGTGTCCATTAGAAGCATGAGAAGAGAGAAAAGCAATGTCGAAGCCCACCACCTTGCTCGGTACATGGCGACGCTATCTACTTAGAGGAAGACACTGATATGCTGGACCCAAACATGAAGAGGTTTGGGAGACCTGAGAATTAGTTGAGCAACAATCTACCGGCGGGATCGATTGTTCATTCTTTGGACAGTTAAGATGCCAAATAGCTTGCCATCAGCCCACATGGAGCATCATGAGCCCTCCCCCAAAACGTGATCAAGCGCAAAGTATCAAGTAACATATAATATTGCATTAAGTATTTACATACGCCATCCGATCTGGCGGAGGGAAAAGATGGGCCACATAGCGCACAACAACGAGTGCAGAAGGCAAAGATTGCAACAACAACTCAGGAAAAGCAAATCTGGTGGGCTCCCACGAGGGGCGCTGCCAAAACCAATGGATTCCCTTGAGATCTATTTGGTTTTTTTCTGCATAATTCTTATTCATATATGTTGTCGGATCTATTTTCACGTTCTATGATCAAGTTTGGGGTTTGACCAATAGAGAGAATTGTGTATAATAGTTGGGTTCAACCATGCAACTAAGCTACAACAGTGATAGAAAGTGGAAAAAGTTTCTATTGGTGTTGCTACCTCTAGGGATAAAAAAGATTGTTGCATAATTGTGGAAAGTACCATTCTGCTCCCGAGTTCAAATGAGCTCGGTGAACAGTAAAATCGAAAATAATTCGAAAAATGTTTAGAAAATTCCGAATTTTTTTCGTGAACAACATTGACAAAATTTCTAAGTGCATGCAAAAATCTGGCCTGAAATAACATTCCTATAAGGCGTGGCAAAAAAAACAAAATCGATACTCTGAAAATGCGCATTTTCAGAGTATCGATTTTGTTTTTTTTTTCAGGCCTTATAGGAATGTTATTTCAGGCCAAATTTTTGCATGCACTTAGATATTTTGTCAATGTTGTTCACGAAAAAATTTCAGAATATTTTGAACATTTTTCGATTTTTTCCGATTTTACTGTTCACCGAGCTCATTTGAGCTCGGGAGCAGAAACTTCATGTCCCATAATTGTCCTTCAAACACAGGGTGAAGACAATACATCATCTATTTCATGTGATCATACTTAATACAATATTCTATGTTACTTAATACTTTAATATGCATGTTGGATAGCGGTCTAGAGGTAGAGTATTAGCTATAGATGCAGTTGGATAACGGTATATAGATTTATGGACGTGATGCTCATATGTTGATTAGGCCATGAAAAGTCATACTTATAAATAATGTAATTAATATGTTTACCACACCATTTCCTATATTATTGAGAGAGACTACCAGTGAGCCTATCTTTCAAAAGTTACAACCACAATCAACTTTTTTTAATTACTTCCTTTACTTTCTTGTTTATTTTCATCAACTCTTTTCACACTTGTATTTTAATTTCTTTGTAGCTAGCAAAGTTAGTGAGATTGACAACCTCGCTAGTTCTGTTGGGGCACAAGTTTGTTCTGTATGTGCAGGTACCAACCATTGGTTGTAATCGTGTAGCTCTCATGGATTCGATAAACCTTGAGGTCACTTGAGGGAAACTGATGCTTGCTACGAACCCACGTACTTTGGGGACCAACACCTTCATGTAGAGATGAAGTAGACGCAGACACCCTTGTTCAGTTCGCACTGCCTAAACATGTTACATGTGTCTTTGGCCTATTAATTCTCTTAACAACACTAGACCCACCAGAACATTCGCCAATCTTCCCGCATGGTGCACGTACACTATCACTCATTGATGGGATAGATAAGTGAAGTGAGATGTGTTGATTTGTGGATAGTTAAGACCGAAGGCAAGAATAATATGTAAAACATGACATTAGCGGTGAGGACTTTGCAACATAGCATCAATTATTGGGTTAGTAAACAAGTCTGGTCCATAGGCCGTCCAAAGAGGGTGAGCTCCTGCTCACATACTAATATATACGGGTATTAACTGCTACATTATTGGGAAATAGTTATTATTTATATAAGCCTAGTATATATCTAAAAACAATAGATTTTCCTTAGTATTTCTGTATCACAAACCAATAACATGCACCACTGAGAAACTAATCAGTTTGATATACGGGGGTTAATTCAGTTAGGTTGATAGCGTCTCTAGATGGATGCACTATAGTGTGATGAATACTCTACATGTTGTACTAAAAGCCATCTTAGCTAGAGTGATTATATTTTAGTTTCAAATATAAAGCACATGCATGTATCAATTGGTTATTGAAACCATTATAATATGTGAGACACATTTTACCCAAAAAATAATGATAAAGAGCAGCATGTTTATGATTTGGTGACAAGCTCGCATTTTGAAACTTAAACTATTTTATTAGTATAGACCTAATAAGACTAGAAACCTCCGTGAGGATATTTAATTTGTGAGACTACACGCTTTAGAGATTTCTATGAAGATATTTGAAAATAAACACACACCTGTATTTTTTAGTTAATATATACACAAACAATGTTAATGAGAGTACTATAAGTTAATCCATGAAAGCATGTCGTTTTTTCTCTCACATGTATGTGGATTGGGTTTAAATATCTCTTCAAGGTGCAATATATCTGAAAAAAATGTAATTGTCACTGCATATACAATTCAAAATAACAAATTTAGCACAGTGCAAGCACATATTTAAATGATAGATATTACCGTTGTATTGTAAAAACACTATTGTTAATATATCAACATAATCGTATCGTTTATTACCACGACTATGTTATCAAAAAATATGATCTGCGATTGTGATTTGTTAAAATGAGTTATAAATAAATGCAAAAGTTTAGTATAAATATATAATTTATTTATTTTTACTCACACTAACGTCCAAATTTTGATTACAATTATTCTAATTGTAAACAAAGTGCTTCGAGTCGCGTGGACGATGGTGGTGTCAACGGTGCATGCTCTAGGTGCTTGGAGAGACAGGGTGTATGAAAAAGGGATCAATATTAAGTTGGGGAAAAAGAAAGAGAAAGATAGAAATGGGGGGTTGTTTTCAATGCAAGGATACGACTCGAGAATGCCTAGGTGGAATCAGGAGGTGGTCACGGGCAATGAAATGCTCGCTACACACTAACTTCACCTACTAGTAAGATGAAATAGCTGACGTTAGATGTTGGGCCTTTCTATTAAACTGATGGCCGAGACGAAATTGATGTTTGCTTTTATTATTATTATTATTATTATTATTATTATTATTATTATTATTAGTCTTTATTTGAACTGTATTATTCCAAGTCAAGAAATGTTATTGCAAGGATTTTAAGTTTATATTTTTATTTTCTAAAAATATAAATTTAATTTAAATTCAAATGGAGGTTTGACATGTGGGTTATTTTGTTGGAATCGGGGCTCCGCGGACCCAAGAAGGTTCGAACTCTTGGGCGTGTGCGAAGATCTCAACCAACTCTAGCCTCAAGCTCGCCACCCCACAGCCAAGCCTCGTAGAATACGTGCGAGCAAACAAGAAGATGGACACAGAGATTTACCCAGGTTCGGGCCACCTTGCGATGTAAAACCCTACTCCTGCTTTTGGTGGATTGGCCTCGCGAGGAGGTTTGGGGATGAACTAGTACAGTGGTTGAGCAACCTCGCGAGGGCTCAGGGGTGAGGATGGGTCGATCCCTTATATGGTGGAGGCTAGTCCCTATTTATAGCGACCTTGGTCCTCTTCCCTTATCGCACAGGCGGGAAGGGATCCCACAACGGCCAATTTTAAAAGGGGACAAGAGGTACATCTTATCCTAACGGAAAGTGGTCTTTGCCTGCAAAGCTTACGGGCGTGACGCAGAGGTGGGCTCGGTGATGACATTCGTCCTGCCGAGCTCGTGGTCTTGGTATTGTTGCACCGGAACGGAAATCTTTGGGGGATTCCTTGGGAGCTCGCGTACGTCCTTGCCTCCTTAGCACAAAAGAGGAAATTGTCCCCTCTGCGCCCGCTGGCGCCTGCCTGGCCTTGGTCGTCATGGCTCACGTCATCGTAGCCTCCTGAGGCCGGGTAGCTGTATAGAAATCTGGGCCGGGGGAGGCCACTCCTCTGGAGGTATTTGCGTTGTTCGCCCCGCGAGGCCAGGACCCTCACGGGGGTCTTGTCTTGGGGGGTTTGTTGCTAGGCCGTACTGGGCCGTCGAGGTGGGCCACGCGCTGGGCCGCAGGCAGGCAGATCTGGGTACCCCCGATCCCAGAACGCCGATAGTAGCCCCCGGGCCCAAGGCGCGCTCGGGTTGGCTTCGGGGCGAAGCCAAGGAAGGAAGGCCGAAGTGCCGTGGGCCCCAATCTTCTGCGGGCCAGGCTTGACAAGTGGCGCACGACGGGACGCGGACGCCTCCACTTCCCCACGTCGCCTCGGCAACAGCCCTGACTGACAAAGGCTGGCATGTGCCGCGGGGCCATCATTGCCCAGAATGCGGAGGGACGCCGGTTGGCCTCCGATCAACTATAAGTGGGCGAGGGAGACAAAGCCCCTAGCCTGTCTTCATCTTCTTGCCTCCTCACTCCAAGCCGCCGCTTCCACGGCCATGGCGCCAGTGAGGAGATTCTCTGCCGCCGAGAAAGGGAAGGCCCGCCTGGAGGGACCAGACTCGCCGCCGCCCAAGAGGGGCCGTGGCCGTCCCCGTAAGTACACCGCGACGCTGGCGGTGGTCCTCCGAGGGCGCGGGCGCACTCCCGTGAACGTCGGCGCTACCTCCGGCAGCCGTAGGAAGGCTCCCTCCCGCGCAGGCGGCTGCAGTAGCTGTGGCGCCCGTGGCCAAGGGGGGAAGCTTGTGGCGGGCGCCCGGCCGCCCCGCCCGCGATCCCACCCGGCCGACGCGGCCCAGGAGTTTGTGGTGTGGGCAGAGAGGCCGGCATTCACCTGGCTCCAGCTCCCGTGCTTCTTCGTAGAGGCGCTGTCGGCCGGAGGACCTGCTGGCCTATGGCTGCAGGCCGATGGCTGCTGCAGCGAGGCCTTGTGGGCGGAGGTCGAGGCCACTCGCGCGGGCTATGTGTTCCTGAACCGCGGGTGACAGACGTTCGCCCGCGCTCGCGGCCTGCAGGGGAGGCGTACCCTCCACTTCAAGCATGACGGGGCGGCAACGCTCTTCGTCAAGATCTTCGGGGAAGATGGCAGGTCCTTGGGGTGCTGCCTGGAGGGCGACGGCGGCAACAGTGACCAGCTCTCCGCCGATGACAGCCTTCGCAGCGGCGGCGTCCTCGGCGGTGAACTTGCCCTTGGCGACAGCCGCAGCACCTCCAGCAGCAGCGACGCCTCCTCCGGGGGGAGCTCGAGCGACGACGACTACGATGAGCCGCCATGTCGGCGCGCCCGGACCAAGGAGGACGGCAAGCCGCCGCGGCGCCGTGCCCCCGTCAAGGAGGAGGAGGACTCCGACTGAGTGCGGGCGGCGCCGGAGCCAGGCCTCAGGAGTGTTGGTCCTCGGGAGGCCGCCTTTTGTTTTTTACTTCCTGCATTAAGAACCATGGAGGGGCCCGCGGGGGCGTGTAATGAACTATGGCGCTTGCGCCTTTATGTTAGCATTTTTCGTCTCATACTCTAGTATTTATATTGCTACTAATTGAAAGTTCCTACCCGTCGCGATTAGGATAACTTAGGTTGGTGTACTCGTGGCGGGTTCCTGCGTCGTGAGGTGCAACTGGGGCACCGGGGCAGCTTAGAGATCTTGCTGGGGGGCTTCTTCCTTGCGGGCCAGACGGCTGCGAGGAGTATGAGACGGCTTCGAAGCCTCGAGGGGTGCCCGCTGCTCGCGAGGCCCCTGGGGGGTTTGCGAGGAGTCAGGGCCTCCGGAGGTGCCTCCTCGAGGCACTGCATCCCGCGAAGGCGTCGAAACGCGCTTTACGTAGGGTCCCTCGATAATGAGCCAACCAGTGGCTGCTCTTTTCCTCGGTCATCCTTCTCCTGGCGACCATTTTTGGTTGGAGCCCCTGGACGAGGGTCGATCGTTGCTGGTACGCCGGGTCGCGATGCCCGGCAAGGACAGGGGCCTGAGGCAACATGTGCCTGCTGGCTCGCTCGAGAGTGTCGTGCAAGGATTAGGACGCCAAAGTTTTGGCGAGGTGCACACCGTGTCCAGCCCCCACTCACGGGGCGCGCGCGAGAGAGAAAACTGGCAGGTGCCAAACCTCTTAAAAACGAGACTTCAAAATGGGAAACGCTGCAAGGAGAAAAATTCCCACCCCTTTTTCGAATAAAGACGCGAAAACTTCAAGTTTCATTCCAAAAAGTGGCAAATTTGGTTAGAAAAGAGAGCAAAGAACAGCCGCGTCCGGCACCTAAGCTATTCTTCCCACTAGCGCGGAGCATGGGGCCTCCACTAGGTGTGGGCATAGTCGTTGTAAGACCATGTCGTCCGCCAGTGCGGAGCATGGGGCTTCCACTTGGGCGTGGGTGGGAGCTCCTCCGCGGCCTCTTACGACACTCCTCGGGGGGCTCCGGGCGTGTATAGCCCACTCATTATTACGTGAGAGTGTCACGGGTAGAACTTGCAGAGATGCTGGATGTTCCAGGCATTCTGGATGGGGACCCCGTCCTGCATCTCCAGGCGTACGACGCCAGGCCTGAAGACGCGGGCGACCCTGAACGGGCCCTCCCACATGGGCGAGAGCTTGTGCAAGCCCTCCCTGGAGAGGACCCGCCTCAGGACGAGGTCACCAACTTCGAGGGTCCTGGAGCGGATGCTGCGGTAGTGGTAGCACCGCAGTGCCTGCTGGTACCTCGCTGCGCGGAGCGAGGCTTGGCGGCGGGCCTCCTCCCCGAGCATGAGATCTGTTCCCCGCGAGGCATCCTGACGCTCCTTGTCGAATGCCAAGACTCGCGGGGAGCGATGCTTGACCTCGTGCGGGAGGACCGCCTCTGCCCCGTAGACGAGGAAGAACGGGGTCTCGCCGGTGGGCTTAGTCACGGTGATGCGGATGGACCACAACACGGACTGAAGCTCACCGAGCCAACCCCTGCCGCAGGCCTCAAGCTTCTTCTTGAAGCTCCTCACCTTGAGGCCCCTTAGGACCTCCGCATTGGCGCGCTCAGCCTGGCCGTTGCTCCGTGGGTGCGCCACCGAAGCGTAGCATATGGTTGGGGACACCGAAGCGGCTCATGAGACCCTTGATGAACTTGACGGCCGAGCCGGCGGGGATGGTGCGCACGGGCTCCACTTCCGCCCACTTGGTGAACTTGTCGACGGCGACGTAGAGGTAGCGGTAACCGACAGTTGCCTGAGGGAAAGACCCTAGTATATCCAGCCCCCAGACCGCGAAAGGCCAGGAGAGAGGGATGGTCTGGAGACCCTGCGCGGGCTGATGAATCTGCTTGGCGTGAAATTGGCAGGCCTCGCAAGATTGGACCAGCTCGGTGGCGTCGTGGAGCGCCGTGGGCCGGTAGAAGCCGCTGCGGAACACCTTCCCCACGAGGGTGCGAGACGAGGAGTGGTGCCCGCAATCGCCACCGTGGATGTCGGCCAACAGCTCACGCCCCTGCTCCTCGTATATGCACCGCAGCGTGATGTCGTTGGGGCACCTGCGGTACAGCTCGCCGTCCTGCAAACAGTAAGCAGTGGCCTGGCGAACCACGTGTTGGGGAACGTTGCATGGGAAACAAAAATTTTCCTACGCACACGCAAGATCTATCCATGGTGATGAGCATCTACGAGAGGGAGAGTGGATCTACATACCCTTGTAGATCGCTAAGCGGGAAGCGTTAAGAAACGCGGTTGATGTAGTCGAACGTCTTCGCGATCCAAATCGCCGAGCGTCCCGCGATCCAATCACGATCTAGTACCGAACGGACGGCACCTCCGCGTTCAGCACACGTATAGCTCGATGATGATCTCCGCCTTCTTGATCCAGCAAGAGGGAGCGGAGAGGTAGATGAGTTCTCCGGCAGCGCGATGGCGCGGCGGCGGCGGTGGTGGAACTATTCCAGCAGGGCTTCGTCTAAGCGCTGCTGAAAACTAGAGGACTTGATCTATCGGGAGAGAGGGCTGCACTATGGCCTTTTGGGTTGAAGTGCTTTTGCCCTCTCCTCCTCTAGTATATATAGGCGGGAGGGGAGTGTTTGGCCGGCCGAAATCTCCTCCTAGGAGTCGGCCGCAAGGAGGAGGAGGTGGAGGAGTCCACCTCCAATCCTACTCCTAGTAGGATTCCTTCCCTTCCCCCACTTGGACTTTCCTTTCCCTCAAGCCCAGCCGCATAGGCCTTCTTGGGCCGGCCGCCCAGCCCACCAGGGGCTGGTGTGCCACCCTCAGGTCCATGTGACCCACTTGGGGTGTGGTGGGCCCACTTGGTGGACCCCCGGAACCCATTCGTCACTCCCGGTACACTGCCGGGAATGCCCGAAACTTTTCCGGAGTTCAAACACCAACTTCCTATATATCAATCTTTACCTCCGGACCATTCCGGAGCTCCTCATGACGTCCGGGATCTCATCCGGGACTCCGAACAACCTTCGGTCACCAACATACATAACTCAACTATACCAAAACGTCACCGAACCTTAAGTGTGCAGACCCTGCGGGTTCGAGAACTATGTAGACATGATCGAGACACCTCTACGGTCAATAACCAATAGCGGGACCTGGATGCCCATATTGGTTCCTACAGATTCTACGAAGATCTTTATCGGTTGAACCTCTATGTCAAGGATTCAGTTAATCCTGTATGTTGTTCCCTTTGTTCATCGGTATGTTACTTGCCCAAGATTCGATCGTCGGTATCTCTATACCTAGTTCAATCTCGTTACCAGCAAGTCTCTTTACTCGTTCCGTAATACAAGATCCCATGGCTAACACTTTAGTCACATTGCTTGCAAGGCTTGATATGATGTTGTATTACACAGTGGGCCCTGAGATACCTCTCCGTCACACGGAGTACCAAATCCCAGTCTCGATCTAGTTACGTTGTGATGTTTGATACCTGTAGAGCACCTTTATAGTTACCCAGTTACGTTGTGATGTTTGATACACACAAGGTATTCCTCCGGTGTCAGTGAGTTGCATGATCTCATGGTCATAGGAACAGATACTTGACATGTAGAAAACTATAGCAATAAACTGACACGATCATATGCTACGTTCATAGTTTGGGTCTTGTCCATCACATCATTCTCCTAATGATGTGATCCTGTTATCAAATGACATCTCATGTCTATGGCTAGGAAACCTTAACCATCTTTGATCAACAAGCTAGTCTACTAGAGGCACACTAGGGACACAATGTTGTCTATGTATCCACACATGTATCAGTGTTTCCAATTAATACAATTATAGCATGGATAATAAACGATTTTAATGAACAAGGAAATATAATAATAACTACTTTTATTATTGCCTCTAGGGCATATTTCCAACACCACGCGCTCCGCATCCTCCTCCTTCTCCGGCAAGGCGCCGCGGAGCAGGTACGCCTTGAACTCGTCGGTCCAGTCGCCGGCCTGAGGTTCCAGCGCTAGGAGCAGTCGGGATCCTGAGGTCGGACCACGGGCCGGGGCGCCTGAGGGCGGGGCCGGTGGCAGCTCTTCCTGAAGCGACGCCGGGCCTGCGGCCGGGGGTGCCTACGATGGCTTGAAGAGCCTCTCCTCAAAGACACCTCGCTCCCGAGGCTCGCGACGCGACGCCCTCTTGACGATGTTGTCTGCTTCCTTGTTCGCGCCGCGCGGGACGTGCTGCAATTCCAAGCCCAGGAAACGTTTTCAATTTTATGTACCTCTTATAAGTATGCCTCCATGTGCTCGTCCTTCGGCTTGTACTCCTTGTTGGAAAAGTTGATGAGGAGCTGGGAGTCGCCCTTGATGGTGAGGCGCTTGACCCCCAGGGCGGCAGTGGCCCTCAGACCAGCGATCAAGCCCTCGTATTTCGCGATGTTGTTGGAGACTTTATCGCCATGTTGGAAGCAAAGCTGCACGGCATAGTAAAGCTTGTCCTTGGCCTGGGAGATGAATACAACTCCAGCCCCCGCACCCCGCCGTGCGAAGGCTCCATCGAAGTGCATGACCCAGCCGTCATTCGCCTGATCGCCAGGCGCGAGGGACTGGCCCTCATCCAGCCCCTGGTCGGGAGCGTCCGTCCACTCCGCCACGAAGTCAGCGAGGGCCGCGCCCTTGATGACCCTGGTTGTGATGAACTCCAGCTGGAAGGCCTGTAGCTCGATGTTCCACTCTGCAACCCTTCCGGCAGCGTTGGGGTTGCGCAGCACTTTCTCCAGGGGGTATGCAGAGACGACCTTGATGGGGTGGCCCTGGAAGTAATGGCGCAGCTTCCTTGAGGCGACGAGAAGTGCGAGCAAGAGCTTCTGCTCCATAGGGTAGCGCACGCGCGTCTCGCAACACGGTGCTAACGAAGTACACCGAGTGCTCGACGAGGGGCGAGGTGTTGGCGTCGTCCTACTCCGCATGGAGCGCGAGGGACTGAGGTGCCCCGTGGGTTGATGAAGTGACGAGGGCCTCAGGAGCACCATCCTGAGGCGGCGAACGTTGTGCGGCCCCTCGCGGGCCGCCTTGCTCCGCGCCTGTGCCGGCGCGCTCCTCTCGGACCGCTACGAGCGCTGTGCTGGCTGAGTGGGGGGTGGCCGCCAAGTAGAGCACCAGGGGCTCGCGAGGACGAGGCGCCACCATAACAGGTTTGCTCGTGAGGTACCGCTTGAGGTCCTCGAAAGCTGCCTCCGCTTCAGGGGTTCACTCGAAGGGGCCCTTCTCATGAGCTTGAAGAAGGCGAGGGCGCGCTCGCCAAGCTTGGAGAGGAAGCGTCCCAAGGAGGTCACGCAACCCGCCAGTTTCTGCATTTTCTTGAGGGTCTGAGCCGGGCGCATTTTCTCGATTGCCTTGATCTTCTCTGGGTTTGCCTCGATCCCTTGGTGCGACACCAAGAAGCTGAGTAGCTTGCCGGACGGGACCCCGAAAACGCACTTTTCCAGGTTAAGCCTCAGTTTCACTCGACGCAGGCTGGCGAACGTCTCCTCCAGGTCCTCGATCAGGTTCCTTGCCTCTCGCAACTTGAGCACGATGTCATCGACGTATGCCTCCGCATTTCTCCCGAGCTGCTGCCCCAGGGCGATGCGCATCAACCGCTGGAAGGTCACGCCAGCGTTCCACAACCCGAAGGGCATGCACGTGTAGCAATACACTCTGCACGGAGAGGGGAAGGCCGTCTTTTCGACGTCCTCCACTGCCATCTTGATTTGGTGGTAACCCGAGAAAGCATAGCAGATCGCACTCGGGGGTGGAGGCCACGATCTGGTCGATGCGCGGGAGCGGGAAGGGGTCCTGAGGACAAGCCTTGTTGAGACTCGTGAAGTCGACGCACATGCGCTCCTTCCCACCCTTCTTGGGGACAATCACTGGGTTGGCCAGCCAATCCGGGTGCCGCACTTCCCGAATAACACCGGCTTCCTGCAGCTTGCTGACCTCTTGGACGATGAACGCTTGCTTCTCTTGTGCTTGTCGTCTTGCCTTTTGCTTCTATGGGCGTGCACTGGGGCACACCATTAAGTGGTGTTCAATCACCTCTCTCGGGACGCCCACCAGGTCGGACGCCTCCCACGCAAACACGTCCTTGTTCGCGCGGAGGAAGTCAACCAGCGCCTTCTCCTGCTCCGGGGGAAGGCCAGCGCCAATGGTGAAGGTGGGGCCCAGGCTCCCGTCATCAACAAGCATCTGCTTCGTCTCAGCCCGGTCCTGAGAGAACAACTGTTTCTTCTTCGCGGGCGCGGCTGATGGTGTCCTAGACTAGGGGGTACTCACCACGTCGTTTCCCGACCAGTGGGTCGGGTCGAGGACCCCCAGGGCGATTCACTAATGGGCCAGTTCGGAGAGCCCATGATGCATACAAGGGAGATTCCACAAGACTTGACGCACAAGACAAGGACTCCTCTAAACCCTAGGCCTCTGGTATTATATAAACCGAGGCCAGGCTAGTCAATAGAGGATCTCATATTCATTACATCTCGTGGTAGATACCTGTACTATGTACTATCCCCCATATGAATACAATCAAAAGCAGGACGTAGGGTATTATCTCCTTGAGAGAGCCCGAACCTTGGTAAAATCCTGTGTCCATTTACCATCGTTCCAAGACGCCTAGCTTAGGACCCCTACTACGAAATATGCCGGATTTGACACTGACATTGGTGCTTTCATTGAGAGCCTGCCGGCAGTCGCCGCGGTGCGATGGGAATTCAGATCGTCTCCGGCGCGATCTACGCGTTATAACCGAGCTTTGTTGTCGATGTCGGCATCTTTGTCCCCGGCTCGAGTGGTCACCTCGGCTGGACCGAGGACTGCGCTCCGTGCCGGATCGTCAAGATCGGACGGATACTTTCATCGTCATCATCTCCGATCTCTATCAAGATCACAAGAAATCATCCATGGAGCTCGAGGCCTCGATGTTGACATCGTCCTCGAGCAACCGTGCAATTTTTCTGTACAGCGACTCGTGTTCGTCGTCCCCGCTTCCTCAAGCGCCGCCTTGACGATTGCTTTGGTGGAACTGTGCGGAATTGAGTCTCTACTGACCCCGTAAAATTTCGTCGTATTCCGATGGAGGAATCTTCGGCGATCTACGAAATACCGGAGCCCTGTCGAATCTGGACGGGAATCGGGATGAGTTTAGGACGAGGTGTCCAGCTTCCAGCTCAGAAATCGTTTGGAAGATCCCACCGTTCATCCGCTGCGGAATTCCCATACCGATCACCCCTACAAATTTCACCTCAATCCGACCGTCCAAACTCCGGGAAACATCCAATTAGTAAAACGAATTTTGGATCTATTTTCTGCGCGAAAACGAATCCGACCCGAGTTCATCTTTTTCATGAACGAGTTGTCGGGTGTCCTTCTTGAAGGAAATTTTCTCATCATCTCGGTCATCCGACCAAGGATTCGGCATCGCGAGGGCCGAATAATCATCAAGCGAACCTCGTCATCCGCGGGTTGTACGGGTCGGGCGCTCCGTTGGTTCATTAAGCCAGCATTGACCTCGTCACAAATTCCGACCTGCGTTGGCATCGCCGCGCCGTTACTTTTTCAAGCTGACGTCCAAAATGCCGACCTGTTTGACACGTCGGCTGGCATGGGGCTCTAGCGTCACCTTACCAATCTGCTCCGTCACCTCAGCTAGACTGGGGGCTTTGGCATCCCTTCATCAACCTACTCCAGGGACTTCGGCGTCACCAGCCGACCTGCTTCAACACCTCGGCTGGCATGAGACTTCGGCGTCACCAGCCGACCTGCGTGAGACTTCGGCGTCCGCCGATCACAGCTTCGCCATGTTAACTGGACCGAGGACTTCACCTCGCCACATCGACCGTGCAGCGTCGCCACTTCGTCAAGCCGAACTCTTCGTTCAGGCACCTCGGCGCCCAGGCCATATTCCTTTACTTATTTGCTTCACTTAAATTAACTGAGTAGAAGAATTTTTTTTAAAATATATTATTACCTTTATTTGTTATTACTCTTGGCTTGCACTATATTGTGTGCACAGGTAATCGACTTCGGATGTGTCATGCGGTCACCTTGGCGTGTGTACATCGTTGTCCCGCCTCCATCAACCAAATTGTGTCGTCGACATGGCCGACGGACGTGGGGGCTTCGCCGTCACGCTGCCGAACTACTCCGTCTGCTCGACTGGACCGGGGGTTTCTCCTCGGCCTTCGGAAGTGTTGTGTTGTCACTTCTTCAAGCCGAGCTCTTCTTCGGCTACCTCGTGACCGGCTTGGGGGCTGGGACCTTGACCCACTACAAGCTCGACACACGTCACAAGCACATTAACCAGCTAAGTCGCTTTCATGCTCAAAAACTTTCTGTTTTAAATTTTGTTCGGTTCGACCAAGCATTATACTTTTTTGACAAAAAGTTGTTTGCGAAAAACTTTTTTTGTCAAAACTTTGTTTGTTACAAACAAATTCAAATACCCCGTTTACTTGGGGGCTTCCTTTATGAAGCCATTCCTCTTCCATATGATTATTAATGTATCGCACCCTTCCTTGTTCGTGTTTACGCCAATATATGCATCATGTTGACTTATGTGTTCCGCAAATCTGGGTTGCCTTGCTCCTGTGCTTACCCCTACGTTCCCGATTGTTCAGCTAGGGAGTAAAGGCAGCACCTCTGCGATTGTTACGATCGGGTCATCCGAACTCGTACCTCAGACGGGTGAAGCCGAAAACTAGCGCTCTTACTGTTTTCAACTATGGTCGGCCACGACGGAAGACAAGCATACATAAACCTATTGCACACCCCTCATGGTAATCATTAGAACCCAACGAAAGGAACCGTTGGCGGAACTATTTTCTTTGAAGATGCTTCTTACGTTAAATAGTAATATAGCATAAGTTCCCTCGGCGCGCTTTGTCTGTTATAGCCTAATTGCCTGATTGCCTGGTTATTCGAAACACCTCCGATATCCTCGGATGGCGTAGTAGATAACCCTTTTCGGCCCTTGGCCGAAGAGGGAGAAGCCGACGGTCGGTTAAGACGCGTTTAAAGTTCGGGCGAACACATATATGATATAACTACTTCGGTACATACAATCATTATACATAAAATTCTTTTACCCAAGTCACTTGGGGGCTCTTAAATTTATATGAGCCATTTTATAATAAATGTGTTTTCTTCTAGGTCGTTGCAAAGTCTTTATCCACTACTCATTTTTCCAACACGAGTGTGTGGTCAATAGCCGGATAGCCTGATTTCTTTCTAAAGCCGCTCGAGTTTAGTTCGCCAAACAGGCCTCGGAGAAACACTCCGCCTTCGGGATATGGAGGTTGAAGCCAAAGGTTGACCCGCTTGGAGTCCGGAGATCGGATGTATCATGTTAAAGCACGACCGAAGCACATCTTAATTTTAAGACCAGTTTCGGATTGGCATAATTTTCTTTTATCTAAACATAAAGGTTTTTGCATAAATTTTTGTTTTTTCCGAGCATAACTCTCGCAGTACACTTTTAAAGCTTCGGCAGTATCAACGGGGGGCTGCGACTAGAGCCGAACCCACCAAAAGCCAAGGCACTCCGAGGAGTCCTCGGTAAAACGTTCTCGGATATTGCTTTAGATGCACCAGTTTCGAATTGTGTCTTCGGTTAATAATTGGGTTGCCCGGCTCCTGTGCTTGCCTCCTACGTTCCGCTTTGTTCGGCTAGGAGTGCAAAGGGAGAGCCACTGCGACTGTACTTCCGGATTAACTGGTCAAGTACCTCAGTGGAGAAAGCCGAAAACTAACTGTCACAATGAGCATAAACTGGTCGGCGATCCGATGACCGTATTAAACAACGGGCCATTCATAAAATTGGCCGGAGTGTTAACGGCTTGACCTCGGCTGACGCCGAACACTAACCGGGGGCTAGTAACTGGCCTCCCAAACTTTAAGCTCCCATGACCAAGTGAAAGTTATAAAGCCTAGATATCTGATTGCCTCGTTTCCGCTAACACAACCGCTTCCGGGCACCGAGACGTCGGCTAAGGGTTGTCTTGTTACTGCGGAAACACTCTGCGTAGCATCTACAAAGGGGTAGAAGCCGACGATGGGCCACTCTCAAATGATAAACGGTCACAAAGGAGTCAAAATAGCATATAGCATAAAAGCATTTGTATTCAATATACGAGTGCTGCCTTCCGTAATCATCATTATAAAGCCATAAATATGCATCAATTTGACTTAAGATTTTGGCCAAGCCGGGTTGCGTGGCTAGCTCCTGTGCTTATCCCCTACGTTCCCGATTGTTCGGCTAGGGGGTAAAGGGAGCACCTCTACGATTGTTACTTCCGGTTCATCCGTGTTAGTACCTCAGACTGGGTGAAGCCGAAAGCTAGCCATCTTAAGAATATAATTGGTCGGCAACGACGGAAGTGAAAATTTAGGTTCACTAAGGACCACAGAGTTCGGAAACTTTCCCCGAACTAAATCCTCAATATTTTCCTCCCACATTGATCGGAGTTGAGGTTTCATGATCATGGCCAACATGATATCCTGGGGAAAGGAACTATTTTTCCCAGAAGATGTTTCTTACGTTAAATAGTAATATAACATATCTCTCCGCGTACCTTTGTTTATAAAACCGTATGGCCGGATTGCCTTGGTTGCCGTAAATCTTTGCCCTTATAAAAGCTTTATAAAGTAGGGCAAACACTCCTCGGCTACTGGCCGAGGAGGTTGAAGCCGATGGTCGGTCAGCAAGGTCTTGTACAATGCAGATCCGAGCATTAATGATGTAAAATACTTGGATACATAGAATCATTACACATAAATTGTGTCGAACGTAACAAAGTTTGTGTCAAACAAATATTGATCCTTAATTCGACCGCCCGTGCCTAAATTAAGGCTTGGGGGCTATTGCATGCAGCAAATCCAAAGTGCAATATGGTTTCCGAGGAGATTCAATCCTTAGGTTGGTCGGCCGCACCCAACCTGAGTGTCGGAAACTACTATGTACCGCGTTTACATCCCTAACGTATGCCGCCGAGCAAGAACTTGGGTTATAGACCGACACACACCTTGAGGGCTACTTGCTATATATCTCGGCAGAGAATAAATTGCACCAATCGAAAATATCCACAAAAAATCAGCCCACGGTCGGGGTGGTGCACCACCTCGAAAGCAGTCCGGCATAAAGCTCGGGCGCAAGTGGCTCGCTCCATAGAGAGCATTTCCGACATTAAGCTCGGATGAATTCCTTTAATTTTTTAAGGTCCAAGGTAGTTTATGATACCTCGGACACTGATCATCACTGGAGCTCGGATGCAGTCCGGCGTTGGAGCTCGGAAGCAGTCCGACATAAAGCTCAAGATCGGAGACGCCTCAAAACCAGTTCGGCATAAAGCTCGGATGTGAATGGCTGGCTCCATAAAAGACTATTCCGGCATTTAAGCTCGGATGAAGTCCCTCAAATTTTCAGAGACCGAGGTAATTTATGACACCTCGGATGCCGACCAGCGTTGGAGCTCGGACACAATCCGGCGTTGGAGCTCGGACGCAGCCCGTCATTGGCGCTCAGATGCCGATCAGCGTTGGAGCTCGGCTGCAAAAAGGTACCTCAGATGCAGTACGGCGTTGGAGCTCGGATGTAAGAGGACACCGCTGAGGGACTCCTGGTTTAAGGGGTCCTCGGGAGGTCGACCTATTACATATGGGCCGGACTATATGGGCCACTTGCCGAATATTGGAAGGATTGAAGATCTCGTCTCCAAGGAGGATGCTTCGAGAATCGTGGCTTGCCTTCCACGTTTGGAGTAGTGAATAGGCATGTTTATCTCTTCGACGTGTAACCGACCATGTGTAAACCCTAGGGACCCCTGGCGTCTATATAAGCCGGAGGATTTTAGGTGGTAGAACAACAGAACTCATCTAGGGTTTAGTTACTTGATCTCGAGGTAGATCAACTCTGTAATCCCCATACAATCAATATAATCAAGTAGGACGTAGGGTATTACCTCCATAGGTGGGCCCAAACCTGGGTAAAACCTTGTCCCCTTCGTCTCTTGTTACCATCGATCCAAGTCTCACAGTTCGGGACCTCCTATCCGAGATCCGCCAGTTTTGACACCGACATTGGTGCTTTCATTGAGAGTTCCGCTGTGATTGCCAGAAGGAATCGATGGCTCGCCTAGTCATCAACGAAGAGGTCCGCAATCCGGGCAATTTTGTCCCCGGACAGATCTTCGCTTTCGGCAGCGTTGTGCTGCACGCCGACCCGACCGGCCATCTAGGCCGCGTTGGAAGTTTTGCCCCTAATCAAGAGGTCAAATTCGGGAACTTAGAGTTCTCCGTAGACTCTCGAGGTGATCTGTCACTAACCGGGCTTGCAGTCTTGCCTGCCATGCCCGAAGACTCTGAGGCTTTAACACCAGATCCATCTTTCGGCTCTGCCCACGGGATCTACCCCGGCGAGGGCCCGACTGTTAGTCCGGATCAGGTCATAGTGCCCGACGTCCGGACATTAGTTCTTTCCGAACACTCTCCCTGCATGGATGCATCGGAGGTTCACTCCGGAAGCTCTGCGCAGACCGGTCCGATCGAACTCTCAATACTTGATGAGGCTCTAGATCGGATCTCGTCGATGAAGATCAACGACGACCCAAACCCGATCTGTTGTCAGATCGGGCGCCAGACTGGTCAGGACGGATTTTTCGTCCCACCCACCACCCACTTGATAGCCACTGTCGAGGATTTAACCGACATGCTAGATTATGCCTCCGAGGAGGCAGAGTACATGGATGAGGAGGATCACGCCCTCACCCCCGCTAGGACCGGGCAGTGGACTGCCACCTCTACATACGACGTCTACATGGTGGACACTCCGAAAAACAACGGCGATAAATCGGACGAAGCACCATCAAGACGCCGAAAGCCGCATAAACGGTCAAAAGGAAAAAAGGGGCAAAAGTCTACCGATGGCACCGGGGACGGAGATACCCCGGAAGACATCGGCGGCCCCGAAATCCCCGAACACCCGTTAGAGGGTCAGGAGAGGCCCGAAGACCGTCGCAACCCCGATGATCCAGATGATCCTGATGACGACGACTACCTCCACTCTATTGAGGGGGAGGACAATGCGGAAGCCGATGACTTCGCCATTCCCGACAATCCTGCAGATCAGAAACTATTCAGGCAACAACGGTTATCTACGGCTCGCAGTCTGAGAGCAAAAGAACGGCAGCTCAAAGCCGAACAAGACGACCTCAACGACCGATGGACGAGAGTCCTCTCCGCTTTGGAAGGATACGGCACCGGTCTATCGGACCGACCTAAGAGCTACCCACGCAGAAGGCTGCTGCCACAATTCGACGACGAGCTCACCGATACGCCGTCTCCCAAGCATACCCCATATGACAGCCCAGACCGCCCTCCACGAGGACGAGACATGACTGCTGACGATGCCGGCTATAGGCCGACGATACCCCGTAGACGGGGAAAGGAGCCACTAGAGCCCGATGACAGGTTCGACCTGCGACACGACCTGGATTACAGAGCAGGTCGTACGCGATCCATCTACGGATCCAGGGGATACTCACCCGATCGACGGGAAGGGTACCGTCCTCATTTCGACCACGACAATGAAGGTCGGGAACAACACCGAGCTCGGCTAGACGCCGATCACCGGCGCAACATAGCTCGGGTTAGGGGTGTTGCACACCCACTGTGCTTCATAGACGAGGTAATGCGGCATCAGTTCCCGGAAGGGTTTAAACCCGTAAACATAGAGCAATACGATGGGACAACTGACCCAACCGTATGGATTGAGGATTTCCTCCTCCACATCCACGTGGCACAAGGAGATGATCTCCACGCCATCAAATACTTACCCATGAAGCTCAAGGGGCCAGCTCGGCACTGGTTAAATAGCCTCCCCAAAAACTCTATTGGATGCTGGGAAGACCTAGAAGAGGCATTCCAATCTAACTTCCAGAGCACTTATGTTCGGCCGCCGGACTCCTCCGATCTATGCAACGTCGTTCAGAAGCCAGGAGAATCCGCGCGGCTATTCTGGAATCGTTTCCTGACCAAGAAGAATCAGATCGTAGACTGCCCGTACGCCGAAGCTATAGCCTACTTCAGGCATAATATTCGGGATGAATTGCTGGCTCGACAGCTCGGCCAGGACAAACCAAGGACAATGTCCGCCCTCACATCACTCATGACCCGCTTTTGCGCGGGCGAGGATAACTGACTAGCTAGACGTAGCCATAACCCCGAAGACCCCGGAACCTCTGAAGTTCGGGATGGAAACGGGAAACGGAAGCGCAACAAGAACAAGCGCCGGCACAATAATAGTGATGCCGATGACACGGCTGTTAATGCCGGCTTCCGCAATTCCCGTCCTGGGCAGCGGAAGAAGCCTCCTAAAGGCAAGCACGACGGACCCACCCCGCTGGACAAGATCCTAGAGAGGCTTTGCCAGATCCACGACACTCAGGAGAAGCCCGCCAATCACACCAACCGTAACTGTTGGGTCTTCAAACAGGCCGGCAAGCTCGCAACCGAGGATCAAGGCAAGAGCCCATGCAGCGAGGACGAGGATGAGCCTCATGGTCCGATCGGTGGCGGACAAAAGAAATTCCCTCTAGAGGTTAAGACAGTAAACATGATCTACGCCACTCATATACCCAAAAAGGAGAGGAAGCGCGCCCTTCGAGATGTCTACGCCATAGAGCCTGTATCCCCGAAGTATAACCCATGGTCGGCATATCCGATCACCTTCGATCGACGTGACCATCCGACCAGTATCCATCACGGGGGTTCAGCCGCTCTCGTCCTAGACCCGATCATAGACGGGTACCACCTCACCAAAGTCCTAATGGACGGTGGAAGTAGCCTCAATCTGATTTACTCAGATACGGTGAAAAAGATGGGCATAGATCCGTCAAGGATCAAACCTAGTAACACTACCTTCAAAGGCGTGATCCCAGGCGTTGAAGCCCGTTGCACAGGCTCTGTAAGCCTGGAAGTAGTGTTCGGCTTGCCCGATAACTTTCGAAGCGAGGACTTGATCTTCGACATCGTACCTTTCCGCAGCGGCTATCACGCCCTGCTCGGTCGTACGGCGTTCGCTCGCTTTAACGCCATTCCACACTACGCATACCTCAAGCTCAAGATGCCCGGCCCCAGGGGGGTCATTACTGTCAATGGTAACACAGAGCGCTCCCTCCGAACTGAGGAACATGCGTTGGCCCTGGCGACCGAATTCCATTACACCGATGATTGGCAAGCGCCGACATCTTCCATAAAGGCACCCAAAGCTGGGAAGCGAGCTCGGTCTCGATCGGAAGTACCAGAACCTTCCTCTCCCCATAAATAGGGACTCGCCCCCCATCGCACGGCCCTAGCACCAGCAAAGTACGTGCCAAGGAGGCACAACTTCGCACTCAAAATTCCATGGGCAGCGGTGGGGAAAAACTATTAAAGGGTAGGTGTTCGGCTGGACCGAACTATTACCGTCAACATGTCGTCGGACTTACTACAGGTACCATAAAGTGCCTGCTAAAGGCGTCAAGCTCATCCATACCTCGGCGACTTCTCAAGACCCTTTCTTCAAGGTCCGTTCGCCGAACTAACAAAGCCCATAAAGGCATACACCTCCTTAGGAGATGCAGGAGTAGATAAGCGACAGGGCACATCAAGGACGTCAGGTCATCTATCGAAGGCCCTTGGGACAACCTCTCCTGTAAAATTTATATTTCATTTATCAAATACCTGTAAACAGTTGCATCGGCAATTTGAATAATAAGAGTTGTTGATTAAAATACAGATATATCATTTTCTCTTTGTTGTCCCTTTTCGGAACACTTTCTGTTTTCTCCCTCTCCTTGCGAACCTGTTTGGTATACTGTACGACGCAACCGGCTAATAGACCGGGGGCTCAACCTTAAAAATCGCCCTAATCACAATTTCTTTAACTATTCGGCGTCTTCGAATTCCGCTTTATATGCATTGGTTCCGAACTATGTCTTGGGTCAATAGTTGGGTTGCCCGGCTCCTATGCTTGCCCCTTTATGTTCCGCTAGTTCGGCTAAAAGGGCAAAGGGAGCACCGCTGCGATTGCGCTTCCGGCTAGTCTGGTTAAGCGCCTCAGCGGAGAAAGCCGAAAACTGACTCTCATGGTATGCGAGAACCGGTCTGCGAATCCGAGCTTAACTAAATCTCGTCAGAGGTTATTCCGTGTCATTCGATGGGTTTGGTGTTAGTACAAACCAGGTGATATAGGTTTTGGCCGCGGTTTATCCGAACATCACAAACACCTGGGGGCTAGTCATCAGCCCCCGCACTCCTTTCTCGCGCCCCTATGGCTAAGTGAAAGCAATAAACATTATGGTCCGATTGCCTTGTCTGCCCCACACTACCGCCTTCGGGTACCGATAGTTCGGCTAAGGGTCACAGTGCGTTGGTAGAGACACCCCACGTAGTATCTACATGGGGGCTGAAGCCGACGACTCGCCGCTTTCAGTTTTAACGGCCACACAGGAGTTATAAAGGATGCAAAGCATATAAGACATGATAAACCATGCGTCTTAAATATATACGCGTTAAAGAGTCTTCAGACACATTACAACGCCTTTACTCATACACATCCTCTCTCGAACATTGCGCCTCTATAGCCCGAGCACCCTCCATTACGCCGGAGAAGTATAGCTCGGGACGCCTATGCTCTTTTCCGGTAGGCGGAGGAGCGGTGGCTATCTTCATTGGATCCAGCCCCAGCCAGTGCACCTTGGCCTTCGCAAAGGTCATCCGAGCTCCCTCGATGCTGGAAGATCGCCTTAGCGCGTCGATCCGGGACGAGGCGTCGCTCAGCTTCCGCACCAGGCCGAAGTAGCTGGCCGGCAATGGCTCATTGGGCCATAGCCGGATGCAGAGATCCTTCATTGCCGGCTCCGCCATACGGTGTAGCTCCATCAGCTGCTTCAGCTGCTCAAGAAGGAGAGGAGAGCGCTCGGGGGCTTCAAACTGCGCCCAGAACAGCCGAGCTTCATCTCCTTCTCCCCGCGAACCATAGAACTGGTTCGCGTCCGCCGCGCTCTTCTGGAGGTCCGAGCAGGCGCCTGAGGAACGCCATACTTGGGTAAGCAACTCGAACTTTCTATCCCCGAAGATGCACTGCAATGAATATGGCTTACCATCCATGATAGCTTTGGCTTGGCTGAGCTCCTCTTCAAATGACCGCCTATCCACCCGCTCCTTTTGGAGATTGGTTTTCAGGGTGGATAGTTCGGCGGCCTGCTCCTTGCCCTTCCGCTCCAGGTCCTCGCACTTCCGCCCAGCGTCTTTGAGCTCCTGCTGGATTTCCTCCACCCGAGCCTCCTGCTTGTCGCTGGTGGCTCTTAGGGCGGACAGCGCGGTAGCTGCTTCTTTGGCAGCCGCCTTCTCCACCGCAGCCTCCTGCTTGACCTTCTCAAGCTCGGCCTTGAGCTTTTCAATCTCCTTCGCCGAGGCTACGCAAGCATTAAGCATATCAAACAACACTGCATTGACAGTACGGTAACGAAGAGTTTTTTACTCTAATTTGACTTACCTTGCGCCTCGTCGAATCTCTTGTTTAGAGCGTCAAGCTCGTCTTCGGAGCTCTTGAGCTTCCGATTTAGCTCTTCTAGCTCGGCAGCGTTATTGGCCGCTGCCGTCGACGAAGCCTGTAACAAACAACATCATATAACGTTACAGGAGTTTACAACCTTCGAACTGTCACTAAAATGATCCTGTGTACGGTCCTCTTAAGGGCTGACAGAATGATCCGAACATATATTGTCCTATACATAGTTCGGATAAGGATCTATGATTTAACCCCCAGGTAAGTTTTTTCGAAACTCACCTAGGGCTCGGGGGCTGCCTTGCATATAATCATAACTTACAGAAACCAATATTTCACAAAGTAGAGCATTACATGACTCACCTGAAAACCCGTCAGGAGACCGTTGAAGGCCTCCTTCAGTCCGGTATCCACGGACTGAATGCTCTGTAGTACCGTACCCATAAGGGTGCGGTGCTCTTCGGAGATGGGGGCGCTTGACAGAGCCTCCCCCATAGCCGGCCACTCAGTGGTCGGCGGTGTCGGTGGTGGTCGGTTGACCCGATCTTCGACCGGGGATTGAACCTGTGCCTCCGGAGGCGTGGTGCGCTCCGGAGACAACCTTGGAGGTGACTGGACATCTCCTTGCCCAGTCTCCTCAGTATCCGGGAGGGGCTTCTCTCCCGGGTCTTCGGCGGCCGAGGTGTTAGCCTCGACCATGACGTCGTCGCCCCCGCCTCCAGTGTCCGGCTCCAAAGGAGCCTGCTGGGATGACACCTCGGTGGTGTCCTTCTTGGCGCCCGGAGGAGTGGGGTGCGACACGGTTCCGCTCTCCGCTAGCTCGGCGGGCGGGGTCTCCCCGTCCAAAACTTGATCGGTGGGGAGAACGCGCGGTGGGCTGCAAGCCGGAAGGCACTCACACGTCAGTAACATTAAAAAACTTAGCGCTAATAGCTCGTGAGGTCTTCGGACCCTTACCTTCGAGGTGGGGGCTTAACCCTGAGGTTCCTTCGCGGAACCCTCTCGAAATCCTCGGACTCAGTATCCGAGTCCGTACTATCACCGGACAAGGCTACCTGTGTCCGGCGCGTCTTCTTCAGGGCAGGAGGATCTATGTCCTCCGGAGCGTCCGATGACGCAGCCCTTTTTCTAGCAAGGGGGGAATTGCCTCCCTCCTCACCCTCATGCTCCACCTCTTGATTCGAGGAGGCATGGGTCTCTTCGGACACAGCTTCTGGCTGGTCCCTGTTGCGCAGGCCTGTTCGGCCTGGCTTCTTCTTCTCCTTCTTCTCTAGCGCCTTGTAAGGCGCCACGACGAGCATCTCCAACAGTAGCGGAGACTTGGGGTCTTCAGGCTGTGGAGCCGGACACTTGATGCCCATGGCTTTGCTCAACCATTCCTGTGAAAGGTGATCGGAAAATGCTTAGACTATCTTTAGGAAGATAGAACCGGTGAAATGAAACTATGATATACCTCGGGTGGGGGCTTGATGGCGCTCAAGCCCTTGTCCTCCTTCTTGCTCGGCCAGTTCTCCTGCGCCTTGAACAGCGCCTTCCATAGCTTCTCCCGCGTGGTGCGGAAGAGTTGACGAACTGTAGGATCGTCGTCAGTCCGGTAATCCCACATAGGAGAACTCCGGCGCTGGCAGGGGAGGATGCGCCGCCGAAGCATAACCTGGACCACATTGGTCAAGCCGACTCCCTCCCTGATTAGGGAGGCGATGCCCCTCTACAGGTCCTCCACCTCTGTGTCCGACCCCCAGTCAAGGCCCTTTCGGACCCATGAGGTCAATCTGGTCAGAGGGCCTGTTCTGAATTCGGCAGGAATAGTTCCGCCCTCCTCCCTTGGCTCGGTGATGTAAAACCACTCTTTTTGCCAGGTCTTGATGGTGTCGATGAAGGTGCCGGATGGCCACACTGCGCGCGGAAGCTTGCCGATGACTGCCCCGCCGCAATCCGCATGTGTGCCGGCGACACACTTCGGCTTGATGTTAAAGATCTTGAGCCACAGTCCGAAGTGTGGCTCGACTCGCAGGAACGCCTCGGAGACGATGATGAAGGCCGATATATGCATAAAAGAGTTCGGCGGGAGGTCGTGGAAGTCGAGGCCGTAGAAGAACATGAGGCCCCTCACGAAGGGGTGAAGCGGGAAGCTTAACCCTCTGATGAAGTGAGGGATGAAGACCACCCTCTCACCTGGTTTGGGGGTGGGGATCACCTGACCCTCCTCTACGGCGCGGTGGAAGACGTTGGCGGGGAGGTATCCGACCTCCTTGAGGTCTCGGATGTCCTGGTCGGTGACTGAGGAAGCCTCCCACTTGCTACTAGAACCTGAGCCGGCCATGGTTGTGCTCGGAGTAGGAGTGGATTGGGAAACCTAGATCTGGGCTCTGGAAGCTCGGGAGAAGGGGGAAGCGGGGATGCGAATGCGAGATGCGGATAAGCCTTGGGGTTTTCTTCCCCTTTTATTAAAGCTTGCTGCCGGTTAGCCTCCCTTCACGGCGCCGTGAATCTCTCCGCTTCCCAAGGCATGCGTGCCGTTATACGCGCATGATCAAACATATCCCGTGTAAAATGGGGCACGATCTGTGCATTGCTGGATCGTGCTAGTGGAAACGGCCTCGAACCACGAAGCAGGTCTTTTCGACTGGTTCAATGGTCGTGGTGGGCCGTGACTTTTCGTCTGAAAAGTTGTCAGAGAACACTATTGGCTCTCTGACGTTTGACCTTCAAAGGCCGAGCTACTCATGGTATACGGACGATCTATGATCGGAAAGATTACACGTCGACGGAGGCCAAGCTATATCCTGACCGATTACTGTTTGGAGAAAGGAACTCACCTCGCAAGCCGAAGACTCTGATCACTCGAAGCAGCTGGAGCTTGGACCCTTGGCGTTGGAGGCTAGTTCGGGGGCTACTGAGGGAGTCCTGGTTTAAGGGGTCCTCAGGAGGTCGACCTATTACATATGGGCCGGACTATATGGCCCATTTGCCGAATATTGGAAGGATTGAAGATCTCGTCTCCAAGGAGGAAGCTTCGAGAATCGTGGCTTACCTTCCACGTTTGGAGTAGTGAATAGGCATGTTTATCCCTTCGACGTGTAACCGACCATGTGTAAACCCTAGGGACCCCTGGCGTCTATATAAGCCGGAGGGTTTTAGGTGGTAGAACAACAGAACTAATCTAGGGTTTAGTTACTTGATCTCGAGGTAGATCAACTCTGTAATCCCCATACAATCAATATAATCAAGCAGGACGTAGGGTATTACCTCCATAGGAGGGCCAGAACCTGGGTAAAACCTTGTCCCCTTCGTATCTTGTTACCATCGATCCAAGTCTCACAGTCCGGGACCCCCTACCCGAGATCCGTCGGTTTTGACACCGACAACCGCCACACGGGAAACACTTTGACCCCGAAGTATGGCGTAAACATTACAAGGCATTGATAAAGGCCGAGCACTTAAAGGGGCTCCTCGGATGCCCGACGTGTGAACTCTTTGGATTCAGCTCGGCGATCCTCAAGATCGAAGATGGGAAGATTTGTTGAACTAGTTTCCAAGGCCGACGACCGAAGACAAATAACTGTTCGGAAGAACCGAGGAGCGTCCCCGACTTGAAGACCGGTTCAGGGGGCTACTGATGGTGTCCTGGACTAGGGGGTACACACCACATCGTCTCCCGACCAGTGGGTCGGGTGGAGGACCCCCAGGGCGATTCACTAATGGGCCAGTTCGGAGAGCCCATGATGCATACAAGGGAGATTCCACAAGACTTGGCGCACAAGACAAGGACTCCTCTAAACCCTAGGCCTCTGGTATTATATAAACCGAGGCCAGGCTAGTCAATAGAGGATCTCATATTCGTTACATCTCGTGGTAGATACCTGTACTTTGTACTATCCCCCATATGAATACAATCAAAAGCAGGACGTAGGGTATTATGTCCTTGAGAGAGCCCGAACCTAGGTAAAATCCTGTGTCCATGTTACCATCGTTCCAAGACGCCTAGCTTAGGACCCCTACTACGAGATATGCCGGATTTGACACCGACAGCGGCCCCTGGAGCCCGCGTGACGCTCTTGGCGTCGGGGCACGAGGCCGCTTCGGCCTTGTAGACGAGCTTGAGGGCTCAAACCGCGTCCTTGGTGTCTCCGGCCACAGAGATGATGCCGTTGCTACCAGGCATCTTGATGATGTTGTAGCCTGGGTGCGTTGCCGCCATGAACTTGGCGAGGGCTGGATATCCCAGGATGGCGTTGTACAGGAGGCCGATGTGGGCCACGTAAAAGTCGATCAGCTCGGTGCGGTAATTGTCGCGAGTGCCGAAAGTGACGGGGAGGCGCACCTGCCCCAAGGGGGTGGCGGAACCTCTGACCAACCCTGAGAAGGGCATGGTGGGCGCGAGCTGGTCGTAGGGCACCTAGAGCATGTCGAAGGCCTCCACGGAAAGGACGTTGAGGCCGGCGCCGCCGTCGATGAGGGTCTTGGTGACCACAACATTACTGATGGTGGGCGTGCACAGCATGGGGAGCGCACCAGCGGCGACCGCCGTCCTGGGATGGTCCCTGGAGTCGAAGGTGATGTCAGTCTCCGGCCTCGCCCTGCTCCGCGGGGCCTCGGGCCGAGGCTGAGCTCGATGACGGCTAGTACCGAACGGACGGCACCTCCGCGTTCAGCACACGTATAGCTCGATGACGATCTCCGCCTTCTTGATCCAGCAAGAGGGAGCGGAGAGGTAGATGAGTTCTCCGGCAGCGCGACGGCGCGGCGGCGGTGGTGGTGGAACTATTCCAGCAAGGCTTCGTCTAAGCGCTGCTGAATACTAGAGGACTTGATCTATCGGGAGAGAGGGCTGCACTATGGCCTTTTGGGTTGAAGTGGTTTTGCCCACTCTCCCTCTAGTATATATAGGCGGGAGGGGAGTGTTTGGCCGGCCGAAATCTCCTCCTAGGAGTCGGCCGCAAGGAGGAGGAGGTGGAGGAGTCCACCTCCAATCCTACTCCTAGTAGGATTCCTTCCCTTCCCCCACTTGGACTTTCCTTTCCCTCAAGCCCAGCCGCATAGGCCTTCTTGGGCCGGACGCCCAGCCCACCAGGGGCTGGTGCGCCACCCTCAGGTCCATGTGACCCACTTGGGGTGTGGTGGGCCCACTTCGTGGACCCCCGGAACCCATTCGTCACTCCCGGTACACTGTCGGAAATTCCCGAAACTTTTCCGGAGTTCAAACACCAACTTCCTATATATCAATCTTTACCTCCGGACCATTCCGGAGCTCCTCGTGACGTCCGGGATCTCATCCAGGACTCCGAACAACCTTCGGTCACCAACATACATAACTCAACTATACCGAAACATCACCGAACCTTAAGTGTGCAGACCCTGCGGGTTCGAGAACTATGTAGACATGACCGAGACTCCTCTACGGTCAATAACCAATAGCGGGACCTGGATGCCCATATTGGTTCCTACATATTCTACGAAGATCTTTATCGGTTGAACCTCTATGTCAAGGATTCAGTTAATCCTGTATGCTGTTCCCTTTGTTCTTTGGTATATTACTTGCCCGAGTTCGATCGTCGGTATCTCTATACCTAGTTCAATCTCGTTACCAGCAAGTCTCTTTACTCATTCCGTAATACAAGATCCCATGGCTAACACTTTAGTCACATTGCTTGCAAGGCTTGATGTGATGTTGTATTACAGAGTGGGCCCTGAGATCCCTCTCCGTCACACGGAGTACCAAATCCCAGTCTCGATCCATGCCAGCTCAACAGACACCTTCGGAGATACCTGTAGAGCACCTTTATAGTCACCCAGTTACGTTGTGACGTTTGATACACACAAGGTATTCCTCCGGTGTCAGTGAGTTGCATGATCTCATGGTCATAGGAACCGATACTTGACATGCAGAAAACTATAGCAATAAACTGACACGATCATATGCTACGTTCATAGTTTGGGTCTTGTCCATCACATCATTCTCCTAATGATGTGATCCTGTTATCAAATGACATCTCATGTCTATGTCTAGGAAACCTTAACCATCTTTGATCAACAAGCTAGTCCACTAGAGGCACACTAGGGACACAGTGTTGTCTATGTATCCACACATGTATCAGTGTTTCCAATTAATACAATTATAGCATGGATAATAAACAATTTTAATGAACAAGGGAATATAATTATAACTACTTTTATTATTGCCTCTAGGGCATATTTCCAACACCACGCGCTCTGCGTCCTCCTCCTTCTCCGGCAAGGCGCCGCGGAGCAGGTACGCCTTGAACTCGTCGGTCCAGTCGCCGGCCTGAGGTTCCAGCGCTAGGAGCAGTCGGGCTCCTGAGGTCGGACCACGGGCCGGGGCGCCTGAGGGCGGGGCCGGTGGCAGCTCTTCCTGAAGCGACGCCGGGCCTGCGGCCGGGGGTGCCGGCGATGGCTTGAAGAGCCTCTCCTCAAAGACACCTGGCTCCCGAGGCTCGCGACGCTACGCCCTCTTGATGATGTCGTCTACTTCCTTGTTCGCGCCGCGCGGGACGTGCTGCAATTCCAAGCCCAGGAAACGTTTTCAATTTTATGTACCTCTTATAAGTATGCCTCCATGTGCTCGTCCTTCGGCTTGTACTCCTTGTTGGAAAAGTTGATGAGGAGCTGGGAGTCACCCATGATGGCGAGGCACTTGACCCCCAGGGCGGCAGCGGCCCTGAGACCAGCGATCAAGCCCTCGTATTTCGCGATGTTGTTGGAGACTTTCTCGCCATGTTGGAAGCAAAGCTGCACGGCGTAGTAAAGCTTGTCCTTGGCCAGGGAGATGAGTACAACTCCAGCCCCCGCGCCCCGCCGTGCAAAGGCTCCGTCGAAGTGCATGACCCAGCCGTCATTCGCCTCATCGCCAGGCGCGAGGGACTGGCCCTCATCCAGCCCCTTGTCGGGAGCGTCCGTCCACTCCGCCACGAAGTCAGCGAGGGCCGCACCCTTGATGACCCTGGTTGTGATGAACTCCAGCTGGAAGGCCTGTAGCTCGATGTTCCACTCTGCAACCCTTCCCGCAGCGTTGGGGCTGCGCAGCACTTTCTCCAGGGGGTATGCAGAGCCGACCTTGATGGGGTGGCCCTGGAAGTAATGGCGCAGTTCCTTGAGGCGACGAGGAGTGCGAGCAGGAGCTTCTGCTGCATAGGGTAGCGCGCGCTTGTCCCGCAGCACGGTGCTGACGAAGTACACCGAGTGCTCGACGAGGGGCGAGGTGTTGGCGTTGTCCTACTCCGCATGGAGCGCGAGGGACTGAGGTGCCCCGTGGGTTGATGAAGTGACGAGGGCCTCAGGAGCGCCATCCTGAGGCGGCAAACGTTGTGCGGCTCCTCGCGGGCCGCCTTGCTCCGCGCCTGTGCCGGCGCGCTCCTCTCGGACCGCTACGAGCGCTGTGCTGGCTGAGTGGGGGGTGGCCGCCAAGTAGAGCACCAGGGGCTTGCGAGGACGAGGCGCCACCATAACAGGTGGGCTCGTGAGGCACCGCTTGAGGTCCTCGAAAGCTGCCTCCGCTTCAGGGGTTCACTCGAAGGGGCCCTTCTCATGAGCTTGAAGAAGGCGAGGGCGCGCTCGCCAAGCTTGGAGATGAAGCGTCCCAAGGAGGTCACGCAACCCGCCAGTTTCTGCATTTTCTTGAGGGTCTGAGGCGGGCACATTTTCTCGATTGCCTTGATCTTCTCTGGGTTTGCCTCGATCCCTTGGTGCGACACCAAGAAGCTGAGTAGCTTGCCGGACGGGACCCCGAAAACGCACTTTCCCGGGTTAAGCCTCAGGTTCACTCGACGCAGGCTGGCGAACGTCTCCTCCAGGTCCTCGATCAGGTTCCTCGCCTCTCGCGACTTGACCACGATGTCATCGACGTATGCCTCCGCATTTCTCCCGAGCTGCTGCCCCAGGGCGATGCGCATCAACCGCTGGAAGGTCGCGCCAGCGTTCCACAACCCGAAGGGCATGCAAGTGTAGCAATACACTCTGCACGGAGAGACGAAGGCCGTCTTTTCGACGTCCTCCACTGCCATCTTGATTTGGTGGTAACCCGAGAAAGCATCCAGAAAGCATAGCAGATCGCACTCGGGGGTGGAGTCCACGATCTGGTCAATGCGCGGGAGCGGCAAGGGGTCCTGAGGAGAAGCCTTGTTGAGACTCGTGAAGTCGACGCACATGCGCTCCTTCCCACCCTTCTTGGGGACAATCACTGGGTTGGCCAGCCAATCCGGGTGCCGCACTTCCCGAATAACACCGGCTTCCTGCAGCTTGCTGACCTCTTGGACGATGAACGCTTGCTTCTCTTGTGCTTGTCGTCTTGCCTTTTGCTTCACTGGGTGTGCACTGGGGCACACCATTAAGTGGTGTTCGATCACCTCTCTCGGGACGCCCACCAGGTCGGACGCCTCCCACGCAAACACGTCCTTGTTCGCGCGGAGGAAGTCAACCAGCGCCTTCTCCTGCTCCGGGGGAAGGCCAGTGCCAATGGTGAAGGTGGGGCCCAGGCTCCCGTCATCAACAAGCCACTACTAGGAGAAACCTTATAGGCAGGACACTATCAGTAGCGCTGGAATGTAACAGGCGCTGCTGCTAATTACCAGTAGCATTGGATTTAGGCAGCGCTACAAGTAAAGACTTAGCAGTAGCGCTGGAAACATAAAGAGCGCTACTGCTAAGCGGGACCCGACGAGCCCACCGACACTATTGGTAGTAGCAGCGCTGTCAATAATACGGCGCTACTACTAAGACTTTAGCAGTAGCGCTTTATTTGGTGGAACCGCTACTGCTAATGGGCCCCACCTAATAGTAGCGCGCTTTCTGGAAAGCGCTACTACTAAGTGCAATAGCAGTAGCGCATTCTGGAAAACAGCGCTACTGCTAAGCGTGGCTGGTGCCACCTTTTCACCCCCTCCCCCTCCTTTCCCCTCTCCCCTCACCATTGTTGCCCTTCTTCTCTCTTCCTCCTACCTCTCTTCTCTCCCCATTAATGCCCCCGTCCACCATAACTCTCCTCCATAAATGGCCTTCTCATCTCTAGCTAGCTCCATAAATGCCCCCCTACCTCATTTGTTTGGCTCTCCCTCCATTCCATTAGATATAGATCTAGCTAGCTCATCTCTCTCCCTCTACATTAGTTACCTAGAGTCATCTCTCCTCCCCAACAACTTGATCTAGCTAGCTATTGACATGTCCCCAACAACTAGATCTAGCTAGATCTAGCTAGATATAGGTGAGTAAAAAGTTGTTCATTTCAAGAATGGGAATATGTGTGTGAATGGGAATATGTGTGTTTGGGATATGGAGAGATTTGTGCGAGTGACATGCCCCCGAGTTGCTTATGTTTTGCCAAAATGTCGATTTATTTCCGTTTCGGTGAATTTCGAGCAAACTCGATATGTCCTATTTTTAGGCAAGGTCATGCCAAATTTTTATATGACTTTGATGCATGCATGCATTTTGTTTATAACCCTTTTGCTTGTTATACTTTGCATGCAGTCGGTCATGAAGGTGAGTGGATGGAAGGTGGAGCGATACATGCAATCCGCGGTGATGGACATGCATGCAAATAATCGGACTAGGATTAGATGTCCGTGTACAAGATGCAAAGAAGGAGTCCTTTTGGACCCTTTTGATCGTGGTAGGTTGAAGGCGCACCTGCTGATGAATTGTTTCATGGATGGCTATACTCGGTGGATAAGTGAAGATGATGATGATGATGAGGACGTCCACATGGCAGGGAATAACGACATGGGGCTAGACGAAGAGATGACCGATCGACACGAAGACGATGGCGTCGGACATGGCGGCGGGGAAGAGTTAAATGACGGCGGCGGAGAAGATTCCGAATATGGCGGCGGGGAAGAGTTAAATGACGGCGGCGGAGAAGATTCCGAACATGGCGGCGGAGAAGATTCCGGACATGGTGAAGAAGAGTCCGGACATGGCGGAGAAGCAGAGGCGGCGGTCATGCCGTAGTCTTCGACGCTACTAAGTGCAGTCGTATGACTCCATTGTATGACGGTTGCTTCTAGAGAGGAGGCCAAGCTGGCGCAACTTGAAGTAGACTCGAAGACTCCATTGTATGACGGTTGCGATCCCGAGGTGACTCTCTTGAGTTTCACGCTCGAACTTCTAAAGACGAAGGCCAAAAACAAATGGACAGACAAAAGCCTCGATGAGCATTTGAAGTATCTACATAATAAAGTTCTTCCCGCGGGGAACCTGTGTCCTACTAGTGTTGATGAGGCCAAGAAAATCGTTTGCCCTTTTGATTTGCCGCACATTAGGTACCACGCATGCATCAACGATTGCATCATTTATCGGGGGGAGCACGCGGAAAAAACCAGCTGTCCAGTGTGCAATGCTTCTCGATACAAGAAGGCAAGAAGGAAAGCTCCTCATAAAGTTGTATGGTACTTTCCGATCACTCCCCGTCTGCAGCGGTATTTCGTAGATCCTAAGGAAGCAAAGCTCATGCGCTGGCACGCGGAGAGGAAGAAGCCCGACGATGGAGATGATCCGAAGCTGAGACACCTCGTAGATGGTAGCCAGTGGAGAGCATTCAACACCGTATATGGATTTGTTGCAGAAGATCCAAGGAACATCGTGCTTGGTGCGAGTACCGATGGCATGAATCCGTTTGGAAACCAAAACACCAACCACAACACATGGCCCGTCTTTGTATGGATGTACAACCTCCCCCCATGGAAGTGCATGGAGACAAAGTACATACACATGAGCATGCTGATTCAAGGGCCGAAACAACCGGGAAATAATATTAAAATGTATATGGGGCTTCTGAAAGAGGAGCTAGACACGTTATGGAAAACACCAGCATGGACATGGGACGCCAGCAAAGGAGAGTATTTCTATATGAGAGCCGCGCTGATGACGACGGTGCACGACAATCTCGGTTACGGGTACACCTCAGGCCAGGTGTGCCACGGATACTGCGGATGCACGAGGTGCATGGATGATACAACGTCTCAACAGCTTACGTCAACGAAAGATGGCGGGTCCGGGAAAATCGTGTACATGGGGCATCGTAGATGGCTCGAGAAGGATGACCCGTGGAGAAAGCGTGGAGATCTATTCAATGGGTTGGCTGAGCATCGAGGACCTCCACGTAAGAGGAGCGGCGCCGAAATCAACAAGCTGTTGAAAAACTGGGAACTGTGCCCCGCGCCGGGAACGATGAAAAAGGCGCCGGAGCCGCTACTGAAGGTATGGAAAATGAGGTCTGTTTTCTGGGACTTGGAGTACTGGCCCAATCACGACACGCCTCATTGCCTTGATCAAATGCATATCACGAAGAATGTCCTTGAGAGCTTACTTGGCACACTGATGAACATGCCGGAGAAGACCAAGGACGGGCCAAAGGCAAGGAAAGACTTGGTAAATTTGAAGATCAGGAAAGATCTCCACCGTAAAAAGTCGACAGAGGAGACGGAGACGGAGATGGAGGAGGGGGAAAGGGGCAGAAAAGTCAACAAGAAGGAGGAGAATATTTGCCCCCCTTCTTGCTTCACCTTAAGTGCGAAGGAGATCGATCAATTCATCAAGTGCCTTATGGGAATCAAAGTCAGTTCCGGTTACTGTGGGAAGATAAGCAGATTTCTAGACCCCAAGAAGAAAAGGTTCAGCGGGATGAAGTCTCATGACTGTCATGTGATGATGACGCAGATACTCCCGGTTGCCATTAGAGGAATAATGGACAAGCACGTCCGTGACACGCTTACTGGTCTCTGCAACTTCTTCAACATTATCTCTCGAAAGTCCATAAGTGTGAAGCAACTCCGAAGGCTACAGGAAGAGATCGTTGTCATACTATGTGAGCTTGAGATGTACTTCCCGCCCGCGTTCTTTGATGTCATGGTGCATCGGTGTGTCCACATCGTGGACGACATCATCGACCTCGGGCCGACATTCCTTCACAGCATGATGCCGTTTGAGAGGATGAATGGGGTCATCAAAGGATTCGTTCGTAACATGTCCCGTCCCGATGGGAGCATCGTCCAGGGGTATCTGACGCATGAGTGCATCTCCTTTTGCGAGAATTATATAGGCGTCGGAGACCCTATTGTTGGTTTGCCCGTCAAGAAGCACGATGGGAGGCTCGGAGGAGAAGGTCACAACAACGGCCGGAGGGAATTGCATGTGGACTACTCGGATCGACGGAACGACTTTGACAGGGCTAACTTAGTAGTGCTACAACACCTAGATGTGGTAGATGATTATGTGGCACGGCATAAAGAAACCATCGCAAATAAGTACCGTGATAAGGGGATGCTCAAGACGGACGACGAAGTTACTGTATAGCACATCGCCACTTTCTTGCGTTGGTTCAAAGAGCAAGTTCTTGAAAATCCCCCGGAAGAGGGCAGTTCGGACGGATTGCTCATACACGCCTTAGCACGTGGCCCCGCGCCCAAACACGCGACCTATCAGTCATACGATATCAACGGGTACACGTTCTACACGGAGGCCAAAGACATGGACAGTGATTACCAGAACTCCGGGGTTACGATTGAATGCGTGACCGACGCCAACGGCACAACTGAAAGATTCTACGGAAGGGTCGAAGAGATCTGGGAGCTTGACTATACTGGATTGCACGATGCGACGATGTTCCGTGTCAGATGGGCTAAAGACGTCATAAGAGAAAACAAGTATTTCACTACCATGTCTATACCCGCTGACGCGAAGAGCGCAACCGTGAACGTTAACGTCATCGCCAAAACTGAGCCATGGGTACACGCTAAGCACATGACACAATGCTTCTTCATAACCGACACGACCAATCCCAGCCGTGTTGTCGTGAGGAGAGGCAAAAGGAGCATCGTCGGAATGGATGGAGTCGCCAACGAGGAAGACTACGACCAATACGGCAACCCGATGAGGGAAGATAACGATGACGATGAAGCATACGTGAAAAGAAGAATCAATACTACATTACATAAGAAAGATCGTACTCCATGGTTCCGGAAAAGTCACAAGGAGGGGCTCAATTATACGGCAGCGAACAAGAAAGGGAAGAAGCTCAATGTGAAACGTCGTTGACGCAGCTGAGAAACCATCATTTATATATATGTATCTATTTTGTGTACGCACTTAAGTAACCGTTATCGGTCAACTGATATATATGTTACCACCACATGCATGGTTCCGGTGATATTCGCGCAGTGCGGGAGGGAGACGCCGTCATAAACAGAAAGGAAGAAAGCAATACAAAAGAAATATAAAAGGGAGAAAGCAATACAAAAGAACAAAAACAAAAGGGAGAAAGTAATACAAAAGAAAAACAAAAGTAAACAGAAAAGAAAAGGGAAATAATAAAAACTAATACATATCAGTAGCGCTGGATTATGAACCAGCGCTATAGCTAATTTAGCTATAGCGCTGGTCCTAACCCAGCGCTACTACTATTTTTGAGTTAACTACCACGCGTGCTCAATTTTTGCCAACTCCCATTCCCCCCCCCCACTCTCCCACCTCTCCTCCTCCTCTCTGTCGCGCGCTGCCGTCGCCCCTGCCCGCCGCTCCGACCTGATCCTCGTCCGCGCGGACGCCCGAGCCCTCCCATTTGCCCCCCACTCTCCCACCTCTCCCCCTCCTCTCTGTTGCGTGCCACCGTCGCCCCTGCCCGCCACCGTCGCCCCTGCCCGCCGCCGTTGCCCCTGCCCGCCGTCGTCGCCCCTGCCCGCTCCGGCCTCCTCGTCCGCGCCGCTTCAGGTACCCCCCTCCCCCCCACCTCCCCCTCTCTCTAGTCAATTAGGAAAAAAAATCTAGGGTTCATATCTAGGGTTAAAAACAGAATTGTTGCTACTTAGTAATAGAATGTTGGTTGCTTTGTATATGTTTGAATGTTGGTTGAATGTTTATAAAAAACAGTAGCAAATTGTAGGTATAAAAAACAGTAGGTATAAAAAACTACCTAGGCTTTGGTTGAATGTTGGTTGCTTTGTATATGTGCTCCTGTTGGTTGAATGTTGGTTGCAAATTGATGTTATATATGTGCTCCTGTTGGTTGCAAAATGTTTGTTGCAAATTGATGTTGGTTGCAAAATGTTTGTTGCAAAATGTTACAAAATGATGTTGGTTGCAAAATGTTTGTTGCAAATTGATGTTGGTTGCAAAATGTTTGTTGCAAAATGTTACAAAATGATGTTGGTTGCAAAATGTTTGCAATGTTGGTTGAATGTCAAAGAATATCCGAGTGGCCTATGTTTTGCCGGAATGTTGATTCATTTCCGTTCCGGCAAATTTCTGGTGCTCCATATGTCCACTTTTTAGCAAAGGTCATGACAAAAATTTCCGTGATTTTCGGCATGACTTGTGCTAGAAACTAGGACATATGGAGTGCCCGGGATTTGCCGGACGGGGAATGAATCAACATTCCGACCAAATATAGGCCCCTTTTTTCTCTTCATTATATCTTTTATTTACATTTGTTGAATAGGAAACATGTCTAGCCACGCCTCAGCCGGGGGTTCAGCTCGCCTCGAACAAGACCCCATCGAGGCAGCAAATCACTATTTCGATTACCTGGACGAACACCAGATGGGGGTGCATGGTGGCGGCAGTGGCACCAACCCCGACGTCGACGCCGACACCGGCACCAGCACTGGCACCGGCACCGACACCACCCCCGAGACCGGCAACGATGCTGTCGTAGCCGGTAAAGCACCGAAGCAGAAGAGGTCACGAAGACCAAATGAGCTTGGCATCGGACAAATTGTGGTCACGGAGATGCACCCCAAGAAATTAGAGCCAACAGCGCCGGATGAAGCGCGCTCGTGCTGGGGCAATCAACTAGGATGCATCCTCAGGGAAACCGCCAACATCAACGACGAGAAGTTGAAGAAGATACCACATATGGAGCACATGCTCCTAAAGAAGTTGCACAATAGGTTCCTGTTCCCCGGCCGCACAGAAAGCAAAGAACCGTGGGACGACGATGCCATGACAAAGATAAACAACAAGGCGATGGTGACGTTCACCAACGACTTGTCCGCCTGGAAAGTTCGGGTGAAAAAAGCGATTGATAAGAATGAACCGTGGTCCAAGATTCATGCTGACAATCCGTCACTTACGGAAGAGGACTTTGAAAAATTCAAGGAGACTCCCCACCGACGATGAAACCAAGAAAAAGTCAGAGAAAATGAAGGTGCTCCAGGCCAGGAACACGCCTCCCCACCGCCTCGGAAGCCGTGGTTACGAGGGGAAGAGGCACGTATGGGCCAAGGAGGACGCCGAACGTGAAAATCACGGAATCCCAGACCCCTTGGCGGAGTTCACCGACCCGCTGGAGCGTGACTGGATCAGGGCCCGGTACAAGTGGGACCGCGTCAAGAAGACCTTTTACACGGACCCGAACACGAGGGAGTTCATGAGACTTCTGGTAATTGTTATATTACCACATTATCATATTAGCTTCCAATCAATTCGACTACAAGTTTTGTCACATTATTAGTAAACCATCGACGTTCCTTTTGCAGAAAGAGCAGCACCAAAAGGCAGCCGAAAGCGACGAGTCGTCACAGTCGTCGGCGAGGCCCAAGTGGGACACCCATTTCAACCGGACCCTGAACATACTGAAAAAGGTCCCGGAGGACACACCGCCGTCCTATGGACGTGTGCACGGCGTCGGAGATGGCGCCTCATCGAAGACGTGCTACCACGAGGAGCTAGAGGAAAGAAGGAAGAGAAAGTTGCTTACTCAACAGACCATCGACCAGAAGGTCGCGCTTGCGATCAATAAGTCCAAAGCTGAGACCAAAGCAGAGTTGGAACAGATAGTCGATGCAAGGGTCAGTGCAGAGGTAGCTGGCGTCACGGCTGACTTCACATCTTCCATTTCCAGCTTGCTTCCGGCATTTTTTGAATGGACGAAGAAAAATCCAGATAAAGGGCCAGCGGACTTTCCCCTTCCCAGCTACGTCGGGAGCAATTCGGTGAACATCGCACCACCAGCACCTCCTCACGCCACCACACATGCTCCCGCTCCTGTTCATAGCAGCCAGTCCTCCGTCTCTGGACTACTCGGCGGTCCTTCGTCTATGGCTGAGCTCGACGCCCTCACGGTAATTACGCGTCATACCCTTTTCACCAACATGTCTATATAGTCTTCCGTTTCAATTGCCTTTCGGATGTTTGACGTCGCAGACATGTCTTCGTAGGCTAATGATACCCCGTGCACCCTACTGTACGACATCAAGGGCCAGAAGGTGGCCGTGGGAAAGGCAACGATCGTGAAGCCGAAGGACCGCATGTTCCACAACCGAGAGATGCCCAATGGCGTCTTCAAGGTTAACGTGGCCAGTGTCTTAGCGGGCTTCGAGGATTTGCCTCCTCCGGTACCAGTCGATGACGAGGAGACCCCTCAACGGATTGGCGCATGCAAGAGCTGGTTCTTGCCTTGGCCGAAGACTCTTCTTCGTGTCGAGGCGCCCGGTATCACACCAACGACAGCTTCTCAAGAAGGTATGAACACCACCCCACCTACCAAATTACCTGCACCTGTCGTGGCGGGTGATAGTGGACGACGCGAGGGAGAGCCTCCATTAGTGCCAGATGACGTCGCCCCCGTTGTCGAAGAAGCAAATGCTGATGATGACATGGAGGAGGATGATGATGACCCAGACAAGTATTTCAATACCGCCTATGATGATGGAGGATTGATGGCTCAGGACAACGAAGACTCAGGCTATGAGCGTGGAGATGATGACTTGATGCTGCCTGATTTGCCGGAGCCGGAACGTCCTAATAAGGCGGAATGCAAAAAGTCTCTCTTCAAGTGATCCTCGCAGGAGACGCCTCCAGATGCCGCCTCTACCCAGCAACAACCCGAGGTCCGTCCACTGATTAGCCCGACGACACTTGGGGTGACAGTTAGGGAAGGTATGGTGGGCTCACTACCGCCACCCGCCAAGAAGCAAAGGAGGAGACCGGGCAAGAAAGGCCCTAAAGGCGCCAGAGCTGCTTCAAGCAGCCAGCCGCCTCTAAAGCCCCGGGAGGTAGACAGAATACCTGTCGTAGGTGCGGACCATTTCCATGTCGCCGGCCACCCGATCCTACCTCAGAAAGCGCTAGAGGACATACTGAACAATGATCTAAGGAGACTTCATGATGATGTGCTGGCCAGAGAGAAAAGCCTTCTCATCTCGGGAAAACCAGGATACCCGCTTTACGCGGCTCAGGTGCCGGGTGGGAAGTTGTACGTCGAGGGATGGCCCGCGGATAAGTTCATCCTGCGATTTGACTACATCTACGACTTGTTCCACATGACCAAGCTAGATTTCCAGTTCATCCGTATGTATGCGCTGTATCTCAACTACATCATCAGGATCGAGAACATAAAATATATCTGCGTCGCGGACCCGTTCCATATGCACGAGAGGTTCTTGGATGTCTACAAAGAGCACCATGACTATGCAAGCAAGTACATCGGCGGCTTCATGATTGCTAATAAGGACAAGGAAGCGATTCTCCTGCCTTATCATCCCATGTAAGTCATCCGCGCATATCCTTTCGTAAGTGTTAATCATTCCTTTGCAAGCATGGAGGCTAATTTGAGGTGTACTTAATTTGCGCAGCGGGGGGGGGGGGGGGGGGGCGTCCTCATCGTTCTGTACCCAGAATACTCCCATGCTATATACTTGGACTCATCGAAGAACATCAAGAAAAAGGATTACAAGCACATAAAGAGTGTTCTCGATAGTGCCCTGTTAACCTTTAGCCTGTCTGGTGGATATATCAAGGTGAAAAAGTACAGGAGGAACGGGCTGGTTTTCAGCCATAAGACCGACTTCTGCTGCATCCAGCAACCGCACATCAGTAAGGCTGATGGATTCTACCTCATGCATCACCTGCTCGAGTTCAGAAGGGATAATCAACGCCTTCGCATGTCAGCTACTACCAACGATGCCGAGATTGTCAACTGGGCCACAAGCCTAGGAAAGACACCGGATCATCGAATCCGAGCTGAGTTTTATCACGTGCAGTGTGAACTTGCCCAAGTGATCATGAAGCAGGTCCTCGAACCAACAGGGATGTTCTACCATGGGCCAATCACGCGGGATGATGTCCGAGCACTGCTAATCGCTCAGCGTCTGGACCTGAAGCCTTTCAAGAAGCTCGGGTGCTTCCTCCCTGACTATGAAGATTGGACCGAGGACTGATTGTTGTTGACAATATATGTGTCACTAGCGTCCAGACGAAACTATGTGATGTAATTAAACCGTGGTCCTGAACTAGCGTAGATCGCTCTAGTTAATTAGTTTGGGTATGAGGAACTTCATCATTTATGTTTACTATAGGTTGCTTGTATTTTGCTAATTATGCCTCTTTGTGTTATTAAGTACATTATGTTGCATATTATCGTTCACGATGCAGGTACATAGATCAGAGATGGCGAAGGGCTGCTACGTCATGTTCGTTGGGAAGGTTCTAGGAGTCTACGACCACTGGCCAGACGCTCAGGCCCAGGTGGACAAGTACCCGGGTGCTAGCCACAGAGGGTTCGATAGCAGAGCCGAAGCGGAAAGTAGTAACTTGAGGTGGACGCTCCGGCAAGAGCGGGGGCGGAACTGCCGGTGCCTCAAGTACTACATAGTCGCGGTCTTGCTCATGCTGATCGCTCTGATCTTCTACATCATGGTTTAGATAGAGATGATGAAACTTGTGTGTGTGCCATGACCATGCAGTTGCACTTATTCGAGACATGACATGACTTGTGTATCGCTATTTTCGAGATGTGATGATATTTGTGTTGAATGATGATGATGATGGTATGACGAGACTACTGTATGTGTATGATATGATGATAATAGTGTATGTTTATTGTGATCTGATGAAACTACTGTATAGAGCCTGTATAAATACATCACGAATACGTAGAGGGGGTATGAATCTGTGAAAGCAGGAATACTAGCAGCAGCGCTGGATTAGCAGCAGCGCTTGCCTTTCCACAGCGCTACAGATAGTTAGCAGTAGCGCTGGTCAGTGCAGCGCTACTGCTAACCAGACTTAGCAGTAGCGCTGCACCAACCAGCGCTACTGCTACAACTTAGCTGTAGCGCTGGACCCAGCGCTACTGCTATAGGTTTTTCAAGCGCTACTAGTAGGGTTTCTCCTAGTAGTGAGCACCTGCTTCGTCTCAGCCCGGTCCTGAGAGAACAACTGTTTCTTCTTCGTAGGCGCGGCTGATGGTGTCCTGGACTAGGGGGTACTCACCACGTCGTCTCCCGACTAGTGGGTCGGGTCAAGGACCCCCAGGGCGATTCACTAATGGGCCAGTTCGGAGAGCCCATGATGCATACAAGGGAGATTCCACAAGACTTGGCGCACAAGACAAGGACTCCTCTAAACCCTAGGCCTCTGGTATTATATAAACCGAGGCCAGGCTAGTCAATAGAGGATCTCATATTCATTACATCTCGTGGTAGATACCTGTACTATGTACTATCCCCATATGAATACAATCAAAAGCAGGACGTAGGGTATTATCTCCTTGAGAGAGCCCGAACCTGGGTAAAATTCTGTGTCCATTTACCATCGTTCCAAGACGCCTAGCTTAGGACCCCTACTACGAGATATGCCGGATTTGACACCGACATTGATGCTTTCATTGAGAGACTGACAGCAGTCGCCACGGTGCGATGGGAATTCAGATCGTCTCCGGCACGATCTACGCATTGGAACCGAGCTTTGTTGTCGATGTCGGCATCTTCGTCCCCGGCTCGACTGGTCACCTCGGCTGGACCGAGGACTGCGCTCCGTGCCGGAACGTCGAGATCGGACAGATACTTTCATCGTCATAATCTCCGATCTCTATCAAGATCACAAGAAATCATCCATGGAGCTCGGGGGCTCGATGTTGACATCGTCCTCGAGCAACCGTGTAGTTTTTCTGGACAGCGACTCGTGTTCGTCGTCCCCGCTTCCTCAAGCGTCGCCTTGACGATTGCTTTGGTGGAACTGTGCGGAATTGAGTCTCTAATGACCCCGTAAAATTTCGTCGTATTCCGATGGAGGAATCTTCGGCGATCTACGAAATACCAGAGCCCTGTCGAATCTGGACGGGAATCGGGATGAGTTTAGGGCGAGGTGTCCAGCTTCCAGCTCGAACATCGTTTGGAAGATCCCACCATTCATCGGCTGCGGAATTCCCATACCGATCACCCCTAAAAATTTCAGCTCAATCCGACCGTCCAAACTCCGGGAAACATCCGATTAGTAAAACGAATTTTGGATCTATTTTCTGCGCGAAAACGAATCCGACCCGAGTTAATCTTTTTCATGAACGGGTTGTCGGACGTCCTTTTTGAAGGAAATTTTCTCATCATCTCGGTCATCCGACCAAGGGTTCGGCATCGCGAGGGCCGAATACTCATCAAGCGAACCTCGTCATCCGCGGGTTGTACGGGTCGGGCGCTCCGTTGCTTCATTAAGCCAGCATTGACCTCGTCACAACTTCCCACCTGCGTCGGCATCGCCGCGCCGTTACATTTTCAAGCTGACGTCCACCATGCCGACCTGCTTTGACACGTCGGCTGGCATGGGGCTCTAGCGTCACCTTACCAATCTGCTCCGTCACCTCAGCTAGACTTGGGGCTTTGGCATCCCTTCATCAACCTACTCCGGGGACTTTTGCGTCACCAGTCGACCTGCTTCAACACCTCGGCTGGCATGAGACTTCGGCGTCACCAGCCGACCTGCATGAGACTTCGGCGTCCGCCGATCACAGCTTCGCCATGTTAACTGGACCGAGGACTTCACCTCGCCACATCGACCGTGCAGCGTCGCCACTTCGTCAAGCTGAACTCTTCGTTCAGGCACCTCAGCGCCCAGGCCATATTCCTTTACTTATTTGCTTCACTTAAATTAACTGAGTAGAAGATTTTTTTTAAAATATATTATTACCTTTATTTGTTATTACTCTTGGCTTGCACTATATTGTGTGCACAAGTAATCGACTTTGGCTGTGTCATGCGGTCACCTTGGCGTGTGTACATCGTTGTCCCGCCTCCATCAACCAAATTGTGTCGTCGACATGGCCGACGGACGTGGGGGCTTCGCTGTCACGCTGCCGAACTACTCCGTCTTCTCGACTGGACCGGGGGTTTCTCCTCGGCCTTCGGAAGTGTTGTGTTGTCACTTCATCAAGCCGAGCTCTTCTTCGGCTACCTCGTGACCGGCTTGGGGGCTGGGACCTTGACCCACTACAAGCTCGACACACGTCACAAGCACATTAACCAGCTAAGTCGCTTTCATGCTCAAAAACTTTCTGTTTTAAATTTTGTTCGGTTCGACCAAGCATTATACTTTTTTGACAAAAAGTTGTTTGCGAAAAACTTTTTTTGTCAAAACTTTGTTTGTTACAAACAAATTCAAATACCCCGTTTACTTGGGGGCTTCATTTATGAAGCCATTCCTCTTGCATATGATTATTAATGTATCGCACCCTTCCTTGTTTGTGTTTACGCCAATATATGCATCATGTTGACTTAAGTGTTCCGCAAAGCTGGGTTGCCTTGCTCCTGTGCTTACCCCTACGTTCCAGATTGTTCAGCTAGGGAGTAAAGGGAGCACCTCTGCGATTGTTACGATCGGGTCATCCGAACTCGTACCTCAGACGGGTGAAGTCGAAAGCTAGCGCTCTTACTGTTTTGAACTATGGTCGGCCACGACGGAAGACAAGCATACATAAACCTATTGCACACCCCTCATGGTAATCATGAGAACCCAAAGAAAGGAACCGTTGGCGGAACTATTTTCTTTGAAGATGCTTCTTACGTTAAATAGTAATATAGCATAAGTTCCCTGGGCGCGCTTTGTCTCTTATAGCCTAATGACCTGATTGCCTGGTTATTCGAAACACCTCCGATATCTTCGGATGGCGTAGTAGATAACCCTTTTCGGCCCTTGGCCGAAGAGGGAGAAGCCGACGATCGGTTAAGACGCGTTTAAAGTTCGGGCGAACACATATATGATATAACTACTTCGGTACATACAATCATTATACATAAAATTCTTTTACCCAAGTCACTTGGGGGCTCTTAAATTTATATGAGCCATTTTATAATAAATGTGTTTTGTTCTTGGTCGTTGCAAAGTCTTTATCCACTACTCCTTTTTCCAACACGAGTGTGTGGTCAATAGCCGGATAGCCTGGTTTCTTTCTAAAGCCGCTCGAGTTTAGTTCGCTAAACAGGCCTCGGAGAAACTCTCCGCCTTCGGGATATGGAGGTTGAAGCCAAAGGTTGACCCGCTTGGAGTCCAGAGATCGGATGTATCATGTTAAAGCACGACCGAAGCACATATTAATTTTAAGACTAGTTTCGGATTGGCACAATTTTCTTTTATCTAAACATAAAGGTTTTTGCATAAATTTTTATTTTTTCCGAGCATAACTCTCGCATTACACTTTTAAAGCATCGGCAGTATCAACGGGGGGTTGCGACTAGAGCCGAACCCACCAAAAGCCAAGGCACTCTGAGGAGTCCTCGGTAAAACGTTCTCGGATATTGCTTTATATGCACCAGTTTTGAATTGTGTCTTCGGTCAATAATTGGGTTGCCCGGCTCCTGTGCTTGCCTCCTACGTTCCGCTTTGTTCGGCTAGGAGTGCAAAGGGAGAGCCACTGCGACTGTACTTCCGGTTTAACTGGTCAAGTACCTCAGTGGAGAAAGCCGAAAACTAACTGTCACAATGAGCATAAACTGGTCGCCGATCTGATGACCGTATTAAACAACGGGCCTTTCATAAAATTGGCCGGAGTGTTAACGGCTTGACCTCGGCTGACGCCGAACACTAACCGGGGGCTAGTAACTGGCCTCCCAAACTTTATGCTCCCATGACCAAGTGAAAGTTATAAAGCCTAGATATCTGATTGCCTCGTTTCCGCTAACACAACCGCCTCCGGGCACCGAGACGTCGGCTAAGGGTTGTCGTGTTACTGTGGAAACACCCTGCGTAGCATCTACAAAGGGGTAGAAGCCGACGATGGGCCACTCTCAAATGATAAACGGTCACAAAGGAGTCAAAATAGCATATAGCATAAAAGCATTTGTATTCAATATACGAGTGCTGCCTTCCGTAATCATCGTTATAAAGCCATAAATATGCATCAATTTGACTTAAGATTTTGGCCAAGACGGGTTGCGTGGCTAGCTCTTGTGCTTATCCCCTACGTTCCCGATTGTTCGGCTAGGGGGTAAAGGGAGCACCTCTGCGATTGTTACTTCCAGGTCATCCGTGTTCGTACCTCAGACTGGGTGAAGGTGAAAGCTAGCCATCTTAAGAATATAATTGGTCGGCAACGACGGAAGTGAAAATTTAGGTTCACTAAAGGACCACAGAGTTCGGAAACTTTCCCCGAACTAAATCCTCAATATTTTCCTCCCACATTGATCGGAGTTGAGGTTTCACGATCATGGCCAACATGATATCCTGGGGAAAGGAACTATTTTTCCCAGAAGATGTTTCTTACGTTAAATAGTAATATAACATATCTCTCCGCGTACCTTTGTTTATAAAACCGTATGGCCGGATTGCCTTGTTTGCCGTAAATCTTTGCCCTTATAAAGGCTTTATAAAGTAGGGCAAACACTCCTCGGCTACTGGCCGAGGAGGTTGAAGCCGATGGTCGGTCAACAAAGTCTTGTACAATGCGGATCCGAGCATTAATGATGTAAAATACTTGGATACATAGAAATCATTACACATAAACTGTGTCAACGTAACAAAGTTTGTGTCAAACAAATATTGATCCTTAATTCGACCGCCCGTGCCTAAATTAAGGCTCGGGGGCTATTGCATGCAGCAAATCCAAAGTGCAATATGGTTTCCGAGGAGATTCGATCCTTATGTTGGTCGGCCGCACCCAACCCGAGTCTCGGAAACTACTATGTACCGCGTTTACATCCCTAACGTATGCCGCCGAGCAAGAACTTGATCCTCAGGCCGATTTTGCAAATAGACGTAAGTCTCAGGGGCTACTGGGATTAGTGGTTTTATTTTGATTATTATTTTTTCCTTCAGGCGCATCTCGGGTTATAGACCGACACACACCTTGAGGGCTACTGGCTATATATCTCGGCAGAGAATAAATTGCACCAATCGAAAATATCCACAAAAAATCAGCCCACGGTCGGGGTGGTGCACCACCTCGAAAGCAGTCCGGCATAAAGCTCGGGCGCAAGTGGCTGGCTCCATAGAGAGCATTTTCCGACATTAAGCTCGGATGAATTCCTTTAATTTTTTAAGGTCCAAGGTAGTTTATGATACCTCGGACGCTGATCATCACTGGAGCTCGGATGCAGTCCGGCATTGGAGCTCGGAAGCAGTCCGGCATAAAGCTCAAGATCGGAGACGCCTCAGAAGCAGTCCGGCATAAAGCTCGGATGTGAATGGCTGGCTCCATAAAAGACTATTCCGGCATTTAAGCTCGGATGAAGTCCCTCAAATTTTCAGAGACCGAGGTAATTTATGACACCTCGGATGCCGACCAGCATTGGAGCTCGGACACAATCCGGCGTTGGAGCTCGGACGCAGCCCGTCATTGGCGCTCAGATGCCGATCAGCGTTGGAGCTCGGCTGCAAAAAGATACCTCAGATGCAGTTCGGCATTGGAGCTCGGATGCAAGAGGACACCGCTGAGGGAGTCCTGGTTTAAGGGGTCCTCGGGAGGTCGACCTATTACATATGGGCCGGACTATATGGGCCACCTGCCGAATATTGGAAGGATTGAAGATCTCGTCTCCAAGGAGGAGGCTTCGAGAATCGTGGCTTGCCTTCCACGTTTGGAGTAGTGAATAGGCATGTTTATCCCTTCGACGTGTAACCGACCATGTGTAAACCCTAGGGACCCCTGGCGTCTATATAAGCCGGAGGATTTTAGGTGGTAGAAAAACAGAACTCATCTAGGGTTTAGTTACTTGATCTCGAGGTAGATCAGCTCTGTAATCCCCATACAATCAATATAATCAAGCAGGACGTAGGGTATTACCTCCATAGGAGGGCCCGAACCTGGGTAAAACCTTGTCCCCTTCGTCTCTTGTTACCATCGATCCAAGTCTCACAGTTCGGGACCCCCTACCCGAGATCCACCGGTTTTGACACCGACATTGGTGCTTTCATTGAGAGTTGCGCTGTGATCGCCAGAAGAAATCGATGGCTCGCCTAGTCATCAACGAAGAGGTCCGCAATCCGGGCAATTTTGTCCCCGGACAGATCTTCGCTTTCGGCAGCGTTGTGCTGCACGCCGACCCGACCGGCCATCTAGGCCGCGTCGGAAGTTTTGCCCCTGATCAAGAGGTCAGATTCGGGAACTTAGAGTTCTCCGTAGACTCTTGAGGTGATCTGTCACTAACCGGGCTTGCAGTCTTGCCTGCCATGCCCGAAGACTCTGAGGCTTTAACCCCAGATCCATCTTTTGGCTCTGCCCACGGGATCTACCCCAGCGAGGGCCCGACTGTTAGTCCGGATCAGGTCATAGTGCCCAACGTCCGGACATCAGTTCTTGCCGAACACTCTCCCTGCACGGATGCATCGGAGGTTCACTCAGCCTGCGACCCGCCGAGGATACAAGCGACCGCAGGCACGGCCGGGCAATCCGCGGCGTTCCCATAGTCCACGGGATGCCAAGCCTGGGGAGCGGCATCTGCCATGAAGATGACGAGGCGAGGGCGGATCGCGGCTGATGAAGAAGGAGCTTCGACACACCCCTACCTCGCGCGCCAAATGTCGGAATCGGGGCTCCGCGGGCCCAAGAAGGTTCGAACTCTGGGGCGTGTGGGAAGATCTCAACCAGCTCTAGCCTCAAGCTCACCACCCCACAGGCAAGCCTCGTAGAATACGTGCGAGCGAACAAGAAGATGGACACAGAAATTTACCCAGGTTCGGGCAACCTTGTGGTGTAAAACCCTACTCCTGCTTTTGGTGGATTGGCCTCGCGAGGAGGTTTGGGGATGAACTAGTATAGTGGTTGAGCGACCTCGCGAGGGCTCAGGGGTGAGGATGGATCGATTCCTTCTATGGTGGAGGCTAGTCCCTATTTATAGCGACCTTGGTCCTCTTCCCTTATCGCACAGGCGGGAAAGGATCCCACAACGGCCAATTTTGAAAGGAGACAAGAGGTACATCTTATCCTGACGGAAAGTGGTCTTCGCATGCAAAGCTTCCGGGTGTGACGCAGAGGTGGGCTCGGTGATGACAAGAGGTACATCTTATCCTGCCGAGCTCGTGGTCTTGGTCTTGTTGCACCGGAACGGAAACCTTTGGGGGATTCCTTGGGAGCCCGCGTACGTCCTTGCCTCCTTAGCACAAAAGAGGAAAATGTCCCCTCTACGCCCGCTGGCGCCCGCCTGTCCTTGGTCGTCATGGCTCACATCATCGCAGCCTCCTGAGGCCGGGTACCTAGAAATCTTCGCACCTCGGGAGGCAGCCCGGGGGAGGCCACTCCTTCTGAGTCTTGGCATTGTTCGCCCCGCGAGGCCAGGACCCTCACGGGGGTCTTGTCTTGGGGGGTTTGCTGCCAGGCCGTACTGGGCCGTCGAGGTGGGCCACGCGCTGGGCCATAGGCAGGCAGATCTGGGTACCCCCTGATGGGGATATGTACCTAGGGTAGGGTCTTAAGCCTGACCTACATACCCTACCTAAGGACACCACATTGGAGAACTTGAAGATTACAAGGAAGACTCCGACTGAAATCACCATGACGCATGAGTCACTCGATAGAAAATCCACTCGGAGGTTTCTCCCTCCATTTGACAGCCGCCTTTCACTCGGAAGAACCAGAAGTCAGTCGACCGTAGAAAACCAGAAGCCACTCTAGGGAGGTCAACGGGCAGGCATTCGACTGGTCGCCATAAGTAGCATTTATTACATACGTTATCAGTAACGTTCACCTTTATTATCACGATCGAACCCTTGGTTGCCGGGTATTCGTGAGGGGCAGCGCACTCTATATAAGCCACCCCTCCCCTCTGGCACAAGGGTTCGCACCCCCTATAACTCATCCATTCCACACGACAGAAGCCTCTCCGGAGCACGAGACGTAGGGCTGTTATCTCAACTGCGGGAGGCCCGAACTCGCTAAAACACTCGTGTCACCCATTTGCATCTTGATAGATCATGCTCCGTTATCCTACCCCTCTCTATTGTCTGAATCGTTCCCACGACAGTTGGTGCCCACCGTGGGGCATGGCGTCTATCGAGCCATGATGCACATGGTTTTCTTTCTTCAATCTTCGTCTGTCGATCAACAATCATCAATGGAGAATTCGATCCAAGGTGTTTCGGACACCACTCCGTTCACTGGATAGACATCACATGATACTCTTCGTGCAGAGGGATCAGGAAGTTCCATTCCATCCTATCTATTTCTTCACAATCGATCTTTAATCTAACTGTTTTTCTTCTGTATGTACACGTGCTCATGCGAGTACCGTGGAGTTTTCGATCAATCAAAAAGAAAAGAAGATACAAGCGAGAACGACGGCTACATCATCTTCTTCACATCAACCGGAGAGCGCGAGCAACAACGACAGCGCCGCCGCGTCACCGAGCATCATCCGGACGAGCACCATCGAGGCTGAGCTCTCGACCCGGCATGTACGTTGTCGCCTGTCATCTTCGTCACCGACAAACGACGCCTGCACCAAATCAACCACTGCTGGCTTCACCTACCTCTGGCGCGTCCATCCGCGCCGGAACCGCACCTCCAGCGGTGTTCCTGAGTCCCGCTGCCGGCCTGATACCGATGGCGCGACGCTCCTCCCATTTTGCTCCACGGAGACACAAGCCTGGCCGGTGATGCTGAGGTCCTCGGCCCGGTCGTCCGTTCGGCAGCGATCCCCATGATAGAGTCGCCTCTCCCGCCGCCGTCGCAGGCGCAATGCATACCGCCCTTGTCAGCTTCTCCGACGTGGTCGCACCGGCATGCATGCAAACCCGGCACGACACAGAAATAGGGAGCCGCTCACGCCTCCGGGCGCCGCGGTCCGTCCCTCCGTCGCTGGCTACTGGCCATAACCTTTTCTTCAGTTAACCATGCAAGGTAAGTGGGCCACCTCCTCCTTGATTAGTGCATGCAGGTAAATGCGTGCAGGTACATGAACCGAAAAGACGTGGTGATCTTCAACGTGAGTTGACCGTTTTGCTGAGGTAATTCCTTCATTAAGCGCCTCATCAGGTAAGCATTTTCCATGCCATTTAATCGTGCATGCATGCATGCATAACCACCCATTGCCTTTAATCCTGCCAATTAGTAGCATCAATGCAGGGGTGTTCTGATCCAGCAAAAATATACTACTTGTAGCTCCACTCGCTACTGACATGCAGGGTCACTCGTTTCGTCCCTGGGTCCGGACGACAGCTCACTCGGACAGACATTTTGTTCAGTCAAGTAACACGATGACATGCAGACTGACTAACATGCAGTGGCTCGGATGCGTCGTCATCACTCGGCAGCTTCGCGCATCGCCACTCGGCGAGACACGTCTTCGTCACTTGGCAGCCCCGCGCATCGCCGCTCAGCCGGACGCTCCATCGTCACTCGACCGCCCCGCGCGCCATCACTCTGCTGGACGCTCCATCGTCACTCGGCCGCCCCGCGCGCCGTCACTCTACTGGACGCGTCATCATCACTCGGCAGCTCCGCGCATCGCCACTCGGCGAGACACGTCATCGTCACTTGGCAGCTCCGCGCATCGCCACTCAGTCGGACGCTCCATCGTCACTCGGCCGCCCCGCGCGCCGTCACTCTACTGGACGCGTCGTCATCACTCGGCAGCTCCGCGCATCGCCACTCGGCGAGACACGTCTTCGTCAATTGGCAGCTCCGTGCATCGCCACTCAGCGAGACACGTCTTCGTCACTCGGCAGCTCCGCGCATCGCCACTCGGCGAGACACGTCTTCGTGACTTGGCAGCTCCGCGCATCGCCACTCAGCCGAACGCTCCATCTTCCCTCGGCCGCCCCGCGCTCCGTCACTCTACTAGACGCATCGTCATCACTCGGCAGCTCCGCGCATCGCCACTCGGCGAGACACGTCTTCGTCACTTGGCAGCTCCGCGCATCGCCACTCACCCGGACGCTCCATCTTCCCTCGGCCGCCCCGCGCGCTGTCACTCTACTGACGCGTCATCATCACTCGACAGCTCCGCGCATCGCCACTCGGCGAGACACGTCTTCGTCACTCGGCAGCTCCGCGCATCGCCACTCGGCGAGACACGTCTTCGTGGCTTGGCAGCTCCGCGCATCGCCACTCAGCCGAACGCTCCATCTTCCCTCGGCCGCCCCGCGCGCCGTCACTCTACTGGACGCGTCATCATCACTCGGCAGCTCCGCGCATCGTCACTCGGCGAGACACGTCTTCGTCACTTGGCAGCTCCGCGCATCGCCACTCAGCCGGACGCTCCATCTTCCCTCGGCCGCCCCGCGCGCCGTCACTCTACTGGACGCGTCGTCATCACTCGACAGCTCCGCGCATCGCCACTCGGCGAGACACGTCTTCGTCACTCGGTCGCTCCGCGCACCGTTTCTCAGCTGGACACTCCTTCGACACTCGGTCGCTCCGCGCACCGTTTCTTAGCTGGACACTCCTTCGACACTCGGCCGCTCCGCGCGCCGTCACTCAGCTGGACACTCCTTCGACACTCGGTCGCTCCGCGCACCGTTTCTCAGCTGGACACTCCTTCGTCACTCGGTCGCTCCGCGCGCCGTCACTCAGCTGGACGCTCCTCCGTCGCTCGGCCGCTCCGCGCGCCGTCACTCAACTGGACGCTCCTTCGTCACTCGGTCGCCCTACGCGTGCCGTCCCTCAGCTGGACCCTCCTTCGTCACTCGGTCGCTCCGCGCACCGTTTCTCAGCTGGACACTCCTTCGACACTCGGTCGCTCCGCGCACCGTTTCTCAGCTGGACACTCCTTCGACACTCGGCCGCTCCGCGCGCCGTCACTCATCTGGACGCTCCTTCGTCACTCGGTCGCTCCGCGCGCCGTCACTCAGCTGGACGCTCCTCCGTCACTCGGCCGCTCCGCGCGCCGTCACTCAACTGGACGCTCCTTCGTCACTCGGTCGCCCCGCGCGCGCCGTTCCTCAGCTGGACACTCCTTCGTCGCTCGGTCGCTCCGCGCACCGTTTCTCAGCTGGACACTCCTTCGACACTCGGCCGCTCCGCGCGCCGTCACTCAGCTGGACGCTCCTTTGACACTCGGCCGCTCCGCGCGCCGTCACTCAGCTGGACGCTCCTTCGTCACTCGGCCGCTCCGCGCGCCGTCACTCAACTGGACGCTCCTTCGTCACTCGGTCGCCCCGCGCGCGTCGTCCCTCAGCTGGACACTCCTTCGTCACTCGGTCGCTCCGCGCACCGTTTCTCAACTGGCCGCTCCTTCGTCACTCGGCCGCTCCTGCGCCGTCAGATAGCTAAGTCATTCTTCATACGCTGCATTCAATTAAATAGTTATTTCCGCATTACCGAGTGTCGAGGAAGTCGCACATGACGTTCACTCGGAGGCCACGCCACCGAGTGTACCTCTGCGCTCGGTTGTTTATTTTTATGTCGGAACACTTCACTTCCGCTTATTTTGGGTCCAGTACTCAAACGAGTTCAGTCGGATCCTTCACTTGCACAAGTACAGTCGGATCCTTCACTCTTTTAGACCCTTGCTGGTTCCGAACCAACAAGCACCTGGCACACCCAGTGGGTGTCTATGGGTGTTATTTACACAAATTATTTCAACAAAGATCAAATTACTTTGATAATTTTTTATGTTGGCTTGTGCTATTTTTCATACACAGGTTACGCGATCACTCGACGCATCCATGCGCCATCTTCGTCGCTACTCAGGCTCAGTCGCCGCAACGATCATTCGTGCGTTTCCACTTGTTCGGATGCCTCCGTGACGACTTGCTCGACTCGGCCGCCCCGCGCGTCGTCACGTGTTCGGACATCCCCTCGATGACGTACTGGACACGGCCGCCCCGCGTGCCGTCACTGGGTCGGACGCCTCCTCGACATACATGACTTGGCCGCCCCGCGCGTCGCCACTCAGCCGGACTCGTCTACCTCACTCGGATGCCCCGCGCATCGCCACTCCGTGCGGCATGTCTTCATCACTCGGCCGCCCCGTGCGCCATCTCTCAGCTTAGCTGCGACTCCGTATCGCCTAAGTCAAAAACTACTCCGAGTGCGGACATCCTCCACACTCAGGGGCTTAGCTGCGAACCTGACTTCGCCTAAGTCAAAAACTACTCCGAGTGCGGACATCCTCCACACTCGGAGGCTTAGCTGCGAACCTGACTTCGCCTAAGTCAAAAACTACTCTGAGTGTGGACATCCTCCACACTCGGGGGCTTAGCTGCGAACCTGACTTCGCCTAAGTCAAAAACTACTCCGAGTGCGAACATCATCCACACTCGGGGGCTTAGCTGCGATTCCGTATCGCCTAAGTTAAAAACCACTCCGAGTGAGGACATCATCCACACTCGAGGGCTTAGCCGCGATTCCGTATTGCCTAAGTTAAAAACTACTCCGAGTGCGGACATCCTCCACACTCAGGGGCTTAGCTGCGAACCTGACTTCGCCTAAGTCAAAAACTACTCTGAGTGCGGACATCCTCCACACTCGGAGGCTTAGCTGCGAACCTGACTTCGCCTAAGTCAAAAACTACTCCGAGTGCGGACATCCTCCACACTCGGAGGTTTAGCTGCGAACCTGACTTCGCCTAAGTCAAAAACTACTCCGAGTGCGGACATCATCCACACTCGGGGGCTTAGCTGCGATTCCGCATCGCCTAAGTTAAAAACCACTCCGAGTGAGGACATCATCCACACTCGAGGGCTTAGCTGCGATTCCGTATCGCCTAAGTTAAAAACCATTCTGAGTGAGGACATCATCCACACTCGGGGGCTTAGCTGCGATTCTGTATCGCCTAAGTTGAAAACTCTTCCGAGTGACGAGCGCTTCTCTCACTCGGGGTATTAGCCGCGAACAAGTTTAGCCTAAGTTAAAAACCCTGCCGAGTGAATAGCATCCCATTCACTCGGAAACTTAGCTGTGAACCAGTCTTCGTCTAAGTTAAAAACTCTCCCAAGTGACGAGCACTCCTCTCACTCGGGAACTTAGCCGCGAGTCAGACCTCGCTTAAGTTAAAGGCTGTTCCAAGTGACAGGCAACACTTTCACTCGGAAACTTAGTTGCGAACCAGTTTTTGCCTAAGTTCAAAATTCTTCCGAGTAATGAGCATCCATCTCACTCAGAAACCAAACAAACTTAGCCAAGCAAAGGATTGGAAATCAAGCATGCAAACATTGTCTCTATCAGACCCCCGCCGATGCAAGCACTCGACGACGGTCCCGGGGACTACACCCAGTGGGTGCACTCAGCGTGCCCCCACTGGACCTACTATCACTCGACCAGGTCCGGCCTGTCGAGTGACAAGCGACTATCAAAACAAATCTAAGACCCCTACCGATGTCACCGCCATTCGACAGCGGTCTCGGGGACTACACCCAGTGGGTGCACTCAGCATGCCCCCACTGGACCAGAAACCACTCGACTAAGACCTGCTCTACTCGAGGGGAAAACAAGCAAGTATGCACCAAAAGAAAACGCATATCAAGACAGAATCGATCAGGGTGAATGACAAAGATTCCAATCGACGCAGACTTCTGTGAAGCCCTAAAATGCATTCGGAATTTTTGTGTCTTATCAGAACATGCATCAATCCCTTTTTCACTCGAACCCCGATCCATTCGGGGGCTACGGATGGGGATATGTACCTAGGGTAGGGTCTTAAGCCTGACCTACATACCCTACCTAAGGACACCACATTGGAGAACTTAAAGATTACAAGGAAGACTCCGACTGAAATCACCATGACGCATGAGTCACTCGACAGAAAATCCACTCGGAGGTTTCTCCCTCCATTCGACAGCCGCCTTTCACTCGGAAGAACCAGAAGTCAGTCGACCGCAGAAGACCAGAAGCCACTCCAGGGAGGTCAACGGGCAGGCATTCGACTGGTCGCCATAAGTAGCATTTATTACATACGTTATCAGTAACGTTCACCTTTATTATCACGATCGAACCCTTGGTTGCCGGGTATTCATGAGGGGCAGCGCACTCTATATAAGCCACCCCTCCCCTCTGGCACAAGGGTTCGCACCCCCTGTAACTCATCCATTCCACACGACAGAAGCCTCTCCGGAGCACGAGACGTAGGGCTGTTATCTCCACTGCGGGAGGCCCGAACTCGCTAAAACACTCGTGTCACCCATTTGCATCTTGATAGATCATGCTCCGTTATCCTACCCCTCTCTATTGTCGGAATCGTTCCCACGACACCCCCGATCCCAGAACGCCGTCATATTTTCTTTCCAAAATTAATAAAAATGTAAACACATACTCCACATATATACAGAAAGATATGATAAATATTTCAGGATTTATTGAGGACTTTGCACTAATGCATTGAATTTCTTAGGCATTTTAAAGCATTATTATGACATTTTGAGTTATCCTCATTTTCAAAATTTGCACTAATGGTGAAATGCAATGATCATGATGCACAATCAACTTCTAATTACTAGTATTTGCTAAACTGGGGTTGGGATATCTTCCAAGTCCGTTGCTCCTCATCTTGTCCTCTCTCTTGCTCCTCCTCATCACTATCATCACATTTAGGATCTTTACTGTCATTAGTAGCATCATCATCATCATTTTTAGAAGCACGGTACAGATGCAGATGCTCACATACACGCACTCACTCTTAACCAATGAATGCACGGACGCACTCCCTATCTCTATGAGCACCTCCGAGTGACTGAGCCGATAGATGTTGAAATTCATGAAGTCATTACAAATGCCTCATAGTTGATGGGGAAGCCATACCACTGAAACAATAATGCCATAAAACCTTATATAAATCCTGTAAATATACTAGCACTCGTGCCAAAGTCTAGGGCTTGAATCTAGGTGAGATGGTTCCACCACAAGGAATCTAACTATCCAAGTTGTGCTTGGTTTCCATCATTACCATCGACCATCATCAATTGGATTTTTGTTCTCAAAGCTAAGTAGAAGCTAAATTATCAAAGAAGACACTGGAGGATGAAGTTATTCTACTTATGCAGGCACATGGAACTTCTTACATTCTTACATGACATTACCTCATTTTGCTCTTAATTATTGACTATGCCTCCAGGGAACCTCTGCATAATGTGAAGTTCCCATTTCTTGCTTTTCCTTCTTCTCTTCATTGTTCTTCTCATTTGTGCTTAATATAGTTGAACAATAGAACTTTATTTTCAATGTATTTCATACTTGCAAGAACCAAGGGCTTAGGACTCTTTGATCCAGAAAACGTTTGCTTTTTCTTAAAGCAGAGAATTTACCGGTATCATGTAGCACTCCCAGTATGCACAGATAATGAATATGATCACTATTAGTTGCTCAAAAGTACACAAATGACATGCAATCCTCAACAACACAACATCTTGATTTATTATTGAGATGAATAAATCATGTCAGTTTTAAATCGATACTAAAATCATCGCAAGATATCAGCTAATAACGGGGATAAAGAAGTATAATGAAACTTTCCAGTTCTGGTGTTTTTCATCTTTAGGGTTCTAGTTCTAGTTCTAGTTTGTCTTCTTCTACCTAGTTGTTTTTCAAGCAACTACAAAAGCTCTAAATATGGAGGCAAGAAATTGTCTACATAGCACAAACAGGGCAAGCAAAAAAGATGAGGACAGGGTTCACCTTATTATGCAGTGGTGATTGGAACCAGCGAACGGAACGATTGGAACCAACAAGAGAAGGAATGTGATTACTATTGGTATGCTCAAAACTACACAGATGACCTGCAATCCTCAACAATGCATCAACATCTTGATTTATTATTTTGATGAATAAATCTAACCAGGTTACCAGGATTACATGTAGTAAAACCATATCAGGACATCGAGTCAATTGCAAAAACCACCACATTTGTGGCTAGGTTTGCAGGAAACTACCAAGACGTTAATCCGTTGCAGAAAACACTGGAAAATCTCTTAAGTCATTGCAAAAAAACACTGATCGGCCGTTTAGGCTCATTTGACCTCCTTTCCGATGTGTGGAACCGGAATTCGCTGACGTGGCGTAACGGTTGGCTTCACGGCGCCGTTAGGACAAACCGGGTCAAGACCCCGCGCCGGTCACGCCGGGTCAGACAGTTTCCCCCCGTGCTCCTCTCCTCTCTCGCACTGCTCGCTGCCGGTGATGGCCACGTCTAGTGGCGGTGACGATGGCGGCGGCGTTGGTGCTGGTGATGCATCCGGTGGCGGCGGTGCTCCCGCAGATCCAGCGGAGGTCTGCGGTAGTTCGAACCCATCTCAGGCTCCTCTGCATCCGCCGTACCCACCGTACTGTCTTGAATACGCGGCGGCGAGGGCGTTCACCATGGCCGTGAAGGAAGATCTAGAGGGGAGCCAGCACTACGCATCGTCCTTCGGCGGTGTCTCATAGGTCATTTCTTTCCCTACCCCGATTTGGTTACTAGGGTTAGGGTTCTAAGTATATGTAATTATAGCGTTCTAGGATTATGTTTCTAGGTTGTTTATGTGGTCAGATGAAACTGAAGTGTTAGTAGGTAGATGAAACTGAACTTTTATACTGAAACTTTATACTGAAACTTTATGCTGAAACTTTGAACTGAAACTTTATACTTCAACTTTTAACTGAAACTTTAACTGAAACTGTAACTGAAACTTTAACTGAAACTTTAACTGAAACTTCAACTGAAACTTGAACCGAAACTTTAACTAAAACTTTAACTGAATTTTAACTAAAACCTTTTACTGAATTGTTAAATGAACTTTTACTGTTTTATTTACTTGGTTATTGAAACTTTTTACTGAATTATTTAATGAAACTTTTTACTGAATTATTTACTGAAACTTTGTACTGATTTTACTAATGACTTGTTAACTGAATAATTAAACTGGACTTTTACTGTTTTATTTACTTGTTTACTGAAACTTTGTATTGTTTTATATATAGATTGAATGATGAAGTGTGGGAAGTCAGATTCCATTTCCATGACAGAGACAATCTTGAAAGAAGCCTAAATGTGGATGATATAACATTTTATAATCTGGTTGCAATAATAGAGCTAAAAGGATATAGTATGACAGACTATATGTATTATGTTAGAGATCCGGGTGTTGGGTTTTCACGAATGGAAGAACTTACAGATGATGATAAGGTGGAGGAAATGTTGGATGACCTAGCTGTCAAAGGTGAGAAGGTGGTGAACATAACAGTCATCAGAAGTGATGCTCCAAGGCCTAGTGATTTGAACATTGGTCATGTTTGTGAAGACCAAGTTCCATTGTCTGAAATTGGTGTGCCAGTGGTGTATGAGATAGATACAACAGGAGTATTGTTTCCTAGTCCAACAAAGCCACAACCAGTGCCAGTGCAGGTCATTAACACATAGGAGAGTTCATATTTGAAGCAGAAGTGTCTAGCAGTACCAGAATTTGCAATGGACATTGGTGAAGAGTGGCATGAGTACTTCATGGAGGAAGACCAAGATCAAGAGAAAATTGAGCAAATGATGGAGCAGAAGAGGAATGAAGAGATTGAGATGTGTTGGGGAACGTTGCATGGGAAACAAAAATTTTCCTACGCACACACAAGATCTATCCATGGTGATGAGCATCTACGAGAGGGAGAGTGAATCTACATACCCTTGTAGATCGCTAAGCGGAAGCGTTTAAGAAACGCGGTTGATGTAGTCGAACGTCTTCGCGATCCAAATCGCCGAGCGTCCCGCGATCCAATCACGATCCTTCCGATCTAGTGCCGAACGGACGGCACCTCCGCGTTCAACACACGTACGGCTTGATGACGCCTTCACCTCCTCGATCCAGCGAGCGATGATGAAGTAGTGGTTGAGTTCCAGCAGCACGACGGCGTGGTGATGGTGGTGAGGAACAATCTCTGCAGGGCTTCGCCAAGCGCTACGGAGATTATGACGGAGGAACTAGAGGGCTAGGGTTGCCGGCACACGGCTTGGGAAATCCTGATGTCTCCCGTGTGCTAGCGCTGCCCCTCTATTTATATGTTGAGCCTTGGGGTCTAAACTTGGAGTAAAAGCCTCCTCTAGGTCGGTTTTGCCCGCACAAGGTCGGTTTGGCCCGCAGGGAAAGAGTCCAACTCGGATCCCTGCCGAACCGTGCACAGCCGCACACAAGCGGTAGTACCGCTTCACACAAGCGGTAGTACCGCTTGGGCGGTAGTACCGCTTCACACAAGCGGTAGTACCGCTCGGGCGGTAGTACCGCTTCACACAAGCGGTAGTACCGCTTACGCGGCAGCAAAACTACTTTTGCGCTTTCCAATACCTCGTGGGCTTTATCCCTTTGGCCCATATAAAGTGTTGCTGCACCCGAACACTTCGGTAAACATCCGGAACCCATTCCGGTGAACTCTGGAACTCTTCCGGAGATCGAAACACTATTATCACATATATCAATCTTTACCTCCGGACTCTTCCGGAGATCCTCGTCATGTCCGGGATCTTATCCGGGACTCCGAACAACTTTCGGTCACCAACATAATAACTCAATTATACTAATCGTCACCAAACGTTAAGTGTGTAGACCCTGCGGGTTCGAGAACTATGTAGACATGACCGAGACACCTCTACGGCCAATAACCAATAGCGGGACCTGGATGCCCATATTGGCTCCTACATATTCTACGAAGATCTTTATCGGTCGAACCTCTATGTCAAGGATTCAGTTAATCCCGTATGCTGTTCCCTTTGTTCTTCGGTATGTTACTTGCCCGAGATTCGATCGTCGGTATCACTATACCTAGTTCAATCTCGTTACCGGCAAGTCTCTTTACTCGTTCCGTAATACAAGATCTCGTGGCTAACACTTTAGTCACATTGCTTGCAAGGCTCAATGTGATGTTGTATTACCGAGTGGGCCCTGAGATACCTCTCCGTCACACGGAGTAACAAATCCCAGTCTTGATCCATGCCAACCCAACAGACACCCTCGGAGATACCTGTAGAGCACCTTTATAGTCACCCAGTTACGTTGCGACGTTTGATACACACAAGGTATTCCTCCGGTGTCAGTGAGTTGCATGATCTCATGGTCAAAGGAACAGATACTTGACATGCAGAAAACAATAGCAATAAACTGACACGATCAAATGCTACGTTTACAGTTTGGGTCTTGTCCATCACATCATTCTCCTAATGATGTGATCCCGTTATCAAATGACATCTCATGTCAATGGCTAGGAAACCTTAACCATCTTTGATCAACGAGCTAGTCAACTAGAGGCTTACTAGGGACACAGTGTTGTCTATGTACCCACACATGTATTTGAGTTTCCAATCAATACAATTATAGCATGGATAATAAACGATTATCATTAACAAGGAAATATAATAATAACCAATTTATTATTGCCTCTAGGGCATATTTCCAACAGTCTCCCACTTGCACTAGAGTCAATAATCTAGTTCACATCACTATGTGATTTACATTGTAATGAATCGAACACCCATGCAGTTCTGGTGTTGTTCATGTTTAGCCCTTGGAAGAGGTTTAGTCATCGGATCTGCAACATTTAGATCCGTGTGTACTTTGCAAATATTTATGTCGTCCTCCTTGATGTAATCGCCGATGGAATTGAAACGTCGCTTTATGTGTCTGGTCCTCTTGTGAAATCTTGGTTCCTTGGCTAGAGCAATGGCACCAGTATTATCACAAAACAGAGTCATTGGGTTAAGTGCACTAGGCACTACTCCAAGATCTGTCATGAACTCCTTCATCCAGACACCTTCCTTCGCCGCCTCCGAGGCAGCGATGTACTCCGCTTCGCATGTAGAATCTGCTACCACGCTTTGCTTGGAACTGCACCAGCTAACCGCACCCCCATTAAGAATAAATACGTATCCGGTTTGCGACTTAGAGTCATCCGGATCAGTGTCAAAGCTTGCATCGACGTAACCCTTTACGACGAGCTCTTGATCACCTCCATAAACGAGAAACATGTCCTTAGTCCTTTTCAGGTACTTCAGGATATTCTTGACCGCCGTCCAGTGTTCCATTCCTGGATCACTTTGAAACCTTCCGACCATACTTATGGCAAGGCTGACATCGGGTCTTGTGCACAGCATTGCATACATGATAGAGCCTATGGCCGAAGCATAGGGGATGACACTCATCTTTTCTCTATCTTCTGCAGTCACTGGGCATTGAGTCTTACTCAACTTTCACACCTTGCAAAACAGGCAAGAACCCCTTCTTGGACTGATCCATTTTGAACTTCTTCAAAATCTTATCAAGGTATGTGCTTTGTGAAAGTCCTATTAAGCGTCTTGATCTATCTCTATAGATCTTGATGCCTAATATGAAAGCAGCTTCTCCTAGGTCCTTCATTGAAAAACTCTTGTTCAAATATTCCTTTACGCTTTCCAGCATTTCTATATTGTTTCCAATCAGCAATATGTCATCCACATATAATATTAGAAACGCTATAGAGCTCCCACTCACTTTCTTGTAAATACAAGCTTCTCCGTAAACTTGTATAAACTCGAACGCTTTGATCACTTCATCAAAGCGAAGATTCCAACTCCGAGATGCTTGCACCAGTCCATAAATGGATCGCTGGAGTTTGCAAACTTTGTCAGCATTCTCTGGATCGACAAAACCTTCTGGTTGCATCATATACAACTCTTCCTTAAGGAAACCGTTAAGGAACGCTGTTTTGACATCCATCTGCCAAATTTCATAATCGAAAAAGGCAGCTATTGCTAACATGATTCTGACGGACTTAAGCATCGCTACGGGTGAGAAGGTCTCGTCGTAGTCAACTCCTTGAACTTGTGAAAAACCCTTTGCCACAAGTCGAGCTTTATAGACGGTGACATTACCGTCCGCGTCCGTCTTCCTCTTAAAGATCCATTTGTTCTGAATGGCCTTACGCCCTTCAGGTAATACTTCCAAAGTCCATACTTTGTTTTCATACATGGATCCCATCTCGGATTTCATGGCCTCTAACCACTTCTCGGAATCCGGGCCCATCATCGCTTCTCCATAGCTCGTAGGTTCATCGTTGTTTAACAACATGACCTCTAAGACAGGGTTGCCGTACCACTCAGGAGTAGTACGCGTCCTTGTCGACCTACGAGGTTCGATAGCAACTTGATCCAAAGCTTCATGATCATCATCATTAACTTCCTCTTCAGCTAATGTAGGCTCCACAGAAACAACTTTCTGCGCTGCGCTACTCTCAGGTTGAAGTAAAGGTTCAATAACCTCATCAAGTTCTATCTTCCTCCCACTCAATTCTTTCGAGAGAAACTCTTTCTCAAGAAATGTTCCGTTTTTAGCGACAAACATTTTGCCTTCGGATCTGAGATAGAAGGTATACCCAACTGTCTCTTTTGGGTATCCTATGAAGATGCATTTCTCCGCTTTGGGTTCCAGCTTTTCAGGCTGAAGCTTTTTGACATAAGCATCACATCCCCAAACTTTAAGAAACGACAGCTTTGGCTTCTTGCCAAACCAAAGTTCATATGGCGTCGTCTCAACGGATTTCGATGGTGCCCTATTTAAAGTGAATGCAGCTGTCTTTAATGCATAACCCCAAAACGATAGTGGCAAATCGGCAAGAGACATCATAGATCGCACCATATCTAATAAGGTTCGATTACGACGTTCGGACACACCATTACGCTGTGGTGTTCCAGGCGGTGTCAATTGTGAAACAATTCCACACTGTCTTAAGTGACTGCCAAACTCATAACTCAGATATTCTCCTCCTCGATCAGATCGTAGGAATTTAATCTTCTTGTTACGATGATTCTCAACTTCACTCTGAAATTGTTTGAACTTTTCAAATGTTTCAGACTTGTGTTTCATTAAGTAAATATACCCATATCTACTTAAGTCATCAGTGAAGGTGAGAAAGTAACGATAACCACTGCGCGCTTCAATACTCATCGGACCGCACACATCAGTATGTATGATTTCCAATAAGTCACTTGCCCGTTCCATTGTTCCAGAGAACGGCGTTTTAGTCATCTTGCCCATGAGGCATGGCTCACATGTGTCAAGTGATTCAAAATCAAGTGACTCCAAAAGTCCATCAGCATGGAGCTTCTTCATGCGTTTTACGCCAATATGACCTAAACGGCAGTGCCACAAGAAAGTGGTATTATCATTATCAATTCTATATCTTTTGGCATCAATGTTATGAACATGTGTATCATTATTATCGAGATTCAACAAGAATAAACCCCTCACATTGGGTGCATGACCATAAAAGATATTACTCATATAAATAGAACAACCATTATTCTATGATTTAAATGAGTAACCGTCTCGCAATAAACAAGATCCAGATATAATGTTCATGCTTAACGCAGGCACCAAATAACACTTATTTAGGTTCATCACTAATCCCGACGGTAATCGAAGAGCGAGCGTGCCAACGGCGATCACATCAACCTTGGAACCATTTCCCACGCGCATCGTCACTTCGTCCTTTGCCAGCCTCCGTCTATTCCGCAGTTCCTGTTTTGAGTTGCAAGTATGAGCAACCGCACCGGTATCAAATACCCAGGCACTACAACGAGAGTTGGTAAGGTACACATCAATAACATGTATATCATATATACCTTGTTTGTTGTTGGCCGCCTTCTTGTCAGCCAAATACTTGGGGCAATTCCGCTTCCAGTGTCCAGTTCCCTTGCAATGAAAACACACAGTTTCTGGTTTGGGTCCAGCCTTGGGTTTCTTCACGAGAGGAGCAACTGCTTTGCCACTCTGCTTGGAGTTACCCTTCTTACCCTTGCCATTTTTCTTGAAACTAGTGGTTTTATTGACCATCAACACTTGATGCTCCTTCTGAATTTCAGACTCAGCGGCTTTCAGCATCGCAAACAGCTCGGCGACTGACTTGTTCATCCCGTGCATGTTATAGTTCAACACGAAGCTCTTGTAGCTAGGTGGCAATGATTGAAGAACTCTGTCAGTGATAGCCTCTGGCGGAAGGGGCATCCCTAACTCAGCCAGACGGGTGGAGTACCCAGACATTCTGAGCACGTGATCACTGATAGACCCGTTCTCCTCCATCTTGCAAGCATAGAACTTATCGGAGATCTCATATCTCTCGATCCGGGCATTCTTCTGAAAGATAAACTTCAACTCCTGGAACATCTCATATGCTCCATGACGTTCAAAACGTCTTTGAAGTCCCGGTTCTAAGCCATACAACATTGCACATTGAACTATTGAGTAATCATCAGAACGAGCCTGCCAGGCGTTCACAACGTCTAGAGACTCAACTGGAGCGGGTGGATCACCAAGCGGTGCATCAAGGACATAAGCCTTCTGGGAAGCCGTAAGGATAATCCTTAGATTACGGGCCCAGTCCACAAAGTTACTTCCATCATCTTTCAACTTAGCTTTCTCTAGGAACGCATTAAAATTCAGGGGTGCTACTGCGCGAGCCATGATCTACAACATAAATACTGCAAAGACAACTTAGACTATTGTTCTTAGATAATGAGTTTAGTTAATCATATTTAAAAAACTCCCACTCAAATTGACATCCCTCCGATCATTCGAGTGTAACATGATCCAAATCCACCAACTCAAGTCCGATCATCACGTGAGTTGAGGTGGTTTCAATGGTGAACATCTTCATGTTGATCATATCTACTATATGACTCATGTTCGACCTTTCGGTCTCTTGTGTTCCGAGGCCATGTCTGTACATGCTAGGCTCGTCAAGTTTAACCCGAGTGTTCCGCACGTGTAACATGGCTTACACCCGTTGTATGCGAACGTAGAGTCTATCACACCCGATCATCACGGCGTGTCTCGAAACGACGAACTTTCGCAACGGTGCACACTTGGGGAGAACACAATTTATCTTGAAATTTAAGTGAGGGATCACCTTATAATGCTACCGTCGTCCTAAGCAAAATAAGATGCATAAAAGGATTAACATCACATGCAAATCATAAGTGACATGATATGGCCATGAACTTGTGCTTTTGATCTCCATCTCCAAAGCACCGGCATGATCTCCATCGTCACCGGCATGACACCATGATCTCCATCATCTTGATCTCCATCAACGTGTCGCCATAAGGTTGTCGCGCCGACTGTTGCTTCCACGACTATAGCTAACGTTTAGCGATAAAGTAAAGCATTACATAGCGCTTAATGATTGACACGCAGGTCATACAATAATTAAAGACAACTCTATGGCTCCTGCCAGTTGCCATATTCATCGACATGCAAGTCGTGATATTCTATACAACACATGATCATCTCATACATCACATATATCTCATCATGTAATTGGCCATATCACATCACAACATACCCTGCAAAAACAAGTTAGACGTCCTCTAATTGTTGTTGCAAATTTTACGTGGCTGCTATGGGTTTGCAAGAACCGTTCTTACCTACGCAAAACCACAACGTGGTGTAGTGATTGCTTTTTGATCTTCTAAAAGAACCCTCTTCATTGAAATCGATTCAACTAAAGTGAGAGAGACAGACACCCGCTAGCCATCTTTATGCAACGAAGTTACATGTTAGTTGAAGGAACCTGTCTCGCGTAAGTGTACGCGTAATGTCGGTCCGGGCCGCTTCATCTCACAGTACCGCCGAATCAAATATCAACTAGTAACGGCAAGCAATATGTATACACCCACGCCCACAACTCGTTTGTGTTCTACTCGAGATCTCATCTACGCATAGACCTAGCTCTGATACCACTGTTGGGGAACGTTGCATGGGAAACAAAAATTTTCCTACGCACACACAAGATCTATCCATGGTGATGAGCATCTACGAGAGGGAGAGTGAATCTACATACCCTTGTAGATCGCTAAGCGGAAGCGTTTAAGAAACGCGGTTGATGTAGTCGAACGTCTTCGCGATCCAAATCGCCGAGCGTCCCGCGATCCAATCACGATCCTTCCGATCTAGTGCCGAACGGACGGCACCTCCGCGTTCAACACACGTACGGCTTGATGACGCCTTCACCTCCTCGATCCAGCGAGCGATGATGAAGTAGTGGTTGAGTTCCAGCAGCACGACGGCGTGGTGATGGTGGTGAGGAACAATCTCTGCAGGGCTTCGCCAAGCGCTACGGAGATTATGACGGAGGAACTAGAGGGCTAGGGTTGCCGGCACACGGCTTGGGAAATCCTGATGTCTCCCGTGTGCTAGCCCTGCCCCTCTATTTATATGTTGAGCCTTGGGGTCTAAACTTGGAGTAAAAGCCTCCTCTAGGTCGGTTTTGCCCGCACAAGGTCGGTTTGGCCCGCAGGGAAAGAGTCCAACTCGGATCCCTGCCGAACCGTGCACAGCCGCACACAAGCGGTAGTACCGCTTCACACAAGCGGTAGTACCGCTTGGGCGGTAGTACCGCTTCACACAAGCGGTAGTACCGCTCGGGCGGTAGTACCGCTTCACACAAGCGGTAGTACCGCTTACGCGGCAGCAAAACTACTTTTGCGCTTTCCAATACCTCGTGGGCTTTATCCCTTTGGCCCATATAAAGTGTTGCTGCACCCGAACACTTCGGTAAACATCCGGAACCCATTCCGGTGAACTCTGGAACTCTTCCGGAGATCGAAACACTATTATCACATATATCAATCTTTACCTCCGGACTCTTCCGGAGATCCTCGTCATGTCCGGGATCTTATCCGGGACTCCGAACAACTTTCGGTCACCAACATAATAACTCAATTATACTAATCGTCACCAAACGTTAAGTGTGTAGACCCTGCGGGTTCGAGAACTATGTAGACATGACCGAGACACCTCTACGGCCAATAACCAATAGCGGGACCTGGATGCCCATATTGGCTCCTACATATTCTACGAAGATCTTTATCGGTCGAACCTCTATGTCAAGGATTCAGTTAATCCCGTATGCTGTTCCCTTTGTTCTTCGGTATGTTACTTGCCCGAGATTCGATCGTCGGTATCACTATACCTAGTTCAATCTCGTTACCGGCAAGTCTCTTTACTCGTTCCGTAATACAAGATCTCGTGGCTAACACTTTAGTCACATTGCTTGCAAGGCTCAATGTGATGTTGTATTACCGAGTGGGCCCTGAGATACCTCTCCGTCACACGGAGTAACAAATCCCAGTCTTGATCCATGCCAACCCAACAGACACCCTCGGAGATACCTGTAGAGCACCTTTATAGTCACCCAGTTACGTTGCGACGTTTGATACACACAAGGTATTCCTCCGGTGTCAGTGAGTTGCATGATCTCATGGTCAAAGGAACAGATACTTGACATGCAGAAAACAATAGCAATAAACTGACACGATCAAATGCTACGTTTACAGTTTGGGTCTTGTCCATCACATCATTCTCCTAATGATGTGATCCCGTTATCAAATGACATCTCATGTCAATGGCTAGGAAACCTTAACCATCTTTGATCAACGAGCTAGTCAACTAGAGGCTTACTAGGGACACAGTGTTGTCTATGTACCCACACATGTATTTGAGTTTCCAATCAATACAATTATAGCATGGATAATAAACGATTATCATTAACAAGGAAATATAATAATAACCAATTTATTATTGCCTCTAGGGCATATTTCCAACAAGATGTTCAGGAAAAATAGCAAAGAAAAGGGGAAATACAAGAAAGCTAAAAGAAAACTTCCAGAGCTAATGGCTCAAGATTTCACTGATAGTGACAGTGACACAGATTTACTAGCTGATGAGGATATAATTACTAGGCTTGAGGCAATGAAGAAGCATAGAGATGATCCACTTCATCATATTGAAGGGGACACTGATGTGGATGAGCCTTATGAAGAAGATTAGGAGGAGGAGGAGGAGGTAGCAAATGAGGAGAATGCACCAGAGGAAGAGGAGGAAGGGAGCAGCAAAGGAGGAAGTAGCATTGGAAGTAAAAGAAAGGGGCCAACCACAAGATCTCATTCTAGTTTAGATGAAATTGTTGAGGAGGATTGGTTGCCTTCATCTGAAGAGGAGAGCAACCCTGGTGATCTAATTGAGGAGGACAATGATGGGGCTCAAAAACCATGTGTTAAGCTTTCAGGTGATAGGAAGAGCAGGGCTAAAAAGAAGAAGCCCAGAGTTTGGTATGATGATAAAAGGGAGAACCCAGATGAGCAATTTATGAAGAAACTTTGTTTCCTAGATGTGACCCAGTTTAGGAGGGCACTTCTTAATTTTCACATCTCACAGAATAGGAATTATGCCTTTCACAGGAACTGTCCAGAAAGGATTATAGCAGTCTGCACTTTTGAGGATTGTCCATTCTTCATTGCAGCTTCTCAGATTGCACATGAGAGGACTTTCTGTATAAAGAAACTGAACTTGCACCACAGTTGCCCAGTAGTAGGAGAAAGCACAAAAGTGACTACTAAGTGGTTGGCACATGAATGTGAGCAACAGTTGAGGACAGACCCCAACTGTCCTGTCCAGACTATAATTTCAAACTTGAAGCAGAAGCATGGAATAGAAGTATCTATACATATGGCCTATAGGGCGAGAAAGCTAGCTAAAAATGTAGTCCTAGGAGATCAGAAGGCACAATACCACAGGATAAGGGATTACCTAGAAGCTGTGTTAGAAACCAATCCAGGAAGTAGATGCATTGTGACAACAAAGCATCTTAAACACCATCCCAGCAAGAATCCAAGATTCCATGGCTTGTTCATGTGCCTCAATGCTTGCAAAGAGGGGTTCCTTAATGGTTGCAGGCCATTCATAGGTATTACCCACTACTTTGTTTGTAATTAACTAGTCAGTCAACATATTCATACCCACTAGTTTGTTTCTAATTAATTTGTGGTGTGGTGTGATAGGTGTTGATGATTGCTTTATAAAGTTGACAACAGGGCAACAAATCTTGGCTGCCACTGGAAGAGATGGAAATAATAACATATTTCACATTGCTTTTGCAATAGTGGACAAGGAAAACACTTCAAGCTGGTCTTGGTTTCTTACTCAGTTGAAATATGCCATTGGTGGTGAGTCAGGCAAGTATGGATACTACACAATTATATCTGACAGGCAAAAGGTACTCTCTACTCCAATCATGTACTTGTTAGTTTGCAATTGCTTATTAATTTCAATCATGTACTGTTCAAGTATTCTCAAACTATAGTTCATTCAAACAGGGCCTTCGTACAGCCATAAACAATGTATTCCCCAATTGCCCACAAAGATTCTGCCTTAGGCATATTTATCAGAATTTTCAAACAGTTGGGTTTAGAGGAGAAGAGTTGAAGAAATACATGTATCAGGCAAGTTATTCCTATACTGAGCATGGTTATGTAATAGCAATGGAAGGCATGAAAAAGGAGTGTGAGCCAGCTTGGAAATGGCTTTCTAGCATACCAAAACATACATGGGCTAGGCATGCAATGGACAACAATTGCAAAACTGACTTGGTAGTCAACAATATAAGTGAGGTTTTTAACAAGATGATACTTGATGTGAGAGGCGAACCGATTAGAACTATGGTAGATGGGATCAGAACAAAGCTGTTAGTGAAGTTCAATGAAAAAAGGACAAAGACTGAGACTGCTACGTGGCAGATATGCCCAACATATGCTGAGAAGTTAGAGGAATCAAAACATCATTCTAGGTTTTGTCAGTCTATCAAAGCTGGACCTGATCTCTTTCGAGTGACAAGTGGAGAAAGCACATATGCAGTTAACTTGTTGCTGCATACATGTGGTTGTAGGAAGTGGGACATGTGTGGAGTTCCTTGCAATTATGGTGTTTCAGCAATCAACAATGCAAAACTACACCCAGAAGATTTTGTTAATGATTTCTTCAAGAAACCCATGTATAAGGCAGCATACAGTCCAATAGTTTTCCCTGTGCCTGGGCAAGATTTGTGGCCAAAGACTAAGACACCTGACATTGAAACACCAATTTTCAACGAGAAGGCAGGAAACAAAGAGACAAAGAGGAGAAAGAGCAAATATGAAAAGCCAGCTCCAAAGGATACTTCTAGGATGGGCACTATCACTTGTAGCAATTGCAACAGGGCTGGGCATAGGTACACTAGTTGCATGCAAGCTCTTAAACCAGCCCTAGCAATGAGAATTAACCAACACCAGGTAAATGTTCTTCCAGCTTTCTCTATATTAATCTCACATAGCAGTTCCTAACATTTATATTTTGTAATTGCAGGAAAAAAGAAGAGTTGATGCACCCACAATTGTTTCTGCTCCTACTGCTCCCATGGCACAAAGGAGAAGAGCTCCTGCTGCTGCTCCTGCTTCTTCTGCTGCAGCTCCAACTACAGCTGCTGCTCCAAGGCCAGCTAGGACAGCTCCTACTCCTGCTGCTACTACTCCAGCTGCCAGGGCAACAAGGAGTAGAGCTCCTTATGCTCCTGCTGCTGCTCCCAGGGCAGCAAGGACAGCTCCTTCTACTCCTGCTGCAGCTCCATCTACTGCTGGTACAAGGGCAACAAAGAAAGCTAAAACAACAATGGCATCAACATGGACTGCTACTTCTACTGCCTGTGCTGGTCCAAGTTCATCTACTGTTGTTGGGCCAAGAGGAAGAAACCAGTTCATGCCCCCAAGAGCTGCAGGTAGTGGAAGAGTGAGGAAGCCATCCTACAAGATGTCTGAGTGGTTCAACTGTTCTAAGGGGAGCAAGTGAAGTTGTGTTAATTTGTGTTGGGTTGTGATCAAAACTATATGTTGCTTGTGTTGAGCTGATGATGTTCAAAACATCTTTATTTTGGCTACTGCTTGTGTTGGGCTGTGATGTGGAAACCTGCTTGAATTTATGCTGTTAATGTGGAATCTGCTTGTGTTAGACTTGATGGTTACTTTGATGTTTCTGTGATGTGGCTGCTTGCATTTGGTTTGTTAATTGGGGCTGTCTATTTGTGTTGGACTCACATAATTCATATCATAATTCATCACATAATTCATATCATAATTCATCACATAATGCATCACATGATTCATATAATAATTCATCACATAATTCATATAATAATTCATCACATAATGCATCACATAATCCATAGCATAATTCATCACATAATCCATAGCATATCATCACATAATCCATAGCATAATTCATCACACACACATAATTCATAGCATAATTCAACCAACAACATACAAGCCATGGTTCAAAGCTACAAAAGTAACCCATGATGAGATCCAAAGTTCACACATTGCAAGCCATAGTTCAAAGCTTAAATAAAGACAATGACCCACATGGTCATATCACATCACAATTTAATCTTCATCACAAATACACTTGATCTCCTTCAACTTCCTCTTGTTATTTTCACCTGCTTTCTTTAGGTCAGCAATGCAGCACTCCATAGCACTCTTCTCAATGCTCCACTTCTCCTTGTCTTTCATCAGCTCAGCAATGCAACCATCCAGCTTCTCCTTCTCTTTCTTCAGGTCGGCCTAGCAAAACTTGTAAGTCCTGATATCAGTGCTCATCTTTTCCTTCTCTTTAAGATGATTGTGCTTCATATTTCTAATGCAATTGCCTTGAGCAACATGAATGAACTTCAACTGGTCAACAACAGCCTTCAATTTAGAGATCTCAGCATCCTTTGCAACAAGTTGTTCATTTATGTTTCCCATGCTGCTGTCCACACTGATTGTAATGTTCTCAACATCCTTCTGGAGATCTAGCTGTGGAGAGGGTTGTGGAAGGTTATCCTATTAATTAAGAAGGTTATTCACATCTTTCACAAGCTTCTCATAAGTCTGCTGCAACTTGTTCTTCTGTTCTGTCAGATTGTGGACAGTAGATGAATGATCCAGGCATGCCATCCTATTATCATGCTTGCTTTGCTCATACATAAGCCACAATTTGTGAAGAGCATTCTGCAAGTGCTCTGGCCACTCCTCATCCACCCACTGAACTATACCACAGGTGCTAACTTGCTGCAAAACAAACAGTACAAATTTACCAACTGAACTAGCTCTGGCCACTTAACTGCAGTGATGAAATTAAATCAAACATATACTATATATTTCTATCTCTGGCAACTTATTTTAAATTCAATTAAATTCATCACTGAATTTGAAGCTTATTCCATATATGAAATCTTTACTACAGTAGTATATATGAAATCTTTACTACATCACAACTAAATTCAGCACTGAGGTTTATAGTATACATCACAGTAAACTAAACTGGGTCATCTTAGCTGAAAATCTTGGCTACAAACTGAATTGTACATCAAGGTACATCTACTACACTACACTGTGGAGATGAACAATGAACAGTACATAAAAACACATCAACAGTGAAGATGAACACTCCAACTATTCTGCTGAAAATCATGGCTATTAACTGAAAAAGTACATAAATTTGTTGGAACTTACATCAAGTGAACAAGCCAGGAACCTCCTTCCAGTGCTAATCCCTTTGAATGCAACTTTCTTCTCGGCCGGCTTGCCATGCTCACACATCACCATCAAATCATCATCAACACCAGTGTAGCCCGGGTCCTCGATTGTAGCTGGGATCTACATTGAACTAACAAGTTCAAATCGAGCCAGACAAAAAAAATCCCCCATTCGAAACCCTAGATCGAACAGAGCAACCCTAGAAAGCACTGACCTGAAGAGGGGATCCGCCGAAGGAGATGTACTGGGCGACCGAGTCGTCGCTGCTTTCTGACCAGGAAACCTTGGCGGCAGACGGACGGCAGCGAGCAGGCTGGTCACCGGCGGCGAGCAGGGCGAGAGAGGAGAGGGGCGCGGGGGCGAGAGACGGGGGCGCGGGGGGAAACTGTCTGACCTGGCGCGACCGGCGCGAGGTCTTGACCCGGTTTGTCCTAACGGCGCCGTGAAGCCAACCGTTACGCCACGTCAGCGATTTCGGGTCCCACATGTCGGAAAGGAGGTCAAATGAGCCTAAACGGCCGATCAGTGTTTTTTGCAACATCTTAAGAGATTTTCCAGTGTTTTCTGCAACGGATTAACGACTTGGTAGTTTCCTGCAAACCTAGCCACAAATGTGGTGGTTTTTTGCAATTGACTCCAGGACATCAGCTAATAACTAAGATAAAGAAGTATAAGAAAAATTCTAGTTCTTGTTTGTTCATACCTTATTTTTTTCAAGAAAATGCAAAAGCTTTGAAAAGATAGAAAATGAAAAGTTATTTACATAGCCCAAACAGGGCTAGAAAAGAAAACTGAGGCAAGGGTTCACCTTGTTGTGCAGCAAAGAACGATGCCATCGAACTCCAAACACACAAAAAAAACAGGCCACGATGACGTGGGGACAGGGACCAAGCGAGCGCAAGGATAGAATAAGTACACAAAGCCATTGAGAATTGCCAGTTTTCACTTCAACATTATTTTCTTGTGAACACTGAGCGACCTCAGCAATCTCCTGCAATGGAAATGTCTTCTCCACCATCTGTTTCTCGAAACCATTATAGGTTTATTTTTGGTATGCATCTATCTGAAACATATTCATATTTCTGCTGTGTGTATATCAAATTGAAATTCACTTTGTTTCGCATAGAACCACGCGCAAAAATTCCATGCATACATACTAGCCGCGTGGCGAAAAAGACTGACAACAACCTCAAATTCAGATCGTTTCTTCTTCGATTGTTATACAGAACCTATATCATTACATGAACAGTGTGATCCTTCAGTGTTTATTTCCCTAGATTGATAGACAGTCGCTCCACACCTTAAGAGTGTATACACGGCACAAATGTTTCTTCTTCTGCACCTTTGCCTTGAGGGGTCCAATGGTGCACCTTAATGAGCAGGCATCACTTCAATTCAAGAACACACAAGAGAATTGTGTGTATTTAACTGGATAAGCTGGTTTGCTGTAAAAAAAAAGGATATCAATTTGATCAGCCCACGTTGGATAAGATGGTTTTGCAAAACGAGAAACAAAAACTAGCTTGACATTGACTTTTACTTTGTTCTGGCTGCTAAATCAGATAATTAGTTCCCAGTTTCTCATCATGCCTGCTAAATCTGGAATTGCTCCAGGTTGCTATCATGTCAAGATATATAACAAGGCCATGGAAGAAATTTTTAGCTAAAGATACTTGTGCAGGAGGGCAGCTACATCTTGATTTGCAGGACATTGAACTCAGTAGATATTTGAAGCTTGGTACACGTGGCAAAGTAGTGATTTTACTCCCTGTCCCAGAGATGAGAAAGATGGTAGTAGCAGCTATAGCTAAGAAAAATCTAGACGATATAGCTCAAAATCTATTTAAGATCTGTCTTCAGCCTCACCAAATGGAATGTACGTGTACGTTGTTTTATCTAAAAAGAAAAAAAGGCAACATGAGATGACATTGTAACTTGTAAAGAGCTGAAGAAATAAGTGACCATCTTTCCTGATTTCTAGGCCTGTTTGTGACACGATGCAATCAAGAAAAGTATAAAGATAACATATACTCCCAACACCCCAGGTGCATCACAAAGATGTAATCCTAATGAGGCACACAAACTTGGGATAAATAATGCCAAGAAAAATCTAGCTGATACATTGTCTACTAGTACAGAGGGCGTTAGTGATATATTGCTAGGACCAATATGCCTCTTAAAAATCACACTAAGAACCTTTCTATTAAACCAAATGATGTGCACCTGAAAAAAGAATTACACAACAAACCACTATCTACATAGGACAGCTAGCTATTTGGTGTCTCTTTTTTCTTAATGTGTGTGCATGATAAACAAGAGAACTTATGTAACCTTGCTAACAAAAGCAAATTGTGAAACAAGTTAGTTCCCATTTGACAATATAGAAATCTTACTGATCGCCACAAAATACTCAATCTATTTGGATATATGAAACTTGTTACATTCTCATAAGATATTTGTAGCTATTCTTTGAGGGGATCTCTGGCAAATTACACCTTTTGTTTCTTGAAGAGAATTTGAAAATATCCTATATGCATTTCCAATATGCATAGAGTTGGAGTGTGATTGCTAGTATGTTCAAAGGTATGCAAATGATCGGCAATTCTCAACAGAATCCTATATGTTTCCTGATTTATTCTTTTTCTAGATAAGTAAACTGAATTACCATGGCAAGACAGTAGTTCATAACTCAATAGATAAATAAAGCTTAGTGATCCTCCTAGTCAATCAACATTGAGCCGAGGGTTTAGTCACCTTGTTGTGTACCAACCAAAGAACGAGGCCATGGCATGATGTAGGGATAGGAAGCACCACTAGGGATGTGACCAAGCTTGCTCAGCACCGCTGTTTCCACGCAGAAGGATAGGAGCCAGAGAGTCGAATGATGATGATGCCACACTCCACAATAAGCAGAGAAGTACACAAAGCCATCAATACTATTCCAGCTATCTCCTGCAATGGGAGTGACTTGTGCACACCGAACAATGATGATGCCTCCTTGAATCCACACCGAACGATTCCAGCTATCTCCTGCAATGGGAGTGACTTGTGCAACATCCACCTCTCGACGCCATCGTCATCGGCTCTCCGAATCCAAACAGGAAGCACGGATTCAAGTGTCAGTGGCCCCATAGGTGTGCAGACGATACAGAGCCTTCCATCCTTGGTCTCACCGGCCGTTAATATGCCATTCCCTCTCCTGTGTGGCGGATTATCCATCCGAGAGAATTCCATTGTAGCAGTGTTAAGCACGCGGGCGTCCGTCATCCCAATGGTCCAATAGATGCAGCTATTCACCAGCTTACCACGTTGAGGCCAATGCCCGTTGATATCTGCCCATGGGAAAATCTGCCACTTGCTGGTGTCTGATGATAAGACCATGGCGCGCGCCCCGTGTTCGCCGTGCCAGACGCACACGACGCGGTACGGTAAGTAGTCTTCTTCTTCTTCTTCGGCGAGGATGTAGTAATCAGAATACTGGCCCTCGCGGTCCTCCCGGCAGGGCGGCAGGGGGAAGAGGTTCAGGGTCCGCGCGAGCGGGTTGTAGACGGTGACCTGCTGAGTGCTCCAGTTATGGAGAACAACGAATCCGTCGCGGCAGTGATCGATTGACCACTCGGGGACGGGATCCTCGTCGTCGTCTTCAGAGCCGGAGACGGCATCCTCGCCGTCGTCTTCGGGTGCGGGGGCGGGGGCGGGGACAGGAACGGACACAACATCCCCGTCGTCTTCGGTGGCGGGGACGGGGACAGGAACGGACACGGCGCCGTCGTCTTCGAGGACCGGGAGGCGGGTGAGGAAGAAATCGCCGCCGCGGACGGCCGCCGCGATGTCCGGGTCGGAGCGGCTGCGGTAAGGCACGAAGGTAGGGATGGTGGTGTCTTGGGTGCTGAGGAAGTGACCTAGGAGCGGAGGTGGGTGGAGCGCGCGGAAGCGACGGCGGAAAGCGGGGGACGAACGGACGGCGTCCAGGAAGGTGCGGCAGCTGAGGGCGGCGCCGACGAGGCTCGGGAGAGAGGGGAGGCAGAGGATGATCTCGCGCAGGGTGTCCTGGTCGAGGGCGGTGATGGTCGTCGGGGTGAGTGGTGGGGGTTTCTTCGCCGGCGGCGGCTGCTGCGGCGAGGCCATGGCGCACCCGCAAACAGGAGGGCTGCTGCGTCAGGGTTTCTTTTCAGCGAAAGGGCCAGTGATTATTGTGTGGGCTGGGCTCTGACAGCCCAACAAGCCCACGCATATCTAGCGAACGTGTGCTAAAAGAGATGGCATTTGCAAACATTCGTCACGCAGTTTCAATGTATTTGAAAAAGAAAATTGACTGAAACGTGCCACTACAACACTAAGGGCACGTTTGGTTACCTGCATCGTTTTTTGCCACTTTGCATACTTGTCCCAAGTGGGCCTGGCTGAGCAATTACAGGCTAAAAATCAACATCTGCATGTTGATTTGTTGCCTGCATCCCTTCTAGCCTGAATTTGCTAAAACGAAAGGCCTGATATTTGATCGCGGACTTGTTTGAGGAGAAACACAAGTCCGGTTGTTTGGTTACATCTAGAACAGTTGTGTGGTAACCTCCTACTCGATGTGATAAGGTTACCAAAGGCACACATGAACTAGTAAGAACTAAACTAGTAGCAACAGAACAATGTTAGGCACAAACATAAGTCTTAACCACGCAAAACAAGTTTTAAACCAACACGGTACGATAAGTTTTAAACGAAACCGAAGTCTTAAAGCAAGAACAACCAAGGATTGGACCACAGGAGCTCAGGCGGTCGCGACGAAGGCATTGCCGTGCTCCTTGCACTTGGTGATCACCTCCACGCCCTCGTCGTTGAAGACGATTACCTTCATGGTGTCGGGAGACAGCAGCTTGAACGTCAGCATGTACCCGATCATGATCTGGTGAACGGCGGCGAAGGTGGCCCAACCCTGATCAAGGGTGACCCTACCGTCGATCACTGATACGTCTCTGATGACCCACAAGTATAGGGGATCAATCGTAGCCCTTTCGATAAGTAAGAGTGTCGAACCCAACGAGGAGGAGAAGGAAATGACAAGCGGTTTTCAGCAAGGTAATTTCTGCAAGCACTGAAATTGTAGGTAACAGATAGTTTGATAGCAAGATAATTGGTCACGAGCAAGTAACGGTAACGGTAAACAAGGTGCAACAAGGTAGCCCAATCCTTTTGTGGCAAAGGACAGGCCAGAACAGTCTCTAGTAATAGGCAAAGTGTTCTTGAGGGTACACGGGAATTTCGTCTAGTCACTTTTATCATGTTGGTTTGATTCGTGTTCGCTACTTTGATAATTTGATATGTGGGTGGACCGGTGCTTGGGTGCTGTTCTTACTTGAACAACCTCCCACTTATGATTAACCCCCTCGCAAGCATCCGCAACTACGAGAAAAGTATTAAGATAAAATCTAACCATAGCATTAAACGTTTGGATCCAAATCAGCCCCTTACGAAGCAGCGCATAAACTAGGGTTTAAGCTTCTGTCACTCTAGCAACCCATCATCTAATAACTACTCCACAATGCATTCCCTTAGGCCCATGAATGGTGAAGTGTCATGTAGTCGACGTTCACATGACACCACTAAGGGAATCACAACAACATATCATCAAAATATCGAACACATATCAAATTCACATGATTACTTGCAACATGACTTCTCCCGTGACCTCAAGAATAAAGGTAACTACTCACAAATAATAATCATCCTCAAGATCAGAGGGGTATTAAGTAGCATAATGGATCTGAACATATAATCTTCCACCAAATAAACCATATAGTAATCAACTACGCAAGGTAATCAACACTACTAGTCACCCACAGGTACCAATCTGAGGTTCTGGTACAAAGATTGAACACAAGAGATGAACTAGGGCTTGAGAGGAGACGGTGATGTTGAAGATGTTGATGAAGATTGGCCTCCCAAAGATGAGAGGGGTGTTGGTGATGACGATAGCTTCGATTTCCCCCTCCGGGAGGGAAGTTCCCCCAGCTGAATCGCTCCGCCGAAGGGCAAAAGTGCTCCTGCCCAAGTTCCGCCTCGAGGCGGCGGTGCTTCGTCCCGAAAGTCCTCCTCTGATTTTTTCTAGGTCAAATGTGATTATATACCAGAAGATGGGCTCCGGAAGTGGGCCGAGGTGGCCACGATACACCAGGGCGCGCCCAGGGGGTCTGGCGCGCCCTGGTGGGTTGTGCCCACCTCGCTGGCCCCCTCCGGTAGTTTTCTGCTCCAGTATTTTTTATTAAATACAAATAATGTCCGTAAAGTTTCAGCTTCATTGGAGTTGTGCAGAATAGGTATCTCTGATGTGCTTTTCTTAGGTCTAGATTTCCAGGTGCCGGTATTCTCCCTCTTTGTGTAAACCTTGCATATTATGAGAGAAAAGGCATTAGAATCACTCCCTAAAGCATTATTATTCAACAAAACATAATAAATAACAGTAGGAAATCATGATGCAAAATGGACGTATCAACTCCCCCAAGCTTAGATCTCGCTTGTCCTCAAGCGAAAAGCCGAAATTGAAAAGCATGTCCACATGGTTTGAGAGAGAGGTGTCGATAAAAACAAAATACGGACGTAGAAGCATCATGCTTATTATCATAACAGCAACAAACTCTATCATAAAACTTATTCATATACTTCCATCATATAACTTCTCATGCACAAGTAAAAGTTCATCACAACATAGAAGTATAAAGCATAAACCTTATTGAAAACCAACAAACTATGTTCTCAGTCAAATTTGCAACTACAATTCATCCTATTTTCAGGAAGGGTCTCATGTTGGAGCCTTTTGGCAAGTCCACATACTCAACCATCATTTAGTCTTTTATGATTGCTAACACTCACGGCATACCCATGAACAAAAAGTTTCAACCGGACACATAAGGATAGGGGCTTATAGTTTCGCCTCCCAACGTATTCACCTCAAGGGTGATGTCAACAATAATAACTCTTGCCACCCATATCTAACTGGATATATGTGCCTAGATCTTTCCTCACCACATGATGCTTGCAAAAGGAAAAAGTAAAAAGGAATAGGGGAGAATACTTTGACCCTTGCGTAAAAGTAAATACATGAAAGTAAAAGATAGGCCCTTCGCAGAGGGAAGCAGAGGTTGTCATGCGCTTATTGATTTGTATGCCCAATCCCTTAATGTAAAAGAACGTCACGCTATATTGCCCCCTATGATAGCAACCTTTATTATGCAGTCCGTCACTTTTATTACTTTGCCATCATAAGTTCGTATAGCGCTCAATTTTCTCTTACACTAATTGATCAAAACACTTTTAGAAGCAATTTTTATTGCCTTATTGCACCGATGACAACTTACTTGAAGGATCTTTCTCAATCCATAGGTAGGTATGGTGGACACTCAAAGAATGAATTTGGGTTTGGGTTTTTGGATGCACAAGTAGTATCTCTACTTAGTGCGGAATTTTTGGCTAGCAAAGATATTGAGCAAGCACCACATGTTGAAGGATCTATGACAATATAACTTCTATGTGGATAAGAACAAGCATAAATCATTACGTTGTCTTCCTTGTCCAACGTCAACAGTTTTGACATATAATATTTGATGGGGGCTCACAATCACAAAAGATGTCCAAGATAGTGTATTTGCATGTGAATCTTCTCGTCCCTTATTAATTCTTTCATGAATTGCATCATTGACCAATGCTATGTTTGTCAATCTCCAATAAATTTTACTACTTATACTTTTCCTTATGTGATGTCATTACTCACCATAAGATTAGCATATGATTCTTTTCATTTGTTTTCCTTTCCTTTATTTTGATTGCAACAAGAAAGTAGAGAGGCAAAAACTCAAACTAAACTTTATTATATAACTCTCACTCGATTACATAGATAGATAGGCCACGAAACTAACACACGAAAATAGATCATGCTAAACTTTTATTCAACTAAAGCAAAAGGGGAACTAAAGATCGAACTGAAATAGATAAAGGTGAATAAAAGTGGTGGTGATACGATACCGGGGCACCTCCCCCAAGCTTGGCTCAAGCCAAGGGGAGTGCCCATACCCGTGTGCTCAAGTCTCCTTTGGTGATGGTGATGAAGAAGGTGGTGGTGATGATGAAACCTTCTTCTTCAACTTATATTTAAACATAAAGTTTTCCTCCCTTAGATCATCATTCTCCAACTCAAGCTTTAATATCCTTTTGCATAAGGTCTCCTTGCTCTCCTGCAGAAAACGATACGGGATAAATTGGACCTTAGGTTTGTATCTTCTAGGGAGGCTTGACTTCTTAAACTCCACATGCATGTCTCCGGGTTGAGGCAATGGATCATCCTCTTCCTCAGAGCTATCATCTTTTGTTTCCTGCATGGTAGCATCTTCTTCCTCCTCCGAGGTCCATAGATAGGGGTAAATTTCCCTAAAGATCTTTGGGTCAGAAACATAGGGATCAACATGGCTCTCCACCTCCGAATCTTGAGACGACATATTTTCAGATCTGTCAGGGAAACATCACGAAACAAGAACAGAGGATTTTTCTGCGATGCGGTCGTCAAAAGAGTCGGGGGTATATATAGAGAATTTTTATTCTTGGTAAACAAGAATATGGAAGGAAAACAGAGTCGGGAAGGCATCCGAGGTGGGCACAACCCACCAGGGCGCGCCTACGGGTGCCTGGCGCGCCCTGGTGTATCGTGCTCACCTCGATCACCTTCCAGTTTATTTTTTTATTTCCAAAATTTTCTAATATTCGAAAACTGACAAAAAATATTTTTGCGGATTTTTTGGAGTCCGTTTACTTACCGTATCACGTACCTCCTATTTTTCATAATTTCTGGAGTGTTCCGGAAGGTTTCTTTTATGTGTTCCTCCGGTGTCATGGTTTGGATAACATTGCTTTCAACATTAATATGCGTACCTGAGATATAATGCTTAATTCTTTGTCCATTGACCACCTTCGGGTTAGTACCTTCGGCGTTATTAATCTTGATAGCTCCAGAACGATAAACCTCTTCGATAATATATGGTCCTTCCCATTTGGAGAGAAGCTTTCCTGCAAAAAATCTTAAACGAGAGTTGAACAAAAGAACATAGTCTCCTATTTTGAATTCCCGCTTTTGGATTCTTTTGTCATGTCATCTTTTTACTTTTTCTTTGAATAGCTTGGCATTTTCATAGGCTTGGGTTCTCCATTCATCTAGTGAGCTAATATCAAATAGCCTCTTCTCACCGGCAAGTTTGAAATCATAGTTAAGTTCTTTAATTGCCCAAAATACTTTGTGTTCTAATTCTAGAGGCAAATGACAAGCTTTCCCATATACCATTTTGTATGGAGACATACCCATAGGATTTTTATAAGCTGTTCTATAGGCCCAAAGTGCATCATCTAATTTCTTAGACCAATTCTTACGAGACCTATTGACAGTTTTTTGTAATATTAATTTTATTTCTCTATTGCTAAGTTCTACTTGACCACTAGATTGAGGATGATAGGGTGATGCAATTCTGTGGTTAACATCATATTTAGCAAGCATCTTACGGAAAGCACCATGGATAAAGTGTGAACCACCATCGGTCATTAAATATCTAGGGACTCCAAAAACCTCGGGTAGATAACCTCTTTAAGCAGTTTAATGGAGGTGTGGTGATCAGCACTACTAGTTGGAATAGCTTCTACCCACTTAGTGACATAATCAACAGCAACCAAAATGTGAGTGTACCCGTTGGAGGAAGGAAAAGGCCCCATATAATCAAAACCCCAAATGTCAAATGGTTCAACAACAAGTGAATAATTCATAGGCATTTCCTGACGCTTACCGATATTACCAATTCTTTGACATTCATCACAAGACAAGACAAACTTACGGGCATCCTTGAAGAGAGTAGGCCAATAAAAACCAGATTGCAATACCTTATGAGCAGTTCTATCTCCCGTATGATGTCCTTCATAAGCTTCGGAATGACATTTCCATAGGATTTGTTCATGTTCATGCTCAGGTACACAACGTCTAATAATACCATCTACTCCTTTATAAAGATGTGGGTCACCCCAAAAGTAATGTCTCAAGTCATAGAATTTTTTTCTCTTTTGTTGGTATGTGAAGCTAGGTGGTATATATTTAGCGACAATGTAGTTAGCATAATCAGCATACTAAGGTGTGTTTTGTGAAACCCTTATTGCAGCTAACTGTTCGTCAGGGAAACTATCATCAATAGGTAGTGGGTCATTAAGAATATTTTCTAACCTAGACAAGTTATCAGCTATGGGGTTCTTAGCTCCCTTCCTATCAACGAATATGTAAGTCAAATTCTTGAAGCAAGAGAACCCACCTAATGAGTCTAGGTTTAGCATCTTTCTTTTCCATAAGATATTTTATAGCAGCATGATCGGTGTGAACAATAACTTTGGAACCAACAATATAGGATCTAAATTTATCACAAGCAAACACAACTGCTAAAAATTCTTTTTCAGTGGTAGCATAGTTTCGTTGGGCAGTGTCTAGAGTTTTACTAGCATAATGGATAACATTCAATTTCTTATCAACTCTTTGTCCTAGAACAACACCAACAGCATAATCACTAGCATCACACATAATTTCAAAAGGCAAGTTCCAATCAGGTGGTTGAGCGATAGGTGCAGAGGTTAAGGCTTTCTTGAGTGTTTCAAAGGCTTCCACACAATCGTCATCAAAAACAAAAGGATTATCCTTTTGCAAAATATTAGTAAGAGGCCTAGAAATTTTAGAGAAGTCTTTAATGAACCTCCTATAAAAACCAGCATGACCAAGGAAACTTCGAATACCTTTAATATCTTTAGGACATGGCATTTTCTCAATGCATCAACTTTAGCTTTATCCACCTCAATACCTCGTTCGGATATTTTATGCCCCAAGACAATGCCTTCATTAACCAGAAAGTGGCACTTCTCCCAATTCAAGACGAGATTAGTTTGTTCACACCTCTGCAAAACTTGATCAAGGTTGCTTAAGCAATCATCAAAAGAAGTTCGATAAACAGAAAAATCATCCATGAAAACCTCCACAATCTTTTCACAGAAATCAAAGAATATAGCAGTCATACATCTTTGAAAGGTAGCAGGTGCATTGCATAAACCAAAAGGCATACGTCTATAAGCATAGGTTCCAAAAGGGCAAGTAAAGGTGGTTTTCTCTTGATCGGATTATGACACATGTATTTGAGAGAAACCAGAATATCCATCTAGGAAACAAAAGTGTGTGTGCTTAGATAGTCTTTCTAGCATTTGATCAATGAAAGGCAGAGGGTAATGATCTTTCCTAGTAGCTTTATTTAATTTTCTAAAATCAATTACCATTCTATAGCCAGTGACAATTCTTTGTGGAATGAGTTCATTCTTATCATTAGGGACAACAGTAATACCTCCTTTCTTAGGGACACAGTCACTACAAGGATACCCCCTACAAAGCAACGTAAATTCTACAACGTTTTAACTATATGTTGCAAAATTTATAGTAGATACGCATATATGCGTTGCAGCACCTGCGTTGCCGAGTTGCAGCTCGAGACCATGTTGTAGTACATAGATTGCAACAGATCATATATGTTGCCCAATACGTGCTGTTATATGACTGTGAACATAAATAATAAAAAATACAAAATAATTCGACACACCCGTACACATAAGGCATTTGACCTGGAAATTTGTGCTAACTGTTCGTGCAAAACCAAATCCCGTGAAGTCCCTTTCTTTTATTCTTGGATTCAGATTGATATCAGATCGAGCTAGGTTTGTTTTAGGGTAGATCGGTATAGGCCCCTCCGTCCAACTACAACACAAATCAATCATGGAAACATGTCGGTGACCACCGCGCAGTTGTCTGTGAGGCGGTTGTGCCGCCTCGACGAGGAGCTCACACAAAGATCAACAAGGAGTGGTCTCTCAGCGACACTTCCTCCGTCGCATGCAGGGGAAGCCCAGGTCACCCCAGGCAGGGTCATCGTGGGCCGAGGCGGCCGTCCGCACATTGTAGGAGGAAGCGAACTGGCGCCTCCGCAAGCGCCAGGTGGCTGTCGTGCAGGGCTCCCTCTCCCCCGGCCCTTCCAGCTTAGAAGGACCGCTCCGACGACGACATCACAGACAAGGACGGAGGTGCTGCCCATGCCCGCCCCGCCCGCCTGGGAGGTCAGTGCTCACAAAAAAATTGGCTTTTTTTAATTTTAGTTGAATGGACGAAATATCGTTCCGTTTATCTAAATTTTATTGGACGTATATCCATTTGAATGAGTTCCGTCAAGTTTGCACGAATAATGTATGAATTTGTTGTATTGTGGGCAGATGTTTGGGACAAGCGTTTGGTGGCAGGCTTCGTATGATTGTGTTCGTAGACAAATATTTTGTCCGCCTTAGACCGCATATGAGTGCGTGTGAAAAAATTCAAAAATGTTGCTTTAGCCTTCATGTCGATGAGAAATAGCTAGTGATCTTGGATGGACAACTAGTGATCTTGATTTGTACAAACCTAGAAGAAGCACGTTCCGTTTGAAACAAAATGTATGTAAAGTGCCTGTCACGGGCAAGATGATAATAACAAAATTTATAATTTGTTTCACTCCAAATTTTTAAACTCCCTCGTATTTCTATTTTGGTTTCGCTCCGATTTTTACTTGGGCACTGCTGGGCGCCGGTGCGCCGGCCCAAATTTGGGCCGGTCGCGCCCTAGCCACCCGATAGCAGTTGGCCTGGCCGATGGATCTACCCAAAAAACGATTCGCCAAACTTCTTCCTCCTCACAACTCGCAGAGCTCCTTCCTCCCCCCCACCCCCATCTCGCGTTGCTAACCCCCGTGTACGCCGCGCTCACCCTCCACCTGTGCCCCTCCTGTGCTCGTATTCTCCTCGTGCTCGCCGGCAACGCGCCTTTCTCCTGTCGCCAGTTGGCACCAGTTCGTAGTAGTGGTTGTAGCAAAAAAATCAACGCTTGAAGCTTTGCGCATATATGGTTGTAGCTTGTGCGAGACACCATGGTAGCAATCTTCGACGAAAAAGCATCCATGGTTGCAGGCTTGCAGCTCCCATGAGCACAGTTGTAGCAGAGCCGATTCCAGTCAGTGCACGAATGATGGTAACAATCGATGTCGCCGGTAGTAGCTTCACAGAAAACGACTGCAGCTTTGTCGCCGGTGCTCGCAGCACGACGGGTTGCAGCTCCTTACACAACCATTTTAGATTTTCCAGAATATTGTTGTAACTTTTTCACTAGTCGACCGGTCGTAGCTGGCCGTCGCGCCCCAACCAGCATCGAGCATTTGCTGGTTCCAGCAAAACTTCTCGCCGGATTGCAGCAAAAAAAGTCGTCAGCTCCAGAACTTGGAAGTTTGCTCGCAACCATGGATGTAGCAATTTTGATCGCCACTTCCAGCAAATCCAGGTGCTGGTTCCATCAAGAACAACATGCCACCGTCGTTGCTTAAGCGGGTTGTAGCAAAAAAGACGACCGGTTCCAGCATCCGGTGTAGTCGGTTGTAGCAAAAAAGTTTGCCATTTGCAGCTCCCATCCTAGCTAGCTCCAGCACCGGCGGTGAGCACCTTGTAGCATCCCCCATGGCTCGGCCCAATGCACTGTCGCTCTGTAGCCAATTCTAGAAGCTCCTGCTCGGTAGCACCACTTGCAGGGGATGGAGGAGGAGAGAGATGGGTGAGAAAAGGATGGACATGGAGAGCATTGACGGAGGAAGAGGGATGAGAGAAAACAGAGAAGAGGGTAGGCGGGGGAAAGAGTGAATGATGGCTCTCGTGAAGGGATAAGGTCGACAGGAGGAGAGGACAGCGCAGCTACAGCTCAGCGTGCGGGGCGCGTGAGACGTTCGATTTGCTCTGAGCGAACGCTCCGTGCGCGACCGGCCGAAGCTTCGGCTACAAGCGTTTACCTTTTTACTTTCCCTCCGTGCTCTCCCCCAATAGAGACAAATCTTGTGAAAATGTTTAAATACGCGCGCTTCATTACCATGGCCCCACCCGTCATAGGACTGAGACTAACATAAAACGGATCGTGATGAGGTAATTGCGCCAACAATATCGGAAACCTTCCCCTCCATAATGACACGGTTCCCTTCCATAACGCATCTCCAATCTCCACCGAATCCACTCGTCGCCACGGCCGAGCTCCTCGCTGCCGCCGCCGATCTCCCATAGCTAGTGCCCCCATGATCCCGTGCCAGCACAGCTTTTGCTCCGCCTGTACGCCATGGACCCATGGTGCCGCCGGGGCCCGACGCGGGGCAGTGAGCTCTCACCGCCGCAAGTCCAAAACCTGCCGCAAGTCCAGCAAGGCCGTTGTCCAGGGAACGTCGCTGCCGAAGCCCGAAGGTCATGGCGCCGCCAGCGAGGCCGTCGTCCAGGGAACGCTGCTGCCGAAGCCCGAATGTCATGGCGCCGCCGCCGCCGATAGTGCTGGAAACATCTCGAACTAGGTTGCTTCTGTCCAACACGGGCTGTCAGCCCAGTCACATGTAAGTGCCGCGAAGAATATTTCTTCCCGTCTAAAAAACATGGTTCCCTTCCTCGTCTCATCGCACTCCCGGCGACCGGTGAGGAAGGCATCAACAACACAAGCTAAGCAAGGTTAGTTGCCGATCTACTCTCCCACAGTTCATCCTCTCCTGCTCCCTACTCTACCGATATGTGCTCTTAATCAATTCCGTCATCTTCTGTTCTACTGATCCGTGCATCTGTTCTGTTCTTGCCGAGAGAGTCAATTCATCTAATCAATGGTCAAGTTCACGTGTACCTGTCTATTCATGGTCAAGTTCACGTGTACCTGTATGTTCATGGTCAAGTTCACGTGTACCTGTATATACGTGTACTGGTGCTACTTGTAGATCAATCCAGGTGCGTGTCTGCTACCTTCGTAAGCTAGCTTGCATGCAACATATATAGCTTCTGGTGGCTTTGATCTAGCAGGTTTAAAACAAACAGATTACCCCTTCTCATGGATTCCATCCGAATTCTTATGTTCGGTATCTCTCCCAGATTAAACCTCTGTGTGCTATATATTGTAGTTTCCGAAAACAACCCATATTGTATTTTACATAATTTATTTAAACTTTTTGTCATTGTCATTTTGCAGAAGATATGTCACGGACAAGAATGAATGTTGTTGAATCCAGTGAAAAGATATGATGGAAGAACCTTTCGAACATCATAATTCTGGTGGAAAAGATGTCTTATCATCTGATGTCCAAGAAAAGAAGGTAAGTTTGTTGCTCATTCCGTGCTAATCGCGATATATGATTATTCATCATCGTAACATAATTCATGGCTCTATATATTCAGCTAAAAATTCAAAAACAAAAGAGCGTAAGAAGAGGAAGCTGAAATATATTTGGAACCTTCCAGAACCGGTTCGCGAAGTGCTCGAATTCATTTCATATGATTCCTTTGTTTTGTCTCTGTTTTGTCATGGGTGATGAGGATGAATCTTCCAATGGTTACTTTGATTTTCTCTAACATGCAGGAACTAAAGTATTCTTAAAGAGCCTGAAAATCATGATAGGGACGTAGCTCTTCTACAATTGTAAGTTGCGACCCTAAATTCAAATTTGATTGTGCTGAATTTACAAATGAATTCTGAGCCGTGCATGCCGATATGGCACTTGTGAAAACTGAAGATTTGGTACGGAGTTGCAAAAACTGTAATACTGATGCAGAAAAAACAAATATTGCATGGCCTTGAAACTTTGGACCTGACTAATATCCTGCCTCTGTCACTACTCGATCATGTCAATGCATTGTGTGTTAATAGTTCTTTTTTTTGCAGATTCAAAAGATGAATGGATGATTATATGGTTGCCTGGCAAGTATACTCCCATGATGATGATGATGTTCCGTTTCACGATGATCATGATGGATACTTTTGGTTTTATCTTAGATGTAGGGATGATGTTCCTGAGTTAAGCTTTAGTTAAGTTGTAGGGATGTAGATGGATGTTTCAGTTTAATTTTGATGTCAAGAAAAAAATAGACTATGCCTCACATTTGGATGATATCCCTCCTGTAATATCCACTATTGTAACCTAACAGTATTATGAAATATATACTATTTCTTCCTCGTGTATATTCTCTTGTTTTTTCTTCACTTGAAATACATAATTATCACCATTTGGTGGAGCATTGTTGGTAATATACACATAAAATAATATTATGGACATTATATATGTACCAACTCTTGAAGTGTTTCAAATTGTCCGTTGCCAAGCAATGGGATGTTGATTCCGATGCATTAAGCACCAACATATAAAAGTGTTGTAGAAGTCTGTTTTATGTGTTGTCTTATTGCAACGGTCCCTTTTACCAACGGTAGTGTAAGTGTTGCATTATGCGCTAGCAACACTGGATAAGGCAACGCATCCCAAACCGTTGGTAAGACACTAGCAACGCATATATGAACTTTTAGATACGGAAAATAGCGTTGCTAAAGGGGGGGTCATGTTGTAGTGAATGAACGGGACTTACCCATCTACTATCAGCTATGGGATAGATTATACCTGCTTCCAGAAGCTTTAATATTTCAGTTCTTACCACTTCCTTCATCTTAGGATTCAATCGCCTTTGGTGATCAACAACGGGTTTAGCATCAGGTTCCATATTAATCTTGTGCTGACATAGAGTGGGACTAATGCCCTTAAGATCATCAAGAGTATATCCAGTAGCAGCCCGGTGCTTCCTTAGAACCTTCAATAATCTTTCTTCTTCATGTTCTGAAAGGTTAGCACTAATAATAACATGATATATCTTTTTCTCATCAAGATAAGCATACTTCAAAGTGTCAGGCAATTGCTTCAATTCAAACACAGGATCACCGTTAGGTGGAGGAGGACCTCCAAGAGTTTCAATAGGCAAATTATGTTTCAGGAGAGATTGTTGTTCAAAGAAATTTTTATCTATTTCATTTCTTTCACGCAAGTGCATACCATTTTCATGGTCAAGCAAATATTGTTCTAACGGATCAGTGGGAGGCACATCAATAGAAGCAAGACCAATTATTTCATCCTTACTAGATAACGCTTTATCATGAGGTTGTCTACTAAACTTGGAAAAATTAAACTCATGAGACACATTACCAAAACTGACACCGACAGTTTGTTTTTCACAATCTATCTTAGCCTTGACGGTGCTCAAGAAAGGTCTACCAAAGATAATGGGACAAACGTCATCTTGTGGGGAACCAAGGACTAGAAAATCAGTAGGAATTTTACTTTCCCACACAAGACTTCAACATCTCTAACAATCCCAAGTGGTGTGATGGTGTCTCTATTAGCAAGTTTAATAGTAATATCAATGTCTTCCATTTCAGCAGGTGCTATTTCATCCATAATTTCTTGGTATAGAGTAAAAGGGATAGCACTCACACTAGCACCCAAATCACATAAACCATGATAGCAATGATCTCCTATTTTGACCGAGACAACGGGCATGCCTTCTATGGGTCTATGTTTATCTTTTCCATCGGGTTTAGCAATTCTAGAGGCTTCATCACAGAAGTAGATAACATGCCCATCAATATTTTCTACCAAGAGATCTTTAACCATAGCAACACTAGGTTCTATGTAACACCCTGGATTTTGCCCATTTCTTTTTCTTTTGATTTTGGTCTGGTTTTGCTTTTCGGTGGCTTGGTAGTCTTGGAACCTGGAGGGATCACCCTTGATTTCTCTTTCCCAGTGGCTTGCCAATCTCTAAACCATCCCAAGACCTTGTCATTTCCATCTGGAACCAATCCCAATAATCTTTTTCTTGGGAATATTCTTTTTTTTCTATTAAAGGAATAACCTTGTCTGCCTTGGGTTGTGAAGCAGCCCATATTTCCATCATTCCAAAAATTCCCAAATAATTCTCATCAATTGCTTGGGTCATATCTTCCTCAGATATGTCAAAATACTTCCTTGCCATGTTCAAAAACATTCCACAAATATTCCTTTTCTAATTCTGCCCTAGCTGTCAAGTTGTGAAGCAAGTACCCTTTATATCTGCTTTCTTGCTCTCAAACTTTTTGGGCACTCTTTCCTATCCATATCATTGCCTCATGCCAAAATTCAACCTCATTCACTACTGGAATCAGGGACTTTGCCATCTGCCAGCTCTTTGCCGTCTGCTGGCAGATGGCAAAGAGGATATTTGCCGTCTGCTTTTACAAAGCAGACGGCAAAGAACATGCTAATGGCAAAGAGGCTCTTTGCCATCTGCACTTCTTTGCCGTCTGCTGGCAGACGGCAAAGAGTTCTTTGCCGTCTGCCAGCAGACGGCAAAGACCAAAGTGGGGCCCATGGGGTACTGCGTTGGCTAGGTCACACGGGCCACTTCTTTGCCGTCTGCTGGCAGACGGCAAAGAACTCTTTGCCGTCTGCCAGCAGACGGCAAAGAGGTGAGGGGGGCCCCGCAGTGTAACGGCGGGGACGGGCTAACGGTCACCGTCTTTGCCGTCTGCTGGCAGACGGCAAAGAATTCTTTGCCGTCTGCCAGCAGACGGCAAAGAGGGGGGCTTAATTTTCGCCCCCCGCGCCCAAACCTCCTCTCTCTCTCTCACATCTCTCTCTCTCTGTCTCTGCGCGCCGCCGCCACCCCCTCCCCGCCGACCCCCTCCTCCCCGCCGACCCCCGCCGTCCCCCTCCTCCCCGCCGCCACCCCCTCCCCTCCTCCACAGCGCCGCCGCCGCCCCCTCCCCTCCTCCACAGTGCTGCCGCCGCCCCCTTCCCTCCTCCACAGCGCCGCCGCCGCCCCCTCCCCGCCGACCCCCTCCTCCCCGCCGACCCCCGCCGACCCCCTCCTCCCCGCCGACCGCCGCCGCCACCCTCCTCCCCGCCGACCGCCGCCGCCCCCCTCCTCCCCAGCCCGCCGCCTCGACCACCCTCCGGTGAGCTCCACCATTCCCCCCCTTTTTTGTTTTTTTCCTGTTTTTTTTTCTGTTTTTATTAGTTCATTTAGTTAGTTTATATTAGTTAGTTATTAGTTCATATTAGTTAGTTTTTATTAGGTAGAAAAAACTTAGATAGAAAAGAAGAAAAGAAAAAACCTAGAAGAAAAAAAAGAAGAAAAGAAGAAGAAAAAAAAGGAAAAAGAAAAAAGAAAAAGAACAAAAAATAATAAGAAGAAGAAACAGAAGAAGAGGAGGAGGAGAAGAAAAAAGAAGAAGAAGAAGAAGAAAAAAAGAGGAGAGGAGGAGAAGAAGAAGAGGAAAAAAGGAAAGGAAGAAGAAGAGGAGGAGGAGGAGGAGAAGAAAAAAGAAGAAGAGGAAGAAGAAGAAGAAAAAAGAGGAGAGGAGGAGAAGAAGAAGAGGAAAAAGGAAAGGAGGAAGAAGAAGAAGAAGAAGGAAAAAAAAGGAAGAAAAGGAAGAAAAGAAAGAAGAGGAAGAAGAAGAAAAGAAAAAAAGAGGAAAAACCCCGACCCCGACACGGCACCTCGACCCCGACCCCAACCCGACAACGACCCGACACCCCGACCCCGACACCCCGACCTCGATCCCGACCCCGACACGGCACCCCGACCCCGACCCGACACCCCGACACCGACACGGCACCCCGACCCCGACACGACACCCCGACCCCGACACCCCTAACACCCCGACACCACGACACCCAGACACGACACCCCGACACTGACACGACACCCCGACCCCGACACCCCGACACCCCTGACACCCCGACACCACGACACCCAGACACGACACCCCCCGACACCCCGACCCTGACACGACACCCCGACACCACGACACCCCGACACCACGCCACCCAGACACGACAGCCCTGACCCCCGACACCTCTTCGGCCTCCTGTGGACCGAAAAGGTGCTCTTCGGCCTTCCAGAGGCCGACGGGGTCATATATTTGTGAATTATGAGTTAGGAAGTATATTTCCCGATTTTGTTAAGAAAAACATCATATATATTTGTGTTGATCGGGTGGATTTAAATGTGCAGTTCTTTCAGGGCTGCGAGGGTCTGGTGTTCGACGACCTCCCCGTGCGTTCGACGAGCTCCGCCCCTGCGTTTGTGGGTGAGCACAAATGACATCTCCTCCTCCCCCCTTCATTTGCTCTGTTCCGGTCTTCGTGCCGATGAAACTTGCTAGCTATAGGTGTCAATCATCAGTATGCGTGACCACTATGCGTCTCCCGTTCGAAAGGGTTACATCTATAAATAGGCATGCATTTGCATATTTATAACCGTGATTCTTTCGAATTGTCCAACGTTATCCATGGACAGCCCGAGTATGTGTAGATTGGGTTCGTTTTCCCATATGCTCTGCTCCGGATCCAATGCAGAATTTCGTCAATGCCTCCCTGTTGTTCTCCGGGTACACATCCTCTCTGCTTATTGCCGAGACGTGTATCAGGAGAACAGCGGGGAGGTGCTGCCGAAATTTTGCGTCGGATCCGGAGCAGAGCATGGGAAAACGAACCCAATCTACACATACTCGGGTGGGATTAGGACCTATCTTTACCTACTAGCGTCTAGGTTGCATGGACGTAATAAAACTGACAAACTCTATTAACTGATGAATATGGTTTGCTGAATTATGTATATATTTCTTGTGTGTCCAGTAGCTAGGCAAGATGAGTGATCGTGCGTGGATGTACACCGGTCACACTAGTCAGAAAGACATGACCCATGAATGGCTAAGAAAAACCAAGGGGTTTGTGAGAGCCGCATTTGCAAATGGACAAGAAACAAACTGGTGCCCCTGTGTCGACTGCGACAACTTTCATAAGAAGTCCGAGTTTGAAATGATCAAACACCAGCAGAAGTTGGGTTTTACGCCTGATTATACGGTCTGGACATTTCATGGTGAGTCTGCCCAACGTGCCAGAGCTGAGGAGGGCCGTCGTCGCACCGACGAGCTTGGTACCGGGATGGAAGACATGGTGGAAGACTTTGTGGATGCTCGGGATTCGGACGATGAGATGGAGGAATCTGCAAAGGCCTTCAATGATATGTTGGAGTCTTCAAAACGTTCTCTCCACGAGCACACTGAGCTTTGTCAGCTGGATGCCATCGCACAAGTAATGGCTCTGAAGGCTCAATTCAACTTGGGCAGAGAATGCTACGACGCGATGATGACACTATTTGGACGCTTTCTACCCAAAGGCCATGTAATGCCTGCAAACCTGTACCAGTCGGACAAAATCCTCCGTGCACTTAAGATGCCCTATGAGAAGATAGATGCCTGTGAGAAAGGATGTGCCTTATTTAGGCTTGAGTATGCGGACTTGAAGTATTGTCCCATTTGCCAGTCTTCCAGGTATGTTGAGGTAGACAACGGTATGGGTGAGAAGAGTCAGACAAAAATCCCAGTTAATGTTCTTCGGTATATGCCAATCATACCAAGACTTCAACGTCTTTTCATGGTCGAAGAGACGGCCAGACAGATGACATGGCACAAATTGGGCAAAAGAACCGAACTAGATGCAGATGGGGAGCCGATGTTGGTACACACATCGGATGCTTTTGCGTGGAAGCGCTTCGATGCAATACATCATGCTAAAGCGGCAGATCCAAGGCATCCTCGAATCGCCATAAGCACGGATGGGTTCAATGTGTTTGGTATGATGGCAGCTCAATACAGTTGTTGGCCTGTATTTGTCATTCCACTCAATCTCCCACCCGGACAGATTATGCAAAGAAAGAACATTTTCCTGACGTTGATAATTCCGGGGCCCAACTATCCGGGGAAGAATATGAATGTGTACATGCAGCCGCTTAAGGATGAACTGCAAGAAGCTTGGGATAATGGGATCAAGACATACGACGCCGCTACAAAAAAAACTTCCTAATGCGTGCGTGGTACATGTACTCGATGCATGACTTGCCGGCGTATGCGCTATTCGTTGGCTGGGGTGTGCATGGAAGGTTCCCGTGCCCCACATGCAAGGCAGCTCTTGAGTTTCGTCGGCTGCAGGCGGGTGGCAAGTTTTCTTGCTTCGACATGCATAGACAGTTCCTGGATCCTCGCCATAAGTTCAGAAAAGACAAGAAGAACTTCATCAAAGGTAGAGTTGTCAAAAACTCTGCACCACCTGTGTTGACAGGCCAACAGACCCTGGATCAGTTCAACTCTCTCGAGCCGGATCCGGAGCGTCCAGGGTATTTCAAGGGGTATAATTCCGAACACGCCTGGACTCACAAGACATGCTTGTGGGATCTGCCTTACTTCAAAGACCTCCATTGCCCACACAACATCGACGTGATGCACACTGAAAAGAATGTCGGCGAGGCCCTCTTTGGTACATTGTTCGGCATAGAGGGGAAAACAAAGGATAATCCTAAGGCTAGAGTTGACCAGGAGGCTCTATGTGATAGACCGCTACAAAATATGCGACAACTGAAAGGAAAGCAGAACTGGACGAAGCCAAAGGCATGGTTCAATCTTGGAAGGCCAGCTATGAGGGAAATTATCCTGTGGGTGAAAAAGGAGTTGATGTTCCCCGATGGGTATGTAGCGAATCTAAAGAGGGGAGCGAGCCTTGAAAAATTGAAAATATTTGGTCTCAAGAGTCATGATTGGCACATATGGCTTGAGCGGGTAATGCCGGTGATGTTGCGTGGCTTTATCCCTGAGGATGAATGGCTAGTACTGGCAGAGCTGAGCTATTTCTTCCGTGTTCTTTGTGCGAAAGAACTATCGCCTGGCTTGCTAGAAGAACTGGAAGAGTTGGCGCCGGAGTTGATCTGCAAGTTAGAGAAGATCTTTCCACCGGGCTTCTTTAATCCAATGCAGCATTTGATTTTGCATCTCCCGACCGAGGCACGATTGGGGGGGCCCGTGCAGAATCGTTGGTGCTACGCAACTGAGAGGATGCAGAAGACGCTTCGAGAAAAATGTAAAAATAAACGTCAAATTGAAGCATCGATGGCCGAGGCATTCATTACTGAGGAGGCGGCAAACTTCGTGACAGCACACTACGAAGCCAAAAATCGTCATTTGCATAATCCGAAGCCTCGGTACAATGCTGGCGACCCTAAAAAGGGTGGATCCAACCTCAGCCTATTCAAAGGGAAGCTCGCACCAGCCGGTGCTTATACTTCCTTATCGCTGGATGTCGACGAATGGCGGACCATTACGTTGTATATCTTGAACAACCTAACAGAAGTGCGGCCGTACATCGAGTAAGTTCTCGGTACATTGTTTCGCAACCTCTAATTCCTTTGAACTGCTCTTATTACCGGATATTTGATACAGTCGATACGTCGCCAAATTCTCGTATGGAGCGGTGATCCAAAAGGATTCCGTCGAAGAGTATGAGCTTCTGGCAATGCATGGAGGCAGCTATCCCGGTTTCATCTCTTGGTTCAAACAAACGGTAATTTCCATTAGAGCATTTCATTTCTTCGTCTAATTTCCGGCTAATGCAACAATCCTTTCGTATTAAACTTGTAGGCTAGTTCAGAGTCTATGGACGCCGAATTGAGACAGTTCGCTAATGGTTTTGACTATAAGGTCCGTTCATTTGACAAATACGACATCAACGGGTATCGCTTTCGTACCTATGGCAAAGAGCTATCTATGGCCGACCGAAAGTCTACAAATTGTTGTGTCTCTGCTATCGGCGAAGGAGGTACCGAGTATTATGGAAGAGTTGAAGCAATTTATGAACTTCTATTCTATGGTGCAAACCCACCGAAAGTCGTAGTCTTCAAATGTTATTGGTTCCAGCCGAAGGAGACTAGAAGGACTCATGAACATGTAGGGCTAGTCGAAATCTAACAAAGCACCCATTTGGATGTTCCCGATGTCTATATTACGGCTCAACAGGCAACCCAAGTTTTCTATCTACCGTGGGCCTGCCAAAGTGATCCAAATCTCAAAGGTTGGGATGTCGTTTATGAAGTGCCGCCACATGTTAGACCACCTCCCCCCAATGAAGAGGATTATGAACCTCACATTAACCCAGACACATATGAAGGAGAATTCTTCCAAGAAACACGTCTTTCCAAAAAACGTTTCAAGAACCGCTCTACTTCACCTCAGAACATTGAAGTAGACAGCGGCAGTGAATCCGAGCCTAAACCGGAACAAGAAGAGCCGGAACAAGAAGAGGTTACTGCTGCGGATGACCTGTCAATGCTTGACCGATTACGTAGAGGAGGCCTTCCACATGTTGATGCATTTATTGATGATGATGATGAGCACGTCATTACTGATAGTGATGATGATGATGCATTTATTGACCCCGAAGCATATATAGACGATGATGATGCATTTATTAATGATGACGATGAAGATTAATATTATAGTTCATGTCAGGTATTCAATTATTATTATGTACATATATATTATTAATTGGTTCATGTTAGGTATTCAATTTTTTATTATGTTCATGATGATGATACACTTAAATTATATTCATGTAAGGTATTCATTTTTTTAATGTTGTACTAACTTCGTTTACTCTTTGTCATTGCAGGTGTTGACAGATGGTGGGCGCGGGTCGAGAGCGCTCTGAGGCTCCTTCCTCGGCGCGTGGTGGGAGGGGTACTTCCATCCCACCCCACCACCTCCGGAGAGCGCTGGATCTCAGTATGCAGACACCGGCGGGCGCTTCTTCTTCGACCGGGAGAGGTCGGGGGGGGGGTGGGGGAAGAAGGTTGGTAGAGGTGGACATGGCGGCGGGAGAGGTAGGAAGGCTGCTACTACGCCTTACTCGCCGCCACCCCCAGCTGATTCACCCGACCACAGGAGTGCTCCGTCTGAGATGGAGCAGCCTGAGGTGCAGCCGTCTCGGACTCCGATCCACGAGCCTCAGGCCGACGAGCCTACGACAGACGAGGCTACGACAGACGCGCCTACGGCCGACGAGCCTGGGGCCGACAAGCGTCGGGCCGCCGAGCCTTCGTCCCACGAGACTGGGGATCACGCTGAGTCACAGCAGAACCCAGGTGCGGGCTCGTCGAGTGGCCGTGCTGAGGGTGGCTATAGTTCTGATAGCTATAGCGAGAGTGAGTGGGTTGAGGGGCGCAAAGTCTACCAACGTGGTGGTACAAAGCTCCCGCCCACCCCGGCGACCCCCGACCAGAGGTGGTTGATTGCGCCGTAGGGGGAGAAGTAAGTGCATTTACTCTTTTTTAACCTTTTGTCTTCACGTTTCTTCGAATATCTAATGCGTTGGCCTTGTCATACTGCAGGTCTTGGACACACGGGCCTGGTTGCCGTAAGCCCAACAGTGTCCTTGGCGTGATTTGTCGCCAGAGCTTCCCGGGGTGGGTCACGTTGCCCGGTGAGGGCCGGGTTCCAGAGCTAGGAATGACCTGGGAGCACTACTTGGCTGCCCCGGCCCCGCCGGGGCATAGGATCGGCGATGTCGAGTGCCACACGGTCGCCGACATTGTGATGCAGACGTTTTGGGTAATTTCTCCTTTGCCATCTACGTTGTGTTTTCTTCTTTGATAGGCAACCCTAGTGATTGTACTAATCCGTGTTTTCTTGTTTGATTGCAGACCTTCTACAGGTGTGCTGAGGGACAGGAGGAGGCCGCGGCTCGGGTTATCGGCAACGAGTGCAGGCGCCTACTTCAAAACTTTCGGCACGAGGCTCGGACGCAGGCTATTCGAGACTACTACGCCTCGACTGGTATTCGGAGGAAAAAAGAGAAGTGCCGCCTCAACTATCTGAGTAAGGAGAAGTACATGAAGGTAATTACCTATTCTTAAGGCCTTGTACTTAGTTCCTTGATTTGATTCGTATGCGTAGCGCTCAAATTTCTCTTGCTTAACTTAGGTGCCCCCGAGATGGTGTGCGGATAGGATGGACTGTTGGGAGGCGTTGGTGGATGAGTGGTGCACTCCCCAATGGCGCAACGTCCACGACGGTGCAAAGGAGAAGCGTGCCCAAATGAAAGGTGTCCCACACCATCTAGGCAGCGTCAACCTACGTGGGTTCGGGGAAAACTGGGTATGTGGTTTGCTTCATGATTCATGCAAATTCATTCTTCATGCTAGCTTGAGCCCTGAACTAATACTCTGTTCCTCTCTTTTAGGCGCGGCACAACAAGGCTCCAGTGCCAGAGCTGTTCGACCTCTATGCCATGTCCAATACTGCCTCGTACAAGAAGGCCAAGGCATTCTCTGAGTCTGACCTCGATGATCCAGAGAAATTCAGCAACTGCGCCTCCCACAACAAGCTTGTGAGGTACAGAGACGAGGGGAAGGCGAGGAAAGGGCCGGAGTTTAACCCGAGCCAGCAACCTCTTGATCCAGAGCTGGTGATGATATCTGGTGGCGGGAGGCACCATGGCTTGTTAGCCATTGGGGATGGACTGATACGTTGTACTAGCACTCTCCCGCAGATCAAGAAGCGCCAGACCAGCTCCGATCCAGAGATAAGGCCTCGTGCACGGCCAATGGAGCTCGAATTCCAGGTTAGTTATACGGACTCAGATACCTTTCCTCCATTACATTGTGTGTGCGGCCGTCGATGATTACAATGCTAACGAGTGGTGTTGCAGGCTGCTATTGAGGCAGAGAGAGCGAAGACCCAGGCTACTCTTGAGGAAGCAGAAGCGAGGACCCAGGCGCTTCTAGAGGAAGAGAGACGGCAGGCGGCGGCGAGGGAGAGGGAGGCGGAGGAGAGGATGGCTAAGCTATTGGAGGAGGAGAGGAACCGGAACGAGGCAGGTCAACGGGGCCCTATACGAGCTCTTCGTGGTAAGTTTCTTCTGCATATTAGCCAAATCATGCACGTAATGTTCCTTCCTTTCATTACTAACTAATATGACTGACTCGAGAAAACCAAATGTGCAGAGCATGTGCGAAAAGAATGGCACGACCCCTCCGCCGATGCCAGTCATTGCTCCGGCGGGCACGGTGAGTTTCATTTGAATGGTCATTAGTTACTAGTCTTCACATTTGAGTTGCATCATGCTAACGATACACTGCAAATGATCTTTGGTGCAGCATAACTCCCGACAAGCATCGACCGATGCTTCTCCGTCTGCCACTGGCGCGACCGGTCCTTCACCTACATCTAAGTGATGACGGTAAGTTTTCCCAAGTGTTTAGCTTAACAAAATGACTCAATATGCTTAGCTAGCTAAAAAATGACATAACAACATTAATTAGCTCCAAAATGACCTATTTAACCTAGGATAGCTCTAAAATGACGTATACTTAGCATTTATTTCTCCAAAAATGGATTTATATGCTTAGCTAGCTCAAAAATGACATAATAACCTTAATTAGCTCTCAAATGACCCATTAAACCTAGGATAGCTCTAAAAGGACCTATACTTAGCATTTATTCCTCCAAAATGACTTAATATGCTTAGCTAGCTCAAAAAGAACATAACAACCTTAATTAGCTCCAAAATGACCTATTTAGCTCCAAAATGACTTAATATGCTCCAAAATGACCTATTTAGCTCCAAAATGACTTAATATGACCTATTTAGCTCCTTCTTCTTCTTCTTCTTCTCCTTCTCCTTCTCCTTCTCCTTCTCCTTCTCCTTCTCCTTCTCCTTCTCCTTCTCCTGCTCCTCCTCCTCCTCCTCCTCCTCCTCCTTCTCCTCCTCCTTCTCCTTCTCCTTCTCCTTCTCCTCCTTCTTCTCCTTCTTCTCCTTCTTCTCCTGCTTCTCCTGCTCCTCCTTCTCCTCCTTCTCCTTCTTCTCCTTCTCCTCCTTCTCCTTCTTCTTCTTCTTCTTCTTCTTCTTCTTCTTCTTCTCCTTCTTCTCCTCTATTCCTTCTTCTTCTTCTTCTTCTTCTCTTTCTTCTTCTTCTCCTTCTCCTTCTCCTTCTCCTTCTCCTTCTCCTTCTTCTCCTCTTCTCCTTCTTCTTCTTCTTCTTCTTCTCCTTCTTCTTCTTCTTCTTCTCCTTCTTCTTCTTCTTCTTCTTCTTCTTCTTCTTCTTCTTCTTCTTCTTCTTCTTCTCCTCTATTCCTTCTTCTTCTTCTTCTTCTTCTTCTTTCTTCTTCTTCTTCTTCTTCTTCTTCTTCTTCTCCTTCTTCTTCTTCTTCCTCTTCTTCTTCTCCTTCTTCTCCTTCTCCTTCTCCTTCTTCTCCTTCTCCTTCTTCTCCTTCTTCTTCCTCTTCTTCTTCTTCTTCTTCTTCTTCTTTTTCTTCTTCTTCTTCTAATCTTCTTCTTCTTCTTCTTCTTTTTCTTCCTCTTCTTCTAGTCTTCTTCTTCTTCTTCTAATTTCTTACTCCCATTTTTGCAGGTTTGATTCACTTCATGGAAGGGCAGAATGCTACTGTTTACATATTAGATGTTTGTGAAACTATGTATATATGAATTGGATGTATGATGTTTGATGACGATGGTGAAACTATGTTTGATGTTTGAAACTACGTTTGATGTATGATGTTTGATGTTTGAAACTATGTGATTCTGAATATATATATATATGTGTTTGAATTTCTGTGAAAATGAATTGATATAACAAAAAACAGAAAAAATAGGGGCTATATAGCCACTTTGCCGTCTGCTAGCAAACGGCAAGGCTCTTTGCCGTCTGCTGGCAGACGGCAAAGGGGCCACGTGGCAGCAGCCTGTGCAACCTGGGCTGGCCTATGTGGCCTCTTTGCCGTCTGCTGGCAGACGGCAAAGAAGGAAAGTTGTTTGCCGTCTGCCAGCAAACGGCAAAGAGCCTGCCTGGGCCCAGCTGAAGCCTGACGTCAGCTGACGTCATCTACAGCTCTTTGCCGTCTGCCAGCAGACGGCAAAGAAGGAAAGTTCTTTGCCGTCTGCCAGCAGACGGCAAAGAGCCTGCCTGGGCCCAACTGAAGCCTGATGTCAGCTGACGTCATCTACAGCTCTTTGCCATCTGCCAGCAGACGGCAAAGAGCGCCGTTAGCCACCTAACGGGGATGGAACCTTTTCTGTGCCGTCCACGCTCTTTGCCGTCTGCTGGCAGACGGCAAAGAAGGAAAGTTCTTTGCCGTCTGCCAGCAGACGGCAAAGCGGCCTTTTGCCGGCAGCCGTTCAGCCGGAGTGTTTGCCGTCTGCTGGCTGACGGCAAAGCCTTTGCCGTCCGCCAAGTATGCCTTTGCCGTCTGCTATAGCAGACGGCAAAGTGCCTGATTCCAGTAGTGATTTGGCTAGTAAATATTTCTTGGCAAATTTCCAAAGTTTCTGATCCAGAGGAAGCTTTGTGAAGCAAGTGCTAGCTAAGAGTATGCAAATGAGTTGAACTTTTGCAAGCATCTTCATATGCTAAAATCATGTCCCCCACCAAATTTTAGCATCATCCCAGCAACTATGTGACCACTGCATCAAATCTTGGATTCTGGTCATATTTTCCTGTTGTGAAGCAACTATATTTTATATTCCTTCATAATTGCTGAAAATTTACTAGAGCATTCTCCTACCCATACAACCTAGCTCCACAAAATTTGGGCTCATTTCATCTACCCAACAATTCCCTAGATATTTACTAAGATTCAGGTCAGAGAGGTCCATTATGAAGGAAGTACCATTTTGCCTTGCCCAAATGGCATGAAATTTTTATGGCACTCTCATATGACCAAATCATCATCATATGCCCATTTTCAGCTTAAGGCAACACTATATGTGAGTGCCACATCAAGAATTGCATTTCTGTCCAGTAGAGCCCATTCTACAGCAAGTGCCACTTATACCCATCTAAATGAGCTGAAAATTTGCAGTAGTGATCATCTTAATGCGTGATATCTCTCAGCTAAAGATCAGAGTCAATCACCAGACCAGTCTTCCTCAGCAAGCATCAAACACATTGATGTTGCCTTGTCTCCTAGCTCTCTCTAGTCAATTCCTGCCTCCCTGTGCTCGTTTATTTCCTTATTGGCCCTATATGATGAATGACCAATCGACCAGACAGGGTTTGGGCGACTAGAGTACGTGGCATCGCCGCGTTCACGCGGTGACCACACGGCCGGCGTGCCATATGCGCGCTCTGGCAGTGGAGCCCTCGGCCTCGTCGGTTTCCTCCTCTTCCCCGACACCTAGCTATGTCCAGGAGCTTCCCCTTGGCCTCACCCTCGCTCTGGACTCCTCTCCCCATCTAGTTTCTCCCTCCTCGCGCCATGGTGATCGCCGCCGTAGCCACTGTCACGCCCGTGACACTTTGGCGTTGCCTTTCCCTCTGTCTCCTTCCTCCTCGAGCTCTCTCGAGCACGCCCGAGTCCTCTTCGCCCCTCCGCGAAGCCTCCCGAGGCCAGAACCAGCCAGCCACGCCACCCCCCTCAAGCTCCAGTATGGCGATAAGGCCGCCACGGCGGCGTGCTCATTCCCTCCGTGCCGCCCGCCTATTTATAGGCTGCCCCGAGCCCTCCCGAGCTCACCATCGCCATCACCACCTTCCCCTACCTCGCCCTAGCTGCCTGCCCGAGCCCCGGAGCTCTTCTCCTACACCATTGGCCGCCATGGCCGCCTCGGCTCTCGCCTAAATTAGAGCAACCCGAGCTCTCCCCCTCCCTCCTGACCTCACCAGAGGACCACCCGGAGCACGGCGACCCTCCCCGTAGCCTCAGTCTCGCATTTCCGTCACCGTGCTGCAATGCCCGATCTCGCCGTGGCCGCCGTCCGCCGCGGTCGTCGTCCCGCTCGTCTCGGGGCTCCCCGGCGGCCGTGTCATGGCCAGAGGGATGCGGCATCTCCTCCGCATCTCGCCGGTGGTCGGGGCGCCTCTGGAGATGGCCAGAGTCGGCCGGACGAGCGCTGGCGCCGACGACCTTCCTCTGTCTGCGAGCGGCATCGGGGAAGGAAGAAGCAAGGCGGGAGGAGGCGAGAGATGGCCGTGGGGCCCAGCTGTCGGTGACCGCAGCCGCAGCCACATCAGTTAAGTAGCGGCGCCCGGGAGCGAATATGCTTTCCCCGTCGGGAAGCGTATTCCACTGAAATGCGCAACCGGCTGTGCTGTCAAGGACCCCTCTGTGAATATTCTTTTTGCAGATAGGTCCCTGGCAGAAAAACGCATATATCTTTTTCCTCGTAACTCCGATTGAAGTGATTCCAAAGCCCACTTCTTCGTCTCGTCGAGCCCGTCATGTTGGTATAATTTTCATTATGTGTTCACATAGTGAAAATAACAATGCTGCCCTTGCCCGTAAACAGCCCCTCCGAGAGAGAACTGTTTCCGGCAATCATTTCCGCGGACTCTCCGCACTTCTTCCCGATGGTTCCATCAACCTCAGGCAAGCCACAACCCTCATCTGCATAATTGCATTGCAATATCATGGTTTAATCAATTACTTTAATCGCAAGTATGATTATTTGTAGTATGGATTCAATTCTGCAATGTTTGAATGAATTCTTGAATAGATGACTACCATGTTGAGTACGACAAGTATTTTACCCACTTGTTGATGCCATGACGTAGAGATTACGGTCTATGATTATTTTGGGTTTCAACCGGCAGTTTCTGGATATGAATCAGTAGCAGTGGCTTGAGCTTATTGGTTATTGGATTACTATGATATCGGAGTGTCTGCTATGACGGAAATATTATTTGGGGATAAGATACTTAGTTGGTTGATCGGGAGTCACCTGTCCGGGCTTATCCGTGCAGCCACATTTGCCGGTATGGGACGGCCTTGACTTGGTCTGATCGCGTGCTCTTTTATCGGTACCACCAAAGAGGGAAGGTTATGCGCGCGTACTGCCCTGGCCCGGTAGGCGGCGATAACCTTGTGAGCCCAGTTGAGTTGTATGGGTACCCGTCCCCGGTTGGGACAGTTTTGTTTGGCCACGACGGTGGCAGGTGTCATGAGGACACAGGGGCCACCCAGGGCAGGACTCCGGGGGAGGATGAATGCCGGTGGTACGATGGGAGAGTCACGGGTCAGGCAGGTTTCGTTGGAGCAACGCTGGTCCACCCGAATGGGATCACGAGGTCAGGTGCTCCATGGTGTGGGTAAAGTACGCAACCTCTACAGAGTGTAAAATCTATTCGAATAGCCGCGTCCACGGTATTGGACAGACCGTCCAGACCTCACTAGGTGGTCAACCGTAACCATGATAATAATGATGGAAGAACTTGTCTGAGTATGGTAGCAATTGGACATCATGCCACTGACAAGTCTTGGTAACAACCTCGAGGATATTCGCTAGATGTTCCTGGAGTGATCACGAGTTGGTCACCAGAGTACAGGGAGAATATAGCCTGTTATTGTTATGATAAATCTTTACCTAATTTTGATTGCTATGATGTTGTCTTGCCTTAATGCTGATGTTTGTTGTGAGCTTGTGAGTACATTCAAAGTACTCACCTGGCGTGTCAGGCCAGTTTGCAGGTCATGCCATGATTGCTTGCTTGTCGAGGATCCCGAGTTTGCGAGCTAGGATACGCGTTCCAGCCAGAGTCCCTGCGGAGTGGAGTCCATCACCACCGTAGTTGTTTCGCTGCTAGTGTAGAACTACCCTAGGCAGGCGTAGCATCGCCGTCCCAATGTAATCCATGTACCCTGGTAACCTTATCCATGGTAATAAAGAGCTGATTTGTTCTTAGCCAACAGTGCCGTATTCCAGAAGACTTGTCCCTGGGCTGGAATACGGGGCGTTCCGGTCTCCTCTGAGCCGGGGTGCCACAAGCGTTGGTATCAGAGCAGGTCTGGCTATAGGACGCCCTAGACCGCGCGAGCGTTAGTAACCGGTAGTATAGGATCCAGTTGGTTTGCTGCACTTGTTTGTTTCATTTGTTTGTGCATAGCATGCATATAGACTAGATATGTTATCACTAACGATGGATCTGGTGAGTGTAGGTGGCATCAGTTTTGATTCACCACCTGCGCTCTCCAGTTTGCATGTTTGTTCCTTGGTGTGGTGTTATCTCCGTCCCAGCGGAGTGATGCCAAGGTACTTGGTGGTGTCGATCCCTTGTCGGATTGATGCACTGGTACCACACCAATGTATTCTCTTCAGCCACCCCTATCGTCTCGGAGGTAGACATGTTTCTATCCCGAATCTTGCCATCCCTTCTAGTCGCTCCGGCAACCCTTACTAATCGTTGTTATCAGAAAAGGGCAATGCCACAAGCCTTTCTTTTTATCGCCATCCCTCCCTGCCATCCATCCTCTGGACGAGTACGGTTTTCTTCCGTTCGCTTGATGATGATGTAGTCGTGACCTCCGACCCATGATCACCAAGTTCGTCCTCGCCACCGTGTCCGTTCAGATGGAACCGGTGTTAAGTCCGTGTTTGGTGTAGCCTTGTTTACACCAACTTTCTTCCACACATTGATTCACTTTCGTGCACACCGCCACAGCATGTTAGACCGTATTACCGGAGTTCTTGCGAGATTTGGGTGCTTTAGTAGGAATGCATATTATTGCTGTGAATAGCTGTAGAATATGATATTGCTTGTGTTTGATCTTGTTGCTTTGTGTCAGTCTTTTCTCTTGCTTCTTTCTTTGGGCCCTTGGTGTTACCTTATTTTCCCCTTATGGAAGTTGCTCACCGACACTGGACTAAAAGAAATCAGTGAAGAGACAGTCATTTGGAAGCTCAGTTCAGCAATACAGAATTTTCAGCAGACTGCATTATATCGGGAATATCGGGCATGAAAATAAATGATGTCCTGGCTAGATTGATTATCAGCATCAAAGTATACACCAGTGCAACCTTCACAGCAGTAATCAGTGAATCAGCAAGAAGGCAAAGTGTGTGCATAATCAACAGCACATTTCGAGTCAAAGGTATGATTCATATACGCGGTTGAGTCTGCCACGAGCACAATTTGAAACCTGCTATATTCTGGAAGCAAGTCAGAATGTGCTATGAACTTAGTGTTCAGCAAGAAGGATAGCCGAATACCCTGTTGCATACAACAAGTAACCGACAGCAGAAACATTAAGGGATATATATATATATATATATATATATATATATATATATATATATATATATATATATATATATGCACTTAGCTTGCATATGGTAAAAAGAAAGCTTCAGGTGTAAGCAACACAGTCTTTCTCTGCAAGCTATCAGAGAAGCTTACGACGCAAGGTCCCTGTGTCTTCCTCGATACGACACACGGATATTTGCCCATACAAGACACCCATGCTTCTTCAGTAAGCTATCACAGCAAGCTTCTGGCATAAGGTACCGAGTCTTCCCCAGCAAGCCTTTAAGGGGGAAAGCATTTGAGATACGATACCCAGTCTTCTTCAGGAAGCTACCCCGGCAGAAGCTTCGAGCACAAGCTATCCAGTCTTCCTTGACACGATACTCTTGATGACTTACAACGCAAGCTAAGTAACCTTCGTTGGTAAGGCATCGCATTCTCACGAGTACAAGCTATTCCACCAACAATTGGCAACATATGACCATGCATCTCAAGGGTCAGCTCCACAACAGTTTGGTCAGAAGGCAAAAGTCAGTCAGGACACAAGCCTGCCTCAGAAATCAAGTGCTCAGCTGCATCTACTCAATAGATATGGTGGACATGCTGCCAAAGTCATAGGAGTTACTCATACAATGATGCCAGCACGGTGAGAATCCGACTATTGCATGAGCTATGTAAGAAGAAGAAGAACGCCAGGTATACACTTCAGTGAGATGACCAACAACCTATGGATAAGCTGTGTGGGACACGGATGAACCCTTGCCCGTCTTTCTTTGGTGACGGCACCACGCCTGTGTTCTGAGCTGTTTTCGGCCGTCCGGGGTGGATGCCGACTTCTATTTCTCTTGTCAGCAACTGGCCCGTGTTCTGAGCTATTTTTCGGCCGTCTCGGGCAGCTGTTGAATTTCTTTCTGTAGCAGTGACCCTATGCTCTGAGCTGTTTCTCGGCCGTCTTAGGGAACTGCTACTTTCTTCTTATCGACACCGTCTCATGCTCTGAGCTGCTTTTCAGCCGTCTTGAGTCGGGGTTGAGTTACTCCAGTAATGTCCCAGATCTGAGTTGTAAAGACCGTTCTGGTGGCTACTGGTTTACTTGCCGGTTTCATCTAAGGTTTCAGACGGTCGTTACCCTACACCTACAACTTGTTAAGTAATATGCCTGCCGGAATATTGCACCTGGCAGCATCCCTGGTCATCCGAAGGATCAAGAACACATCAGGCCAAGCTCTTTCAGCTAAGGATCCAGGCAAAGAGAACCATAATGAAGGAGCAAGATTGGCCATACAGGCATGGTAATGGTTGCAGGGTACAGATACTCCGGGCAGAATGGATCGGTACCGATCACCACGGGTATACACCCACGGGGTCTATTCCATTTTCAAGGACCCCATATCGAGTCAACCCGCTCAGCCAGCTATATATTCTCAGAATCGTCAGAAGGGGATATTCAAGCCTGTCAGGTGGAACGATCAAAAGGATGATAACTGCCTCAAAGCATGTGTCCTCATCTAGGGAAATCAGTCAAAAGATAACCTGATGGGGACAAGATCTTCCTGATAGGACCACCGTCAATCAAGTCTGCAGATAATAAGGTCGTACCCTTTACACTGGTCACAACAGGCTACAGCCAAGTCGTTGGTACAGATGTGATGCTAAGGGCAGTGAACCCAGCCAAGATGTTGCCGTAACCCCTGCAAGGAGTCCGATTCCGCCAGGAGAACGGTATGATTCACGGCACCGTTTGAGTCTGGAGTGCACACAGCCATTTGAAACCACCCAATGCAATGAGTAAAAGATTTCATGTCCACCGAGAGAGTCTGTTCACAACTCAATGGGCGGTTGTCCGTATTGGACTTCAACACAACACATCCATGAGGAACTACTGTCAGACTTGCGAGAAGGGCACGTAATTCAGCCGGTATAATCCATCGCACCCTCAGATAAGTCAGCAAACATAAAAGGAGTGAAGTCGGAGTAACATGTGAGTTAAGATTTGCCCGAAAAAGGATCCAGTAAAGCAAACCACACTGAAGCCAGGCAGTGCGTCAGATAAAATCTAGTGGGAGCATAGTAGAAAGGCAAAAAGGAAACCCGAGTTGGAAACGGTTTCCTCAAGTGGGGATATTTATGTTTAACCCCTAAGCAACCAAATCTCGAGGACGAGATTTCTTTAAAGGGGGTAGGTTTGTAACACCCTGGATTTTGCCCATTTCTTTTTCTTTTGATTTTGGTCTGGTTTTGCTTTTCTGTGGCTTGGTAGTCTTGGAACCTAGAGGGATCACCCTTGATTTCTCTTTCCCAGTGGCTTGCCAATCTCTAAACCATCCCAAGACCTTGTCATTTCCATTTGAAACCAATCCCAATAATCTTTTTCTTGGGAATATTCTTTTTTTTCTATTAAAGGAATAACCCTGTCTACCTTGGGTTGTGAAGCAGCCCATATTTCCATCATTCCAAAAATTCCCAAATAATTCTCATAAATTGCTTGGGTCATATCTTCGTCAGATATGTCAAAATACTTCCTTGCCATGTTCAAAAACATTCCACAAATATTCCTTTTCTAATTCTGCCCTAGCTGTCAAGTTGTGAAGCAAGTACCCTTTATATCTGCTTTCTTGCTCTCAAACTTTTTGGGCACTCTTTCCTATCTATATCATTGCCTCATGCCAAAATTCAACCTCATTTGGCTAGTAAATATTTCTTGGCAAATTTCCAAAGTTTCTGGTCCAGAGGAAGCTTTGTGAAGCAAGTGCTAGATAAGAGTATGAGAATGAGTTGAACTTTTGCAAGCATCTTCATATGCTCAAATAATGACTCTCCACCAAATTTTACCATCATCCCAGCAACTATGTGACCACAGCATCAAATCTTGGATTCTGGTCATATTTTCCTGTTGTGAAGCAACTATATTTTATATTGCTTCATAATTCCTTAAAATTTACTAGAGCATTCTCCTACCCATAAAGCCTAGCTCCACAAAATTTGGGATCATTTCATCCATCCAATAATTCCCTAGATTTTTCCTAAGATTTTGGTCAGAGAGGTCCATTATGAAGGAAGTACCATTTTGGCTCGCCCAAATGGCATTAAATTTTTATGGCCCTCTCATATGACCAAATCATCATCATATGCCCATTTTCAGCTTAAGGCAACACTATATGTGAGTGCCACATCAAGAATTGCATTTCTGTCCAGTAGAGCCCATTCTACAGCAAGTGCCACTTATACCCATCTAAATGAGCTGAAAATTTGCAGTAGTGATCATCTTAGTGTGTGATATCTCTCAGCTAAAGATCAGAGTCAATCACCAGACCAGTCTTCCTCAAGCATCAAAAACATTGTTGTTGCCTTGTCTCCTAGCTCTCTCTATTCAATTCCTGCCTCCCTGTGCTCGTTTATTTCCTTCTTGGCCCTATATGATGAATGACCAATCGACCAGACAGGGTTTGGGCGACTAGAGTACATGGCATCGCCGCGTTCACGTGGTGACCACGCGGCCGGCGTGCCATATGCGCGCTCTGGCATTGGAGCCCTCGGCCTCGTCGGTTTCCTCCTCTTCCCCGACACCTAGCTATGTCCAGGAGCTTCCCCTTGGCCTCACCCTCGCTCTGGACTCCTCTCCCCCTCTAGTTTATCCCTCCTCGCGTCATGGCGATCGCCGCCGTAGCCACTGTCACGCCCGTGACACTCTGGCGTCGCCTTCCCCTCTGTCTCCTTCCTCCTCGAGCTCTCTCGAGCACGCTCGAGTCCTCTCCGCCCCTCCGTGAAGCCTCCCGAGGCCCGAACCAGCCAACCACGCCACCCCCCTCAAGCTCCAGTATGGAGATAAGGCCGCCACGGCGGCGTGCTCGTTCCCTCCGTGCCACCCGCCTATTTATAGGCTGCCCCGAGCCCTCCCGAGCTCACCATCGCCATCACCACCTTCCCCTACCTCGCCCTAGCTGCCTGCCCGAGCCCCGGACCTCTTCTCCTACTCCATTGGCCGCCATGGCCGCCTCGGCTCTCGCCTAAATTAGAGCAACCCGAGCTTCCCCCTCCCTCCTGACCTCACCAGAGGACCACCCGGAGCACGGCGACCCTTCCCGTAGCCTCAGTCTCGCATTTCCGTCACCGTGCTGCAATGCCCGATCTCGCCGTGGCCGCCGTCCGCCGCGGTCGTCGTCCCACTAGTCCCGGGGCTCCCCGGCGGAAGTGTCATGGCCAGAGGGATGCGGCATCTCCTCCGCATCACACCGGTGGTCGGGGCGCCTCTAAAGATGGCCAGAGTCAGTCGGACGAGCGCCGGCGCCGGCGACCTTCCTCTGTCTGCGAGCGGCATCGGGGAAGGAAGAAGAGATGGCAGCCGCAGCCACGTCAGTTAAGTGGCGGCGCCCGGGAGCGAATACACTTTCCCTGTTGGGAAGCGTATTCCACTGAAATGCGCAACCGGCTGTGCTGTGAAGGACCCCTTTGTGAATATTCTTTTTGCAGATAGGTCCCTGGCAGAAAAACGCTTATATCTTTTTCCTCGTAACTCCGATTGAAGTGATTCCAAAGCCTACTTCTTCGTCTCCTCGAGCCCGTCATGTTGGTATAATTTTCATTATGTGTTCACACAGTGAAAATGACCATGCTGCCCTTGCCCGTAAACAGCCCCTCCGAGAGAGAACTGTTTCCGGCAATCATTTCCGCGGACTCTCCGCACTTCTTCCCGATGGTTCCATCAACCTCAGGCAAGCCACAACCCTCATCTGCATAATTGCATTGAAATATCATGGTTTAATCAATTACTTTAATCGCAAGTATGATTATTTGTAGTATGGATTCAATTCTGCAATGTTTGAATGAATTCTTGAATAGATGACTACAATGTTGAGTACGACTAGTATTTTACCCACTTGTTGATGCCATGACATAGAGATTACGGTCTATGATTATTTTGGGTTTCAACCGGCAGTTTCTGGATATGAATCAGTAGCAGTGGCTTGAGCTTATTGGTTATTGGATTACTATGATATCGGAGTGTCGGCTATGACGGAAATATTATTTGGGGATAAGATACTTAGTTGGTTGATCGGGAGTCACCTGTCCGGGCTTATCCGTGCAGCCGCATTTGCCGGTATGGGACGGCCTTGACTTGGTCTGATCGCGTGCTCTTTTATCGGTACCACCAAAGAGGGAAGGTTATGCGCGCGTACTGCCCTGGCCCGGTAGGCGGCGATAACCTTGTGAGCCCAGTTGAGTTGTATGGGTACCCGTCCCCGGTTGGGACAGTTTTGTTTGGCCACGACCGTGGCAGGTGTCATGAGGACACAGGGGCCACCCAGGGCAGGACTCCGGGGGAGGATGAATGCCGGTGGTACGATGGGAGAGTCACGGGTCAGGCAGGTTTCGTTGGAGCAACGCTGGTCCACCCGAATGGGATCACGAGGTCAGGTGCTCCATGGTGTGGGTAAAGTGCGCAACCTCTACAGAGTGTAAAATCTATTCGAATAGCCGCGTCCACGGTATTGGACAGCCCGTCCAGACCTCACTAGGTGGTCAACCGTAACCATGATAATAATGATGGAAGAACTTGTCTGAGTATGGTAGCAATTGGACATCATGCCACTGACAAGTCTTGGTAACAACCTCGAGGATATTCGCTGGATGTTCCTGGAGTGATCACGAGTTGGTCACCAGAGTAGAGGGAGAATATAGCCTGTTATTGTTATGATAAATCTTTACCTAATCTTGATTGCTATGATGTTGTCTTGCCTTAATGCTGATGTTTGTTGTGAGCTTGCGAGTACATTCAAAGTACTCACCTGGCGTGTCAGGCCAGTTTGCAGGTCATGCCATGATTGCTTGCTTGTCGAGGATCCCGAGTTTGCGAGCTAGGATACGCGTTCCAGCCAGAGTCCCTGCGGAGTGGAGTCCATCACCACCGTAGTTATTTCGTTGCTAGTGTAGAACTACCCTAGGCAGGCGTAGCATCGCCGTCCCAATGTAATCCATGTACCCTGGTAACCTTATCCATGGTAATAAAGAGCTGATTTGTTCTATGCCAACAATGCCGTATTCCAGAAGACTTGTCCCTGGGCTGGAATACGGGGCATTCCGGTCTCCTCTAAGCCGGGGTGCCACATTCTACTTTAATTTGTTCAGGCGGTTTAGGTGCTCTTATATTACTCTTACGAACCACAGTTGATACCTTAGCATGTTCCTTTATCCTAACAGGGAAAGGTGGTTTTTCAATATAAGCGGTAGGCACAACTGGATCAACATTGTAGAGGATGGTTTCTTCTTTAGCTATGACCGGTTCTTTAATTTCTTCTTTAATAGGGGGATGATATTTAAACCACTTCTCCTTAGGGAGGTCAACGTGAGTAGCAAATGCTTCGCAGAAAGAGGCTACTATCTCAGAGTCAAGTCCATATTTAGTGCTAAACTTGTGAAAAGTATCGGTATTCATACAAGATTTAACACAATCAAATTCAAGATTTATACCGGACTCATTACCTTCGTCGAGTTCCCAATCTTCAGAGTTGCGTTTAATTCTTTCTAAGAGGTCCCACTTGAATTCAATAGTCTTCTTCATATAAGAACCAGCACAAGAAGTATCGAGCATGGATTGATCATTATGAGAAAGCCGAGCATAAAAATTCTGAATGATAACTTCTCTCGGAATGTCATGATTGGGGCATGAATATAACATTGACTTAAGCCTCCCCAAGCTAGAGCGATACTTTCTCCTTCACGAGGCCAAAAATTATATATATAATTCCGATCACGATGAACTAGATGCATGGGATAAAAAATTTGGTGGAATTCCAATTGCAAACGATTCCAGTTCCATGATCCAAGATCATCACATAGCCTATACCATGTCAATGCTTTTCCCTCCAAAGATAAAGGGAAAACCTTCTTCTTGACTTCATCTCCGGGTAAACCTGCAAACTTAAATAATCCACATATCTTGTTCACATATAAGAGGTGCATATCAGGATGTTCACTTCCATCTCCAGCATAAGGTTTAGCAAGCAGTTGTTCTACCATACCCGAAGGAATTTCATAAGTAATATTTTTAGTAGGTGATGTAGGTTGAGGGGCAACTAATTGTGGTTCTGATCGAGGTGAAGATACCCCGAACCAACCCCTCAAAGGATTGTTCTCCATAGTAGCGAGTAGCAATAAATTTCAGCACGTAGTATAAGTTTTTCCTTACCGATTTCCACTTACCAAGAGTGCTTCACTCCCCGGTAACGGCGCCAGAAAAGAGTCTTGATGAACCACAAGTATAGGGGATCAATCGTAGTCCTTTCAATAAGTAAGAGTGTCGAACCCAACGAGGAGCAGAAGGAAATGACAAGCGGTTTTCAGCAAGGTAATTTCTGCAAGCACTGAAATTGTAGGTAACAGATAGTTTGATAGCAAGATAATTGGTAACAAGCAAGTAATGGTAACGGTAAACAAGGTTGCAAAAAGGTAGCCCAATCCTTTTGTGGCAAAGGACAGGCCAGAACAGTCTCTAGTAATAGGCAAAGTGTTCTTGAGGGTACACGGGAATTTTGTTTAGTCACTTTTATCATGTTGGTTTGATTCGTGTTCCCTACTTTGATAATTTGATATGTGGGTGGACCGGTGCTTGGGTGCTGTTCTTACTTGAACAACCTCCCACTTATGATTAACCCCCTCGCAAGCATCCGCAACTACGAGAAAAGTATTAAGATAAAATCTAACCATAACATTAAACGTTTGGATCCAAATCAGCCCCTTACGAAGCAGCGCATAAACTAGGGTTTAAGCTTCTGTCACTCTAGCAACCCATCATATAATAACTACTCCACAATGCATTCCCTTAGGACCATGAATGGTGAAGTGTCATGTAGTCGATGTTCACATGACACCACTTAGGGAATCACAACATACATATCATCAAAATATCGAACACATATCAAATTCACATGATTACTTGCAACATGACTTCTCCCGTGACCTCAAGAACAAAGGTAACTACTCACAAATAATAATCATGCTCAAGATCAGAGGGGTATTAAATAGCATAATGGACCTGAACATATAATCTTCCACCAAATAAACCATATAGTAATCAACCGCGTAAGGTAATCAATACTACTAGTCACCCACAGGTACCAATCTGAGGTTCCGGTACAAAGATTGAACACAAGAGATGAACTAGGGTTTGAGAGGAGATGGTGCTATTGAAGATGTTGATGAAGATTGGCCTCCCAAAGATGAGAGGGGTGTTGGTGATGACGATAGCTTTGATTTCCCCCTCCGGGAGGGAAGTTCCCCCGGCGGAATCGCTCCGCCGGAGGATAAAAGTGCTCCTGCCCAAGTTCCGCCTCGAGACGGCGGCACTTCGTCCTGAAAGTCCACCTTTGATTTTTTTTCTAGGTCAAATGTGACTATATACCAGAAGATGGGCTCCGGAAGTGGGCCGAGGTGGCCACGATACACCAGGGCGCGCCTAGGGAGGTCTGACGCGCCCTGGTGGGTTGTGCCCACCTGGCTGGCCCCCTCCGGTAGTTTTTTGCTCCAGTATTTTTTATTAAATACAAAAATAATCTCCGTAAAGTTTCAGCTTCATTGGAGTTGTGCAGAATAGGTATCTCTGATGTGCTTTTCTTAGGTCCAGAATTCCAGCTGCCGGTATTCTCCCTCTTTGTGTAAACCTTACATATTATGAGAGAAAAGGCATTAGAATCACTCCCTAAAGCATTATTATTCAACAAAACAAAGTAAATAACAGTAGGAAATCATGATGCAAAATGGATGTATCAGTCTCCAACGTATCTATAATTTTTGCTTGTTCCATGCTGTTATATTATCATTCTTGGATGTTTTACAATCATTTTATAGCAACTTTATATCATTTTGTGGGAATAACCTATTGACATAGTGCCAAGTGCCAGTTGTTGTTTTTTGCTTGTTTTTTACTTCGCAGAATATCAATAGCAAACGGAGTCCAATCGCGACGAAACTTTTTGGAGATTTTTTTGGACCAAAAGGAAGCTAGTGGGCCAAAGAAGTACCCAGGAGGGGGCCTAAGCGTCCCACAAGACACCAGGGCGCGCCAGAGGCCCCGGGCGCGCCCTGGTGGGTTGTGGCCGCCTCGGGAGTCCCCTCCACCGCCTCTGAGCTCTATAAATACCCAAATATTCCAGAAACCATAAAGGAGTCGACGAAAAATACTTCCAGCCGCCGCAAGTTCCAGAACCACGAGATCCAATCTAACACCATCACGGAGGGGTTCATAATTCTCATTGGTGCCTCTCCGATGCTGCGTGAGTCATCCACCATAGACCTACGGGTCCGTAGGCAGTAGCTAGATGGCTTTCTCTCTCTCTTTTGATTCTCAATACAATGGTCTCTTGGAGATCTATTTGATGTAATGACTTTTTGCGGTGTGTTTGTTGGATTCCGGTGAATTTTGAGTTCATGATCAGTTTCTATCCATGAATATTATTTGAGTCTTCTTTGATCTCTTATATGCATGATTACTTATAGCCTCGTATTTCTTCTTCGAATCTTTGGTTTAGTTCGGCCAACTAGATCGATTTTTCTTACCATGGGAAGAGGTGCTTTCTGATGGGTTCGATCTTGCGGTGTCCTCTCCCACTGACAGAAGGGGCAGCGAGGCACGCATGTATCGTTGCTATTAAGGATAACAAGATGGGGTATATTCCTACATGAATAGATCTTGTCTACATCATGTCACCGTTCTTGTTGCATTACTCCATTTTTTCATGAACTTAATACACTAGATGCATGCTGGATAGCGGTCGATGTGTGGAGTAATAGTGGTAGATGCAGGTAGGAGTCGGTCTACTAATCTTGGATGTGATGCCTATATAATGATCATCGCCTTGGATATCGTCATGATTATTTGATCTTCTATCAATCGCCCAACAGTAATTTGTTTACCCACCATGTGCTATACTCATGAGAGAAGCCACTAGTGAAACCTACGGCCCACGGGTCTACTTTTCCAACATATTTCTTTCCAATCTATCTTTTTCCGCTTTTTGTTTTCAGATCTATTATTCCAAAAACCCAAAAATAGCTTGCTACACTTTTTATTTGCCTCTTTTATTTTGTGTTCTTGTGAGATCTATTTATCCAATCTACTACACCTAATCTATCTTTTTACCGTTGAGAGATTGATAACCTCTCTTATGCGTCGGGTTGCAAGTATTTGTTCTTTGTGTGCCGGTACCGTTTACAAAGCGTTGTGTGGTCCTCCTCCTAGGTTCGATAACCTTGGTTTCGTAACTGAGGGAATTACTTACCGTCGATGTGCTGCATCATCCCTTCCTCTTTGGGGAAATACCGACGCAGTCTCAAGCCACGTCAAAGGAATTTCTGGCGCCGTTGTCGGGGAGGAGGTCCGAAAGTAGTCTCTCTTCAGCGTGCCAATCTCTGGCGCCGGGGAGACATCATCAACATCTATCAGGTTCCGAATCACAAATCTCATCTCCTTGCAATTACATTATTTGCCATTTGCCTCCTGTTTTCCTCTCCCCAACTTCACAAATTTTCCGTTTTATTCGCCCTCTTTTCCGTTTTTGTTTTTGCTTGTTTGCTATCTTTGCTTGTGTTTCCATGTGCCTTCTATTTGCTTGCATCTTCGCTTGCTAAAAATCTGTTGATATGGATCCTCATCCACTTGATAATCTTTTCAAAAGACCAAATTATGATGAACCAATTGCTAGTGAGTTGACTGCACTTGATTATCTCTATGAAGTTTTGTTTGAAAATCATGAATCTGAAAATTTTGATGAAGTGTTGAAAGAACAAATTTATAAGGTGATTCATGATAGCTCCTTGATTAAAAAGCATGATTGCAATGATGTTACTATAAATTCTATTAATGTCAATTATGTTAATGATATGCAAAACTACAAGCTTGGGGATGATAATTTTATCAGGTCCAGTTCTTATTGCAATGATCATGATTGGGGTGATAATGCTTCTTATGACCTTGAAAATTTATTTAAGCCGCATGTTGAATATGTTATTGATAATAATGTTTGCAATAGTATCGAAAGTGGGTTTGGGAGAGCGTAAATTTTAGGTAAAAATAATCCCACATATTTGGAGAGTATTCAATCTTATGATTTTTTTATAAAAGTGGGTTTGGAGAGGTCATAACTTTACTTGATGATAATCCCACTATTTTGGAAGATGATAAAAACTTTATGCATGTTGATCATAAAGAGAGTATTGTTTATGATAGCTATATTGTTGAATTTGATTAAGATCCTACATGTAATTATTATGCGAGAGGAAATTATGGTTGTAGAAATTTTCATGATACTAAATTACCTCTCTTCATGCTGAGATTGCTATTGTCTCTTTCTTCTTCCTTCCATATGCTAGTTTTTGCTTGCCTTGATAATTTGTTTTCTTATAAAATGCCTATGCATAGGAAGTATGTTAGACTTAAGTGTGTTTTACATATGCTTCATGATGCTCTCTTTGTGTTGCTATTATTATCTTTCATGAGGGCATCATTGAAATCTCAAGCCGATCTTAATGGCTATAAAGAAAGAGCTTGTTGGGAGGCAACCCAATGAATAAAATTTATTTTCACCTTTTTCTTTCTGTTTTTGAGTGTTGAAACAATTATGCTACTGTTATGATTGTGTTTTTATGTTTTAATTAGTGGTTGTGCCAAGTAAAGCATTTAGGATGATTCATAAGATGAGTAGAAACAATGTTGAATCTAAAACAGAAACTTTGACTCCAGTGCAGGAATTTTCATTTTTTACTGCAGCATGAAAATGAGCTGAAATTTTAACACAGTGTTTCTATACAAATTCTTTATGTTGTACTAATTTTGCAGAATTTTTAGAGTTACAGAAGTATGCTTAGAGTACATATTACTGCAGACTGTTCTGTTTTTGACAGATTCTGTTTTTGTTGCATTGTGAGCTTGTTTTGATGAATCTATGGTTTGTATTGAAGGGTACAGGCCATGGTAAAGTTAGAATACAGTAGATATAATGAAATAATAAAATATGAATGGGTTTGCAACAGTACTTGGAGTGGTAATTTGCTTTATTATATTAACGGATCTCACGAAGGTTTTGTTGAGTTTTGTGTGATTGAAGTTTTCAAGGTTTGGGTGAGATCACGATGGATGAAGGAATAAGGAGTGAAAAGAGCCTGAGCTTGGGGATGCTACAGCACCCCCAAGATAATATCCTAGGAGAAAGAAGGAACTAAGCTTGGGGATGCCCCGAGTGGCATCCCCTCTTTCTTCTAACGCCATCGGTATTTTACTTGGAGCTATATTTTTATTCGTCACATATCATGAGTTTTGCTTGGAGCGTCTTGTATTATATGAGTCTTTGCTTGATTTGCTTTTTAGTTTATCACAAATATCCTTGCTGGACACACCTATTTGAGAGAGCCAAAATTATGCTAAGATTTGTTAGAATTGCTCTATATGCTTCACTTAAATTTTTTTGAGCTATGGAATTGCTCTAGTGCTTCACTTATATCTTTTTTAGCACGGTGTGCTTTAAATTTTTGAAGAAATACTCTCATGCTTCACTTAGATAAATTTGAGAGTTAGTAAACTTTGAAGAAATTCTCTCATGCTTCACTTATACTATTTTGAGAGATGAAATTTTTATGCTCATGTTCCTCACTTAAATTTATTTGAGCTTGTCAAAACAGTACAAGAGATCGGGTCTACTATGACGAGCTAAAAAATGTCATCGAATAGCTAATAGCGTCACAAATTACGCCCGGTGACATTTTATGGGCGTCACAAGCATCATCATGGAATCCCCGTCACAGATTACTGCTAGTGACGGCGCACGCGCAAAAACGTCATCGATATTGGGACCTGCAGTGACGTTATATAGAATGTCATCGACTTTCTATTTCCATGATAGTCAATTAATGTCACATGTTAGGTGAAAATAAGCCATATTGTACCACATTCCGTGACGAGGCAATGTCACTAACTTTATGCCACGTCAACACACGAGCGGCTATCCCACTACTAGTGACACTACTTTTATTATGGATGAAGATGACACCATCAAAATATATTTACTTTCTTTCGAATCTAAATTATGATGAAAAGAAGTATTTAATTCACATCACATCACATGAGATTATGTAAAAAGGTTACAGAGAAAAATCACACACTAGTGCAGCGACGTGCTATACAAACGGTTTTTAACCCCTTTCCGCGACGTACTTTAAAACCGTCGTCTTGCATGTGTGGGTGATAGGGGGGTCCATCCCACACGACACAGAATAATCGTCGGCGATGGTGTCCAACAAACGCATACGTTTGGCAAAACTAAGCGTATGGGATGTCCGCATCTATCACAAACGAGAGTCACCGATCAACCGTTTGAGATATGGTGGACTTCCCATACGACCCATCCTTGCAACTCGTGTGAGATCACACTAACATCGCACACGTTATTCTTTGGCTCACCGTTTACGATGTGCACCTAATCACAAACACTTCACGATTATGAAGCGTGTATGATAAGGGGTATATCACAAACACTTATATTGGACGAACCGCTGGCGATATTTAACTAAGACTATAATTTAACCGTCGTACAAGTATCGGATAGGTTTAAGAAACGTCGTACTAGCGTCCGACAGGATAAGTATCACACGCGCTATTCTGTGGTCCAACGTTTGCGATGCATACTACATCACAAACAGTTCATCATTTTAAACTGTGTGCAACAGAGATTGTATCACCAACGTTGCATTCGGTTGCACCGTTTGTTATATTATCTGAAATCACACACGGTTCGCAAACGGCAACTGTGTGCATGGTCGCACACGTTTTCTATCTGTGAAACGTGTCGGATCTTGAGGTAGATCACAAACGTTGAGACTTACAAACCGTGTGCGGCGTAATGACCCGTAGAGCATTTTTTTATTTTAATCGCTACAATTTAAACGTGTACAGAATTTGAATTTGAAAGTAGGGAATAGCTTTTTACATATACATAGATACACTACAAGAAATATGTCAACTTGTGACCTTCTGGCAATGACCCTGGAAGAAATGGTCATAAGTCTACGACCATTTGGGACCAATTGGTTGTAAGCTGTTCGGGGGGCTCCAAACGCTAAACCATAACGACCATTTTGGTTAGAAAGGTCATAATTTCCTTACACGAAATAGTCGTAAAGGAGACAGCATTGTTCCACTGCCTTATTTCTAGCTGATCACGACCAATATAGCTGGTCATAGCCTTGTAAATTGTGGTGCATTGGTATGACTAGGCGCCACCTCATCAGTTTTGCCTATGTGTCATGTCCATGTGTCAATTTTTACCCTAGGTTGTGAAGGAGCCTACATTTCTGTCATTCCCAAAATTCCCAAAAATTTATCATAAATTCTTTGGATCAGATCTTCCTCAAATATGTCAAAACCCTTCCTTGCCTAGTTCAAAAATAATTCATGAATATTTATTTTCCTATTCTGTTCAGAACAACACTTTGTGAAGGAAGTGATATTTATATTTTTTGGATTGCCCTCACAAATTTTGGGCACTCTTTTCTATCCAAATAATTGCCTCATGAAAAAATTCAGCTCCATTTGCGTATTAAATCTTCCTCAGCAAATTTCCAAAGTTTGTGTTCAGCTAGAAGCTTTGTGAAGTAAGTACTAGCTAGCCATCTCCTAATGAGCTGAATTTTTTCCACAAATTCTATATGCCCATATAATATCTCTCCATAAAATTTTATCCCCATCTAATAATCCATCTGATCTCACCATCCAATCTTTGTTTCTGGTAATATTTTCAATTTGTGAAGCAACTATATTTTCTATTGCTTTATAATTGCTGAAAATTTACCACGACATTACCCTACCCATAGAACCTCCCTAAACCAAATTTTATATGATTTTAATGTAGCCAATTTTCCTCAATATTTTTACCAATTTTCTGTTCAGTGGAGAGCATTGTGAAGGAAGTACCATTTGTATTTATCCAAATGATATGAAATTTGTACAGTTCCTTCATATGCCCAGATTACCATCTTCCTCCAAATTGCAGCTCAATCCAATCATCTATGTGGGACCAGCATCAATTTCTATTTTCTATTCAAAGAAGAGCATTGTGAAGGAAGTATTACTTTGGCATGTAAAAATGGTATAAATGTTTTACAGTGCCTTCCTATGCCCAAATTACTATCCTCCACCAAATTGCAGCTCAATCCATGTATTCATTTGAGCCCAGCTTCAATATTCATATTTCTGTCCCGTGTGGTATTTTGTAAAGCAAGTGCCACTTAGGCTCCTCCATTTGAGCTGAAATTTTGCCAAGACAGTCTCCTTAGTAGATAATCATCCTCAGCCAAAACCCACGCCCATTGGCCATGTTCATTTCCCCCACCGCTAATCAAACACTTGGCTGCTCATTCATGTTTGAGCTTAGTTTAGTCTCCTCGTGAGATTCTTCTGTTGTATTCTTCTTCCTAGCACCTACCGGTGGAATGCCAAACCCATCAGACATGCCTAGGCTGCCCAGAACGCGTGGCAATGCTAAGGTCACGCGATGACCACGTGGCTGGCATGCCAGTTTGCGTGCTCTGGAGTTGGGGCCATCGTCCACCGTCCAAAACTCGATGTCTTGCCACCAAACCATGTATCTCTGATTAAATAGATACTTATGTACCTAGAAATTATTTTTGGAAAAAATCATGAGCAAACTATAAGGCAGCTGCAGTTCAAATTTGACCCGCTTCCTACTGAATCGGGGGAAATTTGTCTTTTTCACGAGAGGTGGCTCAAAGCTTTTGAGACCCAACCATTTAGTCAGTTGTACATTAAATATGACCTAATATTTTAGAAAAATGATTCGGTCCAATTTTGCAACAAATATATGGTAGGTCCTTCACAAAAAAACTCATTTTGGACACTCGAAAAATGGAAAATGATTTTTCCGTCCAAAGAAACTGAAAACTTCCTTAGGCAACATTGTTTGTCATTCCAATATGCACCCTTGTGCACAATATGAGATCATTTGAGCAAACTATGCCATGAATGTGGCCATAAGATTGATCATTTGGCTTGAAAGCCATGAATCTTCACACACGATAGCTCATTTTTTAGAACACTTTTTAAAAATAATTGCCGTATTACAAGTTTATTATTTTTCCTGGTAACTTGGTCACATATAATGACACAATGCAAAGGTTTTACAATTTTTTGATTTTTTTTGAATTTCGCATGCCCATTTCAAAATGCGGTCAAAACGACGGGCACGACCGTTCCTAGCTAGTGGTTGAATCTTGGAAAACTTTTGCTGTTTCTATGACTAAATAGATACCTTTGTACCTAGAATTGATTTTTGAAAAAAATAAAAAAGCAATCTATGAGGCAGCTGCAGTTCAAATTTGACCCGCTTCTTGCTCAATCGGGGGAAATTTGTCTTTTTCACGAGACGTGGCTCAAAGATACTGACACCCAACCATTTGGTAAATTGTGAATTAAATAAGGCCTAATATTTTAGAAAAATTATTTGGTCCAATTTTGCAACAAATATATGGTAGGTCCTTCACAAAAAAAACTCATTTTGGACACTCGAAAAATGCAAAATGATTTTTCTGTCCAAAGAAACTGAAAACTTCCTTAGGCAACATTGTTTGTCATTCCAATATGCACCCTTGTGCACAACATGAGATCATTTGAGCAAACTATGCCATGAATGTGGCCATAAGATTGATCATTTGGCTTGAAAGCCATGAATCTTCACATATGATAGGTCATTTTTAGAACAGTTTTTAAAAATAATTGCCGTATTACAAGTTTATTATTTTTCCTGGTAACTTGGTCACATATAATGACACAATGCGAAGGTCTTACAATTTTTTGATTTTTTTTGAATTTTGCATGCCCATTTCAATATAATGACACAATGCGAAGGTTCTACTTTATTTTGTACACGAAGTGCATCCAGTTTTTGCCGTAACCCTCTCAACTTTTTAGCACATGCTATGTGGGTGAAATGATGATACCATGCCAACTTTCAACCTTTTCAGAGTTCATTTGTAGTGCTTTTCAATTTCAGGGTCATTTTGCTCAAAAAAATCAGTAAATGCATGAAAAATAGCAAATGAAGTCAGAAAGGGTTGAAAATTGATGACGTGGCTTCGAATGGTGCATACTGAACACACAAAAAGTCTGGAGTTGAAATAAGTTTAAAAAAATGAAATGCCTTAGTAACAGACGAGTTTTCGTCTGAAACCCTCATACATCGAAAGAGATTGTCCATTTTGTACACGAAGTTGATCCAGTTTTTGCCATAACCCTCTCAAATTTTTAGCACATACTATGTGGGTGAAATTATGATACCATGCCAACTTTCAACCTTTTCAGAGTTCATTTGTAGTGCTTTTCAATTTCAGGGTCATTTTGCTCAAAAAAATCAGTAAATGCATGAAAAATAGCAAATGAAGTCAGAAAGGGTTGAAAATTGATGACGTGGCTACGAATGGTGCATACTGAACACACAAAAAGTCTGGAGTTGAAATAAGTTTAAAATAATGAAATGCCTTAGTAACAGACGAGTTTTCGTCTGAAACCCTGATACTTCGAAAGAGATTGTCCATATTGTACACGAAGTGCATCCAGTTTTTGCCATAACCCTCTCAAATTTTTAGCACATGCTATGTGGGTGAAATGATGATACCATGCCAACTTTCAACCTTTTCAGAGTTCATTTGTAGTGCTTTTCAATTTCAGGGTCATTTAGCTCAAAAAAATCAGTAAATGCATGAAAAACAGCAAATGAAGTAAGAAAGGGTTGAAAATTGATGACGTGGCTTCGAATGGTGCATACTGAACACACAAAAAGTCTGGATTTGAAATAAGTTTAAAAAAATGAAATCTCTTTCGATTTTCAACCCTTTCTTCAGTGTTCGTTTTCCTGTAGTTCAGACTGCATTTGCTCACTTTGGGAGCACTGCAGCCTGACTCTAATAAATTTGTGCATTTCATATGGTGATTGGATTGCTATGTGCATAGCTTAGTTTTAGACTTCCAGTGGTAACACATGACTGAATTTGGTTTCAGACTTCTAGTGGCATGTTCGTTTGACTGAACATAGTTTCAGACTTCCAGTGGTAACACATGACTGAATTTGGTTTCAGACTTCCAGTGGTATGTTCATATGACTGAATCTTGTTTCAGATTTTTCCAGTGGCATGTTCATACTACTGACCTTAGTTTCTGATGAACCATTTTCTATGTTGATAGTGTCACTTCCAGTGGTAGTAATTATATGCATATTACTAGTGTTGTTTATATGTTCATAGCTTCCTTGCATTTACCGAGTTCGGTAGCACTTGAGCCTAACATTGTTTGTATAGTACATGTCACTTGTTGAGTTTCAGAGGGCTTGATATGAACACTGATGCTTATTTCTGTATCTAAACAGGGAGAGGCAAAGAGTGCAGGGCTCATCGGTAATGCCATTGCCAACAACCCTGCTCTCGTGGCCCTCATGCAGATTGAAGCCACCACAGAGATCGCGCACACCATCGCAACCTCCAACAACTTGGTGACTTTCCCCAGTCTCGATCCCTCCTCACCTAGCGCAGATGCGTGATTTACTGCTTACCTACGTGCGAAATCCATGTTTGTGACCGACCAAGGGGTCTGATTTTACTTGGCCATGTTGTTGATATTCCGCAAGTGTTACTTGTAACAGGATGTGGTTCATTTGAAATGGTTAGCTAGCATTTTTTTTTTATGTATAAAATGGTTTTGCATTGTCATTTCAAGCATATTCTGTGACTGTAGCCTACAAGGGGATTTGACACATCTGAAGTGTTTACCAATTTGGATAGGTGGCTGTGGTCTGGTACATGTATGGTGTTTGCCATTATCATTTCTAAATGTCCAGTTACTGTGACAACAGCAGTTATGAAATACATAGCATCGGTGGCTTCAATTTTTATTGACTCATTGTATTTTAATACAACCCATGTCAGCTGGTATATGAAATCCTACAGCTTGTAGCCTATATATGGATGGTGTAGTGTCTACTGTTCTGTTAATCTGCATTTTACTCGTTTGTTTTTAATCTATTAGCAGTGCTCGCCGTTATGTATTGCCTGTGAATAAGCATTTCAACTCATTTGCTTTGAGTCTGTTAATAGCAGTCACAAGTAATGTTTTTTGCTTCCATCACTATATGTTGCCAAGTTGAGTTAAGACGACTAGTTGATGCTGAACAAGTTATATCATTCTTACTATGTGAATATGTTAGTGGTCATTCACTTCTTTTCAAAAGTAGCATTAACATTGCATCTCCTTCCATATTGTCCTTTACTCCTTTTTTGAATGGAATGTTCATAATATATTGGCTCCAATTTTTCTAATTCTTCTCAGTTGATTCATGTAACAGGGCGACCGTGGAAGGCATGTTGTCGTTCTGTTAGTCCTGACTATCGCCGTCCAGTGAGTCTGGCATTTGATTGCTATCGAAAGAGCTCCATGCTGAAGAAGAAAACACTTGTAGTGCTTGTAACTATGATTACCATAGTTGTAGAGCTTGTATCTAGTTATTACACTTGTAGAGCTTGTAAAGTAATGTATATGTTACAGCTTCTATTATGTGTCATTTGTAGAGTTTGTATTGAATCTGGCTATCGTTATTTGAAGTATTATGTGTCTTTTTTTCTTGTCAGTTTAAATACTGGTTATTTACTTACTGTCAAATTGAAATATGAAGAATCTGAGCCTAATAGCTGGGACCTACTTATCAGAACCTGACAAGTGGGACCCGTTTGACTAGTGGACCCATTTTATAAAAAAAGAAAACTAAAACTGTTGGTACAAAAAGGCCATGGCCCAGAAAATGAAAAGGCCGAAATGTAGGGCTTGGCCTGTGTAGCTGACCAAAATTGGCAGAAAAAAATATATAAATGGGTTGAATTAATGGGCTCGGCCCATATAGATACCGAAGTGGACCGGGCTGATTCTTATCAACGACCAATTCAATTGGTCACAATTTTGCCACGTCAGCTTGCCACGTAGGATTCGACGTGGCCTGGTCAGGCTGCCAGTGACAAAAACAATTGATCGTAGAGTCTACGACCTTTTGTTTTGGTCGTAACCTCCTACGACCATTTCACAAAAAAGGTCATTAAGTTTCATTAAAGACGGCCAGCTTTTGACCAACTGTTTTTGGTCGTAAAAAGGTCAAAAATGGAAAACAGTGACCATTCAGTGACCAATATTGATGGTCGCGGGTTGACATATTTCTTGTAGTGATAGGTTCATCAACCAATGCATTATTCCATTCACAGGTACATACGCTCAAGAATTACGTCAAAGAAAGAATTACATAAGCACCAAATAAAGAATGGTGAACGACGGTTGAATACTTGTATTAAAGACGACAAAGAAAGAGGCAAAATATATTCTCATTGCTGTAAAAGGTGAAGCGGAATGCCCGTAGTGTGCCCTCCTCCATGTCGTCTGCACACGCGACTCTAGCCCAATCCCTTGTGATGGTCGACCGCCCATCCTTCAATATCTTCATGACTTCCAGATAGTCATTCTACTCTGGTAGAAATACATGTACATTTGCATGTCCAACAATCATCTAGTTTGAGAGGTGATCTTGGGTAGACTGCGTTGGGAACCATTGCAAAGGAAAAAGATACATAGATTGTCATCTAACAACTCATTATGTGCAGTAAAAAGGGTACATAGTTCTGAGTTAATATACTTCATATCACTGTTGTCTTGGACAAACTGTAAATAAATAGTTTAATTGCCACATTTCGACCCATTATACTAGCAATCTTTATTAGTTACCTCATATGTTCCTCTCTCCGTCCCACTATATAAGATCTAATTACATCCAATGCACAAACATATTGGATGTATTAGTGTCTTTTATTATGGGGCGGAGGGAGTATAACATGGGAAACAAATATAGCCATGTGAACCAAAAACCATTAAAATAGGCATATGCTCACTACATCAGGATTAACAACAACCAAATAAAGTCATTCATAATGGTATTGTTGAATTTGCATAGAACAAAGCTTGTACTTCAACATCAAATTGTATAATTGAACATCACAGAGTGGAAAAAAAACAGGCGGTGTATAACTAAATAAACAAGGCATACTACAACAACCAAATAGTCATTCATATCGGTATTGTTGAAATTGCATAGAACGTAACATGTGCTTAAACATCAAATTCTATGATTGAACATCACATCTATCTATTCTATCTATTATCTACTAAAAGGAAAATACACGGTTCTTTTTCGAGGCACCACGTAAATCCACATAAGCTAAAATCACTGTATCCGTTGCTTTAAGTTACAATGGTTGAGATTTAAAGGGTAAAAAGTTACGTACAATAATTGTCACGTGCAAATATGGTTACAGCCAGTAAGGTATTTAGCCAACTTCAAAACGGGTCCGGCTCAAAAAAAACTTCAAAACGGGCCACGTCTACCTTCAATTAAAATACGTGTCACATATACAACCGTTCATAAACATTGGACACCTTTCAATAGAAAACATTGGAAAGATCGGATGTACAAGTCGAAAAAATTAAAAAATGCATGCATGAGTCCATGAAGAAGTACATCATCCGAGACAACATATGCAACAGCCTAACTTCAAAACGGGTCACGTATACCCCTCAATAAAAAAAATACGTATCACATATACAACCGTGGGAATTAAAAAAATCATTGGACACCTTTCAATATAAAACTTTGGAAAGGTCGAATGTACAAGTCCAAAAAAAAAACCCGCATACATGAGCCCGTTAAGGAGTAAATCATCCGAGACAACATATAAATCCATGTTTTCCACAGAAAAAAATAAAATGCACGCACTTCTCCGTAGAAAAAAAAACAAATGCATACATGCAGATTAAAAAAGGCCTGTTAAGAGATAAATAGGAACATCTATGTATTTTGTGACTCGGGTCATTTTCTTAGTAATATTATTTATAAATTTTACACAAGCATATATAAATAATACTCAAAGATGCACAACGAAGAAAATCGTACTGTGTCAAAATTTCAAAAGACCATATATAAAATCTAGCCACAAATATATTGTACAAATTATCTAATCCGTTGGTTAGAAAATTTTACGGTATATATTTAAAGTTGATTAAAACAGACATGCCATGATTGCTTACATATAAAAAAGACATGCTAACCCGCATATGCATGTCATGTATTTATACGTAAGAATAAGCTGAATGAAAATAGGAAACGCACGTACTACTTGAAGTAACTCACACGGCTGAACTAAGCTGCACGTTTCCATTATTACATGTTCACCGACATAGATGCTATGAATTGAGTCTACATTATGAACCAACAAAAATGCATGTCACCTACATTCGCTAAATGTATGCATTGAGAACAAGATGTAGACTTACTATATATACTACATCATAAGAAGACATCCTATGATACATTTTGGAGTTAAATCTTAAAACAAAGGGTTTGTAACAAAAACTCATAGTATACGCAAACTGATCCTTGCTATAATGCTTCATATGCAATATAATTATTTTCGAAATACCGAGTACTATATGCGTACAAATCCTCATATAATAATTTATATGAAACTTGGCAACTCTAGAAGGTGACCAATATGTTTCTCCACATGTACTAGGTGATGGGAAGTGGCTAAAAAGGAACAATGAAACTAATAAGAGACACCTATTTACTGGGCATGGCATTCAATATGGAAAATGAGAGGGTCGGAACCAGTGTGCTAGCTGTGCCTTGGATTAAAATTTAATTGGATAAATAATACAAGTATATGAAACATATAAATTCAGTAAAAATAAGGGAAACTAACAATCTGGAACTCAATCGGACTCCACATGAAATCCATAATTAAGTAGCTAAATCTAGACTAGACTGTGTGAAAAACTTTAACTAGATAGGTGGATGAAGAAGACAACCACATTTTATAAATTTTATTCGAATAGGAATAAAATATTCAACAATTTTGTTTCTATGCAAACACAAAATGAAATCCATAGTATTTGAATCTGAAACGAATTTATATAAAATTCATATGATGTCAATAATTGCTCATTTGTATGATATTAGTATTTTTATTTATATGTGAAAATAAACTAAATGTATGATAAAATTAGCAGTTTATTTTCCTTCTGCAACATGTAACTTGGATGTGTCCACATGGATTTGTAGGTTAGACTAACAAAAAAATATGAATGTATTTAAAGATGAAGATCATGCAAAGGACATGGACGACACCAGGGAAGAATAATTCATGGCTGGGTGTGAGTGTGCTATGTGCAAAGGTGTTCGGTACATTGGAATAACAAGGTGCTTTATTGGTTGGAGCTGGAGAAAACAAACCATGTATATCCGATATGTAATATGTGATTTTGTTGTGCTAAACGATATATCTTCAAACATGATGCATGCATAATCTAAGAATGACAAGCTATGGCAAGATACATAGTATATTTCGTGACTATAGAGCTATATATGAATAAATTGCACCAGATGGGCATGCAATATAGGAAAATAGAGTAAGATAAGAATTAATGTGGGAAATATAGGGACACATGCCATCACAATAATAAAATCTGACATTATTGATGAGGTTAGTATAGGAAGCAAACATGATATGTGCCATCAATGCTTAGATTGACTCTATGTCGAAAGTTCAAAAGACAAAAGGCACCATAATAATATGTTTACTATTTGGCATGTAATTATCAGTCCACAATGAAGCATCAAAGGATAGTTTGGAAGAATGTACAATTAACAAAAAAAACCGAGAAAAAATATTAGTATTATTTCCATGGATTTATTTTTCTCAAGTTTATACATATGAAGGAAAATTGATAAAAATGAGTGATAGAGTTGTATCAATATAGGAAATGATATCAATAATGTTATATTGAAAATCTAGCCACACAAATGAGTGGCTTACCTCCAACTTAAAAATTATTAAATATGCTTATCACACACATTGTATTTTCCTTAACCTTAACTCTTTCCATAACTTCATTTAAGTGTCTATGAGTCAAAAACATATTATAATACACTTTATGCACATGAGAGGTGATGCCCTCGCATTTGCAAGGGCCACTGGGCTAGTTGTTAGAAAACCGAAATAAACAGGGGCCTGTTAACTACACCAGCTTTACCGGGAACCAATTGTATGATTGAACAACCAAATCTAGCAATTGAAGCTAGACATATGTTCACTACAAACAACCAAAAACAGCTAAACAAGGTATATGCTCACTACAGACAACCAAACATAGGCGTTTGTGAAACTGAACTGAAAAATTCATACTCGAGCGTCGGGCGCACTTGTCGACGACAAGTTGTTGTCGTCAATGAGACCTGACTTGGTAGCTGACGATGCCAAAACGTCGCCATAGAACGCGATTTCCATAAATGACAAAAGGGTCCCGTTGGCGATGAAGGAAAATTCCTGACAGCAAAGCAGAGTACATCAGATGCATACTACAAACAACCAAATATAGGTATATGCTAACTACAGACAACCAAACATAGGCAGTGAAATTGAACTGAACAATTCAAACTCCAGCATATCAAATTGCACTTTTGAACATTACAATTCATACTCCAGCATAGCACATTCCTGACAGCAAAGCATAGTAGATCTGAGGCATACTACAAACAACCAAATATAGCAATTGAAACTGGACAAATCATAAACACAAACCACCAAAAAACCTTTAAAGGAAGCATATGCTCACTACAACAGACTTAACAGCAACCAAACAGCCATTCATATCAGTATTGTTGAAATTGCATAGAAGATAGAACGCACCATGTGCTTAAACATCAAAATGTATGATTCAACATCACATTGTGAGAAAGCTGAAATAAACAGGGGCGTGTTAAATACACCAGCTTTAACGGGAACCGATTTTATGATTGAACAACCAAATCTAGCAATGAAACTGGACATATGTTCACTACAAACAACCACATATCACGCTAAATAGTTATATGCTCACTACAGACAACCAAACGCACCAGCACTGAAATTGAACTGAACAATTCATACTCCAGCATATCAAATTGCACTTTTGAACAATTCATACCCCTTGGAATAGCCTGGAGTGGGGGTGCGCACCGTGCGCTCCCTGTTGTGGCAGCTTATCTCCTTGCCTTTGGAAGAGCACGTCTGCAGGGTGACGTCCCTGATGTCGTGGATGGGCTATTTCCCCTTGGAAGAGACGGATAGGGCGCCTTGTCGTCATCGTCAATGAGGTCTGACTTGGCAGCTGACGATGCCGAGCCACTACCATATATATAGAATGCGAACTTCAGTAATGACAAAAGGGTCTCCATGGCGATGAAGGCAAAATCCTGACAGCGAAGCAGAGTAGATCAGTGTGGGGGGCATGGAGGAGATCCAAGGAGGTTGAACCCGAAGGGGCAGGGGTGATATACTTAACCTGTGTCAGAGCCCGCGTCTGGGGGCCTCGGCGGCCACCTCGCCGTCGTTCAGCGGACAGGCCTCGATATACCTCTTTTTGCCAATTCGCTCCTCCAGCTCCCCGGGGAAGCATAGCCGGGATGAGGCAGCGATGCTCTTGAGTGTGGGTGAGGATGGGGATGGGGATCTGCGGGGAAGAGGGTGCTTCGTAGGCCGACACTACGGGGTGGACCAGAGTTGTGCGTGCATTATTCGACATGGAGGTGCACTACTGTCGATTGCACGGACGACTCTAGTACAACCCCCTTGTGATGGATCTTCATGAGGATTTCGAGATAGTCACGGGAAGGCCTGCAGAGGATGACGGTGGAGTCGGGGGGCGGCGGCGGCGGGCTAGCTATGGTTCGAGCGAGGGAGAGGAGTGGTGCGAGCAGGAGCGGAGGTTTTCCTTTTTTTACGTTATCTGAGCAGAGATTTTGTGGTGGGGAGGGGGTAGATGGTGTTTGAGGAAATGCCGCGCGGATACTGAAAATTTTACTAGGCGGGAATGCCGGGGCTACTGAAAATTTAGATTATGGGATTGAAGCGGCGCGGCCAGGGCGGGAGCAACAAAAATCGCACACAGCCAAAACATAATAAGTGTGTGCTATCAAATATAAAAAACCCGCGAAACCGCCATTTTTCAAATGGCTCAAGGTGGCAGATATTTTTACGAGGGAAGTCTCGTGGAACCCAATCGTGTCCGGCGCCCACCAGTGGACCGTGCTGATGTGCCAGCGGCGGATGGAATGGTTTCTGTTGAGTGTACAATCGCAAACGGTTGTTACATTTGAATCGTTTGCTATTTACTCTTGGAATAATAATATAAAGGAGCATTTCGTCAAAAAAAATGCTAGAAAGGGGTCAAAATACATACACGCCTGCGTTGTCTCAAAAAAAACATACACACCTGCATGTGGAACAAAAATATGTATGCACGGGGTGGTTTGATCGTTAAAAATACCCAATGCGCAACTTTGATGTGGCACATGTCTCCTCCGTCGCCACTTTGTGTCGATTGAGGGGGAATCCTAGCCATGAATACATGCCCCCAAACAGGTATTGCGTATCACTCATGTCGTAACACGAAAATGAAACATATACATGAATCCAGCATGGTCGAACCACCCCATCTCTTTTCCGGTCAAAGGTGGACTATGGCCCATGCGCCTCGAAACACGAACATCCCGACCAAAGAATCAACACTTTTCGTCAAACCTCTCCCGTTGTCGGTCGAAAGGATGGACGTCCACCGAGGCCCACGAATGGGCGTGGCGCCGATAATTAACCACGCAGTGGAGTGTCGAAGACAGCCATCACCTGTTGGTGGTGCAAACATGTGTACGGAAATGTTGTGTTGCGCTTGAATTCATTAATATATATACCTCATGTGCAACTTTGATGGCTCGCATGCTTTGGAACGGGAAAGTCCCCCCCCCCCCGAGCGAGTGTTCATGACGCGTACAACTAGTATGCCGAGCGTTGATGGGAACGATTCACGCATTCGTGGGCGTGTGCTCAGACTTGGCTAAGGAAACTCAAATGACCTATATAATGTATACCATAACACAAACTAATTGAAGATTCCACCATGGTAACCTCTCTCTCGTTGTTAGTCAATGTGATGGACATCCACGCGGGCCCAGTAATGGACTTTCCAACGACAACCACGCGAAGGGGTATCCAAAGACAATCACCGTCGTCTAAGCGTGGATCAAACATATGCATGGAAGAGTTGTGTGATGTTTACATACCCAGCACACAAACTTTAGCGTGGTACACCTTCCTCGGGAATCTTAAAGTCCTCACGGAAAGCGAGGTTCACGACGCGTGGTATATATATACCCCCCATTCGAGTCGATGGGAGAGACATTCATGCGTACACTACACACACTCAAATTATTCCATGTAATCTCACACCCATGGCCTACCGCAAACATCGACCAAAAAAGAATCCACAATAATTAACCTCTCTCGTTGCGGTACAAAAGTACGCGAGGAAACAGATGGGAGTGACACTAATAATTGTGCGAGGGGGACGGTGTCCGAGGACAACCACCGCCTCCATGCTGCCCTAACATATGTACGAAGGTGTTGTGTGATGTTTTGAATACCCAATGCACACCTTTCATGTGGCACCTTCGCAAATCGTAAAAAATGGAGGTTCACAACCTATACAATGAGCACGTGCATGCACACATGCGCCCAAACGTTCGTCCGTAATCTCGCCATGATATTCGCCGAAACATGAACTAAGATGAATCCACCTTTGATCAAACCCCTCTCGCGCGCGCCATCGAAGGTGATAGACCACACGAGGGCAACGAATGGGTGTGGCGGTGGTAATCGCATGAGTGAGTGTATGAGGACCACCTCCGCATGCATGAGACACAAACATATGCATGAAAAGGTCATGATCGAGATGCTTTAAATATAGGGTCCCTTAAATATATACCCAATGCACGACTTTTGACGTGCCATGTGTGCCTCACCTGAAGCTATCAATGGTTAAAACCGTGACCCGCATCCCCATGGGTGTTTACTATATTAGGGCACGGAGAAGTGCGAGCTTGAATTCCCATGGGGAAGATGGTGGGTCAAATAACTTACCCAGCATGCAGGACGAGGATGGGGATGGGATATACATAGCATTACCCGCCTTAACCATGAAGTACTTACATGTGGGCTCTCAAATTAGTAGACCCCACGTAATTTGCGACCTCGGTCATCCAAATTTCCACAGATCCCACCCATCTGGCCCAAATATCCCTAAGAAATCCCAAACTTAGCCACAACATATTATTTATTTGCATTGGAGTACTGTTTTTTTACTGAAATACTATCGAATGTTGTTCTTAAATGCATGTTGGGTTTCCCCAAGGGGATAAAGAAGTGGCAACGGGGATGGGAAACATTTTATCCCCGCGCATGGGTACGAAGACGGTGACGGGAATGGGAGGCCGTTGATCGGGACGGGGATGGGAAACATTTTATCCCCGCGCTCGGGTATGGAGACGGTGACAGGAATGGGAGGGCGGTGATGGGGACAAGGATGGGACTCCAATATACCCGCCTGAGTAATCCCCGTTGTCAGCTTGATGCCTAACTAACCGGGTAACCCCACGTGGTGGCGCACATACGACGCGTATTGTGTGCCGGACCCCACACCCCCACTCGTCCCACCACACCACCGTCACTTCGAGGCATGCATGTCAAACTTTTTTATGTAGTGCACATGTGACAATAGGAGTGTAGTGTTAAAATTCGATTTGTAAAGAACATTAAGAGATTATATACTTCAAATTGATTCCTTAGGTATTTAATTTGTAAAATTCAAATTTGAACTATATGCACACGCGGTTGTGCGCCCGAATGGATTAGAAATTCATTTTTTGTGTTGGGTGCATGTTTAGTCCCCATGGAAGGAAAAACAATAAATTTCGAACATCTCGGGCCGCAAACATTGACTCATGGCTATCAATTTGCAGCAAACGCCCAGCTAAGCTAGAATTCATGAAACATTGACATGATTTCATGATATGGAACTTATAGGTCGTGGTAAATAAATCGTCCAATTTGAGAGAAGTTTTCATCTAAGGTAACGGGGGCTTATTAATAAATGCAACATAGAACCGTCATGTTTACATCGCAAACGGTTTACTAATCCAAACTTTTTTTATTTACTCCGCGTATTAGCATTGGATACATTCAAGCTTTGTAAACTTTGACCAAATTTAGAAAAAAATGTTAACGTTTACAATTAAAAATTATTACCATTGGATTCTTTATTGAATGTACTTTCACATCATATATATTTGTCATGGTAATTATTTCTATTTCTTTCTTTAAAGTTGGTCAAAATGTATCAAGGGCGATCCTTGCACGCAGATATGATTTGACGGGACACATGCTAGCAGCTGGTCGCCTCGCAGGCTGACCGGGATCCTTGTGAGAAGGTGGTTGCGTGTTCGCTAAGCAGTTTCGCAGGGAGACGTGCTGTCAGACGTGTGAATTGACGGTGTGCATGCCAGCAGTCCGGCGCACAGGCGCCTCAAAGGGAGGCGAGCCGTCCCTTTAAACTGACGCTCGCCACCCTCTCATGTCCCAACTCCACTTTATTAACCGCGCCCGAGCCGTCGGCTTTAACATTCTCGCTACACACAATCCTCTTTCACCCCCCAGCATCCTCGCCGCCTTTCTCAATCGTCATCAGCGGCCTCCCTGCACCATGGGAGGGAGTAACCACGTCGGTGCCGGCGAAGCACCCGAGCACAGCGTGAAGGTGGGCACATAGATTGCCGTCGTCGGAGATGACGTATCGCACGGACAGCAGCGCGGCCTTGATGTTGTCGCCGCCGCCGCGCTTCCCCAGCCGGAGACGGTGGTCCACAGCGACTCCGACGAACACTCCAGCGACGACAACGACTCGGACGGAGAACTGGTTGGTCATATATACCCATTTTTGGTAAATACATATGATAGGCTGATTGGTTTTCTACCAAAACATGGCATACCAACTTTTGGCATCAAATCAGTTAGCTTTGATTTAGGGTTCACGTTGTCGCATGATATAGTATGTTTCATAAACTTTGCCTTGCGAATTCACATTATAAAATATACAGATGTCACATTTTTTACTATGTGTAGGTGCTATCTAACGATGTGGACAGCGAGGATGAAGACGTCCAGTAGAGGTTCAAGAGGCAAAGGCTCAGAGAGCTTATGGCTGGAAAGTATAACAAGCGTGTCAAGAAGAATGGGGGCTATGGATGCCCGTTCTACAACCATAAGATTAACAACACGTACTCAAGTGTTCTGGCGCATGCAAGAGGACGAGCCGTTGGCTCCTTCAAGCAGAAGTATTCTCGCAGGATAGCGCACGCCGCGTACGCCCAGTTCCTGGAGAATCTTAACCATCAAGCATGAAGATGAGATGTTGGATTGACTGTTTCGAAGAAAAAAATGTTGGATTGAATCTATCTAGTTTGTGTGTATTATATCTATGCTTCTGTATTATATTTTTTCCTTAGATTGAAACTGTGCGACGACTTTCATTATGCGGTATCTCCATCACACCGGAGTGCTAGTTTACTTGAGAGTAATATTTATATAGGATTTATCACACACGGTTGGATCTAATAAACCGTTTCCTCCGAAGCACATTATTCTAGGACAGAATCCCTCAGCACCACTTGAAAAAAAAAAACTCAGCACCCACACGTCACAAAACCCTCGCCTGCTCCCTTCCCCCTCCCCCTCTCCCTCCCCACCCCAGTAGCACTTGCACTAACACTAGTACTCCGAGACTCTCCATGCATGTCACCGCCTATCCCCGCGGCAACCACTTAGCTCGACGCCTGTCGCCGCCGCCGGCTGCCGCAAAACGCCACCGCATATCTCCACTGCCGATTGCCGCGGCCTATCGGCACTGACTTTCTCGATGTTGCTCGCTGTCGACCCAGCTCGCCCGATTGGGGAATCTTCCGTACTAGTTTTTCCCCCATGAAGAACCAGGTAACTAATCTACTGAAATATTTCCGCTCATCTCTTATCCCAGTCCGTCGGCCCCTTTTAATCACCCGTCCGAAATCGCCGTGGATTCATGTTTCTTCTAGCTGATTTGAGGGTTTTCATTCATAGAGTGTACAGTGCAAGGACACATCAGGGCTATGCGGACTCGGCCAAAAAACCGAGGAGTTCCATATCACCGTACCATACGACTTCACGGAGCGCACGGTATGTTCAATCTCACACTACCTGGGTTGACATGCATGGCCTATTCTTTTTCTGAACCTATACTATAGATTGCTACATTTGGATAAAATGTGCCACATGCAGCATTTACGTCAAATGTGATTTCTTCTTCTTCTTATCCTTCCCCTTCTATATTAGGCAAATTAATGTTGTATTGTTCTTTCGTTTACTCTCATATATATTTGCACGACATCATGGTTACATTATCTGTTTACTTGTAATTTTTTGTCCTTTCAAATCAACTGATGTGCATGCTGTTCTTTTAACTACTACTCATATACTATCACGTTACCAGGTTCTATAACAATCTTATCATTTCCTGCAGTACATCCCTTGCGCTGCAACGACAACTGTAGCGCTAAATCTTTGCCTTTACATAACTGAAGACTCCACGGATGCCATATTGAGCACAAGCCATGGATTTACAATCGTTGTTTCTGTAAAAATTGATGAAGATTGTCGCTCCTACTTCGAAGAAGACCTTTGGGGAGAAATTTCTAAGTTTTATGTACTGAAAGCTGGCACTAAAATTACGCTGCACCTAAAAGAGCCTTACCATACGATAAATGCTAACTTCCCCAACGACATTCTCCGTACATGCTATGTTGGAAGTAAGTGTTCTTTGTAGTATATGCATGTTGACTTGCGTAGCAATATCAATGTACGTAACTGTGTAGTATTTCAGCAACCAATTGGGATTTCATTTTCTTAATCTGTTAAAACTGTTCCTACCTAGTATGTAGTAACTTGTAATTACCAATGTACTATTCTTCTACCCTGATCTAGCTACATAATCACTATCCTCCCACTGCTCCACACTTGACAGAAAGATATGCCGGCGGCCATTCTCCGAACATGGATGTCGAGGTTGCCAACAAGCGGAGGCGGGCTGAGCTAGAAACACAAGCGTCTCCGACAGGCGTAGACTTCATCAGCAGCCTCCACGACGATATGTTGAGAGTCATCATCTTCCTCCTCCCTATCAAAGATGGTGTGTGCACAACCATCCTCTCTCGGCGGTGGCGCCCCCTATGGCGCTGCGCCCCTCTCGGCATCATCCGTGAGGACATGCTTTGCACTGGCTATCGCAAACGCTTGGATGCATTATCCTAGATCCTCGGCACGCACTGTGACCCAATCAAAGGCCTTATCATGGGCAAGTTCCATTCCAATGGCAAGGACCAAGCCAAGCTTGATGAGTTGTTCTTATCGCCAGCCCTAGATCATCTCGAGGAGCTCCATTTTAATGATGGACATATGCGCCCGCTGCCACCCTCCGTGCTGCGCCTCGCGCCAACGCTGCGCTTCGCAAGGTTCTTGAACTGCCATTTCCCCCAGATTAACGCCAATCCCGCTCTTTTGCTACCTCGACTGAAGCACCTTGAGCTCGTCGCCGTCTGCATCCCCAACGACGACATGGAGCGCCTGCTCCGCGGCTATACTGCGCTCGAGTACCTTGATATTCAGGCAATCAATGGGTTGAGTAGCCTCCACATCACCTCCATGAGTCTCTGGGCAATTTGTGTGTATTGCTGGTGTTGCAACAGGAGATCGCACAAGGTGAATCACCAAATGGTCCTTGTGGGCGTGCCTTTACTTGAGAGATTACTTGTTGTTGATCAACAAGGTACAACAAGAATCAGGGTCATTCATGCGTCGAAATTGACAGTGTTTGGTTACTCGCCCGTCAACTTATCTGAACTTGTTTTTGGATCCATAACCGTCCAGGTACAACAATCGCCCTCTTCTCATTCTTGAATTAACATTTTTTTCTCTATTCAAGATGTATGTTCATCTGTCATCCAGAAAATCATATCGATAAGCTTGACCCCGTATCTACGCGGAGTGAAGGTCTTAGCAGTAGAATCTATCGGCCCCGACCTGGACCAAGTTGTCAGATTGCTGAGATTCTTTCCGTGCCTGGAGAAGCTATATGTCGAGGTGATGCTCTTTCATGTTAAATTTTAACCACAAGGGAGTTCAAATTCTGAAACCCTGCAAATCGTAAGAGGTCCGTTGTGTGTCCAAGCACTAATACATTCTCTTCTTTCGCAGATACGGTTAGGCCCGGTAGTGGATAATGTGATACAATATAACAATCCTATCGAATGCCTTGATCTCCATCTCTCAGAAATTACTTTGAACTCCTACCGAGGGACCTTACCGGAGATTATATTCGCCAGGTTCTTTGTTGTGAGAGCAAGTGTGCTAAAGATAATGAGATTTTCCCTACATTTATCGCGCAAAAAAGAATGGTTTGATGATCAGCTCCGGTGACTAGGACAGAATGGAAAACTCTCTGCAGAAGCTCAATTTCGTTTTGTAACTTCATTTGACAGACTATTCAGAAGTCCTAATGCCAAGCCCATAAATGACATGTCAGTGGCGGATCCCTTTGCAGAAATATTGAAGTTGCGAAACTAGTAGTAATATCAGTATGAACCTATCATATATGTTCATGTTCAGCTCATCAGCGCGGGAATCTAGAGCTGCATGACAAAGTTTCCTGCATAAGCTGAATTTCATTTCTATTATCGGTTTGAACCTTGTAATCTTTGAATTTGAGCCTTGTAATGCTGGAATTTGAACCTTTGTACTATTTCTGTCATTTGTGATACAACCATGCAAATGACATCTTATGAGGGAGACTCTTATTTTGGTAGTACTATATTTTCCTTAGTATGCAATGGCCGATTAATATCTGGACATCAATATGCAATTGACGATTAATATCCGGACCTTAAGAAGCAGAACCATGACCGAGGGTATCCTGCGCGGCTCCAATGGCGCTCCCAGTGGCTGCCGACGACGAGCGCTAGTTCACCATGCATGCCGTAGTGGACACGCCCTGTCCGTTCATGGTGTACACCAAACATCCGATCTGGATGGAGAACTCCAACGTCATGGACCTGTTACTTGATGAGGACAAGTACATAGTGGTCTGGTTCGACCTTGCGTCCCTGCGCGTGCTCTTATCTCGCGCCCCTACATGTGCTCTGCTCTCGCGCCCCTCCGCGCGCGCTCTGCCAGCGGTTGGGGACGGCCTACGATCATGTTCGGGGATCCATATGCATGCGGTTGTGCCACACGCGTCGCCCCATGCAGTTACGTGCTCCACGACTGAATCACACGATGCAAAAACTGCCATCCGGACGTGCCGGTTTTCCAGTACGTCTGGCCCGCATTTATACCCACGGCCATTAACCATAGTCTCTTCACACTTTCGATCGCGCCCCAGAACACAATAAGCACACCCTGGACGACGCATACAGAGAGGATGTCCAGCGGCGCTCCAATGGAGTTCGGCGTGCATCATGTGGAGACCCACATGAGGAAGACGGACCTCATGGTGGTGTACACCAATGACCCGGGCATGGTGGAGGACTCCATCGATACCATGGAGCGGCTGCTTGATGCGGATGACAAGTAAAAAGTGGTCGGCTTCGACCTCGCTTACACCGGCGGTCGTGCCGGGCATGATCAGAAGGTTGCCGTCGCCCAGTTGTGCGTCGGCCATCACGTCCTCCTCTACCACTACTGCCTAGCCACACTGCCTTGCGAGTGTTTCACTAGGTTTGTCAACAGCCCCAACTACAGGTTCGCTACGGTGGACACCACCGACGATCCAAAGGTGCTCAAGACTTCGGTCTTGGCCTGCCAGAAGCTTGTCGACATCCGCGGCCAGTACAGGGTCTGGGGCAGCAAGAAGCACATGGACTCCCATGTTGACCTGGTCGAGGCCATCATCGACCCCTACTACGCTAACATGAAGGCTGAGTGCGACAAGAACAAGCCTGTCTGGCACAGGGGCTGGGTGAAGAAACTGGATGAATATCACCTCCAGACCGCGGCCAAGCAAGCGTACACATGCTACGGGATGTTCAGGCGGATCGTTGACATGAGGAAGTGCCTCCTACCTGAAGACAACGAGGGATCGAGCCACAAGCAGAGCGCTGGCGGCAAGCGTCACAAGAAGTAGATGATTTGATGATCGTTTCTCAATTCTCATACTCCCTCTATGCAGAAATATTCGTAGTTTTAGAGGGATAAGTTTATTATGCATGTAATAGTTTATTAAGGTGTGCGCCAATGTTATGTGTGTATTGGATGCTTAAATTGGTTATGCAATCATGTTCTTCTAAATAGAGCATAGTGTTTGTGGGCAGATTGAGCAAATCACATCACATACGGAATAAACAACCAAAACCGTCGGTGATGATTTCATCAGTCCCTAACAGTTCTTTATCCGGAACCGTTTGCCCACAACACATCTGAGTGGCCTGCGTACATCACACACATCTTGATCTGAGAACCGTTTGTGTTATTTTTCCTTATCGCACACAGTTCATCCCAGTGGCCTGTATGCCGTCTATCACACACATCTTGATCTATGTAACCGTTTATGTTATTTTACCTCATCACAAACAGTTCATCTGAGTGACCTGTATGCCGTCTATCGCACACGTGATCATCTGGACAATCGTTTGTGTTCTGCTTGATCAGCGCAAACAGTTTATCGGGGTGAACTGTATGCCGTACATCGCACACACTTGTATTTTTATAAGCATTTGTGTTATATTACCCAATCGCAAACAGTTTATCTAGGCCAACAGTTTGCCAAACATCGCACACGCTACTATTTTTTAGATCGTATTTGATGGATACGCCATCACACACAGTTAACGTCATTAGCGACGGAGCTATAACTATACCGTTTGCGATTTGGTCATCACACACAGTTTTGTCGAAGGGTCTCTGATTGATGTGTCGCGTTAGCAACATCCTGCAGTAGTGACATCATAAATTGATATGAAAGAAAAATCATATTATATATGAAATCGTCTCAGCCAAATCATTCTGTAAACAAAAATGACGATAAAAAATAACACTGACTAAAGTTTGACACAGACAATATACAAGATGAAAACTTATATTAACTAAAGACCACATAATAGCTCCTTCCTTTCGAGCATCGCTTCATTCTTCTCTTGCTGGCTCTTCTTTAGAGCTTCCAATTCTTCTTACAGCTTCTTTTGTATCTCTTCAAACTGCTCTCTTTTGTGCTTCAAGTCTTGCAGCTAACTCCTCCTGATGCCTATAAATGACAAAACACAATAACGTTGCATCGTAATGAGATGAAAACAGCCAAGATAACAAGGTACAAGGGTACCAATTTGAAATAGATAAGTACATTATTAAATGTCAAGGCAAGCATGCCGATGGGACAATGGAACAGTAAACCTAAGAATAACTTATAATGTTTTAAAATATGCATAACCAACAGCTTGATTACAGGAAGCATCACCAAAAGGATACCAAGTCAACAACCCAGGTTAAAAGAAGCACTCCTTAGTTGAACTTTCGTTCACTGCAATCAGTGCACTGTGCACACAAAATCAAGCAAAAATAAACAACAAGAATAGAAAGGGAAATAAGATAATTACATGTCATTTGCATCTCTTGTCTGTCTATCCTTCTGTTCAATTATTCTAGAACTCGGATCTGGGCTGATGAAGTAGAGCTCCCAGACCTCCCGGATCTTGATGCGTACCCCATGCTCGAAAGGAAGGAGCTATGAGCGCTTTCTTCCTATAGAACTTCAGCCACAATCGCTATATTGGATACTGGTTGTTGACCTTCTGATTGTTCTTTTCCATCACATTCTATAGTAAAAAAAGAACATTGATGCTTAGGCAAAGTTCATATGCTACATTACACTTGCTCAATATGAGAATCTACTTCAAGTCAGAAACAATAGAAGAAGAAATCTCACATAAGCTAGAAGTGTCGGCTCGCTCATGCTACCAGTCTTGCTGTTTGTATGAGTGTCTTTGAAAAACTCAATGGGACTTGGGTCCTGATTATTGTACTTGTATTTTTTCTACAAGATATATGAAATTGTAAAATTAGTACTACATATATATTGACCAGATCCAATAGACATAGGACTACAAGATATTTGGAATTGTTACAAGTTTGCTGAAATAAGCAACATAAGACATAGATCCAGTCTTTTGGTGATGCTTGACAGCTTCTCTATTTTCCTTGTTCATTTGACATATTTTCTGTATAAAGAAATTAATATAAGTATTTACATATGGTACAGTAGATGTGAATGTAAAGACTATTGTTGGTCGCATATATTGTTACAAACCTTGTTTCTATCATCAGACCATTTATTGACAAGGCTGGTCCAATTCTCATGAGTAATGTTCGGAGACTTATTTGATAATGCTTCCTGAGCAGTATAATCATTGAAGTATTTCTTCTTTAGCCTCTAGCGTTGTTGTCGAACACCCTTTTGGATTACTTTTGTGCATACACCATTCCCAGCCTTGTCATCCTTTTCCATCTCAAAGTTAATCTGAAATACCAATCATATATAGGATATATCACTAAATTGACTATGCAACATGTGAACAGGTGAATAAAATGAAGGAAACTATCCCACCGCAATATTTTTAATAGCATGGGGAATGACATATTTGAGTGGGCTTTTGGCATAGTCATTCCAATGTGTAGCCACATGCATTTTGCTCCTGATGTGAATACCACACTCAGAAGAAAGCTTTTCTGCTTGGGTCTGTAGGTCTCAATTTCCCTGCTATAAAATCAATACGCATCTTCCTCCCTCCATTTCTGGTGGCATAATTTTAGTAACAGAAGCTGGAAAAGATGACAGAGAGTGAACTTAATGAATTGCCAAAAGACCTACCATCCTACATTATCAACACTAGATGACTGAAATCTGCTTAGACTTGGTTGGAGGAGTACTTGTAACGAACATGATTACATTAACTTGTCTCTTGAAACTTGGCTTTCATTGCTAGTAGACAAAAAAACAAGCTAGATTGTGTAAACGAGTTATAAACAAACAGCTCTGGTAACAAGTAGTTCATGTGTTCCTTTATACTCAAACTTGGAATTGATGCTTGTCTAATTTGAGATGGCAAACACATTATTGTATGATGCTTTTGCGGGTTGTAGAACAGATCAAAATAAAGAACATACATGTAAATATGGAGCATCCAGAATTCAGTTAAACAAGAACAAGTGCAGACTCAGTTTTATTCAGTTTCGAACAAGTGTAGACTCAGTCTTTATTCAGTTTCAAACAAGAACAAGTGCAGATTCAGTCTTTATCCAGAATTCGAAATAAAGAACATACACTGTGAACTCCATATGGTAATATACTGTATCAAGAATAAGTGCAGACTCGGTCTTTAAGTTTTGACGATTCTAGGTAAGGACTATTTAATTATACTTATTTGAGGATCTATAAACCGCTTTGGCTTTGTACACCAGGTCAAATGGTTAATAATATAGCCAGCTGCTGGCTATAAGATGTTTCCATATCATCTATAGCCAACACATACATTCACTCATACAACAAGGTTAGCTACAAGGTTGGCTATAAGTTTAGTACTTTTTCTCATCTTCTCTCTATCTCTTCCTTCACATTTATTGCATCTGCCTAGGAGCACGCATATAGCTAGGCTCTTGCATGAGAGCCCACTCTCCTTACTTTTTCATGTCTCTCTCCTCCACATAGGCAAAATTGCCATGTAAGCGGGCTTATAGCCTACTATTGTACTTGCTTTTAGCGGTGCCTCTTCGTGGGCGCAATAAAACGATAAATTTTGGCTGGGTCTTTGACAGGTAGGGACACATGGTGGATGTGGGAAAAAAATAGAGAAGTGGGGGAAAAAGAGTACGTGGGTGCAGGGAAAAGATTTTTCTTTGCATCGAGATGTTTATTTTCAGAATTTAATTTCCACTTAATATTATGTAATTCATTTAATTCGGAATAAGTAGCAAATGATTTTCTTAGCATTGTAGCAAATGATTATTAAAAAAACAAATCTTACATGAACATTCTGATGTGGTATTTTCATGTTGTATTTTTGGGAGAATTGTAAATAAATAGTTTGTCAAAAGTTGTACAGAGGTGTCCTAGAACGATTTTGGGTGTTGGAACGACGATTACGTGCAAATAGTTCATTTGAAATTCATCAAATCCGAACGATTACATGAAACATAAAACTACTTTAAATTTGTAACGCCGACTTTCCTTATTGTTTCGGTGTCAATGTCCTGTCGCCAGCCTAGCCCCTCAAAGTGTAGGTGTGGTCGCCGACAAGGTAGAGTAGGACATGGGACCCGAGCTGGCTCACGAACGCCCGACTAAAGTTTTTTTGCTGAGACACTAACTATCTAAAAGAAGAAGAACAAAACAAGATTTTCCCTTTATAAAAATAATAATTATAAGTATTTCGATGGCCACTACCTACTTATATTAGATAGAACAAAATAATTACGATACCTAATAGCCTTTGAAAAAATTATGGCGGGTCCCACTGCCAAAACCGACACATGGTTCCTACCATTCAATAACTGTGAAGTAGCTCTCGCGGGTCCCATAGCTAGACGCTACATGACAAAAATTTGTTCATCACACATTTGTAATATTCAGTGACTAGCAATTTCGTCATCCAAAATACCAAACTGTCACAGAAATTGGCAGCGAGGTGTGCTCACAGGTTGAGGCATTTCAGTGACGTTTACCGTCACCGATTTGCGGTAATTGGTGACACCACCTACAAGATAGTCACACATTAGTCATTTCGATGACGTTGTCCACCATTGTCACGAGGATTTTCGTCACAGTATGTCAATTTTGTTGTAGTGATTAGCAATAGCAATATATGAAACTAGTCCCAAAGTGATAGATATTCAAGAGGGATATAATAAAAACTTTCATGAAGATCATTGGACAAATTAAACTTGATTCCTTGTAATAGTTTTGAGACATGATGATAGTGATATGTGAGTCATGTTGGTGAGTAATTATGCTTTAGTAAGAATATTGGTGTTAAGGTTTGTGATTCCCTATGCAAGCACGAAAGTCAATAGTTATACAATGAAATTACATCCTACTTATGGTGCATTAATCGGTGTTAGTTATGCTCAATGCCCGTTTATGTGAATTTTAGTTTCTTGGTTGGTTGCTTGTCAATCTATTTGCTAGCCTCCACTTGTACTAAGTAGAAATACTACTTGTGCATCCAAAATCCTTAAACCCAGTTTTGCCTTATGAGTCCACCATACCTACCTATATGCAGTATTTCCATGCCGTTCTAAGCAAATTTGTATGTGCCATCTCTAATTTTCAAAATGAATTTCCTTTTTGTGTGCTCGTACCGCTCATGAAACGGTAGGGGGTGTCCAATATTTTTCCATGCTAGATGTGTTATTCTCAATATGAATGTTTATTCACTTGTCATTGCACGAGAGTACGGCGGTAATAGGGATGCCCAGTCCCGAAATGAAAAGAAATTTGCTTTATGTTGTCAAATAATAAATTCCATGCAAAGTGTTGGTATGGAAGGCAACCGTGGATACGGCTAGCCATGGATTGTGAAAGAATGGTGAAAAAGGAATAAACTTTATTTTATGTTTGGGAACCACCTATGATGTATCTAGAATGGAAATTATTGAGAACTACATTGTCGTTTTCGTTGACAGGAAAGGCATGCCACCAAAAATAATTTTTCTCTCTCAAATTAAGCTTTGAGCTCTGGCACCTCTACAAATCCCTACTTCCCTCTGCGAAGGGCCTGTCTATTTACTTTATGCAATTTTTGTTTTTAATTTGAGTCTCCATCTTCTCTTATAAAGCCCCAACTAGGGGGCACTATGATCATACTTGTGCATTGGGTGTAATTAATATTTGAGTGTGTTTCATGAATGGATCAATGATTGAGCATGATGGGTTAGGGATAACTTTCTTTAGTGTTGATATTTGGCAAGACATGGTTGCTTGTTGGCATGCTTGAGTATTAAAGTCTTCATAACAAAACTAGACTATTGCTTTGAACCATCTAAAAGTCCAAATGTCCATGCTACAAAAGAAAAGAATATGTGATGAACATGTTAGGCAGCATTCCACATCAAAAATTCTGTTTTTATCATTTACCTACTCGAGGACGAGTAGGAATTAAGCTTGGGGATGCTGATACGTCTCCAACGTATCTATAATTTTTCCTTGTTCCATGCTGTTATATTATCATTCTTGGATGTTTTACAATCATTTTATAGCAACTTTATATCATTTTTTGGGACTAACCTATTGACAGAGTGCCAAGAGCCAGTTGCTGTTTTTTGCTTGTTTTTTACTTTGCGGAATATCAGTACCAAACGGAGTCCGATCGCGACGAAAATTTTTGGAGATTTTTTTTGGACCAGAAGGAAGCTAGTGGGCCAAAGAAGTACCTAGGAGGGGGCCCAGGTGGCCCACAAGACACCAGGGCGTGCTAGAGGCCCCGGGCGCGCTCTGGTGGGTTGTGGCCGCCTCGGGAGTCCCCTCCACCGCCTCTGAGCTCTATAAATACCCAAATATTCCAAAAACCCTAAAGCAGTCGACGAAAAATACTTCCAGCCGCCGCAAGTTCCAGAACCATGAGATCCAATCTAACACCATCACGGAGGGGTTCATCATCCTCATTGGTGCCTCTCCGATGATGCGTGAGTAGTCCACCATAGACCTACGGGTCCGTAGGCAGTAGCTAGATGACTTTCTCTCTCTCTTTTGATTCTCAATACAATGGTCTCTTGGAGATCTATTTGATGTAATGACTTTTTGCGGTGTGTTTGTTGGGATTCGATGAATTTTGAGTTCATGATCAGTTCCTATCCATGAATATTATTTGAGTCTTCTTTGATCTCTTATATGCATGATTACTTATAGCCTCGTATTTCTTCTTCGAATCTTTGGTTTAGTTAGGACAACTAGATCGATTTTTCTTGCCATGGGAAGAGGTGTTTTGTGATGCGTTCGATCTTAGGGTGTCCTCTCCCAGTGACAGAAGGGGCGGTGAGGCACACATGTATCATTGCTATTAAGGATAACAAGATGGGGTCTATTCCTACATGAATAGATCTTGTCTACATCATGTCACCATTCTTATTGCATTACTCCGTTTTTTCATGAACTTAATACACTAGATGCATGCTGGATAGCGGTCGATGTGTGGAGTAATAGTGGTAGATGCAGGCAGGAGTCGGTCTACTAATCTTGGATGTGATGCCTATATAATGATCATCACCTTGCATATCGTCATGATTATTTGATCTTCTATCAATTGCCCAACAGTAATTTGTTTACCCACCATGTGCTATACTCATGAGAGAAGCCACTAGTGAAAACTATGGCCCCCGGGTCTACTTTTCCAACATATTGCTTTCCAATCTATCTTTTGCCTTTTTTTTGTTTTCAGATCTATTATTCCAAAACCCAAAAATACCTTGCTGCACTTTTTATTTGCCTCTTTTATTTTGTGTTCGTGTGAGATCTATTTATCCAATCTACTACACCTAATCTATCTTTTTACCGTTGAGAGATTGACAACCTCTCTTACGCGTCGGGTTGCAAGTATTTGTTCTTTGTGTGCGGGTACCGTTTACGTAGCGTTGCGTGGTCCTCCTCATAGGTTCGATAACCTTGGTTTCATAACTAAGGGAAATACTTACCATCGCTGTGCTGCATCATCCCTTCCTCTTTGGGGAAATACCGCCGCAGTCTCAAGCCACGTCAATCACTCTCACCGTCACCCTCCATGCGCAACCGGTGTTCGTCTTCAGCTTGAACTCTGTAGGGATGGCGGGGAAGTGCTTTGTGAAGTCCAGAGGCAATGGCAGACTCTCCAGCTTAGGAGCAAGGATAACCTTGCAGAAGTGGTTTGGTCCTGACTCCTGATGGAAGTGGCCATAGTTCCTCCGCTTGGGGCTTGGATGATCCAGCCTTGCACTTCGTCCAATGGAGGCACAACCTCCTTGCACTTCTCCAATGGTGGCACGACATCCTTGCCCTTGTCCATCTGCATTATGAACAACATTCATTCATATCGGCCTAACGCTCCTATATTAACCCACTCTACTAACCCAACACCGCACTCAAACCCCCTCTGTTTCACCACCTCTTCCTCGCCATGAACTCCAACTCCAACCCCAACCCTTTCCCCTGGGGCATTGGATGGAGGGCCTTCTTCCTTGGGTGCTCGCTCGGTGACCGCAAGAAGTTCGAGCACACCATGTAAGTGTGCTCGAACTTCAGCAACATCGATGACATGCACAAGGAGGCCGATGCTGTGATGAAGAAGGATACGCCGGACGAGCTAAAGACACTGGTTCCGGACCCAGCCAAGGGCGCGATGTTAGTGGACATCCTGCGCTGGGCCAAGAATCAGGCAGACTCCGGCGACGCTCGATGGGCCAAGTACAGTCAGTACAAGGCGCCTCAAGACCAGCGTGACGCGGCGTACTGGAGTAGTACGCTCGGGTCGCCGGAGTCCGACAACGATGAGGTGCAGATGGTGGCCAGGGCAGCGGCGACAGGCGATCGTGCAAGACCCATCCTTCTTGACGAAGACGATGATGACGAAGCCGATGAGGAAGAAAAGAAGATGACTACCCCCCCCCCCCCCGCCGCTCGACGTGAGACAATCCAATCCCCGGCCCCGATGTAATCGAAAATAACCTATGAGCCGTAGATGCAGAATCGATTGATGTCAATCCCCCCCCCCCCGATGTGTTCAATCCCATCGCTAACTCTTCAATCGCGTGCTCTAATCGAATCTAGCCCGAGTTGAAAGCAGTGAATGTACAGAGAGGACGAGGTCTTACCGCCATGGTCGATGCGCTCCGGTAGAGGTCTGCAGACGCTCCGGTGGTTGCCGCCGCCGTCTTGGATCGATTCACAGTAGAGCTCAGATGGTCGCCGCCGTCGTCGCCGTCGCCGGTGTGAGTGGGGAAGAGGGGAGAGAGCGGTGAGGAGCTGGAGCTGAGGGTAATTTATGACGACGCGTCTGGAAACAACGCGACGTCTCGGGACCGCACCCACGCGTGCAACAGCCCACGCCCACGTGCCTAGGGTTGCATCGCTCGGGCCTGGCTGAGGAAAAACGGCCGATTTGAGCGTTCCCAGGGATGCAGGCCCAGAGGTGCTTTAATGTTCGTGCTATGCAGGCCCAACAGTGAATGCGGGTAACCAAACAGGCCTTTTTCTTCCCGCGCGGGCCTAGCTGAGGTATATACGGGCAACCAAACGCGTCCTAAACGCATACAAAGGTACATGAGTATCTTCAACAAGTCTTGTTTCCCATATAAAAAAACTCGTATAAAAGAAATTGGGCTAAAAAAACTGCTCTACCAGATCATGTAGAGAAAAATTTGGACCCCATATGATCAACACAACATCGAGTGTGGTGATTCAGTGCCCAGGTGCATCAACACATGTATGCACCTAGGTGTGAATAGTAAAATAAAAAATAGATTATTTTAAACATACTCCCTCTAAGTCTATATTAACATCGACAATTAATATGGATCGAAGGAAGTATTTTTTTTTTACATGTAAGATGCTCGAATGTGTGATGTGAGTGCAAAGCTTTGTGGTGTTTGTACATTTAAGGGGGGCGTGACAAAAAAACAAAATATTTGAAAAGAGCACTATTTAAACCCGGTTTTTTTTCTAGAGGTCCTCGAATGTCCAAACATCACAAAAATTGCACACTCATTGTGCATGTGAGCGTCTTCGATACCAAAAACTATCAAAATATTTCTTGATTTTTTTATATTTCTATTTATTTTACTATTCCTTGGATGTAGACGAGCTAGTGTTCAGACGCGAATTACCATTCAACCTCCTTCTAACTAGGGTAAAAAGGCCTTTTAGTGGACCTTCTCCTAAAACTAGTGGGGTAGAACCGCTGACATGGCCTACAAGGTCACCGCCCAGTATAGGTTTAGTTTTTTTATGGTTTTTAGTTCATCGGATGAAATATCATCCGGTTTTATGTAAAAACTATCCTAGTTTAAATGAATATCGTCCGATTTGTTTGAGTTTGAATCAAATTTGTATATTTTCGTTAAAATTAATTTGAAATGTAATCGGACACATACGGATAACGTTGGATGGCCGGCTCCCGCATCCGTGTCCGCGGACTAGTCCCTTGTCTGCGGATGGATGCAAGAGCAAATTTGTGAGTCAGCATTAAAGATGCCCTTAGCCTTCTGCTCTGGTCACCGCCTTTACGCCTTCTAGCGTACGTATCACATCACGTGTTATACCACCCCTTTGTACTTGTTCAAACTCAATCTTTGCATATTCATGAAAATTGTGCTATCAAATGGGAACCCTGTGTGAGAACAAAAGTTGTGCTCAAAGCCACAAGAATGATGCAAATTCATTTGCGAAATGAAAGCCAGATCTAGCGTTGTTATCTAGGAAAAACATTATGCCGTGGCGAACTAATTTGGCTGTGAGCCACGATTTTGTTGCGGGTAATGGAAGGCGGCGACGTGCAGAGTGACAAAGGCTAGTGGAGAGTAACTTGAGAACGGCGATGTAGAGGACGAGCTCGCTTGCTCCCGCTTCGTGTACGAATAGAACAAGGACGCGTCGCGGCGTGTATTCAATGCGATTGTGTGGGCCAGCACGAAGAGACGTAGCACTGAACAGTGGGATACGGTGAGTCCGCCGTTCGATTTGACGATGCCGTGACGGCAAGACGTACATGTGCTCCAATGGTACATCACTAGTTCTGCCTACAACCGGTGCCACATACTGCCTCCAAATCTCATTCTGCCTCCAAACCTAAATCCCCAGCCGTCGCCGCCACCGCTCGAAATGTATTTGTGGTGAATTCAAATAATGTCCGTGATTTAAAAAATGTCTGCTAATATGAAATGTGTTGACGGAAAATTCAAGAAATGTTTGTGAATTCAAAATATGTGCAAGTATTCTAGAAAAAATTAAGTATTAAAATGTGTTCATGAATTTGAATATAGTTCATGAATTTGGAAATGTTTGTGAATTCTTCAAGGATTCAGAAACTTTTCATGCATTCAAAAACATTGTTCATGTATTGAAAGATTGTTCGCAGATCAAAAAATATATGTGAATTCGAAAAATGTTCGCAATGAATTCAAATAATGTCTGTGATTTTAAGAAATGTGCGTGAATACAAAATTAGTTCGCGGCTATTCAAACAATCTTCGTGAATTCAAAATATGTTCAAGTATTCTAGAAAATATGTTATTGTATTCAAAAAAGTTCCCAAATTCAAATATTGTTCATGAATTCAAAAATATTTGAGAATTGGAAATATGCTCGCAGGAATTTCGAAAAACATTTGTGAATTCAACAAATATTCGCGGGCAATTCAACTGATGTTCACGAATTCAAAAAATGTTCATCAATTCAATAAATGTTTGCGAAGAATTAAAATAATACTCGCAAATTCAGAAAATGTTCACGCATTCAAAAAAAGATTGCAAAATAACAATGTTAATATCTTCAAAAAAAATCGTCGATTGAAGAAAACGTTCACGACTACAAAAAATGATCACCAATTCGAATAGGTTGGTGGAAAATTTTAAAAAGTTTGCGAATGCAAAATATGTTCATGTATTCGAGAAAAATATTCACGTATTGAAAAAAAGTTTCACGAATTCTAATATTGTTCACTAATTCAAAAAAGTTCGCGAATGAAAACATGTTCAAGCATTCGAGAAAAAAGCTCACGTATTGCTTGAACATATGCAATGGCAGCATGCTCATGTCACTCGAGAAGATGGAGCTGCTTCGCCTGTTTGAACACATTCGCATCGTATTGCGTAGCAGCATGCTCACGTCATTTTCAAGCATTCGAGAAAAATGCTCGCGTACTTGCAAAGGTAGCATGCGCTTGAACTAGGCCCCAGGCACAAGACGGTGCTGGTCACCTATACCAGCATCACGCAGACGACGTTATGGAGCCGTGCTGGGTAACTCAGTGCAACATTAAATTGATCTCTGGCCCACCAACGTAGTTGTGTCAGATCTATCATCAAAGGACGGTACACGATACCGTGTGCAGGCGAGGACGAGCGCTCTTGCGAATTTTCGAGTAACGTAGACTAGTAAATGTTACTAGTCTATGTTACCACCTTCATAGGGGTAGTGTCATAGGAGTGATAACATAAAGAACTTCATTTATTACTTTTTAGACTCATTTTACATATGGAACCGTTATGTGATGGTAATATATTATGTTACTCCAGTTGCATCTCTCTTCATTAATTATTTATCACATCACATTCTCTGCCTATGTGGCATGCATGTTATTACTTATGTTACTTCCACTATGAGCAGCCTAAAGCGAAGGAAGGAGCATGATTCACTGGGTGACGCTGCACATGTGGTTGGTCTTCGCTTTGTTGGCTGGAGGTAAGCCGACGGCCGCCGACGCCGACCCGGTCCCCCTATCCCCTGCAATGCACGAAAGGTTGCCACGGCGTGGCATCAACCGGGCGAACGACGGACAGAGGACACAATCAAACCCATCAATGGATGCCCGCCTTTAGCGAAGCCCTCCTTCGCTCGTTTGGCTGGTTGCGTCGAGTTTTTCATTGTGAAGTGGTTTCAGCTCATCCAACTTGCGGGGATGCTAGTGGTGTGATCACGCGCGTATGATACAATAATCATTTGTTAAGGGTGAAAGTGCGTTATATCGACTAGAGGGGGGGTGAATAGGCGATTTTTACAAATTCGTCACTTGAGGAAATACTAGTTGAGGAATTTGCTAAGTGACAAACTACTTGCAGCGGAATAAGTACTCAAGTGCATGTGAAACATAGCAGTAGCATAGTCATCATGATGAAATGAAACATACACAAAGCATGAGTAGCGTGAATAGGATAAGTAGGCAGACGATCCGGAACTGAAGAATTTGAGGTGAGGAAATTGAGAAAGTCTTCAGTCAAATGCTTCAAACAGTAACTATCAATTTCATCAACACATATATGAGGAAATGAAAGGGTTGAGGAAATAGAACCAGGGGCTCGATGAAGACAATGATTTGATGACCCAGTTCCAACTGCTGTGACAGTCGTACGTCTGGTTCGGAGCGGCCTGGTATTTAAACCAGAGGACACACAGTCCCAGGACACACAGTCCTTACCGTATTCTTCTTGAGCTAAGGTCACACAGACCTCGCCCAACACTCGTGGTAAGTCTTCAGGGTAGACTTCCAAAACCCTCACAAACTGGTCACCCGGCAATCCACAATTTACTGCTGGATGCTCTAGACCACGGTCACCCGGCGATCCCCAATTGACTTCAGGATGCACTAGACCATGACACCGAACCGTCTGGAAGATACACAGTCTTCAAAGGTAACAAGCGTCGGTTCCACACAGGAATAATTTCTTCAGTGATGCTCAATCACTTTAGGTTGGTGGTTTGGTTTTGGGGTTTTTCCTCACTGATGATTTTCGCTCAAAGTTCTCGAGGAAATGGGATGCTCTCAAATGACAAGTGTCAAGTTCTTTCTCAGAGCAGCCAACCAGCTAGTGGTTGTGGGGGCTGCTATTTATAGCCAGGGTGCATCCCGACATGATAAGACATAAATGCCCCCCCACCCAATGATATGACTGTTAGGTGGATAGAATATCTGGACAGCTGGCGCAAAGCACAGCAACGGTCGGAATTTGAACTATCAAATTCCTCAGGGCTTATCATATTCCTCACTTGTAGGCAATTCGCACTGGCGAAATCTTAACTCCTCAGTCAGACCAATTTCCTCAGAGACTAGAAGAACATCGTCTCTGTCTCTGAAGAACTTGACTGAACTGCAAGAGGTTTCCAAAGGCTTCACTCGAAGGATTGGGTTATGTTGAGGCTTTTGAGTTGAGCATCAGTTGGAAATTTTTCCTTAGTTTTACCTCGACCCCCTTTAACAGTACGGAGTTTCCTATGACTCAAGAAAAGAAAAGAAACAATAAAAACTAAAGTCTTCATGCTTCATATTCCTCGTTAATGTCTTCAAGGTCACACCGTCTTCTTTAATATCAAAGTCTTCAGGGAATACCAAAGTCTTCAGCAAAGTCTTCACCAAAGTCTTCAGATGAAGACATTCATTTTTAGGGGTCGATATTCTTCGAATACACCAAACTCCTCATCGACTTATAGAGCCTGTGTACACTCACAAACATATTAGTCTCTTAACCTATAAGTCTTCAATACACCAAAATCACTAAGGGGCACTAGATGCACTTACAATCTCCCCCTTTTTGGTGATTGATGACAAATAGGTTAAGTTTTCAACGGGGATAAACATATGAAGTGTAAGTACTGCGTTTGAGGAATTTGATTGCAAGATATAGAGGAACTCCCCCTGAAGATGTGCATATTTGAGGAATTTGCTTTGGACTGCAAATGCACATGGCAGGATAAAAACTTGGAGATCTCCCCCTATATCTTGTAATCCATACACGCATTTTATATATATCATGAGGAAATTGAAATGCATGATGGAAAATGGGGTTTGAGGAAATTCAGCATGCGTGCATTAAGATACTTGAGGAAATAAGCATGCAGAAAGCAGTTCAAAAGTATCAGACCACCATCGGAATTAAGTTTACAACTCAACCAACAAAAGCTTCAGAAGAGCGAGAGTTGTAACTTAAACAAAAACAGCCCATATATATAGACCCGCTTGAATACTAACTCAAATTTCTCCCCCTTTGTCATCAGTGACCAAAAGGGATGAAATAGAGGACTAATGCCCTGAATAAATTCATCTTGAAGGTGGTGGAGGAGCGCCAGTGTTGTCGGGGTCGGTTGGTGGAGCAGGGCCTGCAGCCGTGTCGTCAATGTCCTCAGCTTCATCCATCTTACGCGATGAAGAAAATGAGCTTGTCACCAGCCGAGGAACTTGAACTTTCTTCCACTTCTTCTTTGGTGGAATTGACCAGTCGAAGTCCTGCTGAAATTCCATCTCCGCAAGTTCTTCAGGAGTATAGAGATGTTCAAGGGTAGCCCAAGTGCGGTCGAAGATTTCATGCAGGTAGTAATGGTTTTTCCTCACCACATTGTGAGTGACTGTCATGTCCCGAAGAAGTGCACCAAACTGCCGTTTGACCCACTTGTGATTGCGATCCACCTTTTGGTGAAGACTGAGGAGAAGTTCACGATCAGTCATCACCCTTGGAGCAGTTTCTTGAGGTCTTTGAGCAGTGGTCCTGCCAACAGAGTCTTGAGAAGCAGTGTCATCATTTGTTGAGTAAGAGGCAGCAGCACGAAATTGACCATTTAGTGGTCGAGATCCTTCATCAATAACAGTTTTGCCTTTCCCATCCATTGAAGAAAATGTGTCCTTGAGGACTTCAATTGGCGGCAGAAAACTGAAATGATTTTGGAAGTCTGCTTCATAAGGCATTGAGGATCTCGCCCTGATGAACTTCATGATCCATGGAGCATAAGGCTTTAGTTCAAAAGGTGACAGTGCAATATTGGCCAATGTCCTCAAGAAAAAATCATGAAGATTTATGGGAATGCCATGAATTATGTTGAAGAGCAGATTCTTCATTACTCCAACCACCTCTTCTTCTTCATTGTTGTGGCCTTTGATAGGGCTGAAGGTTTTGGTCATAATGCGATAGACTGTGCGAGGCACATACAGTAAATCCTTCACCAGAAAAGTTGTTCTGGTTGCTTGACCAGGCTTCAAAGGCTTCATAAGAACTTGCATGAGGTGATTGGGAAGCTCAGGTTCATCATATAGGCATCTGGCTTCAGCTGAGGGAATACTGACAGGGACAACCCGAAGCAATTCAGAGGCAGGCACAGTAAAATGAGTGTTGCCTGTCATCCAATCGAGGATCCAAGTGCTGATGTCTTGTGCTTCACCAGAGATATGAAGAGTGGCGTAGAATTGAAGAATGAGTTCTTCATTCCAATCACAGATGTCAACACAGAAGGGCAGTAACCCAGCATCATGAAGAACACTGAGTACTGGATTGAAGCATGGGATATTTTCCATATCAGCATGAGGAATTGAATAATGTTGGAAAACCTTGTCCTTCTGGAATAGCACAGCTACGTAGAAATTAGCCTGAGTAGGCGTCCAGAATCTCTTATGACGTGACCTTTGAGAGTCATAAGGATTTGCTCCTGTGAAGAAGTGATGCTCATCGTAGAAATTTTCTTTGATGAATTTGGGTCGCTTCTTGAAAGGCATAGCTGGCTTTGGTTGAAGATTTGGCTTGAAGCGCCCACGAATCTCCTTTGGCATAACAGCAACAATTGCAGTTTGAGGAATTGTTGGAGCAAATTCTTCACCAGCCTTGGTGGGAGCAGTTTCCTCATTCATAATTACTTCAGCAGAGGCAGCATGAGTTTCTTCGGGTACTGACTCAGCTGGTATTTCTTCAGTCGCAGCTGAAGACTGAGGAATTTGGGTGAGAGGAGTGGTAACAGGAGAGTTTGGATGTTCAGTTTCCCAATAGTCATCATTGATAACAGGGGTAGTGTTACCAATGTCCACCTCCTCTTCCATTTCTTCAGTGTCAGCCTGAGGCAGGGGAGATTCAATTATTGGAGTTGGAGCATTTTCCTCCATTTGAATTTTTTCATCCACCGGCTCAGAAGCAGCAGACTGAGTTTCTTCAGGTTCCTCATTTGGGATTTCATAATCCTCACCAAATAGAACCAGATCATAGGCTGGGACAGTAGACAGTGGAGTTGCATCGATTGGCCCTGTTGAGGAACTTGGTAGTGTCTTCAACTTCTTAGGTGCTGAGGACTCTGCAGATGCTGATGCCTTCCTTTTCTTCGCATCTGTTGCAGATGGATCATCGGTTTCTTCAGGCATAACTGTCGCAGTTGCCCTAGCAGTTTCCTCAGGCACATCAGTTTCTTCAACTGCCCTGACAGTTTCTTCAGATTGTGGAGCAGAGGAGCTGGGCAGAGGGTTTGAGGCTTGAGCTCGTGCTGCAGCCCGTGTGTTGTGATCTTTGATGACTTTGTCAGCCATCTTGATGAATCTGCCCTTGGCTCCTTGCCAATCTGAGAGGTGGCTATTGTACTTATCATTGAGGCCTTTGATATCTCTCTGAACAGAGATGAGTTGATCAGGCGTCAGGTTGAGGACATTTTCTTTCATGAACCTCTCCTTCCTTTGTTTAGCAATATTTCTTCTTCTGATCTGCTCATGCTTCCATTTTTCTTCACCAATGAAAGCAGCTAGAACATGACTTGGGCCCGGAGGAAGCTTCAAGTCATCGATAGGCGTGTTTGGGTCCTGGTGCCACAAGTCGATGAAATCTAGCACGATCTTCGGATCAAGTAGCAGAGGAATTGAAGTGCCCTTGGCTTGGGCCACTCTTTCTTGCTTATTCCTCACAATTGCAGCTAATTCTTCATCATCTGCATCATCATCCTCAGATGCTGAGGGAACTTGAAAGACCACTTTCTTATCATGAGGACTTGGACGTTTTCCTCGGCCAGCTGTGGTCTTCCTTTTCAGCAGAGTGGGACTGCTTGAGGAGTTTGCTGATGTCCCTGAGGCAATTGAGAAACCTGCTATCCTTTGACATGTGGCAAGATGCACGGGCATTGCGGACTTTGCTGCGGCAGCCGAAGATTGTTCAGCCACAGAAGGAGCCCTTGATGATTTTGCCTGGGGCATATGCTGTGAGGAACCACTGACATTTGGGTTGAGAATTTCAAATTGACGGCTGATTTCTTTGCCATTGCCTTCTTGGGAGCAGAACCACTGACAGAAGTCTTGGCAGAGGCAGCAGCAGCAGCAGAGTCTTTATTGAATTGCCTCACTGCCTCTTTTGCTTGCCTAGCCAGTTTTGCCTGGCGCCTTTCCCATTCATGCGGAAAATCCTCACCAGTTTTGAGGCTAGTTGGATCAGCATGTTGTCCTGTTGCCAAGGGTGCTCTTCTGCATGGAGGCTTGAGTGCAAATTTCTTCATGTACTTGGGGGTAACATAGCGATATTCCCTCCATTCCTTCATCCATCTCCTCTCAATCCTCTGAATGCGAACTTTGCGCTGTTGTTTGGTCTCTTTGCCATGAGTTGCTTCATCAGGTGTACAGTATTCCTCATAGAGATCATCAGGAATCTCAAAAGCAGTTTGCACTTCAGGTCTCTTTCCTCCTTTCCGAGGTCTTTTGCCATCAGCCATTTTCTTCGGCTGAGGATTTTGCACTTTTGAGGATTCTGAAGAGGTGTGTAATTTTTCTTCAAGGAATGCTGCAAATGAGTTAAGTTGATGAGAACCTAGAGATTCATCAGCTGACATTTTGTACCTGTGAATAGAGTGTAGGTGCGAAGAATTTGAAGAGGTCATATGCATTCTCAGAAATTTTTGCAAAAGAATATCAAGTTTGAGGAATTTGACCAGAGATGTCTTGAAGAATTTCACTAAGTGTTCTTGTCTCAGGTTTCAGAGTTGTGCAGATTGTGAGATCCACACAATTGAGGAATCATGAAGAATATTGTTACTTAGGCAAATTTCTCAAGAGAACATTGGTTGATTGGATCTAGTGAGATGGATTCTTGAAGAATAAACTCAGTTTGAAGTTTTTGTGAGAATCATGATGATCAAAAATGCGGTAAAATAAGATTTTATTTACCGTAAGCGAAGAACACGATGAACAGAGAAGGAAGTGAAGGAGTTCGTCAGTCCAGATCTCCCACGCCCTAGCTTGGCAGAGGGAGACAGCTACAGCGGCGTGGGGGTGAAGACTTCCGCGGCCGATGCGACTACGACGACGGCGAGGTCGAGGCAGTGAAGCTCTTCCTCTCCGACGACGATGAGGTTAGCAGCGGCGCTAGGTCTGGAGCTTGGGAGAGATGGAAGTGAAGAGTAACCCGGGCAAGTGGAAGGGAGGGGGTATTTATAGCGGCAGTAAAAACCAACTGGTCCGAAGATTTTGGACTAGAATGCCCCTGACCCTTGCCATCCACACGACATGTGTCACCCACGTACTGTGTAGTGGAGATCGTGGGGGATCGTGGGTTATCCAGTCATGGGAATTGGGATGGTTTGAGCCGCAACCGCCAAAATTTGAGATTGAAAATTTTAAAGTTTCGTTCGCAAATTCTTCAGTTGTCAAGGACATAGTGAAGACTTTGAACGGGTTTCAAAGTAGAACGCATATGAAGAATTTGTGAACAGACTTGGTTGAGTTTAGCATAGAGGGGGAACGGATCCGATCACATTCACTTAGTAGAAAATCAACTTGAAGAAATAGCTATAAGTGAATGTTGTTGAGGACATTGAAAAACTCAATATTTATATATATATGGTCAATGAAGAAAAACTCATGTGAGGAACATCAGTTGACAAGTTTGAAGAATTTGAAGTTTGAGGATTTGCAAACTTGAAGAAATTGAAAATTTGAAGAATTTGCAAAATGATGAAAAACTCAAACTTGAAGAATTTCAACTGTTGTTGGTGGCGTTACCCACCGTGTAAGAATGATGATTTCAGACACCGCGTACAATTGTCGTAGGGTTCTGAGAATCAAATTCTTCATTAATTTCTTCACACTTAGTGTGTTAGTCTTCATTGATTTGAAGAAAAACGTTAGTTCGTGTGTTGCACATCAAAGTCATCAATTTTGCATAAGTGTTAGGATGTGTGTCCTATTCAAAGAACATTCGAAGATTCTAAGATATTTAGCTCACACCGCAACTTGCAAAATCTCTTCTCATCCAAGGGCTTTGTGAAGATATCAGCCAGTTGTTCTTCAGTCTTCACGTGGTCGAGGAAGATGTCGCCCTTCATCACATGGTCACGAAGAAAATGATGATGAATCTGGATGTGCTTGGTCTTGGAGTGCTGAACTGGGTTGTGAGCAATCTTGATGGCACTCTCATTGTCGCAGTAGAGAGGGACATTCTTCACGTTGATGCCGTAGTCCTTGAGGGTTTGCTTCATCCATAGCAATTGAGCACAGCAAGAACCAGCTGTGATGTACTCAGCTTCAGCAGTGGATAGTGACACGCAGTTCTGCTTCTTTGAGGACCAACAGACTAAGGATCGTCCGAGGAAATGACAAGTGCCTGACGTTGACTTGCGGTCCACACGATCACCAGCATAATCAGAATCAGAAAATCCAACGAGGTCAAGATCTGAGCCCTTGGGGTACCATAATCCTAGTGTTGGTGTGCGAGCTAGATATCAAAGAATATGTTTCACAGCCTTATGGTGTGATTCCTTCGGTTTCGCTTGAAATCGGGCACACATGCAAACACTAAGCATAATATCTGGCCTAGATGCACATAGATACAATAAAGAGCCAATCATGGAGTGGTATACCTTCTGATCGAAATCTTTACCACTTTCGTCAGAGCAGAGTTGAGCCGATGTGAGCATAGGAATCTTGACGCCTTTGCAATCCTGCATGCCGAATTTCTTCAGGACATCCTTGAAGTATTTCTCTTGAGATATGAAGATGGCATTGCATTGTTGATGAATTTGAAGCCCTGAGAAGAATTTGAGCTCTCCCATCATAGACATTTGATATTCTTCACTCATCATATAGGCAAATTCGTCGCTGTAACGTTTGTCAGTACATCCAAAGATAATATCATCCACATATATTTGACACACAAATAATTCATCATCATATGATTTTATGAAAAGAGTTGGGTCAAGTGAACCGGGTTTGAAGCCTTTCTTCATGAGGAATTCCTTCAGTGTGTCATACCACGCCCGAGGGGCTTGCTTGAGGCCATAGAGGGCCTTGTTGAGGCCATAGAGGATACTTTGGATCTTCAAAACCTGGGGGTTGCTTGAGGCCATAGAGGGCCTTGTTGAGGCCATAGAGGATACTTTGGATCTTCAAAACCTGGGGGTTGAGCAACATATACTTCTTCCTCAAGCTTACGATTGAGGAATGCACTTTTCACATCCATTTGATATAAGATGATATTGTGATGGTTAGCATAAGCAAGCAGTATGCGAATAGCTTCAAGTCTAGCAACAGGTGCAAAAGTTTCATCAAAGTCAATTCCCTCAACCTGTGTGTAGCCCTGTGCCACAAGACGGGCCTTATTCCTCACTACCTGACCAAGTTCATCTTGTTTGTTGCGGTAGATCCACTTGGTACCTATGATATTGTGCTTGCGAGGATCTGGGCGTTTGACAAGTTCCCACACGTTGTTGAGCTTGAATTGATGTAATTCCTCTTGCATGGCTTGAATCCACTCAGGCTCCAAGAATGCTTCATCAACTTTGGTGGGCTCTGTGATAGAGACAAAAGCAAAGTGCCCACAAAAGTTAGACAAATGTGAAGCTTTTGAGCGTGTGAGGGGACCTGGTGCGTTGATGTCGTTGAGGATTTTCTCGATCTGCACTTCGTTTGCAAGTCGTGGATGAGCAGGTTGAAGACTTTGCTGTGGCTGAGCATTTTCTTCAGCACCATTGTCTTCAGGTGTATCAGCATGAATGTCTTCAGCGTTGGGCACAACTTCTTCAGAGAGTAGTTGTTCTTCAGTAGGGATCACGTCTTCAGTGGCCTTGAACCTAATGGATTCCTCAGGAGGCATTTCATCTAGCACAGGAGGCAGGTGCTCTCTTTGCGAGCCGTTAGTTTCATCGAACTGCACATCTACAATTTCAACAACCTTGTTGTGATAGGTGTTGAAGACTCTGTAGGTGTGCGAGTCCTTTCCGTAACCAAGTATAAAACCTTCATGTGCTTTCGGTGCAAATTTAGAACTGTGATGAGGATCTCTAATCTAGCATTTAGCACCGAAGACTTTGAAATAACTCACATTGGGTTTCTTGTCAGTGAGGAGTTCATATGAAGTCTTCTTGAGGAATTTGTGAAGATATACGCAGTTGATGATGTGGCAAGCAGTATTGATTGCCTCAGGCCAGAAGCGACGAGGGGTCTTGTATTCATCAAGCATGGTGCGAGCCATCTCAACAAGAGTCATGTTCTTGCGCTCCACAACGCCATTCTGCTGAGGAGTATAAGGTGCAGATAGCTCATGAGTAATACCAAGTTCATCAAGATACTCATCAAGACCAGTGTTCTTGAACTCAGTGCCATTATCACTCCTGATATGCTTGATTTTGACGCCGAAGTTCGTCGAGGCCCTTGAGAAAAATAGTCTGAAGACATTCTGCACTTCAGATTTGTACAAAATAATGTACACCCAAGTATAGCGAGAGAAATCATCAACAATAACAAAGCCATATAAGCATGGAGTATTTGTGTTAGTGTGGCATAGTGAGTGGGACCAAAGAGATCCATATGAAGCAATTCAAAAGGACGAGTGGTAGTCATGATGGTCTTGGATGGATGCTTGGATTTGGTCATCTTCCCAGACTCACAAGCCCCACACAAGTGATCCTTGAGGAATTTGACACGCTCAATTCCAATGACATGCCTTTTCTTCGCGAGCGTGTGCAAGTTCCTCATGCCAGCGTGTCCAAGTCGTCGATGCCATAGCCAGCCTTCTGAAGCTTTTGCAAGTAGACATGTGGCTGGCTGTGGACCTGTAGAGAAATCAACAATATACAAGTCTCCTCTCCTAAAGCCTTCGAAGACTACGGATTTGTCAGATTCCATGATGACAACACAACGATATTTGCCAAAGACGACAACCATATCAAGATCACAAAGCATTGAGACAGACATGAGGTTGAAACCGAGGGACTCGACAAGCATCACCTTATCCATGTGTCGATCCTTCGAAATTGCAACCTTACCTAGACCCAATACCTTGCTTTTGCCTTTGTCAGCGTAGGTGATATGCTTCAGATGAGAGGGAGCCAGTGGGATATTCATCAGTAGGTTCTTGTCACCAGTCATGTGGTTGGTGCATCCACTGTCGAGGACCCACTCAGTTGCTTTGGGAGTTTCATCCTGCAGATGAATTAGTATAGTTTACGAACGCATATGCTTCAGAGTGAAGAATATGACTTCAAATTCATCAGATTGAATTTCATCACATAGTATAGTAATCAAAGTAATATGAGGACGTGAGAAATGAATGATTCATTTCATCGTGATTAGCTTGCATCCATTCAAGCATTTCTTCAGGTCTCCAGCAAATTCCTCAGACGTTCAAGTTCGTCTGGAGACCTGACCCTGCATAAGAGATTAGTTCGATTTCTTCACCACCCACATCTGGAGGGGTGGCAAAGAGTTCATCATTCTGCGAGCACCATATGAGAAGGGTGGCATAGAAGCAAGTGCACTTCGTTTCACAGGACGAGGGTTAGAGTACTCATATGAATAAGTAGAGAAATTCTTTGAGGACTTATGAACATAATGATTTGAAGAATAATGAACATATTCATGGCCCTTAGTTTTTTCCTGCGAAACAGAAGCATTAGCACGAGAATGATATGATTTTTGACCATATGAGGAATTTGGTCCATGTGAGGACTTGGATCCTTGTGAAGACTTTGGTCCTACTGAAGAATTTGATCTGGGGTCCCTATTCTTCACTGGTGGTGTCATGAGGACATTCACTTGAAGATTTTCAAGGTACCTTTTGGGGACCCAGATTTTCTTCAGAGGAGGACCGTTCATGTAGTTAGTTCCAACATATCTAGCAAATACTTCACCATTCTGATTTTTGAACAGTTTATAGTTGGAGTCAATTGACTCATCAGAGGAATATGAAGATTCACAAGTAAAACCAGATAAAGTGGATGGATCTACAGGTGATCCTTTTGCAGCAACCCATGAGGTTTTGGGATACTGTTCAGGTTGCCAGTAGGATCCATCAGCATTGAGTTTCCTCTCAAAGGAAATACCCTCTTTCCTAGGGTTCTTGTTCAGAATCTGTTTTTTAAGTACATCACAAAGGGTTTGATGCCCTTTGAGGCTTTTGTATATGCCTGTCACATACAATTCCTTCAACCCTGCATTTTCGTCAGTGATACTAGTGGTATCCTCAGATGAGGAATTTGTGACCACAGAAATAGTTGAAGAATTTGCAGCAACAGAAGCATTTGAACATTCAGGTGAAGAATGAGCAGTTTCACGTTCGATGCATTTCAAGCAAGGTGGAACAAAATCTTCCTGAGCGGTACTGATCTATTGAGCAAGCAAGGAGTCATTATCCCTTTGAAGATCTTCATGAGACACCCTTAGTTTCTCAAGATCTTGCTTTCTTTGAAGAAATTCATAAGAAAGCTTCTCATGATCGACTAAGAGAGCCTCATGACGACTTTGAAGGTTATCATACTTGGACTGAAGACTTTGAAGGTCCTTAGTCAAAGTTTGAGTATGATCCACTTCCTCATTCAACAGGTCATCGCTTTTGTCTAGTTGTTTTTGAAGCTTTTCAATGACACTTTGTTGTTTAGTAGCAATGTTAGCAAGTTTGGAATAGCTAGGTTTCAGGTAATCCTCAGATTCACCATCACTTGATTCAGAAGAGGAATGGTGTGAGAGTACCTTTGATCCTTTGGCCATGAGACACATAGATGAGGAACATGAAGTTGGATCAGTCTTCTTCGTTTTGAGGAAGTTCTTGTATTCGATGAACCTGGGATCTTGATGAGTGCGATAGCCTTCATGAACTTCAAAGAGCCTGTCCTAGAATAGCTTTGCAGTGTGAAGATGGGAGATGCTTTTGAACATGACCTTTGACAGGCTGGAGTAGATGATATTTTTTGCCTGGGCGTCCAGCTGTGTGTACTTAAGAATGTCGTTAGCATTTGCCATCTTGCAGAGATCAGTCAGTCCAAGCTTAGTAACAGTCCAAAGCTCGCTGTTCTTCGATATGAGGTGCTTCCGCATGAGAACTTTCCATTTGGGATAGTCAGATCTATCAAAGTCAGGACATGCTGTGGTTGCCTGGGCACTACTTGCCATGAAGCAATTAGTGGGAGCATAGTCATCATTGCTGACGTCAGAGTCGTTTGAGTTACCATTTTCCTCATCGTTGAAGATAGACTTGCTGACGAAAGCAGAAGCGAGAGCTAGGCTCGCCACCCCAGAGTCCGACTCCTCCTCAGATTCCTCCTCTTCCTCAAATTCTTCAGATTCTTCTTCAGAATCCATTTCCTTGCCAATAAATGCCCGAGCCTTCATTAAGTTGTTCTTCATGTGCGATGAGGACTTTGAAGATGAGGACTTTGTAGATGAGGACTTTGAAGATTTCTTCTTTTTCTTTGAGTCATCAGAACTGTCATCCTTGTATTTCTTCTTTCTTGATTCTTTTTCCCAGAGAGGACAATAAGAGATAAAGTGACCAGATTTCTTGCATTTGTGACAAGTTCTCTTCTTGTAGTCGCTTGAAGAATCTGATTTCTTCATGCTAATTTTTGATGATTTTCCAAACCGACCTCTCCTTGAGAACTTCTGGAATTTTCTCACGAGCATTGCTAACTCCTGACTCAGTTCTTCAGGATCACCAAGACTACTATCAGATTCTTCGTCTTCAGATGAGGAAATTGCCTTGGCCTTCAAAGCACGAGATTTTCCATAACTTGGCCCGTAGAGGTCTCTCTTCTCAGCTTGTTGGAATTCATGAGTATTGAGTCTCTCAAGAATATCAGCAGGATCTAGTGACTTGTAGTCTCCACGTTCTTGGATCATCAAAGCAAGTGTATCGAATGAGGAATCAAGGGATCTCAGCACCACCTCATGGTCGGTGATGTCAGTGGCACCAAGAGCCTGTAGCTCATTGGAGATATCAGTGAGGTGATCGAAAGTTTGCTGAACATTTTCGTTGTCGAGTCTTTTGAAGCAGTTGAAAAGATTGCGAAGAACATCAACTCGAGAGTCACGTTGAGTTGAAATGCCTTCATTTACTTTGGACAGCCTATCCCAGATAAGCTTAGCAGTCTCCAAAGCACTCACTCTGCCATACTGAGCTTTGCTCAGATGGCCACATATGATATTCTTCGCTTGAGAGTCGAGTTGCTTGAATCTCTTCACGTCAGCAGCGCTGATAGTGGGAGTGACAAAGGGAACACCATTTTCCATAACATACCAGAGATCGTTGTCAATTGCCTCGAGATGCATGCGCATCTTGTTCTGCCAATAGGGGTAGTCCATCCCATCGAAGGTAGGACACCCAGCTGAGACCTTGATCATGCCTGCAGTCGACATAACTAAAACTCTAGGTGCTTAAACCAAAATCACACAGAACAAAGGAGTACCTTACTCTGATACCAATTGAAAGTGCGTTATATTGACTAGAGGGGGGTGAATAGGCGATTTTTACAAATTCGTCACTTGAGGAAATACTAGTTGAGGAATTTGCTAAGTGACAAACTACTTGCAGCGGAATAAGTACTCAAGTGCATGTGAAACATAGCAGTAGCATAGTCATCATGATGAAATGAAACATACACAGAGCATGAGTAGCGTGAACAGGATAAGCAGGCAGACGATACGGAACTGAAGAATTTGAGGTGAGGAAATTGAGAAAGTCTTCAGTCAAATGCTTCAAATAGTAACGATCAATTTCATCAACACATATATGAGGAAATGAAAGGGTTGAGGAAATAGAACCAGGGACTCGATGAAGACAATGATTTGATGACCCAGTTCCAACTGATGTGACAGTCGTACGTCTGGTTCGGAGCGGCCTGGTATTTAAACCTGAGGACACACAATCCTAGGACACACAGTCCTTTGTTGGGGAACGTTGCATGGGAAACAAAAAATTTCCTACGCACACGCAAGATATATCCATGGTGATGAGCATCTACGAGAGAGAGAGAGAGTGGATCTACATACCCTTGTAGATCGCTAAGCGGGAAGCGTTAAGAAATGCGGTTGATGTAGTCGAACGTCTTCGCGATCCAAATCGCCGAGCGTCCCGCGATCCAATCACGATCCATCTCGCGATCCAATCACGATCCGTCCCGCGATCCCATCACGATCCGTCCCGCGATCAAATCATGAATCGTCTCGCGATCCTGATCATGGTCCTTCCGATCTAGCGCCGAACGGACGGCACCTCCGCGTTCAGCACACGTACAGCTCGATGACGATCTCCGCCTTCTTCATCCAGCAAGAGGGAGCGGAGAGGTAGAAGAGTTCTCCGGCGGCGCGACGGCGATGGTGGTGGAACAATTCCGGCAGGGCTTCGCCTAAGCACCGCTGAAACTAGACTAGAGGAGAAACCTATCTAGATGAAGTAGAGGGAGCACGTGGCAATTAGGGTTAGCTCTTCCCTCTAAATCCTCTAGTATATATAGGAGGGAGGGAGGGGAGGAGGCAGCCTCAAACCCTCAAGGTTTGGCCGAAATTGGAGGTGGAGGAGTCCTACTCCAATCCTATTAGGAGTAGGATTCCTCCTCTCCACTGAAACCCTTTCCACCTTTCCTCCTTTGGATTTTTCCACCCAAAGCCACATGGGCCTTAGTGGGGGGCTTAGGCCAGCCCACTAGGGGCTGGTTTGACTCCTCCCACAGCCCATGAGGTCCTTTGGGTCGAGACACCCCTCCCGATGGTCCCCGGTACCCCTCCCGGCACTCCCGGTACACTACCGAAATACGCCAAACTTTTTCGGTGACCAAAACAGGACTTCTATATATCAATCTTTACCTCTGGACCATTCCGGAGCTCCTCGTGACATCCAGGATCTCATCTGGGACTCCGAACAACCTTCGGTCACCACCATACATAACTCTACTATACCGAAACGTCACCGAACCTTAAGTGTGCAGACCCTGCGGGTTCGAGAACTATGTAGACATGACCAAGACACCTCTACGGTCAATAACCAATAGCGGGACCTGGATGCCCATATTGGTTCCTACATATTCTACGAAGATCTTTATCGGTTGAACCTCTATGTCAAGGTTCAGTTAATCCCGTACGATGTTCCCTTTGTTCTTTAGTATGTTACTTGCCCGAGATTCGATCGTCGGTATCTCTATACCTAGTTCAATCTCGTTACCGGCAAGTCTCTTTACTCGTTCTATAATACAAGATCCCGTGGCTAACACTTAGTCACATTGCTTGCAAGGCTTATTGTGATGTTGTATTATCGAGTGGGCCCTGAGATAACTCTCCGTCACACGGAGTAACAAATCCCAGTCTTGATCCATGCCCACTCAACAGACACCCTCGGAGATACCTGTAGAGCATCTTTATAGTCACCCAGTTACGTTGTGACGTTTGATACACACAAGGTATTCCTCCGGTGTCAGTGAGTTGCATGATCTCATGGTCATAGGAACAGATACTTGACATGCAGAAAACTATAGCAATAAACTGACACGATCATATGCTATGTTTATAGTTTGGGTCTTGTCCATCACATCATTCTCCTAATGATGTGATCCCGTTATCAAATGACATCTCATGTCTATGGCCAGGAAACCTTGACCATCTTTGATCAACAAACTAGTTAACTAGAGGCATACTAGGGACACAGTGTTATCTATGTACCCACACATGTATTTGAGTTTCCAATCAATACAATTATAGCATGGATAATAAACGATTATCACAAACAAGGAAATATAATAATAACCAATTTATTATTGCCTCTAGGGCATATTTCCAACAGTCTCCCACTTGCACTAGAGTCAATAATCTAGTTCACATCACCATGTGTTTTACATTGTTATGAATCTAACACCCAATGAGTTCTGGGGTTCGATCATGCTTTGCATGTGAGAGAGGTCTTTAGTCAATGGGTCTACGACATTCAGATCCGTGTGTACTTTGCAAATCTCTATGTCATACTGTAGACACTGCTACCACACTCCACTTGGAGCTATTCCAAATGGCTGCTCCACTATACGTATCCGGATTGCTGCTCAGAGTCATCCGGATTGGTGTTAAAGCTTGCATCGACGTAACCCTTTACGACGAACTCTTTATCACCTCCATAATCGAGAAATATTTCCTTAGTCCTCTAGTTACTAAGGATAATCTTGACCGCTGTCCAGTGGTCCACTCCTGGATCACTCTTGTACCCCTTGACAGACTCATGGCAAGGCACACACAGGTGCGGTACATAGCATGGCATACTATACAGAGCCTATGGATAAGGCATAGGGGACGACCTTCGTCCTTTCTCTTTCTTCTGCCGTGGTCGAGCTTTGAGTCTCACTCAACTCCACACCTTACAAATCAGGCAAGAACTCTTTCTTTGACTGATCCATTTTGAACTCTTTCAAAATCTTGTCAAGGTATGTACTCATTGAAAGTTTTATCAGACGTCTTGATCTATCTCTATAGATCCTGATGCCCAATATTTAAGTAGCTTCATTCCAGGTTTTTCTTTGAAAAAACTCATTTTCAAACAACCCTTTATGCTTTCTAGAAATTCTACATCATTTCCGATCAACAATATGTCATCCACATATACTTATCAGAAATTCTATAGTGTTCCCACTCACTTTATTGTAAATACAAGTTTCTCATAAACTTTGTATAGACTCAAAAACTTTGATCATCTCATCAAAGTGTATATTCCAACTCCAAGATGCTTGCTCCAGTCTTTAGAAAGATCGCTGGAGCTTGCATACATTTTAGCATCCTTAGGACTGACAAAACCTTCCGGTTGTATCACATACAACCTTTCCTCACGGATACCGTTAAGGAAATGATGTTTTGACATCCATCTGCCAGATTTCATAATCGAAAAATGCAGCAACTGCTAACATAATTCCAACAGACTTTAGCATCACTACGGGTGAGAAAGTCTCATCGTAGTCAACTCCTTGAACTTGTGAAAAACCCTTTGCCACAAGTCGAGCTTTATAGACGGTGACATTACCGTCCGCGTCCGTCTTCCTTTTAAAGATCCATTTGTTCTGAATGGCCTTTCACCCTTCAGGTAATACTTCCAAATCCCATACTTTGTTTTCTTACATGGATCCCATCTCGGATTGCATGGCCTCTAACCATTTCTCGGAATCCGGGCCCATCATCGCTTCTCCATAGCTCGTAGGTTCATCGTTGTCCAACAACATGACCTCTAAGACAGGGTTGCCGTACCACTCAGGAGCAGTACGCGTCCTTGTCGACCTACGAGGTTCGATAGTAACTTGATCCGAAGCTTTATGATCATCATCATTAACTTCCTCTTCAACTAATGTAGGCTCCACAGAAACAACTTTCTACGCTGCGCTACTCTCTGGTTGAAACAAAGGTTCAACAACCTCATCAAGTTCTATCTTCCTCCCACTCAATTCTTTCGAGAGAAACTCTTTCTCGAGAAAGGACCCGTTTTAGCAACAAACACTTTGTGCTTGGATCTGAGATAGAAGGTTTACCCAACTGTTACGTTGGGGTATTCTATGAAGATGCATTTGTCCACTTTGGGTTCGAGCTCATCAGGTTGAAAACCTTTTCCACATAAGCGTCGCAGCCCCAAACATTAAGAAATGACAGCTTAGGTTTCTGCCAAACCAAAATTCATACGGTGTCATCTCAACGAACTTAGATGGTGCCCCTTTTTAAAGTGAATGTAGTTGTCTCTAATGCATAACCCCAAAACGATAGTGGCAAATCGATAAGAGACATCATAGTACGCACCATATCCAATAGAGCACGACTACGACGTTCGGACACACCATCACACTATGGTGTTCCAGGTGGCGTGAGTTGTGAAACAACTTCCACATTGTCTTAAGTTGTATACCAAACTCGTAACTCAGATATTTACCTCTACGATCATATCGTAGATATTTTATCTTCTTGTCACGATGATCGCAAACTTCACTTTGAATTTGTTTGAACTTTTCAAATGTTTCAGACTTGTGTTTCATTAAGTAAATATCCCCATATCTACTCAAATCATCAGTGAAGGTAGGAAAATAATGATATCCACCGCACGCTAAAACACTCATTGGACCGAATACATCAACATGTATCATTTCCAATAAGTCACTTGCCCGCTCCATCATACCGGAAAACGGGGTCTTAGTCATCTTGCCCAGGAGGCATGGTCCGCATGTCTCAACCGATTCGAAATCGAATGAGTCCAAAGATCCATCAGCATGGAGTTTCTTCATGCGTTTTACACCAATATGACATTTAGCGGCAGTGCCACAAGTATGTGGTACTATCATTATTAACTTTGTATCTTTTGGCATCAATATTATGAACATGTGTATCACTACGATCAAGATTCAATAAACCATTCTCATTGGGTGCATGACCATTGAAGGTATTATTCATGTAAACAGAATAACCATTATTCTCTAACTTGAATGAATAATCGTATTGCAATAAACATGATCTAATCACGTTCATGCTCAACGCAAACACCAAATAACATTTATTTAGGTTCATCACTAATCCCAAAGGCAGAGAGAGCGTGCGATGGTGATCACATCAACCTTGGAAACACTTCCAACACTCATCGTCACCTCACCCTTAGCTAGCCTCCGTTTATTCCGTAGCTTTTATTTCGAGTTACTAACATTTAGCAACCGAACCGGTATCTAATACCCAGGTGCTACTAGGAGTACTAGCAAGGTACACACGTATATCAAATATACTTCTATCGACGTTGCCAGCCTTCTTATCTACCAAGTATCTAGGGTTGTTCCGCTTCAGCGACCGTTCTCCTCATAATAGAAGCACTTAGTCTCGGGTTTGGGTTCAACCATGGGTTTCTTCACTGGAGCAGCAACTGACTTGCCATCCATGAAGTTTCCCTCCTAGCCCTTGCCCTTCTCGAAACTAGTGGTTTCACTAACCATCAACACTTGATGCTCCTTCTTGATTTCTACCTTCGCGGTGTCAAACATCGCGAATAGCTCAGGGATCATTATTTCTATCCCTGGCATTTTATAGTTCATCACGAGGCTCTAGTAGGTTAGTGACAGTGACTTGGAGAACTATATCAATCACTATCTTATCTGGAAGATCAACTCCCACTCGATTCAAGCGATTGTAGGACCCAGACAATCTGAGCACATGCTCACCGATTGAGCTATTCTCCTTCATCTTGCAGGCAAAGAATCTTGTTGGAGGTCTCATACCTCTCAACACGGGCACGAGCCTGAGATCCCAATTTCAGCTCTTAGAACATCTCATATGTTCTGTGACGTTCAAAACGTTTTGGAGCCTCAATTCTAAGCCGTAATGCATGACGCACTGAACTATCAAGTAGTCATCAGAACGTGCCTGTCAGATGTTCACAACATCTACAGACGACGCTTGAGGGGGTGGCGCACCGAGCGGTGCATTAAGGACATAAGCCTTCTGTGCAGCAATGAGGACAATCCTCAGATCACGGACCCAGTCCGCATTATTGCTACCATCATCTTTCAACTCTATTTCTCTAGGAACATATAAAAATTCAAGGGAGCTACAGCGCGAGCTAGTAATCTACAACATAATTTGCAAAGACATTTTGACTATGTTCATGATAATGAGTTTAGTTAATCATATTACTTAAAAACTCCCACTCAAATTGACATCCCTCCGGTCATTCGAGTGACACATGATCCAAATCCACCAACTCAAGTCCGATCATCACGTGAGTTGAGGTGGTTTCAATGGTGAACATCTTCATATTGATAATATCTACTATATGACTCATGTTCGACCTTTCGGTCTCTTGTGTTCCGAGGCCATGTCTGTACATGCTAGGCTCGTCAAGTTTAACCCGAGTGTTCCGCACGTGCAACACTGGCTTGCACCCGTTGTATGTGAACGTAGAGTCTATCACACCCGATCATCACGTGGTGTCTCAAAACGACGAACTTTCGCAATGGTGCACACTCGGGGAGAACACAATTTTATCTTGAAATTTTAGTGAGGGATCACCTTATAATGCTACCGTCGTCCTAAGCAAAATAAGATGCATAAAAGGATTAACATCACATGCAAATCATAAGTGACATGATATGGCCATGAACTTGTGCTTTTGATCTCCATCTTCAAAGCACCGGCATGATCTCCATCGTCACCGGCATAACACCATGATCTCCATCATCTTGATCTCCATCAATGTGTCGCCATGAGGTTGTCGCGCCGACTGTTGCTTCCACGACTATTGCTAACTCATAGCGATAAAGTAAAGCAAAAACGACGAAAATAATTAAAGACAACCCTATGGCTCCTGCAGGTTGCCGTACTCATCGACATGCAAGTCGTGATATTCTATACAATACATGATCATCTCATACATCACATATATCTCATCATGTAATTGGCCATATCACATCACAACATACCCTGCAAAAACAAGTTAGACGTCCTCTAATTGTTGTTGCAAGTTTTACGTGGCTGCTACGAGTATCTAGCAAGAACAATTCTTACCTACGCAAAAACCACAACGGTGATACAAAAATTGCTATTCAACCTTCTCAAGGACTGCCTTTGTCAAATCTGATCCGACTAAAGTGGGAGAAACAGACACCCGCCAGCCATCTTTATGCAACGAAGTTACAAGTCAGTTGATGGAACCGGTCTCTCGTAAGCGTACGAGTAATGTTGGTCCGGGCCGCTTCATCCCACAATACCGCTGAATCAAGAAAAGACCAAGGGAGGAAGCAATCTGAATATCAACGCCCACAAACTCCTTTGTGTTCTACTCGAGATCTCATCTACACATAGACCTAGCTCTGATACCACTGTTGGGGAACGTTGCATGGGAAACAAAAAATTTCCTACGCACACGCAAGATCTATCCATGGTGATGAGCATCTACGAGAGAGAGAGAGTGGATCTACATACCCTTGTAGATCGCTAAGCGGGAAGCGTTAAGAAACGCGGTTGATGTAGTCGAACGTCTTCGCGGTCCAAATCGCCGAGCGTCCTGCGATCCCATCACGATCCATCTCGCGATCCAATCACGATCCGTCCCGCGATCCCATCACAATCCGTCCCGCGATCAAATCACGAATCGTCTCGCGATCCTGATCACGGTCCTTCCGATCTAGCGCCGAACGGACGACACCTCCGAGTTCGGCACACATACAGCTCGATGACGATCTCCGCCTTCTTGATCCAGCAAGAGGGAGCGGAGAGGTAGAAGAGTTCTCCGGCGGCGCGACGGCGCTGCGGTGATGGTGGTGGAACAATTCCGGCAGGGCTTCGCCTAAGCACCGCTGAAACTAGACTAGAGGAGAAACCGATCTAGATGAAGTAGAGGGAGCACGTGGCAATTAGGGTTAGCTCTTCCCTCTAAATCCTCTAGTATATATAGGAGGGAGGGAGGGGAGGAGGCAGCCTCAAACCCTCAAGGTTTGGCCGAAATTGGAGGTGGAGGAGTCCTACTCCAATCCTATTAGGAGTAGGATTCCTCCTCTCCACTTGGAAACCCTTTCCACCTTTCCTCCTTTGGATTTTTTCCACCCAAAGCCACATGGGCCTTAGTGGGGGGGGGGGGGGGTTAGGCCAGCCCACTAGGGGCTGGTTTGACTCCTCCCACAGCCCATGAGGTCCTTTGGGTCGAGACACCCCTCCCGATGGTCCCCGGTACCCCTCTCGGCACTCCCACTACACTACCGAAATACCCGAAACTTTTCCGGTGACCAAAACAGGACTTCCTATATATCAATCTTTACCTCCGGACCATTCCGGAGCTCCTCGCGACGTCCAGGATCTCATCCGGGACTCCAAACAACCCTCGGTCACCACCATACATAACTCTACTATACCGAAACATCACCGAACCTTAAGTGTGCAGACCCTGCGGGTTCGAGAACTATGTAGACATGACCAAGACACCTCTACGGTCAATAACCAATAGCGGGACCTGGATGCCCATATTGGTTCCTACATATTCTATGAAGATCTTTATCGGTTGAACCTCTATGTCAAGGATTCAGTTAATCCCGTACGCTGTCCCCTTTGTTCTTCGGTATGTTACTTGCCCGAGATTCGATCGTCGGTATCTCTATACCTAGTTCAATCTCGTTACCGGCAAGTCTCTTTACTCGTTCTGTAATACAAGATCCCGTGGCTAACACTTAGTCATATTGCTTGCAAGGCTTATTGTGATGTTGTATTACCGAGTGGGCCCTGAGATACCTCTCCGTCACACGGAGTAACAAATCCCAGTCTTGATCCATGCCCACTCAACAAACACCCTCGGAGATACCTGTAGAGCATCTTTATAGTCACCCAGTTACATTGTGACGTTTGATACACACAAGGTATTCCTCCGGTGTCAGTGAGTTGCATGATCTCATGGTCATAGGAACAGATACTTGACATGTAGAAAACTATAGCAATAAACTGACACGATCATATGCTATGTTTATAGTTTGGGTCTTGTCCATCACATCATTCTCCTAATGATGTGATCCCGTTATCAAATGACATCTCATGTCTATGGCCAGGAAACCTTGACCATGTTTGATCAACGAACTAGTTAACTAGAGGCATACTAGGGACACAGTGTTGTCTATGTACCCACACATGTATTTGAGTTTCCAATCAATACAATTATAGCATGGATAATAAACGATTATCACGAACAAGGAAATATAATAATAATCAATTTATTATTGCCTCTAGGGCATATTTCCAACATCCTTTCCGTATTCTCCTTGAGCTAAGGTCACACAGACCTCGCCCAACACTCGTGGTAAGTCTTCAGGGTTGACTTCCGAAACCCTCACAAACTGGTCACCCGACAATCCACAATTTACTGCTAGATGCTCTAGACCACGGTCACCCGGCGATCCCCAATTGACTGCAGGATGCACTAGACCATGACGCCTAACCGTCTGGAAGATACACAGTCTTCAAAGGTAACAAGCGTCGGTTCCACACAGGAACAATTTCTTCAGTGATGCTCAATCACTTTGGGTTGGTGGTTTGGTTTTGGGGTTTTTCCTCACTGATGATTTTCGCTCAAAGTTATCGAGGAAATGGGATGCTCTCAAATGACAAGTGTCAAGTTCTTTCTCAGAGCAGCCAACCAGCTAGTGGTTGTGGGGGGCGGCTATTTATAGCCAGGGTGCATATCGACATGATAAGACATAAATGCCCCCCCCCAATGATATGACCATTAGGTGGATAGAATATCTAGACAGCTGGCGCAAAGCACAGCAACGGTCGGAATTTGAACTGTCAAATTCCTCAAGGCTTATCATATTCCTCACTTGTAGGCAATTCGCACTGGCGAAATCCTAACTCCTCAGTCAGACCAATTTCCTCAGAGACCAGAAGAACATCGTCTCTGTCTCTGAAGAACTTAACTGAACTGCAAGAGGTTTCCAAAGGCTTCACTCGAAGGATTGGGTTATGTTGAGGCTTTTGAGTTGAGCATCAGTTGGAAATTTTTCCTTAGTTTTACCTCGACCCCCTTTAACAGTACGGAGTTTCCTATGACTCAAGAAAAGAAAAGAAACAATAAAAACTAAAGTCTTCATGCTTCATATTCCTCGTTAATGTCTTCAAGGTCACACCGTCTTCTTTAATATCAAAGTCTTCAGGGAATACCAAAGTCTTCAGCAAAGTCTTCACCAAAGTCTTCAGATGAAGACATTCATTTTTAGGGGTCGATATTCTTCTAATACACCAAACTCCTCATCGACTTATAGAGCCTGTGTACACTCACAAACATATTAGTCTCTTAACCTATAAGTCTTCAATACACCAAAATCACTAAGGGGCACTAGATGCACTTACAAAGGGCAGTGCACATACGATCTCATCTCAGCTGCTACCATACCAACTGGTGGTAAAAGCATTGTGGCAATGGTGCTCGTGCCTTGCCGGCCCGGTCTGTTGGGGTGGTGGTGGTTGGATCGGATTGGTCAAGGTCTCGAGGAGGATGACACCGCATGTCGTGCGTCCGGACGACCGGGTCGGTGTTTGCAAGCGGTAGTAACATCTGGAAGAGAATAATGGCCACTTATAAGGAAGAAGAAGATCGGAATCGACATCTGTTTGCGCTCGAAATCTTGCCTCGAGAACTTCTGGCAGGTAGCTACTCTGAAGTCTAAATTGGCCGGCTCCACCTCCACGCTGCCGCATGCATGGCACATGAGGTGGCGGCGGTGGTTAGATCCGAATTGAGACTAGTCATAGTGGGGAGTAACTTAGATTAGTGTCATGCATATGGCACTAGTCTATATTACTACCTTTATAGTGAAAGTAACATAGAAATAGTGTCATAGGTGATTATAGTTATTAGCTTGTAGACTCATTTTGTCTTGCAAAGTGTTATGTGATGATAACATATTAAGTGACTCTAAACACCTCTCTTCTCATTTATTACATGTTACATGAGTAAATTTATCGTGGGATGTGTTATGTTACTAGCTAAATTATTCCCGCTATGACCAGCATGAACCACATATTTATCCAGTGTTTAACTGCAGTGCAGACACACTGACGCTCAAAAAAATAACTGCAGACACACTGAACTTTTCTGCATTTTTTTAGACTACCAGCCCAACGAAGCCGGAGGCCGAACAACCAAAACCCAACAGCTCTTCCTAGCAGCCCATTTCCTTTGCTTTTTTAGCCGGCCGAAAGGAACACAGCGCAGCCCATCTCCTTCCGGCCTAATCTCCTTTCGGCCTTAGCCGCAGCTCGCCGGCTCGCCGTCAGGCTACCCAGCACCGCACCGCATCGCCTGCCCAGTGCCCACCGCCGTCGCCGTTGCCGCTCCCTACCAGATCCGCCATTGCCGTCTGTTAGCACCTCCTACCCCCGAAGATCCCGCGCCGTTCTCCTCCCCGTCCCTATCTCGAGACGGCCGTCGTCCGCCGACCACGACAACGGTGGAGGTGCGCCACCGACGCGACGACTCCGACCAGTGAATCCAAGCACCCAGCTCCCCCGTTCTTGGCCCCTTCCTTGCCACAAACAAAACCCACCAAGCGGGTCGGCGCCTCCTCCCCCTCCTCGCTGATATGGCCTGCTCCCACCTTGCCGCCGCCGTCTCTTCACCGGCGGCCACCGGCACTGCGTTGCGTTCCGGGGCGACATCCCCCACGGCCGGTTTCGCGCACTTTCCTGCGACTCACCGTACGAATCGCTCCATGTTTTATGCCTCCATTTCGATGCGGGTCTACCTATCTTGCATTGACTGGATCCCCTCCCCCACCCCCCCGCAGGTCCTGAGAAAGGCTTGTTGGCCCTCAGTAGTAGGAGCGCCGTGAAGCCGGTGGTCGTTGCCGCCGGGTCGGCCGCGCCGGCACCGGCGTCCGTCCGGTCAACGGTGAAGAAGCCCATCATCGTTATCGACAACTACGATAGCTTTACCTACAACCTGTGCCAGGTATATGGTTTCACAGGTAGCGCTTAAAGTCATGAATTCCTTTATAAATTAGTTTTGTTTCGTCTGTCTAATTTGCACTAAGATCAAATGATCTTATAGGTGTCCGCTTGGAGATCTTACATAAATGTACTTTCTACATTTGAGAAGTAGCATGAATCTGCTAATGGCTTTTGTACATTTGAGAAGTAATATGAATCTGCCGCACATGCTGTTAATATCTAGTTGTCCTAAAAAATGTTGACAGCGGATGATAACTAATTGGCAAGCAAAGGCGCAAGAGAAATTTTGTTAGAATTACAAAGTTGGATCCTCGAAACTATTAAACGATTTTCCATTCCAAAATGGCAAAATGTGCCCTTTCTGTGTAACACTGCTTGTCTCGCCGACCCAAATTAGAGTCTAGAATGCACGATTTGGTTAGGTCGTGTGTATGTTTCTGTGGAATATCTTCAACTGCTCAGTGACTTCTTTTTGACATATTTGTCATTTAGAATGGCAAGAAAATCTCTAGTGAAACAAACATACACAACCATATAACATGTACCATTTAAAATGGATCTCTTAACTAGACAAAATTGACTCGTTAAAGGTTATGTTAATATGTAACAGGAACCAAAAAAGAATATTATTGGGAAATATTATTCGTGTGTATCTTGATTAGGTTACCCAAGTTAACATGAAAAGTATACATTTATGAGTGGTAGTAATATGTATTTCGTTTTTTGTTGTGAAAAATCATTCCTGGAAATAATGTGTTTGCATGTCTTGAGCATGTTGTCTCTTACAATTGCTGAAGAAAAATTGTAGCAAGGACTAAGGAGCGATACTTCATATAAAGGAACATTTTCTTTTTGAAGGGATATATAAAGGAACAATTGGTTTAGATGCAAGAATAATATGGACCATGGGTATTTTTTCTTCAGAAGCACATGCTTATGAGATGGTATGAACACATGCTATGAGAAAACAAGTCTTGCTGAAATTGAGTGTGTGATGCAGTATATGGGAGAGCTTGGATTGAATTTTGAGGTGTACCGTAATGATGAACTTACCATAGAGGATGTAAAGAGGTATACTTCTTTGAGCACATGTTCGATTGTGATTTACTCTCTGCCTTATTCATCTAAATGGGTTATACATATCACAATTTTGCTGATGATGTTCCTTTCTTTAATCTCTTGTAGGATGAATCCACGAGGAATACTTATTTCTCCAGGGCCTGGTAAATTTTTTTGTTGAATCTCATAACAGTTTTAAGTTTCCGAGCTTAACAATTACATCCATATTTCTTTAGGTGAACCACAAGATTCAGGTATATCATTGCAGGCTGTTCTGGAACTCGGGCCAACCATCCCAATATTCGGAGTTTGCATGGGTCTGCAGTGCATTGGAGAGGCTTTTGGAGGTTAGACTTGTCTCTATGGCCGCAAGGTTTTCCATACCAGTCTTGCTGATGTTTTTTCTTACAGGGAAGATTATTCGCGTTCCTTCTGGTGTGATGCATGGAAAAAGCTCCCCTGTTCACTATGACGAAGTTTTAGGAAAGGGCATATTCGAGGGCTTGTCAAAGTATGATTTCTCAACCATTCAGTAAATCCCATGTATATTTGGTTCTAGCTTACATTACATAACAGTCAACTGACACTGGTCTTGCAAACATTAAGTTGCACACATCTCATCATTGCTTCTGTTTTCATGATAATTAGGATTTAGGAATGCTGTTGGGCTCTGTTTACCTTTTCAGAGCAGTTATGTTTGTCTTGAGAAATTCTGTAGCATATGCCATGAAATGGCAATTCAAAATTTCAACATATTCAGTCAGTATTGATGATAGAATTTTAGTCTGGAGTAGCTTTCTTTTATCTGGGAAGAAGTTTCCGTTTGTTTCCTTGTTCAGTATGACACTTGTCCAAAGTGAGCCTTTTGATTTGACATGATCCTTGATCACTTGCATGGACAGCCCTTTTAGCGCTGCAAGATATCATAGCTTGGTCATTGAGAAGGAAAGCTTCCCACACGACGAACTGGAAATCACGGCATGGACTGAAGATGGACTTATCATGGCTGCTCGGCACAAGAAGTACAAGCATATCCAGGTATTTCTCAACTCCACGCTTGAGGCCACATTATGTGTCGCTTAGGTCGCTAAGGCACAACCACGCAAGCCATACCTGAGGTGTTCTTTTTCTTTTCTCGAAAAGAGGGATAACACCCCCGGCCTCTGCATCGAGTGATGCATACGACCCTCTGAGGTGTTGTTCCTTAGTTGTCGTGAGTGCCAACTGATATGATGTAACTCTTTCAGGGGGTACAGTTCCACCCAGAGAGTATCATCACCCCTGAAGGCAAGAGAATCATCCTCAACTTTGCGAGATACGTCGAGGAGTTCGAGAAGCAGACCTCGGAGGGGAAATAGAGGAAGCAGAGCACTCAGGGGAGCTAGATAGGGGCTATTGTCTGGAAGGAGCCTAAGCCGGTTCAGGGTAACGGAATAAGAGAAAAGAGCTTTCCGTTGCCATTCATTTGGTTCATTGAATCATTGTAATATATCATTGTCGATGGTGAGGTCTTCCAAACTCGATCAACTTTGTGCATCGTGGTGGCTCTTTGTCAGCGATAAATGAGTGGAAGCTGAGGCTGTTTAACATCTTGGCTGGTTCCGGGTGGGCCAAACTTTGCTGTGCTCCATTTCGTTGTTGGGCCCTGTTGTTTGGAGAGAGGCGAGGAGGACCCACCCAGTGAAATTAGCGCGGGGGGGGGGGGGGGGGGGGGGGGGGTAGAGTGTTCCCTCCGCTTTTATTTGTCTAAAGTCAAACTTTATATACTTTCAACAGATTTGTATAAAAATATATGAACATATACACCACCAAATCAAATACATTGGATTCATCATTGCACACATTTTCACATCATATAAATATGTTACTGTAAATGTTTATATTGTATTGTACAAACTTTATAAATTTTGACTAATATGCGGAGTAAGTAAAAAATGGAGGAAATAGTTTAGTTTACGTAGCTTCTCGTATCAAACCCGTAGGTGCAGTATTTTGGCCTGAATATCATTTACTACGTCGTGTTCACAGGTGGAACGAATGGACAAACATGTTCATGTGATCATATAACATTTTTGCCCCGAATCTGTACTGAATGTTTGGCCAAAAAAGATCTGGAAAATGGTTAGTGAATGCCTCCATCTACATGTAGTTTTTCTGTAGACTGTCCGGCCGGCTTCTATAAAAGGCCCTTCAATGCATTTGCAGGTTGTTCAAAAAAAAAATGCATTTGCAGGTACACTGAAGTCTCTCCGGTAGCACTCCTGGAAGCCATAGGACGAATACGATCTGGATGGGCTGTCACCTCGCAGCTATATACTCTCTCGGTGGCATCTAAGACGGTTTCTTGACACTACGTAGTATCAAAACGCGTCTTATATTATGAAACGAATGGAGTATCTCCTAAAAAATGATGTTGACCTCCTCCCTCCAAAAATATGCATTTAACTGAGTATGGCGTTTTGGTGACAGGGCTCCATGGAGCCCTTTATTTATGAAAAAAAAAATCAAAAATTCAAATTTTCAATTTCAAAAAAAACTTAGAATATATGCACGTAAACAAAGGTGAAATGTATATGTGTTTAAAAATTCATGGTGAAATACTTTACAATGCGACCCATACAAAAAAAGTAAATTTCTACACTTTGAGGATGAATAGTACTCCCTCCGTTCGTTTTTATAAGACGTTTTAGTCCGAACTGTCTCAAACGTCTTTTAAAAATAAACAGAGATAGTATCATGTGTTGAAAAACCATAGATTTTATTTTTGCACAGCTCTAATTTCAATGTATTTTGTTCTAAAAATTTAGACACGTGTACATTATGCCTCTATGTATATCTGTATTTTTTCAGAATTTTTAGAAACGTAAAAATATGAATTTTAATGAATTTTGAATTTTGCAAACGGAGGCGTCCATGGAGCTCGGCCTCCAAAAGCAATTTTCTATTTAACTGTGTTAAAAAAAACTGCGTTCAAAAAATGTATCCTACAAAGTGACAAAATAAAGTCTTTCGTAAAAAAAGGGCCTAAACCAGTATTAGTCAGTTCGTCGCAAAAAAAAACAGTCTTTTTGAACAAAGTACACACGCAAGCACTCATATATACACGCATGCACTCATCCCTGTGAACACACACACGCACATCCTACCCTTATGAGCATGATACGTCTCCAACGTATCTATAATTTTTTATTATTCCATGTTATTTTATTATCATTCTAGGATATTTTTTGGTACTTATTTACCAATTTATATTATTTTGTAGCACTAACCTATTGACCCAGTGCCAAGTGTCAGTTCCTATTTTCTGCATTTTTTGGCTTGTCAGGTTTACTGTACCAAACGAAGTTCAATCGACCCGAAACTTTTTTATAATTTTTTCTGGACCAAATAAAGACCTCGAAGCTTCGGAAGATGACCAGAGGCCACACGAGGGGCCCAGTACCCAACAGGGCGCGGCCAGGCCCTAGGGCGCGCCCTGATGGGTACTGGCCTCCTCGGCCGCCTCCCGACGTCCCTCTCTGGCCTATAAATTCTCATATATTCCAAAAAACCAGGAGAGCTCCCGAAACCCTTTTTCCGCCGCCGCAAGCCTCTGTTCTGCCATGATCCCATCTGGAGCCTTTTTCCGGTACTCTGCCGGAGGGGGAATCCATCACGGAGGCCGTCTTCATCAACCTCACTGCCTCCATGGTGATGTGTGAGTAGTTCATCACAGACCTACGGGTCCATAGTTAGTATCTAGATGGTTATCTCTCTCTTGATCTTCAATATAATGATCATCGCATCTTCGCTTTGATCTATCCGATGTAATGCCTTTGTGCGGTGTGTTTGTTGGGATCCGAAGAATTGTGGGTTTTGTTCAGATTATTCATGATAAAATATTGGAGTCTTCCTTGAGTTCTTTAATTGATTCTTATTGCATGATCATTATAGCTTCGTAAATCTCTCTGAACTATTGATTTGCTTTGGCCAAGTAGATTGATTTATCTTCAGTGAGAGGGGTGCGTTGTGGTAGGTTCAACCTGACGGATTTCTATATCCCAGTGAGAAGGGGACAAAAAGCTTTCAATACCTTGCTGCCTTTATTATCTTTTATTTTACTTTACAATTATCCACTACTATCTACTTGTTTCACTTGCTTGCAAATAACGAGTCCAACGGGATTGACAACCCTCTTGCCCGCGTTGGGTGCAAGGGTTTGCTCTTTTGTGTGCAGTCGCTGAAGACGGTGGTTGCGTGTTACTCCTATTGGTTCGATAAATCTTGGTTCTTAACTAGGGGAAATACTTACTCGTTTGTGCTGCAATAACCCGTTCCTCTTCACGGAAAACCCAACGTAGATCACAGACATCAGAGCACCTCCGAGAGACTGAGCCGGCATATCATCTTGAGATTTACAAAGTCACCATATGCCATTGCCCTTCCGATGATGCGTAAGTAGTTCACCTCAGACCTTCGGGTCCATAGCTAGTAGCTAGATGGCTTCTTCTCTCTCTATGATCTCCAATACCATGTTCTTCATGATCTTCATGGAGATCTATCCGATGTAATATTCTTTTACGGTGTGTTTGTCGAGATCCGATGAATTGTGGATTTATGATCAGATTATCTATGAATATTATTTGAATCTTCTCTGAATTCTTATATGCATGATTTCATATCTTTGCAAGTCTCTTCGAGTTATTGGTTTGGTTTGGCCAACTAGATTGGTAATTCTTGCAATGGGAGAAGTGCTTAGTTTTGGGTTCAATATTGCGGTGTCCTCACCCAGTGAAAAAGTAGGGGTAGTGAGGCACGTATTTGTATTGTTGCCATCAAGGATAAAAAGATGGGGTTTTCATCATATTGCTTGAGTTTATCCCTCAACATCATGTCATCTTACTTAATGCGTTACTCAGTTCTTCATGAACTTAATACTCTAGATGCAGGCAGGAGTCGGTCGATGTGTGGAGTAATAGTAGTAGATGCAGAATCGTTTCGGTCTACTTGATACGGACGTGATGCCTATAAGCATAATCATTGCCTTGGATATCGTCATAACTATGCGCTTTTCTATCAATTGCTCGACAGTAATTTGTTCACCCACCGTATTATTTTCCTTCAAGAGAGAAGCCTCTAGTGAAACCTATGGCCCCCGGGTCTATTTTCCATATTATATTTTCAGATCTATAAACCAAAAATACCAAAAATACTTTGCTGCAATTTATTTACTTTTATTTTAGTTTTCGTTTTAGTAATCTTTTATATCTATCTCTATCAGATCTCATCCTTGCAAGTAACCGTGAAGGGATTGACAACCCCTTTATAGCGTTGGGTGCAAGTGTTTGATTGTTTGTGCAGGTGCATAGATTGGGGCCTTGCTTGTACCTCCTACTAGATTGATACCTTGGTTCTCCACAATTGAGGGAAATACTTATCTACTTTGATGCATCACCCTTTCCTCTTCAAGGGAAAACCAACGCAAGCTCAAGAAGTAGCAAGAAGGATTTCTGGCGCCGTTGCCGGAGAGGATACATAGCAAGTCAAGACAAGAACTCTCCCATCAACTTGCCAATTTCTGGCGTGGTTGCCGGAGAGGTCTACATCAAGCCTACCAAGTACCCATCATAAACTCATCTCTTGCATTTACATTATTTGCCTCTCGTTTTCCTCTCCCCCACTTCTAAAACGATTTTCAGAAAAAAATCAAAAAGATTTGCCTTTTTATTCGCCCTTCTTCCGTTCGTCTTTTTGTTTGCTTTTTGTTTGCTTGTGTTGCCATGTGCCTTCTATTTGCTTGCATCTTCGCTTGCTAAAAATCTATTGATATGGATCCTCATCCACTTGCTAATCTTTTCAAAAGACCAAATTATGATGAACCAATTGCTAGTGAGTTGAGTGCACTTGATTATCTCTATGAAGTTTTGCTGGAAAATCATGAAAATTTTGATGAAGTGTTGAAAGAAGAAATTTATAAGGTGATTCATGATATCTCCTTGATTGGAAAGCATGATTGCAATGATGTTACTATCAATTCTATTAATGTCAATCATGCTAACGATATGCAAAGCCACAAGCTTGGGGATGCTATGTTTGATGAAGATGATATTTTTAGTCCCCCAAGTTTTGATGAGCAAATTTATTATGATGTTTGCATGCCTCCTATTCATGATGATGGTGAAACTTATCATCATGGTTTTAATTTGCAATCTGGTTATGTCAATCAAGTGTCTCATGATATTTATTTTGTTGAGTTTGCTCCCACTACTATGGATAAAAAGGAATTTGCTTATGTGGAGAGTAATGAAAATTCTATGCTTGTGCATCATGAAAAGTATGATTTATGTGATAGTTATATTGTTGAATTCCTTCATGATGCTACTGAAAT